>CM076583.1:254823080-255455090 GCA_034641835.2 Pinus albicaulis | reverse complement strand
GGAGCTTCACATTTCAGATCATCGGCGTTGTCTCTTAGGAGGATTGATCCATATTGGAGGTCTCAAATCTTGATAGAGTACTTCAAGAATCTTGGTGCTTGCAGGATACTTGATGACCCGTAGGGAGATGATAGATACATGGTGATTAGCGAGGTCCTCTATTCTTATGGTAGAATCTTCTTGACTAGAGTTTCTGAGCTCAAGAGGAAGCTACTTCATGCAACACATGTGGACTTTCTTTCCATGCACTTAGATGCATTTCATACTTTGATGGAGGATTTCACTTGGGAGGGCATCCAACATGATATATTTCAGCATATGGAGAGATGCATAGCCCAAATGGTGATAGAGAGGATGTCACAAGAACTTCCCTACTCTTTAGAGTTGAGGGAGAATTTCTGGTTGAGCCATTTCAGCTCAAGGTCCCAAGTACATAATGGAGAAGGTATAATTTAACTTTATGTTTTTTTACTTCTTTAATTTATATGAGTAGCATGTTGTACTAAGGATTATCCCTTCTTACATATTACATGATGATGTAATTGAAGCCACTTGCAGAATTGATATTGGCTATTTTATTGGTGGTTTCTGGGGGAAGCGAAATGATTTTTGGTTTCCACCATTGACACCATATTCTACTTTCATTCTTCTATCTTATAGAATGAGTGTGGCAGGAAATAAGTGGCTGGGATGTAGGTTTTAACCCTAAATAGAAATATCTACACACAATTCTTATAACAGAAAATAAACAATAGCAAGAGCATAAAACATAAAACAGATAAACACAGAGATTTTCCCCTGGATCCCAAATCGGGACGACCAGCTTTATTTTTCATTATTATTCCTTTTAGTGTTACAACACATATATATACATGCCGGAGCATACATAAACCCCAATCTATTAGCCCTGGATTAGAACATAACCGTAGTTCCCTTGACCGGATCTACAAAAATACCAGGGGCCGAAAACCATCGAACCCCAAAACCATGTGCAAAACCATGCACAAAACCATGTGCGGATTCGCCTATGAGTGGATCTGCACAAAAAAAAAAATTTGGCTGGGGCGCTGCCCCGGACCCCAACGGTGGGGACTTCTTCGCCCCTCGTGACCCCCCAACTACGCCCGACGCAACATACAGCGCGTGGGGATAATCGTGGAAAGAATATAACACATACCCAACATGGGATAGAACTTGTTATTACTTGTTTTTATGTAGGCAAGGGATGCACTGCGCTGGTCCCATGTGTGGAACTATGATCCACTCTTTGGTTGTTATATGGAAGCTTGTTTTCATTTGGTTTTGCTTCCATATTTTGATGATATTCTTATTGATATTGGCTATTTTATTGGTGGTTTCTGGGGGAAGCCAAATGATTTTTGGTTTCCACCATTGACACCATATTCTACTTTCATGCTTCTATCTTATAGAATGAGTGTGGCAGGAAATAAGTGGCTGGGAGGGAACTTGTTATTACTTGTTTTTATGTAGGCAAGGGATGCACTGCGCTGGTCCCATGTGTGGAACTATGATCCACTCTTTGGTTGTTATATGGAAGCTTGTTTTCATTTGGTTTTTCTTCCATATTTTGATGATATTCTTATGTTCATGGGAAGCTTTGCTTGGAGAGTGATACATGAGTTGGAGATACCCATTGGGAGTATTATTATCCCTACTTTACATGTTGTATATTTTAGGAGAATCAATGGGAATACCATGATTGCCACACCACACCTCTTGTCTTCATATGGGACGAGCCATTTGAAAAACTCGCGTTCTTGGAGGAGGCTCTTCATGGCTGATTTATTTTGTGGGGTAACTTGGGTAATTCTTAGAGGCCATAACATTTCAGCCCAAAATCAGCAATAACCCCATACTTACCATAAATGGATAGATAAACAACTTGGATGGAAAAATATGATCTCTCCATACAGCCCCAATACATTGCACAAACCGGGGATCGATGATTTCTTTGATGAGCTACCTATAATGGCTCATTTCATTTGGATGATACCATGGGTGTGGGAGTCACTTACTGGGAATGAGATTCCCCATGTTTGTAATCATTCCTACCTTGAGGATTCCACTGGACAGCAAGGAGGTTTCCACTTACACCTTCCACCTTTCTATGATGTGAGCCAAGTAGCTTTGCATACTTGGAAGGAAACATTGGAGGGCAGTTTTATTGCAGAATATTTTGAGCAGTGGTGGGGACTGTTGATGAGGAGGCCATAAGAGGATTAGGGGAGTATTTTTTTCTCCTTTTATATTTTCTTGAGGATAAGCAACATTTTGGAGGGGAGGACTATAATATTCCAAAAATTTAGCCTTCAAGCTAAATGGAATATTATAGTTTTTTTATCACTAGATAGGTGAATAAGTGGGTGGGGAGGCCCATAAGGTCCCTTGAGCAGCAATAAAAACACTTCGAGTGTGAATGGATAACTTTTTAGCAGCTAAATAAAGCTCCACCAAGTCTGAACAGGGTTTGTAACATGTTGATTTAGTCAACTTTGACCAAATCAACAGTGTTGATAAGGAGGAGTGGAGATTAATTAGAGAATAACGCACTTTTGGACGGAGATGGATCTCATGAAGGAAATGACCTAATTGAGTGGGGCCAAGGACAAGTAAGATCATATTATATTTATGCAATAGGATGGTAGCCATTTTAGATCATTCTTTTAGATTATCATTTGATATTGGTATGCTTATAATATTGCTTCCTCTTGCTGTTTAGTAGGGTTGTTGTGCTGTTTAGCACCGGGTTTTCCCGAGTGGGAATCCCACCTCTTTTCATGAGAGGCCTCTTGGGATAGTATTACACTATATTGATCCACATCCAATATTTATTCCAAGCACCAATCATTAGCTACAACATTAATTCCATGGAGAATAGTGCTGTGTTGCAGGCTGTTGCAGTGGAGGACTGATAACACCACTTCCGGGTATGTTTCTCGGTAGAGGGAACTTTCATTTTCTTGAGAGATCAGCTAGGAGGATTTCTTGGCTCATTTCACATATTGGCACTTGGACAAAGTATTTCTCATCTCCTACAGTGCATTCCCTTGCAGGAACTGCATCATTTTTCATAAAGTTGCAGCAACAGGGTTTAAGTCCTTGATCTTGAGCTAGTTTCTTAGGGAAGTTGTCAATCCTTCTCCTAGAAAGCTAGAAGAAGGGATTATTATCCCTCTATTGTACTCTTCATCCATATGTATGTAATTTTTTAGTAAGAATTCATTATTTGAGAGCTAAATGATTCAAATATTCTCTTTTTACTCAAGCTTTCAAGAAACCTTTATTGGGTTATTTCTATAATGTATTAAGGAGGTCAAATCTCTATTTTCTTAGCATATTGTTTAGTAAAACTCTAGATATATGATTTCCTATCATAATTTTGTAGAAACTCTCATAAAATAATTCTATCATGTGCTTCATAAATTCTTCATAGCTTAAGTCATGGGGTTTGGGCATTTTTAAGCCAATTTGAGGTCGAGAGATCTGTTTAACTTAGTAAAAGGGATTTGATTCTAATCCCATTTTATATATGAGGGGAATTATATATATTCTAAGGAATATAAGTGTTATTTCCCCTTGTTACAACATAATTTTCTGGGAATAACGTTTTTATGGTTTAATGGCTGCAGTTTCCCCACTTTGGGATGATATAGAGCAACTCATTTTTGTTTTTGTTACATTAATTTGATGGCTATGTGTCCCACTAGTGTTTTATGAGGTGATTTATTTCTACTATTTCCAGCATTTTGTTCATGTATTGCTGCATCGCCGTTTTGGGATATTACATATCACAAGGTCAAGATAAAAAATAATAATAATATGAAAACTTCTTCCAAAATATAAGCTAGGAAAATTCAGTGGCATAAGAAGAGAGAAAATTGTGGCAATGCTTTAGGTGTCACTTTAAAGTTTAATTCATGGTTTAGAATATTTATTAAAGCATGGTTGTTGAAAGGGTTGGAAAAGGGTAAGTGGAGTGAGGAATAAACATTGCATGGTACATTTGATGAAAGAAAAAAATTCAATTTTTTTTACAAGCCCATAGAGGAGGCTTTGAGGCCATAATTTGAAGAAGTTGCAGCTATCTTTGATGGATAAGGTAGCATATAATTGGAAAGAGACAACATTGTTGGTACATTTGGAGAGAGTATTACAGATCCAGAGGGAAGATACCACAACAGCCCTGATGTAGAATTAGATCTAGATGCTTTTCTCAAGAAAAAGCATCTCAAATCATATGTGGTGTGTTTTAGTGGTTCTCCCATTTATAACACCTACAACTATTATGGTAAATAATTTAATGGAAAAATAAAGCATGCTAAAAATGAGTATTGAGAACTATGGTGAATGGCCCTATCCTAGACATATTTTGGTAGAAATTCAATTTGGTCATTGAAAAATGAGCCACTGCATTATGTCCAGGTCCACATTCAAACACCACTCTAGCTTGAGGTTACTCTTGTAAAGTTAAATAGTGAACTCAATAGTGAACGAGTGAATGTTAGAAAAACAGGGAGAATGGTTAAATAGAAACAATATAGTTCAATTTTCTAGCAGAAATGAAGCAAAATCTTGTCGTTAAATCATCTCAGCATCTCTAAGAGAGTAGTAGACAAGAAATCCATTTTTAATTTCAATAAGAGTGGAAAGCTAAAAATGACACACAATAATTTCAAAAATTTATGTAACTCATGATTTTTCTGAAGTACCCATAATTAGTTTTCATACAAAATTATGGGTACTCCAAAAAAATCATGAGTTACATAAATTATGTAAGATGTCACAAGGTCAAAATAAAAAATAATATTAAAATTGTTTCCAAAATATAAAGCAGCTGAATTCGGTGGCATAGGAAGAGAGAACATTGTGGTAATGCTTTAGGTGTAGCTCTAAAGTTTACTTAATGGTTTCAAATATTTCTTAAAGCATGGTGGTTGAAGGGGCTGACAAAGGGTAAGTGGAGAGAGGAGTCAACACTACATGGTACATTTGATGAAAGAAAAAAAAATCAATTTTTTTTACAAGCTCACAGAGGAAGCTTTGAAGCCATAATTTAAAGAAGTTGTTGTTATCTTAGATGGAGAAAGCAACATATAATTGGAAAGAGATAACATTGTTGGTACATTTGGAGAGGGTACTGCAGATCCAAAGGGAAGATACCACGGCAGCCCTTATATAGAATTATATCTAGACTCTTTTCTGAAGAAAAACAATCTCAAATCATATGTGGTGTGTTTCAATGATTCTCCCATTTATAACACCTAAAACTATTATGATAAATAAGTTCATGGGAAAATAAAGCAGGCTAAAAATTAGGGTCCAGAATTAAGGTGAATGGCCCTATCCTAGACATATTTTGTTAGAAATTCAAGTTGATCATTGAAAAATGAGTCACTGCCTTATGTCTAGGTCCACATTTAGACACCACTATAGCTTGAGGTTACTCTTGTAAATTTAAATACTGAACTCAACAATGAACTAGTGAATGTTAGAAAAAAGGGAGAATGGTCAAATAGAAACAATATAGTTGAATTTTATGGTAGGACTGAAGCAAACTCTTGTGGTTAAATCATCTCAGCATTGTTGAGGGAGTAGTAGAAAATAAGTACATTTTGAATTTCAATAAGTGTGGGGAGCTAAACAATGACATTGTTAGTGAGGGGCTGGCAGATGATGGTGAGGCTGACGATATGCATTTGAGCACTATGTTTTCATGCATAGACAAAAGTTATAAAGATGAGTTTCTTCCTATGAAAAAGGCTCAACCTTATTCTACAACACTTGAATTAAAATTGAGGTAGTAGAACCAGTACTGTATGCTCCCAGATAGTTGCAAGGGAGCCATTTCAGTTTTGGAGAGATATTCATGGGTTGGAAGTCTTTATGATGGCCATTTCCAAACATTTGCACTCAGTAGTTATCCCAGTTTTGAAGTATGATCAAATTTGTGGTGGGTTGCACACCCATTAATGTGCGGTGTGAAAAAGATCTCCAGACCATGTTCATGCATAGGGAATTGACGATTCCAGCACTATGTTTTCATGTGGAGACAAAAGTTACGAGGATGAGTTTCTTCCTATGAAAAATGCTTGAACTTATCCTACAACATTTGAATTAAATTTGAGGCAGAAAAACCAGTATATATTCTCCCACATAGTTGCAAGGCAAGAATTTTAGTTTTGGAAAGATATTCATGGGCTAGAAGTCTTTATGAAGGCCATTTGCAAAAATGTGCACTCAGAAGTTATCTCTGTTTTCAAGTATGATTTAATTTGTGCTACGATGCACACCCATAAATCTGGGGTATGACAAAGATCTGTGGACCTTGTTCGTGCACAGGGAAATTAGTATGTCCTTGAATTAAGGATTCCATCACTATGTGCACTCAGAAGTTATCCTAGCTTTGAAGTATGATGGAATTTGTGTTGGGTTGCACATCCATCAATGTGGGGTGTGACAAAGATCTCTGGACCCTGTTCGTGCAGAGGGAATTGAGGATGTCCTTTAATTGAGGATTCAAACAAAAATGTGCATTCATATTTTATCTCGGTTTTGAAGTATGTTGTAATTTGTGTTGGGTTGCACACCCATGAATGTGGGTTGTAAAAAATATCTCTAGACCCTGTTCGTGTAGAGGGAATTGAGGATGTGCTTGAATTGAGGATTCTAATACTATTTTTTCATGTAGAGACAAAATTTACGAGGATGATTTTATTCCTATGAAAAAGGCTCAACCTTATCCTACAACACTTGAATTAAATTTTAGGTAGCCTAACCAATAATGTATTCTCGTAGATAGTTGCAAGAGAAGAATTTTAGTTTTGGAGAGATATTCATGGGTTGGAAGTATTTATAATGGCCATTTGCAAAAATGTGCACTCAGAAGTTATCTCAATTTTGAAGTATGATGGAATTTGTGTTGGGTTGCACACCCATCAATGTGGTATGTGAAAAATATCTTTGGACCCTTTAATTCAGATTGAATTGAGGATGTCCCTGAATTGAGGATTCCAACACTATATTTTCATGCAAAGACAAAAGTTATGAGGATGATGTTCTTCCTATGACAAAGGCTCAACCTTATCCTACAACACTTGAATTAAATTTGAGGTAATAGAACCAATACTGTATGTTCCCAGATAGTTGCAAGGGAAGCATTTCAGTTTTGGAGAGATATTCATGGGATGGATGTCTTTATGATAGGCATTTGCAAAAATGTGTACTCAGAAGTTATCTCAATTTTGAAGTATGATGGAATTTTTGTTGGGTTTCACACCCATGAATATGGGGTGTGACAAAGATCTATGGACCTTGTTCATACATAGGGAATTGAGGATGTCCTTGAATAAAGACATCGGTGTACAATATGAACGATGGACCTGCAACATACCGACTATGAAGATGAAGGCATGGAGGAGAATGTCACTATGCAACAACAGATCTGGATTACGTATATAATAAATGCACCGAGGATAGTGCATAAATAAGAGGGGGAGGTTGTAACATCCCCTATTCAACCCCTATGTTGTATTCACCATGTACATGTGAGATTATTAGGTTGGTGAGCCGAGACATAATTAATTAATCTGGTGAGTCAAGAGTTGCTTCTAGGAAATATGTCCATGTGTATGTGTATATAAGTGTTGGGACCAATGTGTGTATGTGATGTTTATGCTATGAGACTAGAAAGCTTGATATGGTGAATACGTTTAATTTATGCATACTAATAAATACATAATGGCTATAAGCGAACCTAGACAAAAGAGTATCTGGGGCTGATGACTCCATGACTAGTAAAGGTGTCTTGATGAAAAAGTAATGTTATAATATTATATTATAATATTAAATAAATTAAATATATGTTTATAAAAGGGGGGATTCGATTATCTAGTCAGGAAGGAAAGTGGATTATTCTGTGATTCATGGTTATGGCAACCAGTCAGTGAACCCTCTACTTGGGTTCTAGACTCATTGGGTATTATTGTTGGTGACATCCCTGCTCAGACTCTGGAATTGACAACGATTCTAGAAATTGGTTGGTGAACCCTGGAAGGTGAGCATTTCAAAGGGATTGGCCATCTCGAAGAAGGGTGAGCCACTTCGGTTTTGGACTAACTGATGAACTAAATTGGTTATGGCCTAGAGGGTGTCTCGAGCCCTAGAGCATCACAGATGTTGGGTTGGAACCTTGGTTGTTATCTACAGCCTCAATGTAATAAATGACCACAGCTGAAAACCCTTCTTGCTACAACATCATTAGAAAAAATAAGCTCTAGGAATTTTCCAAAGGATAAACCCCATGCAGCATTAGACGGGCAAGGTGGTGTTTATCAGGTTGATTTTGGAGCTCCATATTTTTGTGCACATTTTAAGTGCCTATGCCACATCCATATATTTTCTTCACTTTTTCCAGGTAATGTAAATAATAAAGGTAACTATCTTGCCAATATCATGAAGTTTCCCTGACAGTCTGTGTAGCAAAGAACATGTGCTTTTGAGGGTTCATTACAGAAATGACAACAGCAATTCTGCTTGTTTTTGGCATTTTGTTACATCAAAATTTGGTAATTACTACAATTTAAATGCAAAGTCTACAAGATAGCAAGAGAAAACTACATAAGAACAAATAAACATGAAGAAGAAAACTTCAAAGAAGAAAAAAACATGAAGAAAAAATATACCTAATCAAACAAATCATCCCGAATGTACCTTCCTAGTGGGTTGTCAAAAATTCCATAATACTCGATGTGAAAGAGTTGTGAATGCCCATGGACTCTCCCCTTCAACACATAGTGACTCATTAAAAAAACCAATATTTTTTGATGATCAGAAGGAGAAGGTTGAAAGTCTTCTTTAGAGAAAACATGTTCTTGGTTTATCTACCCTAAAAGTTTCTCATCCAGAAAAACCTTGGATTTCATTTCCTTTTCTGCTACTCCTTGATTCTCCCATGCCACCTTCCCATATAGATCCTCCATTGTTATTTGATAATTAAGATTAAAATTGGATGAAACAAAAATAGTGAAACATTTGTCAAATCTGAATATTTTGATTCCTTATCTTGAATTTCCAAATATGACGTTACTACCCCATATGAACCTAGACTCACAGGAGACATAATGTCATTTGAATAGGCCTTTATTTAAGATGAAAATCTAGATAAATCATGTGAAGGAGTAGTTGGCAGTAACAATATTTGTTCGGATGGATACATATCCCACTGTACACCTATAACTTGAGCACATGTATCTCCTATGGAAGATTTCTTAAAAACAATTTCCGTTTGAACAAGACTGGTTCCATCAGCACTAGTTTTACTAGTAACATGTGACATAGGTGGCCCCATCCCTCCACTTGTAAGAGGAGGTTTGGACTCTCATTTATTGTTCTTACAAAGTTGTGCATTTCACTGAAATAGATGAAAAGACATTTTAAAGTGAAATGTTTTTCTCCAAAGGAGCATAGATTATCATAATAGTATAATATGTGTCAGGTGGGTGGGCTTTTCCAAAGTTTGTTCTAGACCATAAACGACCCATTTCCCCTCGTTGACTTCCCATTATATGTTGTGGTGCCTTTCCAATTATTTATTAGCACATGCCTTTAGTAAAGCCTCCTTTCCCTCCTTATAGCATAGCATCTCCTCTATTTCGTGTCACCAAACTCCAATGGCTTCATATATATATAAATAATTTCACAAATAAAAATAGAATAACAAAATACAACATCCTTAAACCTATATATATCCATCTTAAGATCCATATGGATCAGATATATATATATATATATATATATATATATTTGATTCCCTTGGGGTGAGGCCCCATAATCAGGGTCAATGGTTTACCATCCAGGAAATGTGGGGAAGTACTCTAGGGTTTCCATACAATATATTAAACCATTGGCCCTAATTACGGGGCCTCCCCCCAAGGGAATAAAAAAGAGCCTAACCCGTGATACGCAACAATTAGCAAGAATATCAAATAAATTCATGTCTGGATCTAGACCACTTGCGCTAACCCTTGCGGCTATCTTAAGGATGGATATATCAAGCTTTGAGTTAGATTAATTCTATGGAAATTCAAAAGCTTCTTCAAAAATTTTCACTCTAAAAACCGTTTGCACTTTGAAAGAGTTCATCCCCTCTTTGTGCTTGATGGATCCACACTTAAGATGGATCCATATTGTTGAATTTTTGTATACATTTTGTATATATCATGTAACCCATGTTATAATGCTTGATATAAAGAAAATATTCAAATTTTTTATGTGTGTAAGGAAAGGTAAAACTAGATGTACACAAGAAACAGAACAAGGTTACTCCAATGTTGAAAAACATATGCATTCTGATGCAAAATACAACCTATTTTATGGAAAAATTAAAAGGATTCATGCCAAAAAAATAGTGTACAAATATCAATAAATATATAGAGATGAGTTGATTGCAAATTTATAATTCCCAAGTATTCTCAAGTTGTTGTCTGATGGAACTAGAAGAAGCCAAGCAAGTCAAATTCCTGGAAAAAAGGTTAATCTATTTTGATTTATTTTCCTTGGAAAATTTAATTTGATTTATATTTATGCAAATATATTTTATAATTTACAGTATGTTGTTAAAAATTTGACCATGACACAGTTGATCCTTCAAAACACAAGCATTTAAATTAAACATGTAATGTTGTGGGATGTATCTTACAATTTTAGTCTTCGGATAGCTCACCCTTACATTACAGTACAAGTACAATATTTTTGAAATGTGGTGCGCTTAGATAACTTTTTCAGATTTTGTCGTTGTTTATAAGCCCTGATAATCCAGTGATTATTTTGTATTTAGTCAGCAAAATAAATTATTCCTTGAACCTATAAGGTTCAATCCCTTTCAGAGGTAACAAAGTGTATCAATGCCCTGGAATTATGCCTTGAACCTCTAAATTTCAATCCCTTTTAGATGTATTGAAGTGTATCAGTGTTATGAAATGCATAGCAACCCTCAAGTAAAATATGAATTATTTTCTTGTTCATTAGAAAATATTGTCTATATGATGCCTTGTTCACTTTAATAACCATAAGCTCTGGACTACTATTTTAGTGTCACCAAGCATTTGCCACATATTTATAAAAAAATCATGAGAGGAAGAAGAAATACAAGAAGAATGGGCTTTGGTGCATTATTGAAAGAACATAATTTGAGATCAAGAAACGTTTTTGTATCCCTATTCTAGTCCTGGAAATAGAACTTCAAAAGCGATAGTGTAAAACAACAATATTTTACTAAATTTCAATGAAAAACCACAAAATTATGCCAATGAGACTAAAAAGTACAATCCAGGGTATATAAAAGGTGGGGGTGCAAAAGCAACTCCTACATCAATATTGAAAGTAAAAAACAAAGGAAGGGAAAACAAATCTAAATATCTAGCAAGGAACTTTAAACTAGATGTTCAAAAAAAAAATTGTAAAAGAGTATGGTTATGTGATACAATAGGAGAACCCCTAGGGGAAAATTCAAATGAGAGGACCAGAGACTGAGGATCTCAATGTTGTGCCATAGAGGGAAAGAAAATTTCAGATGTTGCAAATATAGCTACCCAACATTCGCTAGCCCAGGTAGGAGAGTCTAAACCATTTCATTTCCAAAATATTGCATATCAACCTCACTCTCTCCTATATTCCTACAATGATATATCAACATTTAGTGGTGACTATTCAAATGATGTTATGGATTTCTAGGATGACTATTGTCATAGCATAGTGTTGTTATGAATAGTTCATATTGATGTATTGCTTAAATGTTTTATTGTCCCTATGACCAAAGATTCCTCTAGATGGTTTGAAAGCATGCATAATACTAGTATTAGTACAGTTGAAGGTTTGTGTGATGTGTTTCTAAATATATGGAAAGCTAAAATGGATGTTCAATTTCTATTAAATTTTTTGACTGATGTTAAATAGAAAGATAATGAAACTGTCGAAGAGTTCAATGACATGTTTGACAAAGTTGTAGAGAGAATATCACTAAAAAATAATCCAACAACTCGAGACACATTGACATATTATTTGAATGCTTATCAAGGAACATTCAGTTCCTTCCTAAACTAGACCAAGACAAATATTTGGGCTGAGGACAAATCAAATGCAAAAGATGCAGATGAAAATTGGACATTGTTTGGAAATTCGAGCATCACCAACAACATAACCGAAACCAAAGGCAAAAGCATCGTATTCAATAGAATCAATAGATCCAATGACGATCTTGACCGAGGAATGTAAAAAATTGCAGTTTAGCATCAGTCAAAACGAAACAACATTACAAGACTGCCTTGTGAAGTTAGAGAGAGGATGGAAAATGAAACCAAATGGTTTCCAAAGCGGAATGCTGAGAGCTCCATTCAATAAATATAAGCCCACACTAGTGTAGGCTCGTTCAAATACAACTGTCTTGTGCTATAGCAAAAGTCTTCAATGAGGAAATATCATATATAACTAGTTGCATAAACACATGAAATATGATGCCTAGGGGTGGTACTAGTATCATGGGAAAATTTGTTGCTCCACTGGTTGACTAAGTAACAAAATTATATTGAGATATGTCATCACTAGAGGAAATAAAGAGCATGCCTGAAGAAAAATTTAAGGGTGTGATTTATAGTTTTATAGCAGGAGAAAAATGGGGACATCCCATTAAGGCCAAGAAGAACCATATCCTCCTCCTGAGAAAAGTTGAAGTGAAGTTCCTGAAAGAATTCAGAGTACTATAGAAAAATCAACTTTGAAAAGTTCGAGTTATGATATTTCATGCTAGACAAGAATTGTGAACATTCCAATGCCGTTGGTTGAACTTGTGAAGTTTCCAACATGCATAAAGCAAATTGGAAATACATTATGATTTCAAGTTACAAAATATCAAAGATTGAAATTATATGGGAAAGAGGATCATATTATCCTCGCATCAACCTATTGAAGATCAAATATGAACCCTTTGCATGAGCCCTTCTTCATTTTATTGGTGGTAACAGTTTGGATTTTTCACAACTCTATGCTAGACTCTAAAGACACCATGAATGTAATGGAACTTTAAGTTCCAAAGAAAATGGATTTTAAGACTTTAAGACCCTATCTAAATGTATGTGTCTTTGATTCCAGAGAGATTCCTTCAATGGGTTTGATCAATAACCTCAAATTCCATCCAACATCATACCCTAATGCCTTCATCATAATAGACCTAGTAGTGTTGGACATTCGTGCAACAAGGGAATGATTTTGACATGAAAATGGGCATCAAATATAGACACATACAAATGAATTTCTCATATACTACCATCCTAACTCCTTTTTTTGAGACAACTATATTTGTACAAACAAATTTTCAGTGAAAACCATGTTGAAGCCCAAGGAACTTGAGAACTATTTCACTTGTTTGGAGGAAAGCATGGGATCATACACTATACTTGTAGTAGATCTAACACCAAGGAAAAATTCTGGAAGAATGTGGAAGATGGACTTCGATTTTGAAAGTTCCAAACAAGGTAATGGCGTAAGTATAATCCTAACCTCTCTTGATAAGGAATTGATTTATTTAGCTATATATTGGAATTGGAAGCTACTAACAACATTTCCAAGTATGGGGCACTTTATCTTGGTATAACTACATCTAGATATCTAGGAATTACAATTTTAGAAGTAATAGGTGGTTTTGACATCATTGTATGCCAAGTGAAAGGGTTGCATGCTTGGAAAAATGAAAGGTTGAAAAGATATGGACAAGCAGTACCAATTGCCATAGAGAAATTTGATATCTCCGGATTAGAATTGGTTCCCAAGGCCATGACTAAAAAATCCGATGCTTTAGTAGTTTCAAACACCTTATTCCATCCTTGCCCAAATCTAGACCAAGGTGGCCGAATTGAGACGATTTACACACCTTCAATTCCAGACAACATCAAGCATTAGTAAGTTTTTTAAGGTGATGTAGAAATAGATGGGTTCCTCGACAACACAAAATAATTTGAAATGTATGAGATTGACATGAGGGAAGATGATTAAATAGAACAACGACCAACCAACAAAATCCCTTTAGGTATGATTCCTTTGGAAGAAAGCTTAAACAAAGACAACATTTTAAGAGGTAGAATTGAGACAATAAAACCAAATGAGTATGAAGATACCAATGTAGGGATAGAGAAAAATCCAATCTTGAGAAATATTCAATAGAGACAATGCATTTACAGGTATAATTGAGACAATAGAACCAAATGAGTATGAAGATACCAATGTAGGGATAGAGAGAAATCCAATCTTGATAAAGATTGGAAAAGAAATCACTTCGAAAGAGAATGAGAAGATTGGGTCTTTGATCAAAATATACAAGGACGTGTTTGCTTAGTCATATGATGGCCTTAAGGCTTACAAGGGTGATATCATTCAACATTTCATTCCTTTGCTAGAAGGTTGCAAGCCATTTTTCTAAAAACTAAGACAAATAAACCCCAAATTGGCACCTATAGTAAAGCAAGAGTTCTAAGAGTTTCTACATGTAAGTACCATTACGCCAACTAGACATACATCATGGTTGTCTAAACTTGTGGTGGTTACAAATAAGACATGGAAAATAAGCTTATATGTGGATTTCCAAGACTTAACAAAGCTCCCATCAAAGACAATTTTTATTTTCCAAACATGGAAATGTTATTGTAGAGAATTATAGGTTTCAAGATGATGTCATTCTTGGATGTGTTCTCTGGATATAATCTAGTATTGGCAAAAGAAGAAGATAGAGAGAAAAATGCATTTACTACTCCTTGGGGCACTTTTGAGTATATCAATATGCCTTTCAGATTGTAGAATATGGGAACTTCCTTTGAAAGAGGCATGGATTATGCTTTTAGGGACATAGTTAAGAAGATCATAGAAATCTACTAGGATGATCTTAGAGTCTTCTCAAAGAATAGGAAGGATCATCTTAGCTACTTGAGACAAGTTTTTGATAAATGAAAAAAATATGGTATATCTCTCAATCTTAAGAATACCATCCTGGGGGGTTATATAAGGAAAGTTATTTGGATACATATTACCAAAGGAATAAATGATATTTGACCCTAAAATGATCCATGTTGTCCATCAAATTCTTAAACCAAGAAATTAGAAAGCGTTGCAGTTTTTATTTGGCAAAGTAAACTTCATCTGAAGATTCATTCCAAATGTAGCAAAGATCACAAAACCCTTTAACGAGTTGATAAATAAAGATGAAATTTTTATATGGGATGATGCAAGCCATACAACATTCCATAATGTCGAAGATGTTATACTCAATTCTCCAATTTTGGTGAGCCTTAACTTTGAGAAGTAGGCCCATGCTTTGGTAAAATCACTAAATAATTTTGTAACCTACATTCATTTTTCAGAGATTATAACATTTTTTCGACATCCAATAGTGAAGGATATCTTGTCACACCATGTTTTCTTGGGATCAAGGGGTATGTGTGTTGCTAAGATTCGAGAATATGACTTAGAGGTAAGACCCACAAAAAACAGTAAGGGTCAGAGATTAACAAATATTTTGACCAAGGGCAATGAAGAATCTCTTCGAATCAACTTGGTTAATGCAGCTACATCAACTCGCATACAGAGATCATCTACTACATTAAGCCTATGACTAGACCTAGACACCTTCCCAAGCACAAGTAAAGGGCCTTGAGGTTAAAAGATTCAAGATATTGCTTCATAAAGCAAGGTTTTTGATGGATAAATCACAATGGTTTTGTTTTAGATGTGTTATCCTCAATGAAGCAACAAGTTTGACCAATGATATCCATATAGTTTTGAGAGAGAACATCACATAGCAAAGAAAATTGTACATAAGATCCTTAGGGGTGGCTACGATTGGCCAACTATATTGAAAAAAGTGCACAAATTCGTAAGAGAATGCTAGCCATGCCATTTTTTCATAGGACAATGGAAGTTATCAAGAAGTCCTCTCCAACCAATTGTAGTTGAAGCACCATTTCAATGGGTGTTTTGTACTCTTGAAATGGATCTACTAATGATGATTTAAACATCACTCATTCTTCCTTAAAACAAAGGTTTGATTACTTTTTCGGCCCTTCATTTGAAATTTTTATCTCTTACATTTAAGGTTTGGTTGAGATCTCATTTCAGAAACAAAGTGATGCTGATCCTATGAAGATATTGATATGTATGTTGTCCCTATCTGTTGAAGAACCGTGCCCTATATTGTGGGCTCCTATGAAAATTATCTGAGGTAATTTCAATAATAGAAATTAAAATCCTCGAAAGAAGAAAGTGATGAAGCTACCAAGGACCACAGATCAGCCTCTCTGAAGTGTTTAATGAGGGTGATTTCCTGAGACTATAAAAAGCTACTTCCAGAATAACAGAAGGCCCTAATTAGTGAGTTTTTTTTGAGAAAATCAAAGTCCTATCTCGAGAAAGATTCTAAAGCAAGAAGGACATAACAAGAATACCATAATTGTAACCTTTTCAAAGTTTTTGATCTACCAATAAAAGAAAATGTAGCTCCTTTTCAATTTGGCATCTTGGACAAGGGATATAGCACTCTTGAAGTGCTCATTCATGAATAACCGTTAGAAGAAGAAGCCACTACTAATACATTTATGTGTTAGAAAATTTGAGCAACTATGACCTGGTCTCGAGCTGAGATAATCCAATTTCAATATCGAGTTTCTCAAAAGCAAGAAAAAGGTGTGTATTATTTTTTCTGAATTACATAAGTCTTGTTTGAAGAATCGATTTGAATTGATTACAAGGGCGTATTATAGAATACATATTAGTATTGGGTACTAAAAAATGCCTCGTAAAAATAATTCAGCACCCATTAAGCCTTCAGAAGGCTCTACTATGACTCATGAAGATGAAGAATTGCAACATGATGTAGCAAAATTACAAGAGCAAGTGCACCAAATTTCGCTCTCGCAAAGAGTAGCAAAAAATGAAATGGAAGTTTTGAAGAAAGGCATGGAAGCAAAGATGGATGGTTTGAAGAAAGGAGTGGAATCTAAGATAGATGGCATGGAAGCTGGCATGGAATCTGAGATGGATGACATGGAAGCTAAGATGGAAAAGATGAAGAATTATCCAAAAACAAACATGGAAGGTTTGACAAAGTTGATACAATAAATGTTTGCTAATGGTGAAAAGATAGTAGAAGAAACTCATGATGACAACAAAGTAAATGTTAATCATGATTTCATAAACTCTAATTTTGGCGCGAAGAACCACCATCTTCCAAAAATGGATATGAGGAAGTTTGATGGAAAGGATCTTGTAACATGGATACTACAGATGGAACAATATTTTGATCTCCATAATGTGCAAAACACACAAAAGATACGCATTGCAACTTTACATTTAGAAAAAAATACATTTGTATGGTATCGATGGCTTTGCTCCCGTAAAAAAGTTGTCATTTGGTCAATTTTTATGGAGGAAAAAATAGCATATTATGAGGATACAAAGAGCAACACCTTATTTAGCCAATTGATAAATCTCAAACAAAATTATCCAATGGGGGAGCACATTGAGGACTTCAAAAAAATTAATAGAAGGGTAACTGATATTCCAGAGGAACAGAGGATTGATCTCTTCATAGGTACTTTAAATGATAACATCCAACATGAAGTTCGTGTTTTGGAACGTGATTCATTAGAGAAGGCATTCAGGTTGTCAAGAAAAATAGAATGTAAAATTATGACGATAAGGAAACCTACCACTCACTTCTATATAGAGGGAAGTGTTGCTACTCCTAGATTTCCACAAACTACAAGGTTGACACCACAACAATTGGAAGAAAAAAGAGCAAAAGGGCTTTGCTACAGTTATGATAGAAAATACACTAAAGGTCATAAGTGTGCTGAGAAGAAATTATTTTAAATAGATTGTGAAGAGGAAGAAGAAAATGAACAAGAATTTTCAAAAGAAGAGGATATACACCAGGAACCAACCCTAGAAAAGAAAGAAATGAGTCCAACCATATCATGTAATGCACTAGTACAAAATCGCTAATTAGTTACTAAAAAAACGACTAAAATTTGCATATAAACGACTATTTTTCAGTCGGTGACCAATAGTAGCTAATTTACAGTATCTTATAACGCGACCAACTTTTGGTCGTTTTTAGCTTAGTCATTAATTGGTTATCTCAATTTTGTTATCTAGTTGTATATTTGGTCATTGATTTAGTCACTGATTTGGTCACTAATTTAGTCATTCATTTGTTCTTTCATTTGGTCACTGATTTAGTCATTCATTTAGTCATTCATTTGGTCACTGATTTAGTCATTCATTTAGTCATTTATTTAGTCTTTGATTTGGTCATTAAATGTCACAATTAATGACCAAATATACAACAAAATATATTACTATATGATCACCCAAGAAAACCAATTAATGACCAAAGAAATATGACCAAAATGTTGGTCGTGTTATAAGATACTGTAAATTAGCTACTAATAGTCATATATATGCAAATTTTAGTCATCGTTTGAAACCAATTAATGACCAAAGAAATATAACTAAATTTTAGTCGTGTTATAAGATACTGTAAATTAGCTACTAATAGTCGTTTATATGCAAAATTTAGTCATTATTTGTAGTCACAAATTTATCATTTGCAGTAGCCATTTATTCATTATATAAACGACTAATTTAGTAGTTTATATTCATTTCATTTACTTTCATTAATAATCATTATAAATGACTAATTTAGTTGTATATTCATTTTATTTGTGTTCATTATTAATCAACATAAAATAATTTGTATGAATTAAAAAATGTCATATAATGTGCATATTCATCTAATATGAAAACACAAAGTAGCATATTTTAATTACAATACTAAACAACATCAAGTGCAACTATAAATAATTTCAACCACATAAATTATATTATATGAAATGTTAAAGTATTACAATATGAGTTTCCAACTTAATATTAGTTGGACTACAATTTACACATGAAATGATATTTCATCACTTCAAAACATTATTGTTGTATTGTCAAGGCATTACAGGTGAATTCACCAACTTTGAAGACTTGATCATCAGTCTTTATATGTGTGTCTTATGCGAGATATTGGCTCTAAGGGTATCACCAGACTAGTTCTCCTCTCTCTTTTTGCATTTGTCGCTCCAATGTTATTGCTCTTCTCTTTTTTCAATTCATGCTTCTTACCATCAACACTGATTTCATTTTCTGAAAACAAAAGAACATACAATGCAGTGTAAGAAATGAAAGAAAATGAACACTAGAATATAACATAAATTAGACTATAAATAGTTTATACAACATATACCTTAATATCAACAATGTCAAAGCAATTTTCCTTCAACATCAATTTCTGCAAAATAAATGTCACGTTATACTTTCCCATTTCTCAACATGCTACATACGATAAATTAAAAATCACATAAAACCAAGAGCAAAGCCTTTTCTAACCAAAACAAACAAACAAACAGTGCCTCTAATAAAACTTCATTATAATATTAGCAAATGAAAAGAGAGCTAGTGGACCATTTGTGTTGTTTGACTTTGCCTATTTTTGTTATAAAGTGCTCGAGCTTCAGGAACCAACTAATGTGAGCACGAGCTAAAAACTAAACAACCATTCACTTTTCAACATGAGAGATCACAAATAAAACACAAAATTGATCAGTCATTAAAATTGTGAGCAGACTACCTTGAAATTTTCTTCTTGAGAAATACCTCAAAATCCCCTCGTTTCTAATAAGCTTCATGGCTATGTACCTCCATCCTTGATTTCCCTTGCTATATCTTGAATAAAGAATATCCCTTCAACAACCATTTTTGCGAGAATCCTATCAAGTAACTCAAGAGACTTGGGCGCATCAATACTAGCATCCTCCAATGAAAATAGTACAATCTCCAACCTAGAAACATCAAAATTATATATAGTTATAATTCATAATCGCACATGACCATAGACTATAGCAGTCTTGAAATAAACTCAAACTTGAATAAGAACAAACACAAAATTTCAATTTTGTGGTTTATATGATAGCCATTTGATAATAGCTCACTTAGCATCCATGTTTCAGGCAGTATTTGGTGTCTTTTTATGTGGAAAATTTTCCAATGGGGCTAGATGTTTTGACCTTTTCTGTTTGGATCTAAGCTTAGTATGAATAAGTATTGGATTTTTGTTTTAAATGAAAACATAGGTTCTTCTTTTTCCTTTTCTGTTTTTCTCCTTTTACATATATATGTTGTGAATTGCGTAATTTTAAACAAAATAAACAGTCGTGTTAATATGTTTTAACATATTGCAATTTTAAAAATAAATATACAATTTTAAAATTTATAGCTGGAGTTTTGGATTCAGTTCTATTTGAACCAAATAAGAGAGTGTCATTAGTCACAATTTTACTAATATACTAATACTGATAACCATAAAAGTTACTAATATACTAATAGGATGATTCAATGAAAACTTATTTCCATTGAGCTTAGGGGGATATTTGATATTGTTGATGCAATATTGAGTATAGTTGAGAAGAGAAATATTATTACAAAGGCTTACCAAAACTCCACTCCCAGTCCTTCCAAAATGGAGCCGACAGTCCAATGTTTATTTTCATTAGATCTTGTTGAGGATCTACCAACTCCATATTTGAATCTTTATTAGGGTCGAGAAGGTCATTCTCTTGAGACAAGCACTACCAATTCATCTAATATCAAGTAGTTTCATCTGACATGTATCCCCAAAAGAGGATGCCTTTCTTGTTGAATGTGTGAGCTTGAAGGTGGGGCAACTATCGAAGGAAATCACCCTACGTCTCCAACACCAAATGGAGTGTGTGCCAGATCCCAATTTGTCTTTCATGTTCCATCTAGCCAAGCCCACAATTTCTTTCCATGCTACCCAATTACTCTGGGAAATTCAAATAAGTGAGCTTGAGACCTGGAATTTGGTGTGTTAAATTTTCTTAACCCTAGCAACTGGAAAATGTAGTTTCTAGTAAATTTCCTTGTTGTAAATTAATTAAAGTTTCAGCTTACTAAATAAAAAGCATTGTTGGTATTTAATAGGTAAATAAAATAAAATCAGCAGTAGCAAACTAGGCACCAATCCCACACATGCATACACAGAAAATCTGCACATCAAAATTTTGTGTTCATTAACATCTTATCATACAAGGGTTTCCTTACTGGGAACATGGTCCTTTGTGGAAAATTACAATCTCCAACAACTATAGAGATTTTATGGGCCTCTGTGCAAGCTATACTACCCGAATTCTCGTAAGCACCCACGCGACTTGCCATATGCTCAACCTGCAGTGCAACCTTTCTGTCACCAGTGTGGTTGTTTGCACCCCTGCCCACAGCACGTGCAACAATTTACTACTTCCTATGGCAAGCGTGATTTCTCTGCTCACTTTGCACAGCACATGCGGCCCTACTGCAACACACATGATTGTTTTGAACCCTCCACACAACTCGCATTTCTCTCTTAAGATGAGTATGGCCTCATTGTGCCACTGTTGTTGGCTGATCTACAGAATTCTATTGTACAACCTTATTGGGAATGATCCTTGCTGCAGAAATCACTCTGCTACAGATTTCAGACCATATACACTTGGATGAAATTCCCTTTTCATCCAATCACATGTCTAGACACTCAAATCTGTTCGGAAGTACCTGCCCAGTGCTACTATCATAAACAGGTCGAGGATGAAGGAGATGATATCACACAAAGAAAAATCCCCCCTGCACTTTCCCCACTTGTTGACATCATACTAGTAACAATAGAACCTGCCATGGAGCATCACCCTCTACACCCCTTGACACTCATATGGTAGCCAAAATAGACACTTGAGTGGGAATTTTGATCAAACAAGCCCCCTGACATCCTTGGGGATAGTAACACATCCCAAGGGGCCAATGGAAGACCCTTTTGTTTGATTGAGACCATGGTTACAATCTCAAAATCTGCTCTACTATTGATATCAGGCCTTGCTACGCAACCAACAAGACGCAAAATATATTTGCAAGTCTAGTAGGATTGTGCAACCATGGTCAACTTCCTTGTAAAGGGAAGGTCTTGATGATGCTAAACAGGAAGTTTCCTTTGTATTTGTTGAAGTCACCAATTGTACATGGATATTGGCAAAAGATCTAGACTAAAGGGAATACCCAAATATCTAACAACCAGCCAGGGTGGGGTAAATTTCCAAGCTGAGGGATTCTAGTTAGGAAGAGAGTCCAACCCCACCAGGAAAAAAATAGATTGTTAGTCACTAAACACATCACTTGATGCTAGGTTGATTATGTCTAAACAAGCATGAGCATCATCAACTAAACTTATCTAAGCACTATTTGGTATATAAAAGCTAATGTATTAGTGAACAATGTGTTCTCCATAGTCACGCATCTAGGTCCAAACTCCACAAGAGCCAGCATATCAATAATGAAGGTCCATTCCACTCAGTCAAAAGCTTTGTCAAATGAATTTCAAATAAAAGGGGTTGTTGTCTAGTTTTTTTGCACATTTGAAGGTTTTACATGTTGAAACCATGGTATTGAGATTACTTGTTTGTACACAAAACTTGTGTTATCGTTAGAAAACCTAACAACCTTCCATGGCATTGACTACATCCTTAGACTCTCTGTTTTAGCCATGATCTTGTGTGCCACACTAAGCAATGAAATTGGATGCCAATCACCAATTGTGTTTGTGGCTGCTTTTTTGGGAATGTTTTTGCCAAATGACAAAAATTGTCACTAATCATGGCTCATGGCCTTGTAAAATTCACACATAATTCCATCTAGATTCTATACCTGGAGACTTGCCATTCCTCATGTAGCTAAGTGTTGCAAAATCCTCCTCTTTTGAGAAGTCATCGTTCTTCAACTTGCTCTAGTCACCAATAAAAACCTTATGAGGATTGACCCTACAATAAGCATTTCCTGCAGCCACTACATGATCCATCACGGTATAAGGAGAAAAATATTTTGAAATTGCAATTTGAACATACCTCTAATGTCAATTGGAGTGCCGAAAAAATAACCATTTGCATGGAGTAATCCAAGATCCTCTTCATTGCCACTTTTCTTTTTAAAAAGTCAAAATAGAATTTTGAGCCCTCATCTCCCTTATGATCTTTGCCATATAGTCAAGTGTGTTTGAAGCCTTTAAGATCTTTGTTCATGCATTCTCAAGCAGATATGGGGAAACTGTTATTTAGTATCTTTGTAGTTGCAGTGACACCATATGGATTATCAACAAGTATGGAACTTGTTTGTCTAATTAATTTGGTCTTTCGTAGCATATTAAGGACAACTTTGGCAAGTTCCTTTCTTTATGGGTAAACCATTGTGAAAGAGAGCCTTTTCATATGTATGACTATTTGTGGGACAAGAACACAGGCAAGTGGCTGTCATGGAAAGCTCTTGTCATTCTGAAAGACTTCAAGAAAGTGATTGATTCTTCTGCAATATATTGATGAATCCCAAAGAATGTTTGTTCAAGCTAAGTAAATAATCTAGATATTCTTTTCTCCATTTGAAAGGATTGGTGGAAATGGTCTCATGAGATACCATTTATGGGCACTATTGAACCAAGGAATTCTATGACAAGAACCGACAACTCATTCAGTGGAAAGCCTTCTCAACAGGGAGTGGAATATTTGAGACCATGATTCAAGGTGGCCCTAGAAGTGTCATGATATTGGAAATCCCATTTGAATTTTAAAACCGAAGTACTTAGATTGTTGGTTCTTCACAATATTTTGGTGATAAGGGATCAATTGCATTTCATTTGTCTAACGAGTGATTATTGTATGGCATGTTGCAACTTTGAATATATCTTTCAAGGCCATTAATATTAATCTCTGTTTTAATCTTTGAATTTTTTGTTTCTTGTGTTCATTGGAATAATGCTCTATTTGGGGGCAAATGGATGGTTCGAGAAGCATGTACAACTGTGGGATGTTATCTCTCTAACAATCCCTTCCTACTTATAGAAGTAATACAATTGGGCAACGTTTCATGAGATGAACACTTGTTCAATTTGGAAGAAATTTCTATATTTACTATTTAGATCAAGTTTGACTATGTAATTTTTTTCCAACATTGTCATTTTTAGGTAAGATGTGGCCAGTCTTTAAGTTGGGGTCAAGGAGTGTTAACTGTTATTTCTTTTGTAGGCAAGTAGCTCTTATTTGACTACTTTTTGGCTCCTGGTTGTAACAACTGTAATTCTTAATGCAATATCTGTGCCATTTGCTCCTAGAATATTGTTTTATGGTGTGTATTACTTGCAGGTCTAATCCATAGGTGTGAGAAGAGGTTAAGGCTGCAGCTGTATTTTCTTTATGGTAATTATCTCTGTTCTGGGTCGCAGTAAACAGTAGCTTGTGAAGGAAGTCTAGAGGGTCGAGAGACCTATTCTAGGGTCTCCTTACTTAGCCGCAGCCACTAAGAAGCCAACGCAATTGGATCAAAGGTTGTAGACCCTTGGACAGAAGTTGTGATCCCTGACAGAGGATTGTGATCCCTTGCTGTAGCGTATCCCTCCATGATCTTCTGTTGAACATCTTTGTTGTAGAACGCAGACAGAGGACCATTACTACAGCTAGTCGTTAATTTGTTTGAGAGAATGAAGGCATGGTTAAGTCCTTCTTTCTAGGCCTCATATTCCCAGGCTTGAACGCAGGCTGTAATGGAGAAAGATGGAAAATTCAAGCAGCCTTAACCAATATTTCGAATTGCAGTCTAAGGTCAGATCTTCTATTTGGAAATTCAGTGTTGACTTTAAAATCATTGTACTCTCTCTCTCTTTGTTGAACATTTTTTTATGAATAATAAGAAGAATTGATCAAGGGTTTTCCTCGACTTCAGGTTTTCCCCTGGCTTGCGCCATATTCGTGTGTTATCTTGTCTTGGCTTGTATTTTGCTTCGATCATCTGTGTTCTTTCTTCAGTTGTTGTTTATATGATAATGAGCTATGTGATTGCTAATGGAATCTAAATGGCTTATGAGATAGTATGTTCAGTGAAGTAACTAAGTAAGAACATGCTCCAAAATTAACATGGTTTCAGAGCCAGATAAGGTCAATCCCAAGCAAGAGAAGGAATGCAACCACAAGGAATGTAATCAAGTTTCCATCAAGCAAGGGGTTGTTAGAATTCCGGTTTGGGAATATGTCAGAGTTGGTCTCAATAGCTCATAGGGGCTTCAAATCAAATTTTCAAACCATTATTGCAGAGTCCTCCTTCAACATTTAAGGGAAGCAGCCAACAAGGAGGAGAGCAGAGTCAATACTGTTTTGGGCAGTGTCTCTCTTGCTAGATCATACCACAGGTTAAGAGGTAAGTATTTATGGTTTTTCTGTACTTTTTGTGAAGGGTTTGTCTTTGTTTACAAGGCTGCTGGAAGGTGTTGTTACAGTAGTATGAGGAGAAGGATTTGAGAGGGCCGAGAGGCCTAGAAGGGACCTCCCGCCCTAGCCGCAGTAATCTCAAGAGACAGTGCAGGTAAACAGGGGTGGTTCCTTGTCCTAGAAGGAGATTCTCATTCTGCACTAGGCCACAGAGAAGGGATTGCTTCTGCAACAACTCAGAAAATTATGTTTTGAGGCCTAGATTAGACCACAGTCATCCTAAGGTACAGTTCAGTTAAGATCAAGTATATCTTGGTATATATGAAGACCTTGATGTAGCAAACACGTGAATTGTAGGAGGCTTGAGGAGGAGCCTTAAAGCCCTTCCAGCCATGCTTTGAATGTATAGTATAACAACATAACAGGAAGCATAGTTGGTCATGAAAGCACAATGATTTGAAGCAGGGTTCAGCAAGCTTACTTTTCAAGGGAGTCTCTCAGATTTTCACTCTTGATACTGCACCTATGAAATAATTAGACGTTTTTTATATAGCTATGGTCTTGGTATGATTTGCGTATAATGTCATATGGCATATGCTTCAGTATGATTCTTTGAATTATGACATTTTGTCTTACTTCAGTCATATATATGTTTCTCATATTACTCTACATTGGTATGGATTCCCATATTGGCAATAATGGGTATCAACCCATTCCTATATACTCTCAACTTTGTGTATGGATGTCTCTGTGCAACAACTCCAATATGGTATTTCTATTACAGCAGTATAAGCTTGACCTCGATTTCATCAGCTGTATATGAATGATGATACAATACATGAATATATGGAAGTTCATCCATCCGTTCAGATATGGATTCTCTGCTTTATTCTTATGGTATATTCCCACTGTCTATATTCGTTGAGTTTTGCATTGTATACAGAACATTAATATTACCCTATATATGGTGTCAGGAATCCTATTCGAGAATGATGTTGCAGTGGAGTAGCTGCAATATCCTCCATCTAAAATATCAATGCTCTTGATCACTTTGGGCTGTATTGATTGTGTTCACAGTCATGTTCCTTCAATAGTGTCATCATTCATATATACAGTCACAGTCTGATCTTAGCATCAAGCTTATCGATCCTTGTTCAGTTTCGAGAAGAATCATTTTTTCACTTTGAAGACCTATAGTAGCATCATTAAAGGAAGCAATTCTGTAGGTATCTGAAGACCAAACCTCCCTTGTGAGAGAAATCACTACAAGAATCAGGTTGAACATTGGACATTCCATTAGCATAAGTCAAGGATGCATCAAGTATTCAGTGTTTAATGACAAGCATCAGAAACTGGAGGGAAGAAGACAGTTCTTCTTCACCAGTTTAAAGTGCATCAACTATTTGCCACATTATTATGCAATAATAATGAACCTTGGAATAAATTCAGTATATCAGATGTAGTATGTCAGTACTAGATGACCAAGCTACCTGTGAACCTTAGAGTAAATTTGGCACCTCAAGGCATTACCAATGACCTTGATATAAGTGGATACTGTGTTTCCAATGTTCAAGACTAGAAACAATCCAACTTTTATTGTGCACATAAATCAGTATATCATATGATAAATGATGGAGCCTCTCATAAAATACGAGTTGAACGGAAATAAAATTGGTGCAATGCCATTTGCTACAGATGTCATGCTCATGAAAACTAGTTTGAGACATTTCCCTAAATAAATGGACTCCCAACCAAACATAAAAACCTCTAAACATCTGCAGGTTTGTTAACTACTTCAAGAATAGCCAAAACTATGTCAATTGTTCAGAGATTATTGGAGGCCATTAGAATTGCCATCACAATAATTTTTCATAAGCCTACACATGTCATGAAGATTCCTGGCAGTTTCAAATATTGATATCGGTGTGTCAAAACTGGAAAAAATTCATAAAAGATATGCATTGAATATATAACTCAATTTTGATAGTTAAAAGAACACCACAACATGACTTTAAAAATTCATACATTTCAATATAGTGTGCATATGATTTTCCATTATAACCGAAAGAAAGAAAAGCAAATGAGGAATTTTGTTCTCATTGATATGATTTTCTTTTTGCACAATAAAACAGGAAAAAAAGTCTGACATTAGTTAACACTATCTTACAAAGTTCAATCAGTCAATGTAGAAAAGTGTGATTTTCTTACCCGCTTGTACTCTTGTTTTTTTAGAGCCTTCAATGCTTCATAGGTTTCTTGCCGAACAGAATCTCCATCATTCCATTGATCTTGCAATTGCCTCTAATGCAAAGATATAGTTATCTTGAAATTGCTCAAGATCTAGCGCCAATATATATTTATCCTTCTTACTGCAAAATACAAAGTTGTCATCATTTGTTTATCTAAGTAAAAAGAAGAGTGAGTTTGTATTTGTTAACCTATGATAGAATATGGAAAAGAGAGCACTAGTATACCCTAGAGCACCACATTTCTCTCCTCCACAAATACTAGTCTACCCTCAACATTATTGTACAGACCCTTAAGGATGGCACTCTTTATTATACTTAACATTAGTCTACAATGTTCTAACTACAAACCTCCTAAAGGAAAAGCACTATGGTTGGGCTAGAAAAAGATGCATTGAAGCGCTGAAGGTCTAGCTCCAATACATAGTTATCCTTCTCACTACAAAATACAAAGTTGTCATCATTTGTTTATCCAAGTAAAAAGAAGAATGATTTTGTATTTGTGCACCTATGATAGAATATGGAAAAGAGAGCACTATTGTACCGTAGAGCACCACATTTCTCTCCTCCACAAATACTAGTGTACCCTCAACACTATTGTACAGACCACTTAAGGATGGTACAAACCACTTAACATTATTGTACAATGTTCTAACTACAACCCTCCTAAAGGAAAAGCATTGTGGTTGGAACATTATCCAAACAACACGGATAATCATGGAAAAAACAAAAACTTGAAAAGCCATGAATTTTGCCTAAGGGACATCAAAAACAACATTTTGAGAAGCAATTTACTAAAGAAATCATTGCCCATAACCTTCTTCTGACTTCCCATAATTATCCTCTTTCTAAAAATGCACTAAATCCTACTGCCAATGGTCCAAAACATAATTAATGAGATATTTAAAGGGCAAGTAAAGAATGCATTGAAGGGCTCAAGGTCTAGCTCCAATACATGGTTATCCTTCTCACTACAAAATACAGATTTGTCATCATTTTTTTATCCAAATAAAAAGAAGAGTGAGTTTTTATTCGTTCACCTATGATAGAATATGGAAAAAAGAGCACGAATGTACCCTAGAGCACCACATTTCTCTCCTCCACAAATACTACTATACTCTCAACAATATTGTATAGACCACTTAAGGATGGCACTGTTTATTATACTTAACATTATTGTACAATGTTCTAACTACAACCCTCCTAAAGGAAAAGCATTGTGGTTGGAACATTATCAAAACCACACGGATAAACTAACTCTAAAGACATGGAAAAAACAAAACCTTGAAAAGCCATGAATTATGCCTAAGGGACATGAACAACAACATTTTGAGAAGCAATTTGCAAAAGAAATCATTTCCCATAACCTTCTTTTGACTTCTCATAATTATCCTCTTTCTAAAAATGCACTAAATCCTATTGCCAATGCTCCAAAACATAATTAAAATGGTTTTCGTGATTGTGGTAGCTCATGTTGTGAAGAAAATGAGTGATGGAAAGAGGCTTCTTACAATAAAATAAAATAAAAAATAAAAAAATAAATAAATAAAAATAAAAATAAAAACAAATATTGATAGTAGTGATAGACTCAATTCAATTCATTTCTAGACAAATGATTGAACACCATAAATACATATTAACCTTAGATTTATTAAACTTGGTGAGAGACATAAAACCAAAATACAAATCGTTTAATACTTAATACATCTCTATATATGTGACTATGTTAAAGAGAGAAATTGCATAACTGTATTTTGTGTGAAGTTGCATGATTATGCGAAGATTACAGGACTGTACTAAGTGCGAAGTATAATCACTATGTTTAGCAAAGTTAAGTTAAGCTGCAAGGTTTAATATTTGCATAAGTCTGTTGAAAGAGCAAGCAACCGGTTAAAAATAATGAAAGGAAAGAGCAAACAATGTTTTGATATTACAATGTACGTTCATCATGACCAAAAGATTGGAGAAATAATTATGGAAACGGTTGAGTATAGAGATACTTGTACCTTAGAATGGATGGCGTAAAGAATCCCGGCTCCTCAGGTATTCATGATCCAATATCTCTCCATCAACATTCGTATGTTGGCAAGTTCATTCATTAATGGTACTTCCAGTGCCTACACATCTCGCAGCTGCCTTTTAGCAAAATCAGAAGGCTTTTCTGCCTGAAGACGAAATGATGTGCAGTCTAAGCACATGCCTGTTCCCTTTCATGATCCCTTTAGAAGGCACAAAGGCAGGTGTGCCTAGTACCTTGTAGAGAGGGAGTTTCACAGGTTGGAGCACAAGAGAAATCAACAGAACCGGGTAGAGATTGAGGAGTTGATTTATGATCAACTGGAAATACGTTATCTGCATCTGTTGTCGAGGTATTTTGCACTAGGAGTGGATAAGGGAAATGTTCATTGAAGGATAATAAGGGAGTAGAGTTTGTAGATGACTGAGCTACAACATTCTTTTCAAGATCATCAGAGGGCTGGTGTAGAAGAGAAAAGGGGATGGTTATGACTGGGATCCATGTTGCTCAGACTAACCATGCTCAATTAATAAAGAATCCGCACTAAGACCTTGATTATTGGAAGCTAAGACTGGTTGAATTTCATTTTTCTTCGGCTTGACATGTTCAATGAGAAAAAATCTCCAACCTTGACCTCTGTCACTTGGGATTGACTCTGACTGGCTTTCAAGTTGCTCAAGCTTAACATGTTTAATGGAAAAATGCTTGCTGCTCAGGCCATCAGCAAGAGCTAAATCTGATTGACTTTCTTCAAGCTTAACATGTTCAGTGGAGAAGAGTTCTCTGCTCAGATACTTATCAATAGAGAACAATTCCATTTAACCCTCATAGTGTTCAAAGTTAATATGTTCAACGGAAATAGGCTCCTTGTTTCGGCAACCATCACTTGAAACCAGATCTGAATTCCATTCACTTTGTTCAGTCTTGAACAAGCATTCCCTGTCTGAATCGTTATATCAAAACAAGAATTGTTCTGATATATCTTAATCGTTGACTCTGACTAGCTTTCAGGATGCTCAAGCTTAATCTCGAACGATCATATCATCTGTATTTATGCACTTAATTATACATTCAATAGTTTTGACATATCGTAGAACAACAGGGTGTTCTTCTACTTTGTGGAACCCTGAGTTTTTGACATTACGATACACTTCATTCCCCTCTTCATCTACAAGGACCTCCTTTTGAGAAAACGATTGAGATATATCAGAACAAGTCATTCAAATCAGTTTGTCTATGTAGCAAGTTGTGTCTGTATCTATGGGAACTAAGATTATAGTAATTTCAACCGCACCTCCTTCACTATATTTTGCAATCTCCTTGCATAGCTTTTTCTTTATCGGCGGAGCCATATCTCCCATTGATGAGAATATGTTGATACACTCGAACTCTATGGTACTTGACATCTAAAAAATATTCATCACGACAAATAATGTTAGAGGAAGAAAAATGAACAATCACATTGCACTGCAGATAGCTTTATTGTTTCACGGGATACTGGGACAGTCGAGGAAGGATGCGTTACAACAATACACTTTTTTATTTGATGTGGCTTCATGGCATAGAGAGAGGAATTAGGCTGCATTACATAAGAATGGTATAAGTCACGCGCCATTGTGCAAAGATGGAGGGAGGACGCATCGTAGCGTGAAGGGATGAATGGCAATGGGAGAAATTGTAGTAACAAAGTCTGTTTGGGTGCACCATTGCACAGGAGTGACTGAAGGTAGACTACAATTGCTCCAAGATGTTACTGGGGCATTCAACCCTGGATGGGGGTCAATGGCGTTGGTAAGACAACTCTCTTGGATGTTTTAGATGGAAGAAATACTGGAGGATACATTAAGGGTAATATCTGAATCTCTGTATTTCCCAAAAAACAAGAAACCTTTGCTCACATTTCAAGTTACTGTGAACAGAATGATATACATTCTCCACAGGTTACTGTATGGTAATCCTTGATATATTGAGCATTAATCCGACTTCCAAAGGATGTTGACAAAGAAACCGGAATTTTAAGTCTACAACTATCATTTTTTCTGGTCTATCTGCAATAGTGTTTTCTTTTGACCTGGTGTCAAATTGTCATGTTACTAACTTGCAAAACATTCTAATTTTCGGGTCTTTGTTGATGAGGTCATGGAACTAGTGGAATTAGACAATTTAAAGGATGCACTGGTAGGCCTGCCTGGTATATCTGGATTTTCTGCTGAATAAAGGAAAAGGTTAACAATAGATGTGGAGCTTGTTGCAAATCCTTCTATAATTTTCATGGATGAACTCACATCTGGTTTGGATGCTAGAGCAGCTGCAATTGTGATGCGAACTGTTCATAATACAGTAGCTACTAGAAGGACTGTTGTCTGTACCATTCATCAACCTAACATTGACATTTTTGAATCTTTTGATGAGGTAAACCAAGGTTAGATTATAAGATAACTCGATATCGTTTGTTTCAAAGATTGGTGTTGATTTCTATCTTACCATGATGGGTTCAGCTATTGTTGATGAAAAATGGAGGGCAAGTCATTTTCTTCGGGCCACTAGGGCAGAATTCTCAAAAGGTTATTGAATACTTTGAGGTAAAAACTTGGCAGATTCTTTCAGTCAATAGAGAAGGAACAGTTTTGAACAGAGCACTGCTAATTTAAAGTATAAATCTGAGTTAATTTTTTTATCTGTCGTGACAACTGCAGGCTATTCCAGGGGTGCCAAAGATCAAAGATAAATACAACCCAGCCACATGGATGTTGGAAGTTACATCTGTTTTTGCTGAACATGTTTTGGGGATAGACTTTGCAGAGCATTACAAGAACTCTTCCCTTTATAAGTAAGCATTAAACTCATCAATATTTTCGCACTAGAATCCTTATGCTTATAATAGCTAGCATTACAAGAAGTCTACAACATAAAAGATATCAGCTTCAAACTCACATTCTAACAATCATCCATTTTTTTTCACAATAAAGGCGGAACAAGGAATTGGTGAACGAGCTCAACACTCCATCTCCAGGAGCAAAGGATCTTTACTTTGCAGCCCAGTAATCACAATAATTCTTTGAACAGTTTAATCTGTGTTTCTCGAAGCAATGGTGGACATGGGTAATCGGTTTAATTAACATTGTGGATCGGATCCTTAGTCAGCGTTCACAATGAACCATTGCATAGATAGTGCATAGAAGAGTGACTAACCCCGACCTGGGTGAGACCTGTCGATCTAGTTGAGCTCGTTGAGAAGTCAGGTCTGCGACCAATTTGAATTTTCCCAAAAGAGAAAGGAGGTCAGACCTCCGACTAGGGACTCAGCTCCAACCTCGTAAATTGATTTGGGTTGAGTACTCGACGTATATTTAACTCAATTTGTGTGTTTTTTTAATGGATTTCTATATTTGTGTTCAATTTAATAAAGGGAATACCTCTAACATGCCCTGCACCAAGAGGTAACTCAAAAGGAGTGTGCGTGGAAAGTGAATTTGGAGAACACATGGAATGAGATAAACTTGGTATCACAGGTTTACAAAACGGAACTCATCTACCTAGTAGAGAAGGAGTTTCACCAGTTGGAGCACATGAGAAATCAGCAGAACCGTACAAGAGAAATCAGCAGAACCGGGCAACTCCTCCATCTCTGCCCGGCTTACCCGCAGTGGGTTTCACAAGTTGTAGCGCAAGAGAAATCAACAGAACTGGGCAACAACATAAGTGGCTAGCGATATCTGAACTAAATATCAAAAAATGGAAAACAATTTGAATGCAAAATTTAAAACAATTTCTTACTTGCAAGATCCTTCGGCATTTCAGTGCAAAATGGAAACATTCTTCGACATCTACTGAGATTTGAGGCTTGCAATAACTACATCTACAAAGTTGGAGAAAGTGTCTGCACATCAATGCAAACTTGTTAAAACCCCACTCCAGCAATAATAAAAAAATAAGTGTTCAAAATATTCGTGTTGAAACATTTTACAGGGTCCACTATTTCTATGATGAAAAGGGTACTCTCCCAACAAACCCTACCATTTTACAAGGTCCACTATTTCTATGATGAAAATGGTACTCTCCGAACAAACCCCACCATTCTCTCGAGCCAGAAACTCTGACATAGATCTCATTTTTAGTTTTGCACTATTAGGGGTTTCAGAATGCGAAATTTCTGAAACAACTTTGGAAATGTCAGACGACGAACATGAAGGAGGAGTCAGGGGCAATGCCACCACAATCTCGAGATCTGAGCAGAGTGATGGTGAATCAGGCGTTTCGTTCTCCAGATGGGTATTCTCATCCGATAGTTTCTTCGTGCTTTCTGCGGGAGAAGAAGGGCACCTGTTCATGAGGGGTTCAGTGCCATTTCGGTGTGTTCTCTTATTTCTTTGGCTGAGGGTCAGAGAATCTGCCTTCCTCTTGTATCCGCCATTGATGAGCCTTTGCAAGCGATTTGGCAGCGGTTTTTCCCATTTCCCATAGCAGCTTGTGAGACCCGCTATCGGTAACCCTGGGGAGTTTTTCCATTGGCGGCAGAAGGCTGCGAGCGATTGAATGAACGAAGAGGGTAGTTGTGTGAAGGAGTCTACAGACACTCGAGGGGTGGAAAATTTTTGGAGGGAAGTTGGCGCTAATTACTATTCAAAAATTTCAATTTTTCTCCACCAAAGTTCAAATCGTCCCACCAACTCCTTTTATACCGCTCACTTCCCGCTATTTATTTAAAATGAAATTAATGCAGCCATCACAAAGTGGTGTCTCCTAATGATATGAGTTGCTTTTGAATTGCTTTTTAAGTAGCCAAACATGTTTTGATAGAGTGGAAGAAAGTCATAAATGTTATATTTTGTAAACTCTATAGAGTGAGTTATCAATACACAAGCAAAAAAGCATTTAATAGTATACAGCCGTGATATATATTATTTAATTTGAAGTTAAACAATATATAAAATATTTAGTGTTTTCTTGCAAGGTGCATGTTGGTTTCTATCTTGGGTTTTTTTTTTTGGTAATTTCTAAACTTTTTCTATTAGAAAGGCTATAAGGAATACTTTTTAAACCATTTATTTTTGTAAATATAATTAAGATTTTTTAAACCATTTATTTTTTGTAAATATAATTAAGATTATTAATACTTAATAATCAGTATGGATATCATGTCACACTTTATCATGAAGTAAATATTCTTTCAAATTTATGTATTGTTGAAATTGAAGGGGGAAATATATATGAATCTCGATATCTAGGAGAGAAACTTCATTGAGGGAAATTTGTGAGGGGATTGGGAAAATTTTCTATTTAACTAAATTAATTAATCAAGGGACAAATTTGAGGAATAAGGAAGGGGGAATAGAAGAACTTTTGGGAAAAAATAGAGAGAAAGTGAAGATTAAATAATAATGCAAAGGGAACAAGAGGAGAACCATGGAGAATTGTTTACCATAGAAGCATTGTAACCTGTGAATTGGGTGCACAGAACCTTTCCACGCTTGAGTGTAAGGAAGTGATGTGCAATGGAAGGCAATATGAAGCCTCTTGAGTTAGGAGCACTTGGTGTGGAGGTAAACACTGAAGTGAATGGGGATTCTGGCAATCAATGAGGGGTTTCACCAAGTTCAAGGACCTGAAATAATTCTAAAAATTTGTTTGACTAAAGAACATAAGGCATAATTGGAGAAGGGAAAAACTAAAGGTAGGGCTCCTTTTTTTTTATGCAAGTTTTACATGGCCCTTTTTTTGTGTTGCGAGGCCCCGACTTAGCATTGAAGTGTAATTATTTAACCTTATCGAAGGAGAGTGGCCTTAACCATGAGTAGTGTAACAAACGCTCATACTCCCTTGGGTTATTCTTGGGTAGTGGAAGGTGTTACTTTAAAATTAACCGAATCTCCAAGGTATATTATGAAAATGGGGTCACAAAAATTATATTTTCCCAAATTCCTTGAAACTAAAAACCAATGCCGCCATCTTGTTCGATTAAACCAAATGATTAAACCAAATGTGGTGTAATCGTCTTTAATTGTGGTCGATTATACGAGGAGAGGATTTTACGAGGAGGCACTGGATTTTTAATGTGATATGCAAAAAACAAGTACCGAACCTAACCATTTCATACTCACCAATGTTCTATCTGCATGTGCTAATTTGGTAAATTTGGAACATGGCAAAGGAGTCTTGTTTCGTGATCACCTCCCACAAGGATTCACCAACACCTCATCCAATTATGTTAGTATAAAAAGTCTCAGGCTCCCGGCAGCGAAAAGGAACATAATGCATTTGCCCTGATTCTCTTCTACATACTTGTAGCTCTCCTCCCAAACCAAAGCCACTAGTGTTGTGTGTTCACTTTTCCCTAAATCTTATGCAAACATCTTGACGTAAGGAACTGTTGCACCAAGGTATGGATCCATTATGTGTCATATCCACTGAAGGAGAACATGTTCAAAACAATAGGTAAATTCTCACAACTATCCCTTTGTGGGATGTTGAGAACTCCAAAATGCCACATGCTCATTAATGAAATCCATAAATTGAGAACTTTCGTACTAGACTTGAAGTCATACTGAACCTGAACCAAAAGGCTCAGGATTTGGGTAGCGCAAAGGAACATCTGCAATATGATTTGTACTATTCTCATCTAGATCATTTTGCATGGATATCTCCTAGAGTTGAAATGCATATTCCAGGTTCCATAGAACATCTCCCATGGAAGGCCTGTCGAAGCCCATCTGTTCCAAGAACTTTTTGGTATTCTCCCTAAACATTTTCAGAGAACCAGGGTTGATGGTCCCAACAAGGTGAGGGTCAATCATTTTTTCAAGCTTTCCCTTTTTCTGCCTGTGCATTTCCCTTACACACAAGAACTCCAGTAACACTACTCCAAAAGAATACACATCAGATTTCTCTGTCAGTTGCTGCCTTTTGAAGTGTTCAGGATCAAGGTACCCAAGGGCCAAAACTACATTTGGATCTAGTCTTTGAATGTCCAAAGTCTTCCACCTTTTCCCATGAGCCTGTTATTTAGATAACAGCAGAGGATTCACGACAAGGGAATTATATTACATTGACCATATATTGGAGCTTCATTGGTATCTCGCGAGTCAAATAGTTTTCCAACAAGTCGAGGGAATCTAAATTGGTGCAGTTGAAAATGAAAGGAAAGATTGTTCTGTCGAGGCCAAATCCCATGATGCTAAGCTTGAAAACCCTCTCATTATCGTAGGTCATGCCTTCGAGGTCCAAGATGGTGATGTTGCAGGGTTTTTGATCTTGTCTCCAATTCATGGTCACAACTTCGAGCTCTAAGATGGTGACATTATTGTAGGGGTTTTTATCTTGTCTTTAGTCCACTGCGTGAGCGTGGGTACATAAACCTGGCACCATGTCGGGTTAAGGGGAATTATGAGTATTTGAATAATAAATCTGGATAGAGAAATGGAATTCTTGAGACATTGGATATCATACATATTTGGTTTCCTCTATCAATTTACCAAAGTCATCATTCCTCCAAAAGGAGCCTTCTTCCCATCTAACAGTAGGAGGTGTCTTTGTGCTTCCCTGTAGTGGTGGGAGACGACATTTGGCTCCTTCGCTGGTGGTGTCTGTTTTCTATAGTGGGAGGTCTGGTCTTTGGACTCTACACACAGTGGAGTTCCTTAGCCTTAGCAAATTATGAAGCCCCCAGTGTGGTGTGGGTGTTCTCCTTCTCTTGTCGTCCATGGCCTTATGGGGGTGGAAAACTCAAAAATAATCATGGTGGCTCCACGCCAAGGTGGAAATAATGTGGCGACGTGCGTGACTCGCTAGTGTGGGTGTGCATGGGGGTCTTGGAGGAGGTAAGTGGGGGGATAGCAGAGGTGGGGGTTTGAGGGTTCAAAAGCAGAGTCGTAGGGGCAGAGGAGGCTATGGTGGCAAGGGGAAACATGGTTTTGATTGATTTGAGGTAAATGAGGGGCAAGTTATCCAACATTGTTTCCTATAGAACTATCGTGCATTTATCAATAGCCTGATGGAAAGAGTGGACACAACTAAGAGATTTTTTCGTAAGGACCATGCAGAGCGGATGGAAACATTGGAATGAATGCACTATTTACAGTGCCAAGTCTCTCCGACTGGTAGTGGTTAGGCGAGGCCAAAATCAACTCATTGAAAAACTAGAAAAGTTGGAGACTTGGTTGGCACACTTTGAAGGGCGTGGTCAGTGTGACTTCTGCCCTCCACCACATCTAGGAAGAACCTCGGACAACCCTGTATCCATCACGTTGGATGAGTACTATGTTATTTGGTGTTATTTATGTTTTATATGTGTTTTGGTACCTCTGGCCCAACCATTTATGGACAATGTGCCTAGTCCCTCTTTTGTATTTTTTTGCATATGGTGCAAATTTTTGTCAACAAACCAAGTCGAGGTGAGACCACCTATTTTGTAACTAGCTATATGTAATCCTTTTTTCCTACATGAATATAACATTGACTTAAAAAAAACAAAGTTTCATACATCATTAAAATTTTAATTTAAGTTTCATACTTAAATTAATAAATTTTCATACCTATTTACTAAATAGGTCTATAAAAATAATTTTAGGTTTCTCTATTTAGTATTTATCAAATGTAAATATGACGATTTAATACTATATTTAAATGAAATCACATGTTTAACAAAAGAAATGTTATATTTATCTATTTATTGAATGTAAATATGAAGATTTAACCTTAGATTTAAAACAACTCACACTTTTAACATAAATCATTGAAGTTTAAAAATTAAACTTTATGGCCAAATATTAAATATAAATATAAATATTAATTTGGATATCTAATTAATATTACCTTTACTAAAATTATAATGAAGGCATTACTGTAAAATTGATAGATGATACATGCAATTATGTTAATTGTAGATGAATCCATCTGCACTGTTAAACTTTAGAGACAAAAGGGTATTCATAATTTGAACAATGTAAATTCAGAGATCTCTTTGTCTCTAAATTTTAACACTGCAAATGGATTCAGAGACATCAATAGTGAAATGTAACACTTCGGTACCAAAAGTGAAATTTTCCATATATGGAGTGACACAATTAAAAATTACTGACATAAATCACTAATTCATATACTTGTTGTACTTGTTATTTGGCCGCCATATTTTTATTCTTGGACTATAATAGTCATTTACATTAATCCTTATTAATTTTGTCACTTATTGTCTAGTCATATATTTTAATCCTAGACTAAATTAGTCATTTAAGTTAGTCGCTTTTACTTTAGTCACTTATCATCTAGTCATATATTTTATCCCTAGACTAAATTAGTCGTTTAAGTTAGTCACTTTTAGTTTAGTCACTTATTATCTAGTCGTATATTTTATTCCAAGACTAAATTAGTCATTTAAGTTAGTCATTTTTAGTTCGGTCACTTAAAATTGCTCAAATTTAGTAGTAATTCACTTGAAATCATTGCGGATGACTAACATTTTTAGTCACCCTAGTCATTAATTTCATCATTTTTTACTAATTAGAGGAAGAAGAAGTCCTGGATCAAGTTTATTTTCCAAATCCTCACATTTAGATATTGTTTCAAGATCTCTTTGCTGATTTATTAAGGACATTCGAAGAGGGAATGGAATATTTTAATAGTAGTTTGATGCAAGGTTTAAAGAGAAGTTTAGGCACCATTGTTCAAAAGAAAGTAAGATGGGAGTGGCCCTTTTTTTTGTCTAACACACCCAAGGAGCTAAACCAAGATCCCTCATGGAATCATCTTCTTGATTGGCTGTATTAGAAAAGAGAGTTCACGAGCTGAATCTATATCATGTAAAGGTTATATTAGGATAGGTAGGAAAGAAAATAATCTCAAAACTATGAGCATATTTCAACCTTTAGTTTTATATTGTTTTGACCAAAAAGAGAGAAAAAACTCAAAAGCATAGAAATAAGGAAAAAGATGACAGATGTGAAAAAGAGGTACAACCCCATACCCAAAAAATAGTAATACTGAGAGTGGGCAAGCCTAGATGGCATTGTTGGTTCAAAAAGAAGATCTTGTTTCAATCATCTAGCCTAATCATGGCTGAAACATGTTTTTAATTTTGTGTTGGTAAGTTAGTGAATGAGAGCTTGTCAAAACATTCAAACTTGACTTGTCAAAAGGGATAGATTAGGAGTGAAAGATACTAGTTCCAAATGCTCAAAACTCAACCAAGGAGAAAGATGGGGATGAAAAGCAAATGATATATCACAACCCTTATTTTTCTAGTTTTATTTATACAAAAATAATGTTTGCGTGCAGCTTTTCCTAATGCCACAACCCATGGTAACTCAGATTGCCTAATCCTAATTTAAACCATGCTTTCAATTTCATATCAAATAGCTTAGAGAATGAAGTCTATCATATAGCCTAATCTTGACAGTCAGTTAGTCTAGGTAGAGAATAAAAAGAGTTCATTAGCATAATCTGAACTCTTGGAAGTGATAAGATAGAAGTATATAGTTTGTTTTTTTCTTTCAAAATAAAAGAATGTCAAGGGTTTTCCAGTTCAAGTGCACCCAAGGAAGAAAAAATGTTAGGAAAGTAGGTTGGATAGGTAGAGATGAGTTTGAAGCTATCATGTCCTTTAGATTTTTAGATCATAGCTTCAAGAGAAACATTAGCAAATGAAAGAAGAAAAATCTACCCAACGGATGAGGCACTGGTCTGCATAAAACCAAAGATCTGAAGTTCTGGACACCTCCTGAAAAGGAGCTTCCCTCCCCAAGTGGAGCCACTATTAGTCATTAGTAATTTTAACTATCCGTAGATGACTAATTATTGGTTCTAGATTTAGAAATCTCATTTCCTTCATTATCCTTACGATCATTTTTTTTCACTATTTTACTATCCTATCAAGTCATGGCCAGCCTATCACTCCCAGAAGACCCATCATGGGCTCATACCACTCATTTTCACTATGTTTTGCCACCTCTGACCTTACCACTCTATTTTGGCTTGCCTAACCCTTACACTTCCACCTTGGATTGCCAAGTAGCCTAGTCTTTTCCCTTATTCACCAAGTGACTCAAGCATTGGTAGTCTCAAGCTACCTTTCTAGGATCTTTTGATAAATCAAAGTCAGTAGTTTTGGGTCTACAATGAATAAAGTTTGTTAAAAGCTATGTTTTACACCTAAAGACCCCAAGTCAAGTTTTCAGCCTAAGGCCAAGTCCAAAAAGCCTCCCACTAGGTCATTTAGGGTTTCATAGGTTATATTATTGTTTTGATGCTCTGAATCACTACTTCACATGTGCTAAGAAGATGAAATTAAAGGGAAAGGAGGGTCAGTACTTGATTGTCCAAAATCTGATTGTTAGATCCCTATATTACTAGTATAGTCCCTTATTTTTGTCAGTGTAACCCCCTTATTTTTATTATTGTACCCCTATTACCCCTATATTTTTATTATTGTGCCCTTAAATTATTATTGTTAGGTCGACTAGGATTAAATTGTGGCCCCATGGACTCCTATATATAGAAAGGAGGTTTTATAATTTGTATCACCCAGGAATTGTTCATTCATGTAATGTATTGGAGGTTTCACCCTCAAAGTGGCTTATTTATAAGGCATTGATATCTCTTTTCTTCTATTTTTGGAGTTGATTTCACAACATTCGGTATCAGAGCTTTGGATTCTAGGGTTTCGCTGCTCCAAACAGGTCATCGTGGAGTTTTCGCTATAACGTTTTTTCTACGAAGTTTTAGAAGCTGAACTTTTTAGAGTGAAAAGAAAAAATCCTAAGGAACATCTTCGCAAAATTTCAGAGCTTGGTTTGCAATATTTTCGGAGGTATGATCTGTGGAAGTTAGGTCTTTTTGCAAGCTCCTGAATTTAACCTAAACATGTCATCATGGAGTTTTTGCTATAAATTTTTTTCTACGAAGGTTCAAAAGCTAAAATTTTTATAGTCCGAAGCTGACATAGTGAGAAACATTATCACAAAATTTCAGAGCTTGGTTTGCAATATTTTCAGAGATACGGTCTGTGGAAGTTAGGGATTTTTTAGGCTCTTGAATTATCATCTCAAAGAGGTGATCGTGGGAAAATCTTCAGAGCTCTCTCTCTGAGTATTAGATTGGAATGATATAAAATATTACCACAAGTACACAGACTGTAGCTTTATTTCTATCAATTTCAGAGCCAAAGGAGGAAACATTGACACGTGGCAAGTCGTACAAGTTTGCTCTACTGAACCAATCCATAATTGGATCATTGTGGGAGATTGGACATAACTTTACCTTGAAGAATCCAAATCAGGTCAAACCTATGGCATTTGAAAGAAGCTTCAGAGGGATACTACAGGACCGAATTTTAGATATTTAGGATCCAAAATTATAGAGATAATTCAATTTCAATATCGAGCTCTTCAAAAGCAAGTAAAAGGTGTGTATTTTTCTTTTCCGAATTGCATAATTCTTGTTTCAAGAATCAAGGTGAATTGATTCCAAGGGCATATTGTAGAATAGATATCAGTATTGGATTCTAAAATGGCCCCTAAAAAGAATTCAACACCCATTAAGACTTTAGAAGGCTCTAGTATGACTCATGAAGACGAAGAATGGAAACATGACATATCAAAATTACAAGAGCAAGTGCAACAAATTTCTCTCTTGCAAAGAGCAACAAAAAATGACATGGAAGTTTTGAAGAAAGACGTGGAAACTAAGATCGATGGTTTGAAGAAAGGCATGGAATATAAGATGGATGGTTTTAGGAATGGCATGGAAGCTAAGATGGATGGCATGGAATCTAAGATGGAAAACATGAAGAATGATCTAAAAGTAGACATGGAATTTTTGACAAAGTTGATCCAAGAAATGTTTCCTAATGGTGAAAAGATAGTAGAGGAAACTCATGATGAGAACAAAATAAATGTTAATCATGATTTCATAAACTCTAATGTTAGAGGGAAGAACCACCATATTCCAAAAATGGATATGAGGAAGTTTGATGGAAAGGATCCTGTAACATGGATACTACAGATGGAGCAATATTTTGATCTCAATAATGTGCAAAACACACAAAAGGTACGCATTACAACTTTATATTTAGAACAAAATACATTTGTATGGTATCGATGGCTTTGCTCCCGTAAAAAAATTGTCACTTGGTCAATTTTTACGGAGGAAATGATAGCACATTATGAGGATACAAAGAGTAACACCTTCTTTAGCCAATTGATAAATCTCAAACAAAAGGGTTTAGTGGGGCAGCACATTGAGGACTTCCAAAAATTGAATATAAGGGTAACTGATATTCCAGAGGAACACAGGATTGATCTCTTCATAGGCACTTTAAAGGATAAAATCCAACATGAAGTTCGCGTTTTGGAACCTGATTCATTGGAGAAGGCATTCAGGTTGGCAAGAAAAATTGAATGTAAAATTATGGCGACAAGGAAGCTTACCACTCACTTCTATAAAGAGGGAAGTGTTGCTACTCCTAGATTTCCACAACCTACAAGGTTGACACCACAAAAATTGGAAGAAAAAAGAGCAAAAGGGCTTTGCTACAGTTGTGATAGCAAATACACTAAAGGTCATAAGTGTGCTGAGAAGAACTTATTTTACATAGATTGTGAAGAGGAAGAAGAAAATGAACAAGAAGAGGATATACACCAGGAACCAGCCCCAGAAGAGGAAGAAATGAATCCAACCATATCGTGTAATGCACTGGCAGGAATTACCACTCCTCAAACTCTCAAGATGAAAGGACAAATCAAGAAGAGAAAGGTAATAGTGTTGATTGATTCAGGTAGCACCCATAATTTTATTCATTGTAAGGTAGCCAAGGAATTAAATTGTTTCCTATACCCAGCACCAGAATGTCAAGTGATGGTTGCGAATGGAGGAACTATAAATTGCTCTGGAAAATGCCATAATATCAAGCTAACCATGGGGGAATATGTATTGACTAGTCCAATGCTTGCCATTCCTATGGGAGGTGCTGATGTTGTACTATGAGTACAATGGTTACAATCTTTGGGGACGGTAGCTTTTAATTTTCAAGAACTTTTCTTGAATTTTTTTTCAGAAGGAAAGGAAGTCGAATTACAGGGTATTGCAGGGAAGCCAGGAAAGATAATAAGATCTAATGTCATGACAAAGCTTCTAAAGAAATAACAACGAGGCGTAATTGCACAATTATGCTCACTAGAAGTTCCAATATCAAAATCATCTATTTCTGCAGATCTCCAAAAAGTCTTGGACAATCATTCCAAGGTGTTTGAAACTCCCAAAGGACTCCCACCTATTTGTGATCATGATCATGCTATTCATTTGATTCCAGGAAGTGTTCCTCCAAATATCAGGCCTTATAGATATCCTTATGTCCAAAAGAGCGAAATTGAATGTATGATTGCAGAAATGTTAGAGGCGGGTATAATTCAACCTAGTCAAAGTTCTTTCTCTACTCCTGTAGTATTGGTACACAAGAAGGATGGATCATGGTGAATGTGTCCGGATTATAGGGAGCTCAATAAGCTCACCATTAAAGATAAATTTCCCATTCCTGTGATTGATGAATTATTGGATGAATTACATGGAGCAATTTATTTACCAAGTTGGATCTTCGTTCAGGATATCATCAAATTAGAATGAAGACTGAAGATATTCCAAAAACAGCATTTCGAACTCATGAGGGTCATTATGAACTTTTGGTCATGCCTTTTGGCCTTACCAATGCACCTTCTACATTTCAAGGGTTGATGAATTCCATTTTCAAACCCTTCCTTAGAAAATTTGTGCTAGTATTTTTTGGTGATATACTAATCTACAGCAGGTCTTGGAAGGATCATGTTGAACATGTTGACAGGGTGCTCAAACTATTGCAGGAGAAACAATTATATGCAAAAAAATCCAAATGTTTCTTTGGAGTACAAGAGGTGGAATATCCGGGTCATATTGTATCTCACGAGGGTGTTAAAGTAGACCCTAACAAAATTAAAGCCATTAAGGAATGGAAAGTCCCCACAACCATAAAGAAGTTGCGAGGATTTCTCAGGTTAACAGGGTATTATCGCAAGTTTGCTAAGAATTATGGGAGAATAGCAGCACCTCTAACAACATTATTGAAGAAAGATGCATTTTCATGGACTCCTGAAGCAACTAAGGCCTTTGAACGTCTTAAAGAGGCAATGTGCCTAGCACCGGTCTTAGCTACACCATACTTCACAAAAACCTTTATTGTGGAATGTGATGCCTCAGGAAATGGAATTGGTGCAGTTTTAATGCAGGAAGGAAGACCCATTGCTTTTGAAAGTCGTCCAATCAAAGGAAATTATTTAGAGAAACCTATTTATGAGAAGGAAATGTTAGCAATACTGCATGCACTAAAGAAATGGTGAACTTACCTAATGGGAAGACACTTCAAGGTAAAAACTGATCATGATAGTCTTAAGCACTTTTTGGAACAAATACTATCTTCAGAAGAGCAGCAAAAATGGGTCACAAAGATGTTGGGTTATGACTTTGAAATAATCTACAAAAAAGGAAAGCTTAATGTTGTTGCAGATGCACTCTCAAGAAAGAATGAAGAAGTGGAAGCATTGCTTTGTGCCATTTCTATTATCCAACCAGATTGGATAACCGAAGCAAGAGATGAATGGAAGAAGGAAAAAGATGCATGGACACTCATTCAAAAGTTGCAGCAAGATCCTAGTACATCTGATACATTTAGTTGGAAAAATGATTCCTTATGGTACAAAGATCGCTTATATCTTTGTAAGAATTTCCAACTAAAACAAAAGATTCTTTTGGAATTGCACACTTCTCCTTTAGGAGGACACTCAGGATTTTTAAAAACTTACCACAGGGTGAAGAAAGAATTTTTTTGGGATGGCCTTAAATCTGATATTCAAAAGTTTGTGGCAGAATGTTTGGTTTTCCAGTAGAATAAAGTTGAGACAATTAAGACCCCGGGTCTTCTACAACCTCTATCCATTCAAAGTCAACATTGGGAGGAGATTTCAATGGCTTTCATCACAAGTTTACCTAAGTCTGAAGGAAAGAGTGTCATCATGGTGGTAGTTGATAGACTTACCAAGTATGCACACTTTTGTGCATTATCTCATCCATTTAAAGCAAGTACAGTTGCTACTACATTTATGGACACAATTAAAAAACTACATGGAAACCCAAGGGTTATTGTGAGCGACAGAGATCCCATTTTTACTGGATATTTTAGGACGGAGTTATTTTCTTGTTTGGGTACTCAATTAGCTCATAGCTCATCTTATCATCCTTAATCTGATGGTCAAACTGAGATAGTAAATAAATGTTTGGAAGGATATCTTTGTGGTTTTGTATCCAATAAAAAAACACAATGGGTCAAGTGGTTACCTCTCGCTGAATGGTTGTATAACAATTCCTTCCATACTACAGCAAAAATGACCCCATTTATGGCACTTTATGGATATCATCCACCATATATCACATCATATTTAAGAGAAAATTTGAAGGTTCAAGCAATGGAAGATCACATCGAGCATCAACAAGAAGTTCTCCAAATCTTAAAGGATAACCTGAATTTGGCACAAAATCGAATGAAACAACAGGCAGATCAACATCGCAGTGAGAGAATTTTTGATGCAGGAGACTGGGTATTTTTACAGCTACAACCATACAAACAAATGTCCCTCAAGCAAGCTAAGAAGGATAATAAATTATCGCCAAACTACTATGGTACTTACAAGGTGTTGCAAAAGATTGGTACTATGGAATACAAATTGGAGCTTCTTGCCTCTTCATCAGTGCATCCAGTTTTCCATGTTTCATTCTTAAAGAAGGTTATAGGTGAAAATATTCCAGTTCAAACAATATTTCTAGAACTTGATGAGGAAGGAAAAATAATATTGTAACCTGAATCTGTAATGGAAGCAATAACTTGATAGCTATGAAATCAATCAATTTCAGAGTATCTCATCAACTGGAAGAACTTACCGACTGTAAATTCTACATGGGAGGATGAGAATTTTATAGAGAAGCACGCAGAGCTACTCAAGTGTTGAGGAAAACACATTTTTGAAGGAGAGGGGCATGTTAGGTCCCTATATTACTAGTATATTCCCTTATTGTTGTTAGGGTAACCCCATTATTGTTATTATTATGCCCCTATAACCCCCATATTGTTATTATTGTGCCCTTAAATTATTAGTGTTAGGTCAACTAGGATTACAATGTGGCCCCATGGACTCCTATATATAGAAAGGAGGTTTTGTAATTTGTATCATCCAAAAATTGTTCATTCATTTAATGTATTAGAGGTTTCCCCTTTAAAGTGGCTTATTTTTAAGGCATTGATATCTCTTTTCTTCTATTTTTGGAGCTGGTTTCACACCACTGATAAAAAATCCTTCAAACAAGACCTCATTGGTCGAAGAACAACTTCCACAAAATACAGCTGCCCATCTTAAACATTTCTGCAGGAATGATTGATATGGATTTGAACAGAAAAAGAGGTAAGGTAAGAGGCTAAATAATCACTAAGGACAACCACAACAAGAGAGAGGTAGCGGTCCTATGCTCAAAGAGAATTAGGGTTTTGAGGACTAATTGGCAAAAAAATGTTGCCAAGCCTGGAGGCATAGGAGAAAAGAATCCATATGATAGATCATATCAGAAAACATAACTCCATACCAACTCATAAAAATCATACCTCCATCATTGTCCAAGAATTCATTCCAAGGGCCAACTCATTTGCCACACCTAGGGCTAGTATTTCTTAAAACTATGTTTCTGACCAAACATAGATGAATTTGGAAAACATGAGAGAGGGTTTTTTTCCATCATAGGCCCAGGAATAAAAACCTCATTCATTTCTTACATAGGTATCATGGTTAGGGATAAATGTCAAAAATAAAGGTGTCCTAGGAGGATTACTGCACTACTGGAGTGACCTTAGGAAAATCAGGTTTTCTCATAGCTGGAGTGTCCAAATGACTTTCTTGATGGATCAAAAGACAACTATACTTAAATATATTTCCACTGAGATATCTTGAGCTCAATTTGTAGTTAAGGAAGTCCTCCAAAAGTTGTATGCACCAGCACTTTTCATTTTTTCACCATCACTCAACACTTTTTGACCAGTCTTGGGAAAATCAACTCCAAAAAAGGAAAAAAATGGTGTATTTGTAAAGTAGACAGGCTAATACTTCCAACGAGCTATCACGAACCTAAATCCCACATCGGGAAGGTCATGAAAACTTGGCTTCAAGTGGACCCTTTTTGGCGCTGCGTGAATAAGTGGCGTTGTGCTAATCCACAGGCACGAGTGCCCGGCACCGCACTAATCCATGGGCACGAGTGCCCAGTGCTGCACTAATCCATGTGAAAAATTTTCGGTATTGCGCTAATGTAGAGGCTCCTCAAATAGGGAAAGAACTTGCCGCAAGGCTAAAATTCATCCTCCAATTTCAATTCAAAGGGCTGCAATAGAGTTAAAGTTAATAGGTGGCCTCCCCCCCTTGTCCTCCAAGAAATTTTCATAATTTCATGTCTACGAAATTATCAAACACTAGTTGGGAAAACCCTAGGTCTTAAATTCAAAGTGAGCCTCTGTTTTGACCTCCTTTAACAAACTAAGTGTCTTTTGAGAGAGAATGAGTAAGGGTGTTTGCAAATTCATTTTGAAGAGAACCCACCTTGAGCTCTAAAAACAGTCATACACTTGCCTTCATATCACTCACTTGTAAAGGTTGCCATCATCACCATCTTCATTTTTCTCCACTAAACCCTCGTTGGTCCACAAAAATATCCTAGCACCATGTCAGGGGCAGATGAGAGTGAGAAAAATAGTGACAAAGAGGAAGAGGATTACACTGAGAAAGAAGACAGTAAAGAAAAAAACAACAAGGAATAAGACAGTCATGACAATCATGACAGTCATGAAAAATATCAACCTCTTAGTGATAATGACAAAAATGATAGTATAGAGGATGAAGATGAAAAAGGTCCTGGTGATGAACCAAGTCAAAGTGAAGAGGATACATAGGCAAACAATGAAGAAAGAGGCAGTGAGCATGCAAACGATGAAGATGGTGACAGTGGGGACAATGCAGGAACTGAAGACAAAAAAGACACCCTAGAAACAAGCCTAAATGATGAGCAAGACATCAAAGGAGAAAAGGTCCAGAACAACCATGAGGGTAATGAAAATTGTAAAGGGGCTCATATTCAAATTGAAGATCACAGCAGCAAGGGTGAGTGGCATGATGCAGACACCAGTAAGACTAAACTCACTCTTTTCTCATCAGCATACCAAGGAGGGATTAGAATAGTGTTTTCTACCTCCAAAAGGCAAAGGACTATGCCCTCCACCTCAGATCCAAAGCTAGACAAAGGCAAATAAGCACCTTGATCTACAAATAAATAATGACTAAACATTATGTCGAAAGAAATCAAACTGCAAGGGAAAAACTCAAAGAGGCCCTCATTGAAATCCAAACCCTAAAAGAAGAAAAAGGTCATGAAAAACTTTGAGTTTTAGCACAATCTTTTCAATAGGTCCCTAAAACCCCATGAGGCACACCTCCACCAATTTTGAGGAAATTTGGAAAACTTTTGGTTTTTTGAGAATTGGAGGCCTATTAACATAGTGCCACTGGTGCTACGCTAATCCCTGGAGAATCCTTAGAGGGAAAAATCAGAATTTTTGGATTTTTCGTCACTAGTACACTTTTCTCACAAAATTTTAGAGAAATTGGGGCAGTTTTGACCCTTCAAAAGGTCAAACAAACCCCTCATTTTTCACCTTTCTGCCTCTATTTTAGGCCTGCCGCCGCGCTAATAGAAGTGTTGGGATTTTGGAACTTTTAACAGGTTACAAGAGCTGGATCAGGACACTATAAGCATTTCTCAAAAGTAGACTCATTAGGCTTTCCAACGAGCCATCACGGAGAAAAATCTGACATCGGGAAGGGGTCCAAAACCTGGTTTTAAAATTACCTATTTTCAGGGCGAGGTGGCTCTGCGCAAATGGACTGTGTAGTGTGTTTTTGGCCAAAAGTCAACAAAACATACTCATTTATTGCAAAATCTTATTTTAGTGTTTTCTGAGGCAAATCACTCTAGAATTACGTGCTAAAAGTTATTTTGGCATTTATTTCATGGGATTTTTTGTGCCTTCAACCTTGCATGGTCTCTTGGGCATTAATGCCATTTATGAGTGATTTTGACATTTTCCAACGCTATCTAGGGTTTTTTCCCTCCTTTGCTGAGTTAAATAGAGCATGAGGGCTTTCATTGTAAAGGTTGGCATTTGATGAGCTGTTAGGTCCCTATATTACTAATATAGTCTCTATTGTTGTTATTGTAACCCCCATATTGTTATTATTGTGCCCTTAAATTATTATTGTTAGGTCAGCTAGGATGACATTGTGGCCCCACTAGGATTACATTGTGGCCCCATGGACTCCTATATATAGAAAGGAGGTTTTGTAATTTGTATCATCCAAGAATTGTTCATTCATGTAATGTATTAGAGGTTGCCCCCTCGAAGTGGCTTATTTATAAGGTGTTGATATCTTTTTTCTTCTATTTTTGGAGCTAGTTTCACAACATTTGGTATCAAAGCTTTGGATTCTAGGGTTTCGCTGCTCCAAACAGGTCATCGTGGAATTTTCGCTATAAAGTTTTTTCTACGAAGGTTCAGAAGCTGAAATTTGTAGAGTGTGAAGCTGAAATCCTGAGGAACATCATCACAAAATTTTAGAGCTTGGTTCGCAATATTTTTGGAGATATGATTTGTGGAAGTTAGGTCATTTTGCAAGCTCCTGAATTTAACTTAAAAAGGTCATCACGAATTTTCTTTATAAAGTTTTTTCTACAAAGGTTCAGAGGCTAAAATTTGTATAGCACAAAGCTGAAATCCCGAGGAGCATCGTTGCAAAATTTCAGAGCTTGGTTTGCAATAATTTTGGAGATATGATCTATGGATTTTAGGTCTTTTTCAGGCTCCCGAATTTCATCTCAAATAGGTGATTGTGGGAAAAAATTTATAGCTCTCTCTTTGAGAATCAGATTGGAATTCTATAAAAAGTGACTGGAAGTACACGAAATTTAGTTTCCTATATATGAATTTTACAGCCAAAGGAGAAAACAGTGACACGTGGCAAATTGTACAATTTCGCTCTACTGAACTAGTCCATAATTAGGTCATTATGGGAGATTGGACATAACTTTGTCTTGAAGAATCCAAATCAAGTCAGACCTGTGGCATTTGAAAGAAGATTTAGAGGAATACTATAAGGCTGAATTTTAGATATTTAGGATATGCAAGTATATATATAAGTCAATATCAATATCAAGCTCCTCAAAAGCAAGTAAAAGGTGTGTATTTGTTTTTTCCAAATTGCATAAGTCTTGTTTGAAAAATCAAGTTGAATTGATTCCAAGGGCATATTATAGAATAGATATCAGTATTGGATTCTCAAATGGCCCCTAAAAATAATTCAACACCCATTAAGCCTTTAGAAGGCTCTACTATGACTCATGAAGATGAAGAATGGCAACATGACATATCAAAATTACAAGAGCAAGTGCAACAAATGTTTCTCTCGCAAAGAGCAACAAAAAATGACATGGAAGATTTGAAGAAAGGCATGGAAACTAAGATGGATGGTTTGAAGAAAGGCATGGATGGATTGAAGAATGACATGGAAGCTAATATGGATGACATGGAAGCTGGCATGGAATCTAAGATGGATGACATGGAAGATAAGATGGAAAACATGAAGAATGATCTTAAAACGGACATGGAAGGTTTGACAAAGTTGATACAAGAAATGTTTCCTAATGGTGAAAAGATAGTAGAGGAAAATCATGATGAGAACAAAATAAATGTTAATCGTGATTTCATAAACTCTAATGTTGGAGGGAAGAACCACCATATTCCAAAAATGGATATGAGGAAGTTTGATGGAAAGGATCCTGTAACATGGATAATACAGATGGAGCAACATTTTGATCTCAATAATGTGCAAAACACACAAAAGGTACGCATTGCAACTTTACATTTAGAACAAAATACATTTGTATGGTATCGATGGCTTTGCTCCCATAAAACAATTGTAACTTGGTCAATTTTTACGGAGGAAATGATAGCACCTTATGAGGATACAAAGAGCAACACTTTCTTTAGCCAATTGATAAATCTCAAACAAAAGTGTTCAGTGGGGGAGCACATTGAGGAATTCCAAAAATTGAATATAAGGGTAACTGATATTTCAAAGGAACATAGGATTTATCTCTTCATAAGTACTTTAAAGGATAGCATCAAACATGAAGTTCACGTTTTGGAACTTGATTCATTGGACAAGGCATTCGGGTTGGCAAGAAAAATTGAGTGTAAAATTATGGCGACAAGGAAGCCTACCACTCACTTCTATAAAGATGGAAGTGTTGCTACTCCTAGATTTCCACAACCCACAAGGTTGACACCACAAAAATTAGAAGAAAAAAGAGAAAAAGGGCTTTGCTACAGTTGTGATAGAAAATACACTAAATGTCATAATTGTGTTGAGAATAAATTATTTTACATAGATTGTGAAGAGGAAGAAGAAAATGAACAAGAAGAGGATATACACCAGGAACCAGCCCTAGAAGAGGAAGAAATGAGTCTGACCATATTGTGTAATGCATTGGCCGGAATTACCACTCCTCAAACTCTCAAGGTAGAAGGACATATCAAGAAGAAAAAGGTAATAGTGTTGATTGATTCCGGTAGCACCCATAATTTTATTCATGTTAAGGTAGCCAAGGAATTGAATTGTTTCCTATACCCAGCACTAGAATGTCATGTGATGGTTGCAAATGGAGGAACTATAAATTTCTCTCGAAAATGTCATAATATCAAGATAACCAAGGGGAAATATGTATTGAATAGTCCAATGCTTTCCATTCCTATGGGAGGTGCTGATGTTGTACTAGGAGTACCATGGTTACAATATTTGGGGATGGTAGCTTTTAATTTTCAAAAAAATTTCTTGAAATTTTTTTTCAGAAGGAAAGGAAGTCGAATTACAGGATATTGCAGGGAAACCGAGAAATATAATAAGCTATAATGTCATGAAAAAGCTTCTAAAGAAATAAAAACAAGGCGTAATTGCACAATTATGCTCACTAGAAGTTCCAACATCAAAATCATCTAGTCTTGTAGATCTCCAAAAAGTCTTGGACAATCATTCCAGGGTGTTTGAAACTCCCAAAGGGCTCCCACCTATTCATGATCATGATCATGCTATTCATTTTATTCTAGGAATGGTTCCTCCAAGCATCAACCCTTATAGATATCCTTATGTCCAAAAGAGCGAAATTGAACGTATGATTGCAGAAATGTTAGAGGCGGGTATAATTCAACCTAGTCAAAGTTCTTTCTCTGCTCCTATAGTATTGGTACACAAGAAGGATGGATCATGGTGCATGTGTTCGGATTATAGGGAGCTCAATAAGCTCACCATTAAAGATAAATTTCCCATTCCTGTGATTGATGAATTATTAAATGAATTACATGGAGAAATTTATTTTACCAAGTTGGATCTTCGTTCAGGATATCATCAAATTAGAATGAAGACTGAAGAGATTCCAAAAAAAACATTTCAAACTCATGAGGGTCATTATGAATTTTTGGTCATGCCTTTTGGCCTTACCAATGCACCTTCTACATTTCAAGGGTTGATTAATTCCATTTTCAAACCCTTCGTTAGAAAATTTGAGCTAGTATTTTTTGATGATATACTAATCTACAGCAGGTCTTGGAAGGATCATGTTCAACATGTTGACAGGGTGCTCAAACTATTGTAGGAGAAAAAATTATATGCAAAAACGTCCAAATGTTTCTTTGGAGTACAAGAGGTGGAATATTTGGGTCATATTGTATCTCACGGGGGTGTTAAGGTAGACCCTAACAAAATTAAAGCCATTAAGGAATGGAAAGACCCCACAACCATAAAGCAGTTGCGAAGATTTCTCCAGTTAACAGGGTATTATCACAAGTTTTTTAGGAATTATGGGAGAATAGAAGCACCTCTAACAACATTATTGAAGAAAGATGCATTTTCATGGACTCCTGAAGCAACTAAGGCCTTTTAACATCTTAAAGAGGCAATGTGTCTAGCACCAGTCTTAGCTATGCCAGACTTCACAAAAACCTTTATTGTGGAATGTGATGCCTCAGGAAATGGAATTGGTGTCGTTTTAATGCAAGAAGGAAGACCCATTATTTTTGAAAGTCGTCCGATGAAAGGAAAGTATTTACAGAAACCTATTTATGAGAAGGAAATGTTAGAAATACTGCATGCACTAAAGAAATTGTGAACTTACCTAATGGGAAGACACTTCAACGTAAAAACTAATCATGATAGTCTTAAAAACTTTTTGGAACAAAGACTATCTTCAGAAGAGCAAAAAAAATAGGTCACAAAGATGTTGGGTTATGACTTTGAAATAATCTACAAAAAAGGGAAGCTAAATGTTGTTGCAGATGCACTCTCAAGAAAGAATGAAGAGGTGGAAGCATTGCTTTGTGTCATTTCTATTATCCAATGAGATTGGATAATCGAAGCAAGAGATGAATGGAAGAAGGATGAAGAAGTGTGGACACTCATTCAAAACTTGCAGCAAGATCCTAGTAAATCTGATACATTTAGTTGGAAAAATGATTCGTTATGGTACAAAGATCGCTTATATCTTTGTAAGAATTACCAACTAAAAAAAAAATTTCTTTTTGAATTGCACACTTCTCCTTTAGGAGGACACTCAGGATTTTTAAAAACTTACCACAGGGTGAAGAAAGATTTTTTTTTGGATGGCCTTAAATCTGATATTCAAGAGTTTGTGGCAGAATTTTTGGTTTGCTAGCAGAATAAAGTTGAGACAATTAAGACCTTGGGTCTTCTACAATCTTTACCCATTCCAAGTCAACGTTAGGAGGAGATTTCAATGGATGTTATCACAGGTTTACCTAATTCCGAAGAAAAGAGTGTCATCACGGTGGCAGTTGATAGACTTACCAAGTATGAACACTTTTGTGCATTATCTCATCCATTTAAAGCAAGTACAGTTGCTACTACATTTGTGGACACAATTCAAAAGCTACATGGGAACCCAAGGGTTATTGTGAGTGACAGAGATCCCATTTTTACTGGAAATTTTTGGACAGAGTTATTTTATTGTTCATGTACTCAATTAGCTCATATCTCATCTTATCATCCTCAATCTGATGGTCAAACTGAGATAATAAATAAATTTTTGGAAGGATATCTTCGTTTTTTTGTATCTGATAAATAAACACAAAGGGTCAAGTGGTTACCTCTCGCTGAATGGTGGTATAACACTTCCTTCCATATTGCAGCAAAAATGACCCCATTTATGGCACTTTATGGATATCATCTACCATCCATCACATCATCTTTAAGGGAAAATTCAAAGGTTCAAGCAGTGGAAGATCACATCGAGCATCAACAGGAAGTTCTCCCACTCTTAAAGGATAACATCAATTTGGCACAAAATTGAATGAAACAATAGGCATATCAACATCGAAACGAGAGTAGTTTTGATGTAGGAGACTGGGTATTTTTACAGCTACAACCATACAAAAAAATGTCCCTCAAGCAAGCTAACAAGGATAATAAATTATCGCGAAAGTACTATGGTCCTTACAAGGTGCTGCAAAAGATTGGTACTATGGCATACAAATTTTAGCTTCCTGCTTCTTCATGAGTGCATCCAGTTTTCCATGTTTCATGCTTAAAGAAGGTTATAGGTGAAAATCTTCCAGTTCAAACAATATTGCTAAAACTTGATGAGGAAGGAAAAATCATATTGGAACCTGAAACGGTCACGGAAATAAGAACTCGACAGCGACGAAATCGATCAATTTCAGAGTATCTCATCAAGTGGAAGAACTTACCCACTTAGGATTCTACATAGGAGGATGAGAATTTTATACAGAAGCACCCAAAGCTACTCAAGCGTTGAGGACAACACTTTTTTGAAGGAGAGGGGCATGTTAGGTCCCTATATTACTAGTATAGTCCCTTATTGTTGTTATTGTAACCCCATTATTGTTATTATTGTACCTCTGTAACCCCCATATTGTTATTATTGTGCCCTTAAATTATTATTGTTATGTCGGCTAGGATTCCATTGTGGCCCCACTAGGATTACATTGTGGCCCCATGCACTCCTATATATAGAAAGGAGGTTTTGTAATTTGTATCATCCAAGAATTGTTCATTCATGTAATGTATTGGAGGTTTCCCCCTCGAACTGGCTTATTTCTAAGGCATTGATATCTCTTTTCTTCTATTTTTGGAGTTGGTTTCACAATAACAAAATCTTATTGCAAAATCCTATTTTCTGGTCGAGGTGGCGCTGCGCAAATGGACTATGTAGTGTGTTTTTGGCCAAAAGTCAACAAAACACACTCATTTATTGCAAAATCTTATTGTAGTGTTTTTTGAGGAAAATCACTCTAGAATTAAGTGCTAGAAGTTATTTTGGCATTTATTTCATGGGATATTTTGTGCCTTGGGCCTTGCATGGTCTCTTGGGCATTAATTCCATTTATGAGTGATTTTGACATTTTCCAACCCTATCTAGGGTTTTTTCCCTCCTTTGTTGAGTTAAATAGAGCATGAGGGATTTCATTGTAAAGGTTGGAATTTGATGAGCTTTGAGAGCAATACATGGTTTTTTGAGGTTGAAGAGCAATTTGGTGTTGTGGAACTTATGGATGATTTGCTTTGATTGATGATGATGAAGCTTGCTTGCAGGATCCTTGATCTTGGTTAATGGTGATGTGTCTTTGATTTGTTCATGTTTTCTTGTTTATCATTATGTTTCATCCTTCTATATGCAGTAGAACAGAAAATTATAGGCTAAGAAATGTTGTTTGAAGCACCTTAGTCCTTCCTAACTTCTATTGCCTTGATGTTTTCCTCTTCTAGGACATTTTAAGGAATTATTGATTGCTCCTTAGACCCCTTAAGCTTGTTTATTTAATCAATGGATTAATATGCTAGTTTCAAAATATGTTTTATGGCAAGATCTAGTTATTTGATGTTATCCAAACTCTGTTTTAAAATCTCTCTTTGAATTATTACTTGTTAGGTTAAGCCAAGGAGGTCTTGTTCTGATCTTTCCCTTTTTCCATGCCTATTAGTTTGCCTCAATTTTCTTTGTAGCTTGATCAACAATGTTTAGGAGTTCCCTCTTTGATTGATTAAAGTTTTTTGTTACCTTAACTGTTTTCTAAAGCTTGAAGGTGAAATCACTAGAAGTTAAATGAGTTTATTGCCTTCTATATTTCATTGGAATGTTAGTCTATAATACTTATTTACTTAAATTTGAATCAAAGAGTTACTGGTTTGCCTTGTCTATTGATTGTTTCTTTATGTTAATGGTGTTTAAGAACTTCTTGTTTATGGGTATTTGACAAAGGATTCTTAACTTCCCTTTGCCCTACCTTGTTTCCCAACTTAATGTCCATTTCACTTCACACATAAACCTTAAGGATCCATTGACCACACTAGATTTTCCTTGTAATGCACTATGACTCTTTTTTGATATATCCATGACTTTCATAGACTCCATAGCTCAATGATTTGATGATCTCTCACTCCAGCTATTCTACCTATTTCATTTTACCCAACGAAGAAAAAAACAAACCCTACACTTAACAACTAGCCTAAAATCAATCATCTAAAGCAAACAAGTTCATATCGTTTGCAAACAGAGATAGCCCTCTCTGATTCCAAGAAGGCTAGGTCCTAGGACTCCAAAGACTAGCCTGCTTTTACCCTATGCATTTGGTCTACCAATCTGCTAAATCATGGGACCCTAACATAATGGCGATCACAGTGGGACTGAGTACATAGTAGTCTCCATATCACTTATAGAGTCATTAGACCCTCAGTTAGACTTTCACAATCTTGCGATTTGTAACCACTTCCTCACTATCAGTAACACAATGGGGATCATGATGGGACCTCTGAGTTAGTGACAATCTAAGTATCTCTTAGGAATTTAGAAACCCTTATCAAATCATAGAGAACTCAAACTATCTGCGAAAGAGTAGAATCTGGTTGTTTCACCATCCTATCAAAATGATGACTCAATTATAGGACACTCTCGTAAACCCTAGGGCTACATAAAGGAACTCATAAAACACCAAAAACATTCCTATATTTTTCTTTTTCAGTTATTGGTGGTGGACCATACACATATATCTTCAAAACAACTAAAACTATCCACCTTGTGAATCCCCAAGCCTCCATTAGGCCTATTACTTCACTAGTTCTTATAAACTCCCCTGAGAATGTGTTAAGCAATACCAATCATGCTGATGGTGGACAACAAAGTTCAAATCTTCCACCTGGCGACTCCATAAACCTCAATAGACCAAAAGACTCCATTGGTAGAGAACTCAAAACTGGTTGAAAAGACACAGTGACCCTTTCTGATTAAAAAATATGGATTCAAGAATACAAAGGAGATATGCTCTGATGAACAAAGATCATATCCCTGGATTTCCACATAAAATGTGTCAAATAAATTGGATGAAAAACCTACCTATATTTGAAGATGAAAAATGTGATGACCCCTTGTTACATCTCATCAAATTTCATATAGATGTATGGAGGTTAAAGGTTGAATGGCATGAGGACTTCCTCATGAAAATTTTTATGGCGACTTTAGAGGGTAATGCAAGAGAATGGTATGAATGGCTAAAACCTAGTAGTTTTTTTTTTCCTTAAACTATCTCCACAAGGTGTTTTGTGATCATTATAAAGAAAATTCTCCATCCTTATCCTTGGCTGAGAATTGTTGTGATCAATCTCAGGATATCATATAGTACCTTATAGATAGTGATGAAGATTTGGAAAATTTGCATCCTGAAAACCTCTTAGCAGCCATTCACCAATTTCATTCTCAAGGTAGCTATCATGATAGCCAAGAAGAGGTGATTGACGATGAAATACTTGAAGCAGTAGGAGAAGGTCCACAAGATCTCTCTAAAGAAGCTGAAAAAAATGCATATATATCTTCCCTTTTGTGTAAAGTGCAAGAGGACATTCAGCCACAAAATCAACCTCCACAAAAGAAAGAAAACAATTGCTGCCCAATCCACAAAAAAATAGAAAATTACTCCTCCTTTGACTGAAGAAGAGATAGATCAGATGTTAAACATACAGCTAGCCTCTAAACCTTCATGTGAACAAATTTTTGTTTTTCCTTCTCCTACTAATGCCATCTACCATAAATTAGGAAGTGGACGTGTAGATCAATTCAAAGAAAAACCATCTGATAATCCAGTATGCTTGATTGGTAACACTATTTGTTTTGATTATTTTCCAAATTTCGATCAGTCTGATGATGATGTCCTCCAAACATAAGCTAACCTTGCAGATCCATCAACAATTATTTTGTGGAAGGAAGATCTATTTCATCGACTTGGAAACAATAATAAGCCAATACATACCATCTATGACACTCATGAGGAAAGCCTTGAAATTTTGGAAGTTGGGGAATATGATGAACTTCTTGAGCAAGTGGTTAATGAGAAGCCTTTTCCTGAAATGGTTAAGGAAATCACTTATGACATAGGATCTTCCTTAGCTCCAGATCTGAACCAACAAAGTTCCATTGAATTACAAATTGTAGATGAAGGCTTAGAAGTTGATAATCACATGAGAGTTTTTACACTACCTTCTTGGGATGATTTATTGTCCAAGAGCGCTCATGCTCATCAATATGATGGCTATCACACAGATTTCAACCCACTCTATCAAAGCACATTAGGTTTGTTAGAGGATAACATTGCATTATATTATGAGTCTGACAGTTCAGGTGATCATGAGGAAAAGGAAGGTTTTATTTCCCAAAATAATCCCAAGCTTAGTTAAGTGGAGGAAGAAGTAGTCCTGGATCTAGTTTATTTTCCAAATCCTCACATTCAAGTATTTTTTCAAGATCCCTTTACTGATTTAATAGATACATTTGAAGAGGGAGTGGAATATGTTAAGAGCAGTTTGATGCAAGGTTTAAAGAGAAGTTTAGGCACCACTATTCAAAAGCAAGTAAGATGGGAGTGGCCCTTCTGTTTCTCCAACAAGGAGCTAAGCCAAGATCCCTCATGGAATCATCTGCTTGATTGGCTGTATTGGAAAAGAGAGTTCACCAGCTAAATGTATATCATGTAAAGGGTAGATTATGATAGATAGGAAATCAAATAAGCTCAACACTATGATCATATTTCTACATTTAGTTTTAGATTGTTTTGACCAAAAAGAGAGAAAAAACTCAAAAACATAGAAAGAAGGAAAAAGAGGGCAGATTTGAAAAAAAGGTACAACCCCATACCCAAAAAATAGTAATATTGAAAGTGGGCAAGTGTAAATGCCACTGCTGGTTCAAAAAGAAGATCTTATTTCAGTCATCTAGCCTAATCATGGCTGAAACATGTTTTTACTTTTGTGTTGGTAAGTTAGTGAAAGAGATCTTGTCAAAACATTCAAACTTGACTTGTCAAAAGGGATAGATTAGGAGTGAAAGATACTGGTTCCACATGCTCAAAACTGAACCAAGGAGAAATATGGGGATGCATAGCAAATGATATATCAAAACCCTTATTTTTCTAGTTTTATTTATACAAAAATAATGTTTGTGTGAAGCTTGTCCTAATGACATAACCCATGGTAGGTCAGATTGCCTAATCCTGATTTAAACCATGCTTTCAATTTCATATCAAATAGCTTAGAGAATGGATTTTGTCATATAGCCTAATATTGATAGTCAGTTAGTCTAGGTAGAGAATTAAAAGAGTTCATTAGCATAATTTGAACTCTTGGAAGTGATAAGATAGAAGTGGATAGTTTGTTTTTTCTTTCGAAATAAAATAATGTCAAGGGTTTGCCAATTCAAGTGCATCCAAGGAAGAAAAAATGTTAGGAAAGTAGGTTGGGTAGGTAGAGATGAGTTTGAAGCTAACATGTCATTCAGATTTTTAGATCATAGCTTCAAGAGAAACATCAACAAATGAAAGAAGATTAATCGTCCCAATTGATGAGGCACTGGTTTGCATAAACCTAGAGACCTGAAGTTCTAGACACCTCCTGAAAAGGAGCTTCCCTCCCCAAGTGGAGCCACTGTTATTCATTAGTAATTCTCACTATTCTTAGATGACTAATTATTGGTTCTATATTTCTAAAAAGAAAAATTCCAAGAACATTGTGAGTCTTAGAAATCTCACTGACTTCATTATCCTTAGGATCATTGTTTTTCACTATTTTAGTATCCTATCAAGTCATGGAAAGCCTATCACTCCCAGAAGACCCATCGTGGTCTCATACCACTCATTTTCACTATGTTTTGCACCTCTGACCCTACCACTCTGTTTTGGCTTGCCTAACCCTTACACTTCCACCTTGGATTGCCAAGTAGCCCAACCTTTTCCCCTATTCACCAAGTACCTCAAGCATTGGTAGTGTCAAGCTTCCTTTCTAGGCTCTTTAGATAAATCAAAATCAGTAGTTTTGGGTCTGCAATGCATAAAGTTTCTCAAAAGCTGTGTTTTACACCTAAAGACCCCAAGTCAATTTTTCAGCCAAAGGCCAAGTCCAAAAAGCGTCCCACTAGGTCATTTAGGGTTTCATAGGTTATACAATTGTTTTTATGCTCTGAATCACTGCTTCACATTTTCCAAGAAGATGAAATTAAATGGAAGGAGGGTCAGTACTTGATTGTCCAAAATCTGATAAGAAATCCTTCAAAGAAGGCCTCCTTGGTTGAAGCACAACTTCTGCAAAAGACAGATGCGCATCTTAAAAATTTCTGCAGGAATGATTGAGATGGCTATCAGCAGAAAAGGAGGTAAGTTAAGAGGCTAAATAATCACTAAGGACAACCAAAACAAGAGAGAGGCAGCATGCCTATGTTCAAGGATAATTAGGGTTTTGAGGACTAATTGGAAAAATAATGTTGCCAAGCAAGGAGGCATAGGAGAAAATAATCCACATGGTAGATCATATCAGAAAACATAAATCCATACCAACTCATAAACATCATGCCTCCATTTTCCAAGAATTCATTCCAAGGGCCAAGTAATTTTCCACACTTAGGGCTAGTTTTTCTTAAAAATATGTTTCTGACCAAAAAAAAATGAATTTGGCTAACATAAGAGAGGTTTTTGTCAATCATAGGTCCAAGAAGAAAAGCCTCCTTTAGTTTTTACACAGGTATCATGGTTTGGGATCAATGTAAAAAATACAGGTGTCCCAAGAGAATTACTGCACTGCTAGAGTGACCTTGGGGAAATCAGGTTTTCTCATAGAGGGTGTCTCCAAATGACTTTCTTGATGGATCAAAAGAAAATTATACTTAAATTTATTTCCAATGAGATATCATGAGCTCAAATTGGAGTTAAGGAAGGCATCCAAAAGTTGTCTGCGCCAACACTCTGTATTTCTGCACCATCACTCAACACTTTTTGACCGGTCTTGGGAAAATAAACTTTTGACAGGGAAAATCAACTCGAATCAGGAAAAAAAATGGTGTATTTTGAAATTATACAGGTTAATCTTTCCAACGAGCTATCACGAGCCCAAATATGACATCGGAAAGGTCATCAAATCTTGGCTGCAAGTGGACCATTTTTTTAGCACTGCGCGAATAAGTGTCGCTGTGCCAATCCACGGGCAAGACTGCCCGGCGCTGCGCTAATCCACTGGCACAACTATCGCCGCTGCACTAATTCAGAGGCTCCTCAAACAAGGAAATAAATTTCCACAAGGCTAAAATTCATCCTCTAATTGCATTCAAAGGGCCGGCGAAGAGTTAAAGTTGGTAGGTGGCCTCTCTCCCTTGTCCTCCAAGAAATTTTCATAATTTGGTGTCTATGGAATTATAAAACCCAATTTGTGCAAACCGTAGGTCTTAAATGCAATGTGAGCCTCTATTTTGACATCCTTGAACAAAATAAGTGTCTTTTGAGGGAGAATGAGTTATGGTGTTTGCAAATTCATTTTCAACAGAAGCCACCTTGAGCTCTAAAAACAATCATACACTTGCCTCCATATCACTCATTTGTAAAGGTTTCCATCATGACCATCTTCATTTTTCTCCTCCAAACCCTAGTTGGTCCACAAACATCTCGTAGAGCCATGTCAGGGGTAGATGATAGTGAGAAAAGCAATGACAGAGAGGAAGAGGATGACACTAAGAAAGAAGACAGTAAAGAACAAAACCACAAGGAAGAGGATAGACATGACAGTCATGAAAAATATCAGCGTCTTAGTGACAATGATAAAAATTATAGTATAGAGGATGAAGATGAAAAAGGTCCTGGTGATGAACCAAATCAAAGTGAGGAGGATACTGAGGTAGATAATGAAGAAAGAGGCATTGAACATGAAAATGATGAAGATGATGACAGTGGGGAAAATGTAGGAACTGAAGACAAAAAAAACACCCTAGAAACAAGCCTAAATGATGAGCAATACAACAAAGGATAAAAGGTTCAGAACAACCATGAGGGTAATGAAAATAATAAAGGGGCTCATAGTCAAATTGAAGGTCTAAAGAGCAAGGGTCAGTGCCATGGTGGAGATACCAACAAGACTAAACTCACTCTTTTCTCATCAACATACCAAGGAGGGCCTAGAATAGTGTTTGATACCTCCAAAAGGCAAGGGACCATGCCCTCCACCTCAGCTCTAGAGCTAGACAAAGGCAAATAAGGACCTTGATCTACAAAGAAAGAATGACTAAGCATTATGCCGAAAGAAATCAAACTGCAAGGGAAAAACTCAAAGAGGACCTCATTGAAATCCAAACCCTTAAAGAAGAAAAGGGTCATGAAAAGCTTGGAGTTTTAGCACAAGCTTCTCAATAGGCCCCTCAAACCCCATGAGGCACACCTCCACTAATTTTGAGGAAATTTCGAAAATTTTTGGTTTTTTGAGAATTGGAGGCCTATTAGCGCAACACCACTTGTGCTACGCTAATCCTTGGAGCATTCTTAAAGGGAAAACTCAGTATTTTTGGATTTCTCATCTCTAGTACACTTTTCTCACAAAATTTCAAAGAAATTGGAGTAGTTTTGACCCATCAAAAGGTCAAACAACCCCTCATTTTTCACCTTTCTGCCTTTATTTTAGGCCTGGCGTCGCACTAATATCAGTGTTGGAATTTTGGCATTTTGAAGAGTCTACAGGAGCTGGATTAGGACAATATGAGAATTTCTATAAATTATACTAATCAGGCTTTCCAACGAGCCATCATAGAGCAAAATATTACATCGGGAAGGGGTCCAAAACTTGGTTTCAATAGTACCTATTTTATGCCTGAGGTGGCGCTGCACAAATGGACTGTGTAGTGTGTTTCTTGCCAAAAGTAAAAAAAAAACACTCATTTATTGAAAAATCATATTTTAGTGTTTTTTTGGGAAAATCACTCTAGAATTAAGTGTTAGAAGTTATTTTGGCATTTATTTCATGAGATATTTTGTGCCTTAGGCCTTGCATGGCCTCTTCGGCATTAATTCCATTTATGAGTGATTTTGACATTTTTCAACCCTATCTAGGGTTTTCGCCCTCCCTTGCTGAGTTAAATACAACATAAGGGCATTCATTGTAAAGGTTGTAATTTGATGAGCTTTGAGAGAAATAAATGGTTTTTTGAGGTTGAAGAGAAATTTGGTGTTGTGGAGCTTGTGGATGATTTTCTTTGATTGATGATGATGAAGCTTGCTTGCAGGATCCCCGAGCTTGGTTAATGGTGATGTGTCTCTAATTTTTTCATGTTTTATTGTTTATCATTATGTTTCATCCTTCTATATGAAGTAGAATAGAAAATTATAGGCTAAGAAATGTTGTTTGAAGCAGCTTAGTCCTTCTTGCCTTCTATTGCCTTGATGTTTTCCTTTTCTAGGACATTTTAAGGAATTATTTATTGCTCCTTAGACCCCCCAAGCTTGTTTATTTCATCAATGGATTAATATTCTAGTCTCCAAATATGTTTTATGGCAAGCCCTACTTATTTTATGCTATCTAAACTCTTTTTTGAAATCTCTCTTTGAAGTATTACTTGTTAGGTTAAGCCAAGGAGGTCTTGTTCTGATCTTGCCCTTTGCCCATGCCTATCACTTTGACTCAAAGTTCTTTGTAGCTTGATCAACAGTGTTTAGGAGTTCCCTCTTTGATTTATTAAAGTTATTTTGTTATCTTAAATTTTTTCTAAAGCTTGAAGACAAAATGACTAGAAGTTAAATGAGTTTCTCGCCTTCTATATTTCATTGGAATGTTAGTCTAGAATGCTTATTTGCTTAAAGTTGAATCAACGAGTTATTGGTTTTCCTTGTATATTGATTGTTTTTTGATGTTAATGGTTCTTTAGACCTTCTTGTTTATGGGTATTTGACAAAGGATTATTAACTACCCTTTGCCCTACCTTGTTTCCCAACTTAATGTCCATTTCACTTCTCACATAAACCTTAAGGATCCATTGACCACACTAGATTTTCCTTGTAGTACACTCTGACTCTTTGTTGAGATATCCATGACTTTCCTAGACTCCAAAGACCAATGATTTGATGATCTCTCACTCCACCTATTCTACCTATCTCATCTTACCCAACGAAAACAAACAACAAACCCTACACTTAACAACTTGCCTGAAATCAATCATCTAAAGAAAGCAAGTTAATATCCTTTACAAACAGAGAGAGCCCTCTCTGAGTCCAACAAGGCTAGGTCCTAGGACTCCAAATACTGGTATGATGTTACGTTGTGTATTTGGTGTATGAATCTGTTAAATCACGGGACCTTGAAACTATTGATGATAGTGTCAAAATAGGCTGCGTCTTAGATACCCATGAAACCACACTTGAACCAAGATGGAAAACATAACCAGATGTGCTCTTCCTATCATCCAAACTACCTGCAAAATCACTATCTGTAAATCCAATCAAGGATAAAAATGTGAAGGTGGGTTACACTTTCATGAGAAACGCGGTTGGAAATTTCATTTTCGCAACAGTTCGGCCGAAGTTTGGAAATTAATTCCGTCGAACTAATTTTGTCGTTTACATTGATGGCATATTAACGGTGTGGGTAAATAGATTTTTGGTCAGAGATGGGAATATTGACAAAAAAAGTTTGGACCAGACTTTTGAAAATAATTGGGCCGAACGTTTTCTTATAAATATACCACCCTGTGGACCACAACAAGTTTCGAGCTAGTTACCATTTATTACCATTGTTTCCTTATCTCATCTATTTGTCTTGATGTCTTTGTTGTTGTGCTATGTTTGTGTTTTCTATTGCAAGGTCTTGTTGTTGCAGGGGCGAGGAGGTGAGAAGGCTTGTTGTTTCTATGGTTTATTTTTTTGTGTATTTTTTTTTGTGCGGTTTTAATTTTTTTTCTCTGTTTTTTTGTTCGCAGGTAATTTGTAGTTTCATTTGTCTCTCTCACAGTGTTTTCTATTGCAATGTTTTTATGTTTTCTGTTGCAGGGGCTTGCTATTTCACCTCCATCAAAATAATTGCTGCAATAATTATATCCACCCTTTAAATGACAGTAACAATTACAATGGTACATAATAATATTTCAGGCAATAGTCTTAGAGATGAACATTATTGCAAACTAGCAGTCATTAGACAATTGAAGGTTATCTTCTTGAAAACTAAAATAACCATTCGAGGGGATGTTTTTAATTTCCAAATGGTCATTTCCAACTTCTCACTATAGGAGAAAAAATTCTGTTTGTTCTTCTCCAGCTCACTTATGTCATGACACAAATCTCTTATGAGATCATGTTTGATGCACTCATATTTTAACACAATATCTCGTGTTTTTTCATATCTTATACCTTTCCTGGTATCACCTATTATCTGCGACAAAAGAATGCACCTGGTTATTCACCTCAATCGAACTATACCCAGGTGTCTTTTTCAAGGTTTTTTTCGTCATTGTTTTTCTTATTTTCTTTATGTCACCCCACCAATCATATCTTTTGAGCACAAAATCATAGGGTACCGACCCTATATTATGAGCACCAACTCACCAGGAACCAACCCTTCCAAAACACTAATAATTTTTGTTGTTGAGGGCTGCAATCCTCAGCCTAGCTCCACCTTGCCACCCTTAACATGTCCTTAAAGGACTTTCAACAATAGCACCTTATTTCTGTCGCTGAGGGATTCAAGAATTTTTTACCAAACCTCCATACATCTAGAGTGGATATATGCATACTAGGGCTGGATAATATTTGTCTAAGATTCTGATTTTCTTATTTTTATTAATTTTAAATTTAATAAAATGTGTGAGATGTATATATCCTGAAAACTTTATTTAATTTTATTTACCAATTGTGATACCACAAAAAGGATATCAGATTAGTAATGGTGATAAGTTACGAAAGTATTGGTAAGGTTGATCCAGCATGATACCTATCCAACTTCATTAACTAGGTGCTTGTACTCATCTTCATGATTACACTGGTGAAATGAGAAATACATATCGTTAATTCCATAATTGAGCTTGATTGAGCTTTCTTCTTAGTTGAATGCTTGTAAATCACCTAGCTGTATTCTTACTTACATAGTAGGAGTAAGCTAGCTTTCACTATGATATAGCTTTTCTTATACTCAATTAAACCATGTGTTTATCTATATAGAGCTTACATATTTCCATATTCACTCACATATGGGTAAATATAATGGTAATAAGTCATTCCAATCACACTTAGTACTCAACATTATGTGGTTTCAGCAAATGTGCTTGTGTTTCCATAAGAGATACATGTTGTATTACGTTGATACTTCATAATCACTAGTACTAATCAGCTTAGAAAGAACCATCATAAGTAGCTTATACTATCTATTATGTTCTAGCATCATTGATTACTGGAAGCTTACTAGTTAAGATCAAATTACATCTTGGAGATTCTATTTAATAGTGCTAAGTGAAACATGACCCTTGTAACTATTAGTATAAGTACCATTATATTCATTATTTAACCTTACTAATTCTATTACAATTACTGTTCGATCTCTTCCAATTAAGACTTGTAACCGTATAGGTTACTAAGAATATGTACTAAGCATATTACTATTAATTAGGGTAGTACTAATGGTAAACAACATTGAAGGTATTCTGATCTACAGTTGTTGAAGTTGAGCTGCCATGGCCACAACATTGAAGCAACACCAAAGCTATCACCCCAAACATGAGAAATATTGATCCTCTAAATCTCAACATCATCACCCTCATCTAATAGTCACGAGCTTCAAATTAATTTTTATCATAATAAATTGGTTAACAATTTAGATAAGGTATAATGTAATTATTTTATTTTTTGTTAATACATTGAAATACTGTTTTAGAAATAGATTTAACATTTTGGAAAAAAATGTATTAGAAATAGATTTAACATTTTGAAAATTTTTTGAACTACTTAGATTATGTAAAATTTTCTCGGGCCTTTTCTTTTTAGTAGACTTGGATATGCATTGAGATTAATATTGATCTTATATTTATTGAGATATAGTTTTATATTCATTACCTGATTTTTAATTTCTTCTCCCAAGAACATAATAATGTCGCTTGTGGTAACGCACTTATGCACACAACTCCACCAGACATACATGCGTACATGCATATATTAAACATTAGTCTACATCCATCTTGTAGAACCTATCATGAATCATGCTAGTGTGCAGGATAATTTTCTTCACACAACTTTCACATGCACACAAGAGATCCACCATACATGCATACATGCATATATTAAACACTACTCTACATCCATCTTGTAGAACCTATCATGAATAATACTAGTGTGCAGGATAATTGTCTTCACATAGATTTCACATTCACACAACATCTCCACCATACATGCATACATGCATATATTAAACATTAGTCTACATCCATCTTGTAGAACCTATCATTAATAATACTAGTGTGCAGGATAATTGTCTTCACACAACTTTCACATATAGACAATAACTCCACCACACATACATGCATACATGCATATATTGAACATTAGTCTACATCCATCTTGTAGAACCTATCATTATATTTTCATTTTTGTGTGCAAGATAATTGTCTACACACAAATTTCACATGCACACAATAGCTCCATCAGACATACATGCATACATGGATATATTAAACATTAGTCTACATCCATCTTGTATAAATTGTCATTATTTTTTTATTTCTAGTATTTTAATTAATTTCATAAATAAAAATACCAATTTAAACTAATGCACATACTTGGCTCTCTTGGCTAATGTTCATCCTCAAATGACAACATCACTCCATGGTTGTAACTTAAGGAAAAAATCAAGGAAAACCATGTACATGTCATTTCTCCCATAAAATTTAAGGCAAATGCTAGTGTTTTTGGAAACAATGTACATGTCATTTCTCCCATAAACTTAGTCATTATATAGTGTTTTGGGAACCCTGTACATGTCATTTCTATGTCATTTCTCCAATAAAATTTAAGGCAAACTTTAAGGATAACCATACATACATGTCATTTCTCCCATTTCTCGCATAAACTCAAGGCAAACTTTTAGGATAACCATGTACATGTCATTTGTCCCATAAACTTTAAGGCATTTGCTAGTGTTTTTGGAACCATGTACATTTCATTTCTATGTCAGTTCTCCCATAAAATTTAAGGAGAAATTTACTTTAAGGAATTTGCTAGTGTTTTTGGAACCATGTACATGTCATTTCTATGTCATTTCTCCCATAAAATTTAAGGAAAAGTTTAAGGATAACCATGTACATGCAATTTCTCCCATTTCTCCCGTAAAATCAAGGTAAAGTTTAAGGATAACCATGCACATGTCATTTCTCTGATAAAATTTAAGGCATTTGCTAGTGTTTTTGGAACCATGTACATGTCATTTCTATGTCATTTATCCCATAAAATTTAAGGAAAACTTTAAGGCATGTCATTTCTATGTCATTTATTCCATTAACTATAAGGCAAAATTTAAGGCATACCATGTACATGTCATTTCTCCCTTAAACTCTGCATAATGAAAACTTGGAGGCATGTCATTTCTAGATGTGATTACTCCCATAAAATTTAAGGAAAACTTTAAGGCAAACCATGTACATATCATTTCTCCCACAAAATCAAGGATTTCTCCCATCAACTCAAGGAAAAAGTTAAGGAAAATCATGTACATGTCTTTTCTCCTTTCTCCCATAAGGAAAACCATTTACATGTATCATTTCTCCCATAAACATTAAGGTATTTCCTAGTGTTAATTTAAGGTATTTGCAATAAGGAAAATTCTAGTGTTTTTGGAAACCATGTACATGCCATTTCTACCATAAAATTTAAGTCATTTGATAGTTTTTTTGGGAATCGTGCACATTTAATTTCACCCATAAACATAAAGGAAAACCATGTACATGTCATTTCTCCCATGCATTTTCAATAAATGTTAATTTAATATATTTTATTGAATTTGTTATTTTTTTCAGGGATAAAAAAACCCACTAAATATGGTTGAAAAATGGACATTACACATAGATGTTTATTTCTATCACAATCCAGGGAATGCAATGATTGCATATGTTCTTTCCAATATTGTGACTAACAAGGTCCTCCAAAGGAAAATGAATATACCAAGAAGAACAAAAAATAAAGAGGCATATTATATTGCAGTGATAGAAGGCTTGGAAACAACTAGGGAGTATGGATCAAATGGAATTGTAGTTTTCACCAATTCTAAACTTGTGTGCAACCAGATGAAAGACATGTACCAAGTTAAGAAGGAGAGGCGAAAACAACTGCATGGAAAAGCGAACAATATTTTTAAACAATTTCATTTTTTTAGTATAAGAGATTGTGCAAATGTTAATAAGATGTTTGGTGATCTATTGTGCGGGGAAATGCCAATTCAAGATTCATCTGCCAAAGATGAATTAATATAGGAAATAGTATTATATAGGGCAATGCCAATTCAAGATTCATCTCTCAACGATGAATTAGAGTTGAGACGCTCTCCGTCAAAATTTATTGATGGACATTGTAACATATCTTGATATGTGTGCATTTTTTTCTTATAAATGTGTCATTTTTAATGACCATGTATTTTTTTCAATTATATACTAAGTTCTCTCCAACCATGTAAGCACAACTTGGTGAACTTCACATTTTTCTAAAATTAAAATGTGAGGACTTCAAAAAATTTAAAAGTGTGGGGCAATGTCAATTCAAGATTCATCTATCAAAGATGAATTAATAGATGAATTAGTATTATACGGGGCAATGCCAATTCAAGATTCATCTCTGAACGATGAATTAGTGTTGAGATGCTCTCCTTCAAAATCTATTGATGGACATTGTAACATATATTTGATATGTGTGTTTTTTTTACTTATAAATGCGTCATTTTTAATTACCATGTGTGTTTTTCAATTATATACCAAGTGTGCTACCACGATGTAAGCGCAATTTGGCAAAATTCACATTTTTATAAAATTAAAATGTGAGGACTTCAACAATTTTTTGTTTAAATTGAGTTTCACACATAAATTAGTGCTTTGAAAGTTATGTGTTTACATAATTTGTGTGCTAAATTACATTAATTTTTTAAAATATTTTGAATTTATTACTTTGTTTAAATTGAGTTTCACACATCAATTAGTGCTTTGAAAGCTGTGTTTTACATAATTTGGGTACTAAATTACATTAATTTTTTGAAATATTTTGAATTTATTTTAAATAGTAATTTAAAAATAATTGTAAATGTTCACTGTAGATATCCATATATACCATGGAGGATGAATGGTGAAAATCAATAGAATCCCATGCCTCTACAAGAGAGGGGGATCATGGATCGAGGGATGTTCATGGTATTTATATTAAATTTTCATGTTTTTAAAGGAAATTTGAATATATAATCTTATCTCCATACATACATGTGCGTATACATGTGGAATGAATTTTTTTATTGACTATATATATAATTTTATCCCCATGTACATACATGTATACACATGGAATTGATTTTTTATCAATTTTGTGAGTTACATTAGTTTTTAATAAATTTCATGTTTTATTTTTTAAGAGTTAGGAGGACAAGAGTGTCTACTCCATCAATGGAGCATGGCCATGGTTTACGCAATCGTGGTATGGTTCACGCAATTTAATCAATCATATGTACATGTATTTATATGTATGAATGTATTTTTGAATTTATTAAAAATTCATATTTTCTTATGAAGCTTCCCTCTTGTCACATGAGGTTGGTGATGATACACATTCCCTTGGAGGCCCATCAATAGGTGGTGGCCAATTGCATGAGGGTGGTGATATGCATTCCCCTGGAGGCCAATCAATGGGTGGTCGTGTTGTTTATCAGCCAATCGGTAGTCATTCTGGTTCTCAATAGTCTTAGGGTGGGCATGATGTTGGACAACCATATCAAGGTGGCCGTCAATCTAAATATTATTTTCATTCAATTTGTAGGAATTTGTTCACATGTTTTTTTATTTATACAAAAAATTTATATTGATGCAACGGGTGAAAATGTTGCTCCAAATGTGTCTCCAAAAAGACGTAGTACAGAACATGTTATTCAAGAAGAAGGTTGTACACCAACCACGACTTATCCGTCTAACATTTACGATATACTTTGGGAAACAAACATGAAGCAATGCATATTACAAAGGTGTAAACACATTCATTCGAAATTGAAAAAAAATCTTGTGTCTTTGAAACTCCATGCTAAGAGTTGGGAAACCTTAAAAATTGTTACTCACTCTTTAAGAAAACTAGTAGATGTGTACCTAACGCTTGGGCGAACCACAGATACTTTTGTAGAAGTGATGAGAAAAATAAAGGAAACAGTGATGAGTCCCAATACATGGGAGGTTGTTAAACAAAGAGTTACAACATAAATGGTCAATTCTATGTTTAATTTCAAAGAATGGCTGAAAAGAAAGATGCTAAAGGTGAAATATTTCAAGCACCGTGATATAGTTGGCCAATTGTATGATAGGAACCTTGCTTCCTGTGGAAGAATCCTATGAAATGATGAGGTTTTGATTTATTTTGCAAAATTATTTTATGCAGAATTATTTATGGGAATGAAACCCAATTATAATGACCTTCCCTCTGAATCTTTTGGTCTTGGGAAAGGTCGATTATGTGACCATAGGGGCACTAAGCATGATGTTGATTTGCCTCGCCCCGAGCCACCATTTCTTAGTCGACCTCTTTGTGTGGAAACTTTACAGTCATAGATGGATGCCACTTCTCAAATTAGTAGAGAAGCAAGGGATAACATCATTAACAATGTTCAGAGTGGAGTAGGTGGAATTGATGTTTGTTTGAATCAATAAAGAGCATGAGAGAATGCACATGCTATTTTTGTGTATCATTCAGATGATAAGATAGGCAACATGAGCGTTGAATATCTCAGAAAATATGTAAATAATTGTCACAATGGTTGGCAGGACCTAGTTATTAATGATGAAGAGGGCATGGAATCGATATGTGTTAATGGTTAGGGTGATTATTTTAACACATGTACAATTTGTAATAAATACATATAAAAAATACATTTATTTGTATACACTAATCTAACAAAAATTTATCATATATGTGAACACCATTTGTAGTTCTCATGCTTGATGAACGAAGATGTTAATATCATGGTTGAAGCCTCGGGTTCACACAACCAAGATGGTTCTCACCATCAATCACACAATCAAGATGGTTCTCACCATCAAGTTGATATGTTGGAAAATTTTTAGTGTTTTTTAAGTGAACATGCTGATGTACAATTATTTTAATCTATTATTATATATCGAAACATGATGACATATTTTTAAAATAAATAATTATGTACAAATGTACATATATATAATTAAATGTTCACAGATTTTGATTTTGTCCAATGTTTTTGCGATGGAGGTACCTTCTTCTTCCTTAGGAGATGTGTCAAATCCACCATCACAAGTATGAACAATTTCTCACTTAAATATGTTTTTAAGTTATATATTTCAGCTCAAAAGATGCATTAAAAAATAAGATCTAGATCTTGAGTTATTTCATAGTTTTAAATTTTAGGTTTCTGGAGATTTTCTTTCGGAGCCACCCTTAGGAGATGTGCCCAATCCACCATCACATGTATTCAATTTTTCACATATATGTTTAACTTATAAATTGAAGTTCAAAATTTTTATTATAAAATGAGATCTAGATCTTGAGTTATTTTATAGTTTTAAAATTTTTGAATTTTAGGTTTTTAGAGATGATTTCCATTCTCCAAGGACTCTAGAGATGGAGTGTATGATGGAGATAGGAACATCCGCACCATTAGAACAAGTTTTCTAACATTTTTTTAATATTATAGAAAATTAGTTTATATGCATTTTCATTTGAAATTTTTTAATATATATATATATATATATTGTGAAATTTACTATGGAATATGTTATTGTTGAGGATGTTTTAATGGACAAGCAACAAAAGACAATGGAGAGGGAACCAGATGAGGTATTTCATAATTTATTTATTTTTACATGAATTTCTATATTCTCATTCAATTTTAAGACATTAGATTTTAATGTTTGTACACATTGTGTACAAGTTCCCCATTCTTTAGAGGATAGCATGAGGCTTAGGAATTTGCCGGTAGTGACACTGGATGCATTTGTATTTGATTGATGATGCACATGTGTGCAACATTTTATTTGATAGATCTAGTCTTAAATTTACATTTTTAAATATAGTCTTATCTATGTAGTCATATTTACTTTTCTATATAACTTGATACTTGTAACACTATGTACATTGAACTATATATATATATATATATATATATACTTTTATACTTTTATTGTTCATGTGATACAAAGTTTGGACATATTTTACTATTTGGATATAGTTTGAAACTACATTTACTTTTATCAAGAATTATTTTAAATTTTGGATAGTTACATTTGGCATGTGATCACATGTTGTGATATATAATGTTCTTTTTTTTAAAACTCAAGTTGTCATTTTCATTTTAAATATAAAATGAATCTAGATGGAAATTTCAAATTACAAAGCACATACATGTGTATATTTTGGATAGTTGAACTACATTTGGCATGTGATCACATGTTATGATATAATGTTTTGTTTTTAAGACTCAAGTTGTCATTTTATAAATGTTAAATATAAAATGAATATCTCTAAATGGAAATTTCGAATTACAAACCATGTATACATGTGTATATTTTGCATCTGATAGCCATGAGGTGATGGATCCTCAAGCGTTTGATAACATTCATGGGGACACTTTTTTGCCTCCATAGAAGCCTAATGGTAGAAGAGGCTACAGGAAATCCACTATTCCGTTATCTATGCAGCCATTACCTAGGAAAACCAACCCACTTCCAAGTTATGAGCCCACGGTGGAAGAGATAGGCATTTGGGTTATGGACTTAGATGGTGTTTGGACTAGAGATTACAATGCAGAGTACCTAGTCACTCCTATCGTTCATGTGACCCTTATGAAGCCTCCTCAAATACCTGTAGCTGATGAGGAAGCCATTGCTAGAGAATATGGGTACCTGATAGAGGAAAAGGACTAGGAGATGGATGAAGATGAATGAACTCCATGATTATCACCTAAGGATATAATTCAGCTCTTTTGTTTTTATATGGGCCAGTGAATATTTTTTATTACAAGACTAGATGACACTCTTAAGGGGCTAGTTTCCTCCTTTTAGGCAGCCCCAAACATGGTTTATTTTGAACACTACCCAGGCAGGGATAGGCTAAGAACTTCTTTCCATCTCTTCCCATTGGATCTATATTGTTTTTGATGCTTTTAATATATTTAGCCCAAGTTATAAACAAAAAAAGTTCACATGAATATATTTACATAAAAATGATTGAAGTACAATATATATTGATGTATATATATAAAAGCAATCATAAAATTCAAGGTGTTCTTAGATGTGTCAAACACTTATAATTAAAATTTCATTAAAACATCTATATCCAGTACACAACATTTTTCATTAATATACATAGAAAAGCTACTTTCAGTTGATAGTAAACTGGAGATTACAAAACACGTATCACACATTATGCATCCAATAATGAATATTATAATTTACTTAATAGACACATCTAGAACGAAATCTTGCAACTTCAAATTTGCATTATATCAACTATGCTAGATACACAGATATGTACCTTTTGCAATAATGACATTAGGATAAATTGTACCTGAGAATGTATGAAATCATTTAATACCAGATAATATAGAAATGTGTATGTGTATCTGTGTATAAATTACTCTTTTTCATGTACCAAAACAATGTACATGTGCAAACACTTGTACATATAACATAAAAAGGAAGTTCAATTTTTAGTTGAGTTCTGGAAGTTCTAAAAGATGAATCCAAAGAGAGGAAATTTTTGGGAAGTTCAATAAAAGAAATTCCAATGGAATGTCATCCTCAATGATCCGTTCATAGTCAACTTTTGACATTTTCCATTTCTTAATTTTTCGTGTTTTCCTTTTATTGAACTTCTATCAACTTTATGCATGTTTCACACACCAAGTGACTATATTGAGAACTTATGACATCAGGTTCATAGTCTTGAAAGTAAACAAAATCTCACTTTGATTAGTTTGTTGGAAAACTAACCTTTCAGTATAATAGACCCTCTATCATATGTAAACCTATTATCATCATAGTTTTCTAATAATTTCATCTATCGTTCAGTGAAACGCATCAAATAATACTTCACATTTTCATCATTGATAGTAGGTGCAAATACAACAAAAACATCTCCTGCACAATAAAACAAACTTATGTATTAAAATTTAGATCATAATTAACATGAAAAATTAACTTTAAAAACTAACATGTGTACTCGATTTTATTATCTATTTATAGATATGTATCATTTGAAAGAAATTGAAATGTTACCTTCTCTAACAAGATCAGAAACTTGATCACTTTCAGATGATATTGTAGTCTCCTCTGAGTGCATTTCTTCAAAGCTTGCAAATGGAATTTTCCCCTTTGTATTTAGTTTTGTATGTTGCAAACAGTTTACATACATTTTGTTTTCAAAAACATCATTGGATTTTGTGTTGTCTATGCAAACATGACAAAAACACGAATATTTTCTTTTATTCAATACAAACACATTTTTGGACAACTTTGTTTTAATTGAATGCAATTTTCGAGTCCCTTTTATTGTTTCAGCATCATCTCCAATCGATCTATCTATAGATATGTATCATTTGAAAGAAATTGAAATGTTACCTTCTCTACAAGATCTGAAACTCGATCACTTTCAGATAATATTGTAGTCTCCTCTGAGTGCATTTCTTCAAAGCTTGCAAATGGAATTTTCCCCTTTGTATTTAGTTTTATATGTTGCAAATAGTTTACATACATTTTATTTTCAAAAACATCATTGGATTTTGTGTTGTCTATGCAAACATGACAAAAACAAGAATATTTTATTTTATTCAATACAAACACATTTTTGGACAACTTTGTTTTAATTGAATGCAATTTTCGAGTCCCTTTTATTGTTTCAACGTCATCTCCAATCGATCTATCTACATCTTTGACCCCAATATTCCAAAAATACCTATATGGAAAATTAAAAGAAGAATATAAATATGATATCAAAATATCATCAAAGATAATCATTGTGATAAATGTACTGTTTAAAATTAGAAATCTAATAAAAATTAAATTGAATGTACCTTCGTACTTCCCTTGATCGGTGAGTATCATGGCTTAGTGCAGCGATGCACCATTGAACAAATTATTCAACTGAGACAAGTTGGTTGGCAGAGTGATCCATTTGATATCTTCAAAGTTCTTATTTTATGAATGTCCCTACACCATCATGTTGTCCTTTTCCAGGACCAGTCTCAATGAAATTCCAACAATTTTTAATGCGGGTTTTCATATGAAGACGAAACAACCAAAAGAATGATCGTGAAGATTTGAATTTTCCTGCACATCCATTTGACCATATCTAATGTTAATTAAATTTTATTCCATGACTTTTCAAGGAGTCATAAATCTTTTCAAAACAGTTTTGTACAAAATATGTATCATTTGTACGATCGTCACTGATATAAAAGTGATATTCTTTAATAACAAGTCGATTTTCACTGGTGCTTTCTATATGATAAAAAAAAATTTCATCATGTCTATATATAATATGGACGAGCATGGAGACTTGGTGAGAATGATAGTATTCACTCTGAATTACTTTTTGTGGAACAAATGTGTAGTTTTCTGCAAAATCAACTATTGACAAAATGGTCCCTGGTGGAAAAGCTTCATGGTATTTTTTGAATTGAAAGTCTTGGCATCAAGCTCTATGGGAATTCTTGGTGTACTTATAAATATCTACCTCAAACTTTCTCAAAAAATCTCACAAAAAATTCTTCTTCTTGTAAATCAATTCTTTTAGCACTTTTAGTACTACTTGAACAAATCGACGTATGGATATATTCATATCTCTTCCATTTCACTTTCATGTTTGACAATGATTGATCATTTATGTCATTATGATATTTTTTTGAAATTTAGTCAAATTTCCACAATCATAGCATTTTTTACCACCAACACATTTATTTTGGTAAAATAATTCATGGCTTTCTCTTCCACATAGAATTTGAGATATGAAATCATGGATAGTGGAAGGAGGAGGTGAATCTTTCCAAAAAAATTACCAAAATTAAATAATGTGTCATAATATAACTGAAACTCCACATGATAACGACAACAAAAAGTGTCGTGCATAGTGATAGGTTTTACATACCATGGGTTTTTTTGCACAAAAGCACTGATTGAGACATGAATTTCATGATTCTCTTCTTTGAACTTGTTGAACAACTCTATCTGACTGGTGTCCACGAAATTTTTTGGATGTTCTTTGTATTGATTTCATACTATTCTTCTTCGCATCACATCCCTTTATTTTTGTGAAACACATGAATTTTTCATCCAGTATTCATATATTATATTTTTAACATTTTTTCCAAGTCGGTCTTTGTATGGTTTCCTACAAATAACTTTCCAACAAGCAAGTTCATCATTGACATCTATTTGCAATCGAAATTTCTTATGTTTGTGTAAATGTTTTTGTGAGGTTCCTAATGATCGTGCCATAGATTTTACCAAGAGATTCTCTTTAGTAGTTGATGAAACCACTACCATTTTTATTTCTCTACATGCATCTGAATCACTTTTATTTCTAGATCTTCTAATTGAATTTAGAAATATTTATATTTTGTATCACATTTTCCTTCATTTTTGTCTTTTGTTGATTTTTGAATACCGAATAAAGTCGTAGCTTCTTTTAATTTCCTTGATGTTAAGAAAATTTTCAACATTTGGGCTTGAACTGCCACAGTTTCATTTTTGAAAAAAAAATCAATAATGCAATTAACACGATATCGTATAACATGGTCAATTTTTTTATCTCCATATGTGTGAGTGTCAACATTTTCTAACATCTCATCATTGATATTGATTTCATCTTTCAATAATACACATTCAATATATATATATATATATATATATATATATATATATATATATACCTGGTGATTCAATTTATTCAATTGAATTTATTTCAACATTTTCACCATCTTCAATCACTGATTCAATATCTCTTTCAATTTCTCTTTCAAATTAGTTCATCAAATAAAAATTAAGTTTGACAATACACTAGTCAAATTTTAAATATCAAATCTATAATATTTAAATTTACATACCTACTTCAACTTCTAGCTAAGGTTGCTTTTCCATTTCAATATTTGAGTGTTCTTCTCTCTTTTTTTTGCGATATTCTCTCCCATGTTCTCTACGTTCCTCAGGGTCTCTTGTTTGATCATATTTTCTCTTGCAATTCCTTTGATTTCCCATGATAATTGAGTATGAATCTCAAACAATTTCCTTCAAAAATTTAGACAAAAACTCAATTAAAAAAAGCATCACAAAATATTTAAGTTAAAAAAAAAAAAACCCATTTTAAAATTTTCGCACAAAAGACATACTTCAACCCAAAACACTTACTTCAAAAAATCCACCGAAAAAATGTCTTCTAAAAATGAAATGAAGCTCATAATATTTCCTTCCAAGTCCTGCAAAAATATTTCATTTAAAAAGTTAGACAAAAACTCATTTTAAAAAATCATTATAAAATATTTACTTCAACCCAAAACACATACTCTAAAAAAATGTCACTTTAAAAAATACCTCCAAAAAATTTCCATTGAAAATTAAGCCCAACCTCATAAAAATTTTCACTCTAAAAAATATGTCCAAAAAATGTCCTTTGAAAATTAAGCCTAAAAACCTCTAAAAAAATGTCTCTAAAAAAAAAATACCTCCAAAAAATGTCCTTTGAAAATTAAGTCCAAAAAGTCTCTAAAAAAATATCACTTTAAAAAATACCTCCAAAAACTGTCCTTTGAATATTAAGCCTAAAATTAAGCCCAAAAAAGGTCCAAAAAATGTCTTTTGAAAATTTAAGCCCAAAAAACTCTAAAAAATATTCTTTGAAAATTAAGCCCAAAAAGCCTCCAAAAAAATATCACATACCTCCAAAATGTATCGCATACCTCCAAAAAAATTCCTTTGAATATTAAGCCAAAAAGAGTCTTTTGAAAATTAAGCCCAAAAACGGTCCTTTGAAAATTAAGCCCAAAAAAAGTCATTTGCAAAATCAGCCCAAATGAAGAAATGTATGAAATTATGCGAAAATAATGATTCCATTTTTGGCTATATATATAGCCACAAAATTTTTTTTTGGAGGGGTTTCATTGAATTTTCCGACCGACGTAAAGTCGATTAAAATTTCGGCCGAACTTATGTAAAAACTTCGGTCGAACTTTTGTGTCATTAGAATTGACGGGTCGTTGGGACAAAAAAAAATTTGGTTGAAATTTTTTAAAAGTTTGGCCGAACCAACACATCTACAATCATGTAGTAGCTCGGCTCTGAACACATTTTTTCAACTTTGGAATTATTAAAATCCATGAAACTTTATGAATTAACTGTCGAAACGAAGACAAGAATTTACATAATTCAATCTACTTTCAGGGAATATAACTTCTATGTAATTTCATAAATATTTACTAATTTTAATTAATTTTTTAATAAAATGGGTGCAAACAATTTCTAAAGATCATTATGATTGAGTGAATCAAAATTTCGTATCTTTCAAAATAAAGTTTAAAAAAAATGAAAAAAATATGGTGCATTACATTAGTCTATCGTCTGTAATGGGTAGTTTTTAGATTTGTAGTTTATAACTAATATGTTGAGAAACTTTGTGCAAGACGAACCATATTCAAAATATGCAGTTTTTCCATATTGGATTAGTTCAAAAAAATCTAGTCATTATTATATGCATCAGTTGGCTTCGAAAATATAACGAAACCGAAGTAGACTCTGTCTAGATCGTTGTAACACATTTTTTTTCTCAAAAACACAAAGTTTTCAAAGAATACACCAACATATTTGAACACAACTTTCTATGAATCCTTTGATTGTTAAAGAACATACACTCAAAGAAATTTCAAGTTGACATATCAAATGTGTATAAAAAATTCCAAAAAATAAGTAATAGAAAGCTAATAAAATTGATGACAACTTTTATTTTTATCGTAAAATGAAATTCTAAATAGAAAAATTGTTTTGGATTACAGAAAGTTGAAGAAAAAAAATGATATTTTTTTCTCAGAAAAGGGTAAAAAGTGTAACCCAACTTTACATTTTCAAATCTTTCTTTTTTTTACTTCCATACATTGTGCCAAAATCTCTAGTTACTACTATGTATCTCAGAATTTTTTTTCTTGCACTCCAATGTGTGTCTTTTGGAGTCTCCATAGATATGGAAATCAAGATCACTCCTTGCATAATATCTAGTCTTGTAGCTCTGAGATACATGAGGCTTCCAACCAATGTTTTGAATAGAGTTGAATTGACATCTGATCCTTCATCATCCTTACTTAACTTTGTACCTGTTGCAACTGGTGTAGGTACATGTTTGCAATTATATGTCCTGAATCTTTTCTGCAAATTTCTGTCATAATTATTTTGGCAAATAAAAATTCCTTTTTTATATTGTTGAAATTCAATGCCAAGAAAATATTTCATGAGACCAAGATCATTCATCTCAAATTATTTCATCATGGCTTCTTTAAAATAATCTAACTCAAGATCACCTGTAAATATCATATCATCAACATATAAGGAAACAATCAAAATTTGTCCATGCTCATTTACCTTTGTGTAGAAGGTAGCCTCAATGTTGCTTCTACAAAATCCATTCTTAATCATGTAATTGTCAATTATACTATACCATGCTCTAGGTTCTTGCTTCAGTCCACAGAGCACTTTATTCAACCTGTAAACTTTATCTTCTTTACCTTCAACTTCATAACATAGAGGCTGCTACACATAAATTTCTTCTTGTAGAATTCCATTCAAGAAGACTAGCTACCAGATAAAACATTTCTTGAAATTCTATTCCTATTTGCTGCGAGAATCCTTTTGCTACAAGTCTTGCTTTAAATCTGTCAATTTCACCTTTCTCATTCAACTTTGTCTTGTACACCCAATTCACACCAATGAGGTTTTTATGCTTTGGAAAATTAACCAAATCCCATGTATCATTATTTTCAATAAAATCTATCTCTTCATCCATGGCTTGCACCCAATTTTCATCTCTGTTTTCTTCATCAAACGAAGAAGGTTGGAATTCCAACAATGCCAAACTTGAAATAACATCCAAATGACCATAAATATATTTTAAACTTCTCATCTTTTTCTTACCATTGTTTGATTCATTACCTAATTGGCTGCTTGGAGAATTTTGGTCTATTAATCTACTTGATGATCCACACTGCTTTGAAAATCTTGAAGTCCTTGCTGGTGTGACTCTGTTTGGTGTCTTCTATTTTATTTCTTGCTACTCCTTTTCTTCTACATTTTCCTCTTCCATAAATGGTGCTTGTGCATCGATTGTTTTGTCTGCAGTCCCATCCCATGACTCTTGTTCTTTGAACGCAACATATTTTCTAATTATTGTCTTCTTGGTGGCAGGCTTATACAATTTTTAAGATTTGGAGTACTCACTATAACAAGTAAATATGAATTTTTCACTTTGATCATCCCATTTTCATCTTATCTACTTAGGTACATGTGCATAGGCTATACATCCAAAAACTTTGAAATGAGATACACTGCATGACATACCTAACCATGATTCTTCCAGTACTTTGTTCATCACACCCTTTGTAGTAGATCTGTTTATCACATGAACAACGCATGTAGCTACTTTTTCCCAATACTCATTAGAAAGGTTTCTTGCTTTCAACATGCTCCTTGTCATGTTCATGATTGTTCTATTCTTTCTCTCTACTACACCATTCCACTACAGTGTGTATCTTGTTGTAAATTGTCTTTTGATTCCATGTTATTTGTAGTACTCGTGGAATTATTTCGAAGGATATTGTCCACCATGATTTGATCTTAATACCTTGATATGTCGATCACTTTGGTTCTCTGCTAAGGCTTTGAACTCTTTGAACTTTGCAAAAGTTTCATATTTCTGCTTCAAAAAGTAAACCCAACTCTTTCTTCTATAGTCATCAATAAAAAGTGAGGAAGTAACAAATTCCACCAATCGACTGTGTCCTCATAGGTCCACACAAGTTTGTATGCACAAACTCAAGTGGTTTCTTTGCTCTCTATGAAACTCCCTTCGGAAAACTTTCACGGTGTTTCTTTCCCAAGATGCAACACTCACAAGTGCTAGTATGTTCTTTGATGTGAGGTAATCCTCTGACCATCTATTTCTACTACAACAACATTAAACTAGAAAAATGCAAGTGTCCAAACGAAAAGTGCCATAACCAATAATCATTAGAACATCCAATTGTAAATTAACTAACCTGATCATTGTAGTTAATAATTAGAGGAAAGATTTTGTTCCTCATCATATGCACCTTTTCTATCAGCTGCTTGCTCGAGGGTTTGTCATAAATAACACACCCTTGCCCCGAAAATATAACTCTGTATCCTTTCTGCATTAATTGACCAACACTTATCAAATTGTGTTTTGGACTAGGAACATAATATACCTTTGAGATTGTCTTTGGCTCCCTCTACTTGGTTAGAATGTTGACAACTCCTTTTCCATCTACATTCAGAGTCTTGTCAGTCCCCAAATTTACCTCTATCTTCACCGATTGATCCAAATTTGCAACCAAATTCTTGTTGCTTGTCATGTGGTTCTGCAACCATTGCCTAATAGCCACACCTTATCAAATGGTTCATGCATGGTGTTGCAGGCTAGGAACATGGAGTTAGTATTCTCTGTACTAACATTAGCTCTGTGGTTTCCTTGATTAGGTATCTTCTTCCTGCAATCACGAGCATAGTGACCAAATTTATTGGAATACTAACATTTCACCTTTGATTTGTTAAACCTTTGATTGTTGTTGAAAGCTTTCATTGGTGCTTCTTCCACTTTGATATTCATGCTCTTCTCGGCCATCTCTGTGACCATCGTAGCTTCTGCCTCATCCTCCACCTCTCGATCAACCTTTACCTTGACCTCTTGAAATAGAAACTTGAATTTTGAAAGTTGTTTGTAAAGTGGAATCCTTATTTCTATCTACCCTTGCCTCATGCGATAGAAGTGATCCCATAAACTCATCAAGTGTCATTTTTTCCAAATCCTTGGCTTCTTCTATGGCTGCTACCATAATATCAAACTTGGTAAACAAAGGTCTAAGGACCTTCTCAATGACTATTTGATTTTTAATGTCTTCACCATAAATTTTTAACTTCAATTTACTACAAAAATGACCCAATTCATGGAATAATCGATGTCCTCTATCTCCTTCATTTGCAAACTTTCAAAATCTCTCCTAGTATTCTACAATTTAACAATATTGAATTTTTCCATACCTTGATAGCTTGTCGCCAAATTTTCCCATGCTTCAATTTCTGAAGACGTGATCATTATCTTCTGGAACACTACTTGGTCCACTCCCTGCTGGATAAGAAGAAACACCAGTGCATTCCTTTTGTCATTCTTCCATTGTTCCCTCTTTTCATTACTGAGGGCTCATTCTTCTGCATCATTCTCAAGTTTTACAAACCCCAACTTGACATGATCCCAAACATCATGCGCTTTTAAAATGGTCTCCATTTTAATCACCCACAAATCATAATATTTCCTAGTGATAGAAGGAAGTTATGGCTGGAAACTTGATGTGGCCATCTTACTTCAAAAAAAATCTGTTCTGATAAAACCCATTTTTTTTTTTTTTTAATGAGGGCTTTGCAAAGCTACTTTAAACAAAAATCCCTTACAATAAAACACTAATGTAATATATTTTATATAATATATCTTTTTTAACAAAAAATTTTATGTATAAAAAAAAATCTTTTATAAGAAGCTCTTTTTATAATATATATTCCATTTTTTTTCTTTTAAATCATTTAAACAAAAATATTATAAAAATACTTTTGTTTTAAAATATATAACATCCTCCTCACAAATTTTATTGTTCAAATACAACCTTAAAGCTCACCTACAAAAAAAGTGAGCACGTGGAAAACCTTAAATGATTTGAACTGGACCTTTTGACTTTTATAACCCTCGCGGCTGTTGGCCTTCACGAAAAAGCTAAACCTGATTACACACGCTAGCAGAGAAAAAACTGCAGAGTTTTTCAACCAAAAAGCTACATACCTTCACATTTTTTGCACTAAAAACATGCGTACCTACGCACTTTTTTATCCGTTCAACGATTTTGAAAATTATTTAAAAAAACAATACTTTCGACCTTCTCGTCTTGGCCTTCTTCTCTAGCTCTACTCGCCCATGGATCTTGTGATCCTTCCTCAACTCTGATACCAATTTATTGGAAAGGTAGAGGATATTAAACACAAAATAACACAAGTATTTCACACACGAACATACGAGTTGCGACTCTTCTATTAATCATATGAACTTCAATCTCACTCATTGAATAGAATGAACCCGGTGAAGGGTATTTATCCTAACTCACTTGACATGGACACACTTATATAACTTGACCTGACCATGACTTACTTAACTAACTCTCTAACTCACTTACCAAATTCATCTATCACACAACTCATCTAACTCAACCCTGATTTAACTTATTGTCTAAATCTGCATGCGGGAGTTAATTAGCTATTTTAACACAAACACCCGGGTCCTCCATACACCCATTTAGTGGAAGCAAAGGAGGCACTATTCAAAATATGTGGTCCTCCAGAGACCCAATCGGGGGAATTAGAGCATGCACTATTCAGAAACCCTGGTCCTCCATAAACCCATTTGGCGAAAGTGGAGCAGACAGTACTCCAACATCCTGGTTCATGATAGGTCCAATGAGCGGAAGCAAAGAACACAATACCCAAATACCCTAGTCCTCCACAGTCCCAATTGGCGAAATCGGAGCAAGCACTACTCGAGCACCCTCCACCTGAATATGTCTAGTTCACATAAGTGGAGCAGGCACTACTCAAACACCCTCATTCTCCATAGGTGCAATTGGAAGAAGCAGAGTAGCCACTACTTAACCAGACTCATCCTCTATAGGAAATGCAACTTGATCTTCTTCACTAGAATGAATAAGCCCTATATCCGTAGCATAGTTGGATATTGGGAGATTCCAGCACGGTCGATTGCTCTACGGAACTCTCTACATTGAAGCCTTCAAGATAAATGCGGCCTTGACCATGCTAGTGGATGATAATGGTCTTTCTCCCACCTTGGAAATTCACAATACACCTCATTCACCAATGCAAATTGAGAGGCTTTACTTAAAGGGAGATAAGGTGGGCATCTGGGACCCCTTTTTAAAACTTACGCGTGAGGGTGGCTTTCTCATCATTGTCGAAAACCCTGCCAACATCTTTTTGTTGAATATCAACAAATCTAACGCAGGAAATTAATAATAATAATGGATATTCAGAGTTATAAGGTGACTCGAAAAATTTACTATGTACTGTGAGTGCACCATGCAGATTTATGGATCTTGATTTTTATCTTTGAAATTCTTGGGTCCATGGATCTTGATTTTTATTTTTGAAATTGCTGGGTTCATGCATCTTGATTTTTTTTTTTCAAAATTGTTTCCTTTGATTGAATTTACCTATAAAATGGAAACGATGAATGGGAGAGTTAGAAAATTCATTGAATACCTTGTTTTTATTCAAAAATTAGAGATCTCCATATCTTCTATGTAAATAGATTTTTTCAAAAGAAGAAGAAATCAAATAAATCCTACTCTCCAACCTTGAAAATAATACAACTATTGAACAAAGAGATGCATAGAGTTCAGCATAAAACTAATTTGGAGGTTTTCATTGAACTTACCACAGTATCTCAGAGCTTATGCACTGAATCTGCATCTCAAAATATAAAAATGTGATAAAAAATATGTATGTACTTATATTAGCAAAATTGGTTTAACAAAAAAACATTCAAAATTTTATAATATACTATTAAAAAATGATTATATCATATTATCAATTAATCTAAAATTGAAAAATTTCAGAAATTGATGTAGAGAAGGAATTCAACTAATGTATGTTCATAAAATTCAAAAATTACTTCTAAAATAGACAATCCACATAAAACAATAAACATGTAAAATTAAAAAAAATACTTCCAAAATATACAATCCACAAAAAATAATAAACATGAAATAAATGTATAAAAAAAAATCCAAATGAGACAAAACCCAATAAAATTAATCCCAAAAATTTCTTTACACGCTGAAATTTATAAGTCCCTATCCAAACTAAGATGCTGAAAAACAAAGTATCACGAACGACTACCATATTTCATGCAAACATATAAAGAACAGATTAGGTTTTGTTATACATAGTTTTAAAGATAAAATAAGCTCAAATTGAAGGATTGCAGTTTCTAATAAGGATTGCAGTTTCCAGGAGATTGTTGCGTAGTGAGAGAGTTGTTGGTTCGAGTGAGACATGGCATTCACAATAGTAATGATGCTCTAAAATGTGTTGGTTATCATCAGGTATGGGATTCAAGGATCTTTGAACAAATTAGGTCAATCTTTCTGGTTATATCTAGTAGGTAGTATGTTGTTTGAGGTGGAGTGAAGCTGCATGGTCAGAGGGTAGTTTTAGGTGCATGTAAGGTTTTTGAACTAAATGGTAAAGCCTATCTGAAAGTACAAGTTCTATTCTAGACACAAGCTTTGATTTCTGGTTCTATATCATCTGGACATGGTAGGCATATGGGAGGCTGCATATGTTGACAGGGGTGACCATTTATCGTTTTCAGTCTCAATTAATCGGGATGAATCTAACTGATGTAAAATATATCTAGAAGGATGATTATGTAGGTTGGTTCATTATGATATCAGAACCAAGTGTGGTCTTCTAGATAAGAATATTGGTCATTGTAGCTATCATTATCCTATATGCAATGTACAAAATGCACATGAAGGCTCTTTCCAAGAGGGTCAATGAAAAACCGAGGGACTAGGGTTCCTCTCCATGAGTCATCCAAGGTAACAGAAACATAGTTTTCTTTGAACCAATGAATATGGTCTCTTCTCTAGCATAAGTGGCTAGATTCTCTCATCATTTCTAGACCCTGCAAGTATTTTGTGTTCTAGTTTTGTTTCGTTTTGTGGCATTGTGCTGGATGTTGCTCCTATTATTACTACTATGTATGATCTACTCGAGTGAACGTTGTTTTCTAGTTATTCTGACGACATTGTCAATTCGCCACCCTTGTTTCCGGTGATTCTGGTTTTTTCAATGAGCAAGAATGTTTCAAATTTCTCCACTCTTGTCACAATCTCCTTGTACCTGAGATCTCTGACAACTTACTTATTCCTTTGTTCTCTACGTATCATCCTTTACAAATTGTATGCTTTGGGGATCGAATTTGGTATGAATGCTCTGCCAAATGGTACAGTATCGAGGAATTCCTTAGCATGGTAACAAACAATCCAGGTTTTTCTCAAATGAGATGGAGGCCTCTCATTAAAGAAACTTAATTTTCTTTGACAATTATTTTGCATGCGTCATATTTGGTTCTCTTCTCGTGTTGGTCATTTTAATTAGGTGGGTGGTGATGCAGGTTTATTGCACATGCAAGTGAGTTGGTGGGATATTTTCGATGTCTCTTTGACAAATTCCCAAAGATTCTGATTATCTCTTTAAGGATGGCCACTCCTCATTAAGGAAGGTCTCTACTTCCTGACATTGTCAGTTGTGTTGGTCACATCGGGTGGCTTGTGACATTGTGAGACTAATATATTCGCTTAAGGTTTGTATTCCATTTTTCTATTAAAAGTAAAGGAAGATGGTGGAGGTTTATGATATTCTGTCATGAGACAAATCGGCTCATGAAGCCCTTATTGCTGCCATTTTGGTGGCAGAGAAGGTGCATATGAAGGACCTCGACTCAGAGGAGATACTGATATCATAGTCCTTTGAAAGGACATATAATAATATGGTGGCAAGGTCTGAGAAGAATAACATTGTGTCACATGGTGGAGTGCAACATCATGGCTCTCGTGGTCATAGCAGTGGTAAAGGAAGATTGATGAATGCATGTTACAAACTTACTAAGGAGGTTAAAAAAATTATTTTGGTGTTGTGTAACCATCTCCAAAAATAGAAGAAAAGAGATATCAACGCCTTAGAAATAAGCAACTTCGAGGGGGCAACCTCCAGTACATTACATAAATGAACAATTCTTGGATGATTCAAATGAACAAAACCTCCTTCTATATATAGGAGTCCATGGGGCCACAATATAATCCTAGTGGGGCCACAATGTAATCCTAGCCGACCTAACAATAATAATGTAAGGGCACAATAATAACAATATGGGGATTACAGGGGTACAATAATAACAATAAGGGGGGCTACACTAACATAATAAGGGGCTACACTATTAATATAGGGACTTAACATGCCCCTCTCCTTCAAACAAGTGTTGTCCTCAACGCTTGATTATTTCTTGATGCTTCTGTATAAAATTCTCCCATGTGAAATCTTTTGCAGGAAAGTTCTTCCACTTGCTGAGATACTCTAAAATTGATTGTACTTGTCGAGTTCTTGTTTCTATGACTGCTTCATAACTTCTTTTGATGTGATGTTGATCTTCCTGTTGTTTCATTAGATTCTGCACCAAAGTTGGTTTATCCTTTGAGAGTTGGAGAACTTGTTGTTGATGCTCGATGTGATCTTCCACTAATTTATCATCCATATTTGCTATTATTTGATCCTTCAAACCATCCAACTTAGCCTCCATTTCTGCTTTTAAACCATCTATGTCATCTTCAATTTCTCTTTGTAAGATTGAAACTTGTTGCACTTGGTATTGTAATTTTGATATCTCATACTGCAACTCTTCCTCCTCATGCGTCATAGTATAGCTTTCTGAGTGCTTTGATACCAAATGTTGTGTAACCAGCTCCAAAAATAGAAGAAAAGAGATATCAACGCCTTAGAAATAAGCCACTTCGAGGGGGAAACCTCCAATACATTACATAAATGAAAAATTATTGGATGATTCAAATGAAAAAAACCTCCTTATATATATAGGAGTCCATGGGGCCACAATATAATCCTAGTGGGGCCACAATGTAATCCTAGCCGACCTAACAATAATAATGTAAGGGCACAATAATAACAATATGGGGGTTACAAGGGTACAATAATAACAATAAGGGGGGATACACTAACATAATAAGGGGCTACACCATTAATATAGGGACTTAACATTTGGAATATGAAGATTTATGGGGACGAGTGGCCAGTCTCCAAAAATGTGCTGTTATCGGCCACTGCCTATTCTCTAACATGGGGAAGTAGATATGGTTGAGTGGGTGAAGACATTTTGGATTTCCATTCTAGGATATAATCTGAAGGTTAGTATGATGTTGAACACATGTTTTAGCATTCACTTCATGCATGATGACAATTGTGAAAAAAATCTTCGGTGCACATGGGTGAGGGGTCGAATTTTTATGTAACTCCTATTTTGGTATCTTGGGTTTAATCCGATCATTGAGGCGATGAAAAACAAGTTGGGTTGAGTAAAATTTATCGACCTGTCTCTTGAATTATGGATCCTGAGTGTGCTGACTGCCATTCAAAACTTAATTGGACACACTAAGCTTATTGATCCTCTAATTTTAGGCACAACTGATAAATGCATCGCTTGGCTCCTTTTGTAAGTTAGCTTTGTTAGTGGATTGCCAAGGGATGTGGACTTGATTTGGGGGCAGACGAGTCACAAAAAAAGGGTGGATTATTGGGGTGTGTAGTTTAGATGTCTAATATGCCACATACTAGAAATTTAATTAATAGGTTTCCATTGTAGTACAAACATATGGGACGCTACATCAAAAGCCTTCATGTATCTCGAAAAGGGAAGTCATCAGTTGGTTCACAAGGCTATGGCCCCTTGGGTAAGTCTTTTCCTCCCTCTTCTGAAACAAATTTTTTTACTTATACTGATTCCTTGCATGATAGAAGCCATTCTCCTCATCATATCCCTGTGTCTAAATATGGTCCAGGGACTATTTTTTATGGTGCCATCCCTGAGCCTCTGCATACAACACACGCCCTCCATTCTAATCAAAATATTGTTGACTCATGCCCTTCTAAAAAATCTAATGTGCCTCCTCTGATCCCAATCTTGGTGGGTCCATTGACTATTTCGCCTTACATGCCACTGCTTGAGTGGGCTTCTCCCCACTCTCCACATGATCACGTGACACAGGGTCTTCCAGACTCTCCAAAAAACACGGTTGAAAGTGACATTGAGTCGTTACTTGGAAATCTGAAGCTTGACATTGTGGCCTTAATTGTTTTTGATAAGGCCCTGCTGGACCGTCCCCTCTCCGTATATCTTGTGTAGGCTTCTAATATTACTATGAGAGAAAAACCAAATCAGGGAGAAGACACTTCAGAGGTTGTCTCAAGACCAAATCATTATTCCAAGATGACTTGTAAGATTTTTGCGATGTTCCTATTTCCTCAGTTGATGATATCTAGGCACTTAGAGCAGGTAGCCCTAAAAAATTGTTCAAATGAACTCTATAATATGCATCAATATTAGGGGCATGGGCGACCCCTCAAAACATCTCCACCTCGGGGATCTTTTCTCCGAATTGCAACCCTGTGTTGCTCTTTCTCAAGAGACTTTGTGTTCTCATTCTAAAGCTATAGGTATTCTACTAAGTATACGTCCGGGATGTCATGCTGTCAGTATTGATTCCTTCCGAAGGGCCAGGGGCAGGCTGGCCATGTGGAACCCTTGTCTGGCAAACTTTTGGGCTTTCAAATTTTTTGAGGGCATTATCCTATCTGGTAAATTTAGAGGTTTTTCTGCCAAGGTGCATCTGATTAATTTATATGAGCCGTGCTATAATCAATCCTCTTTATGGGAGCACATGACCTCATCAGAAATTTTAAAATCTGGCAATCTAATCGTAATTGGGGAATTCAATTCCACTTTAGTTGCAAACAATAATTTGGGACAAAGATCACGACAAGAACTATTAGCTGATCAAATTGGATGGATTTTCAATGATCACCATTTGCTAGACATCCAGCCTGCCCCTTTTGTCTCGGCGTGGACCAACAGATGATCAGATTCTAAGTATATTGGGAAGCGTCTAGATAGGAAAATGGTAAATGATACCCTATTACACATTTGGGGAAATATGTTGTCACGGGTGGTGGCTGCCTCTTTATATGACCATATGAAAATTGTACTCTCATGGCATGGGGAGTCGAATAGGAAAGTTTTGCCTTTTAAACTCAATGGAGTCTGGCTAGATGATTCTCATTACAGCCAGATGGTAATGGATTTTTGGAAAGAAGATGAATCATATTCTGGGCTCCATGGTTGGAGAAAGCTTGCAAAAAAGCTTAGAAGGTTAAAATTCCTCACGAAGTCATCGAAGAAAAGGAGAAAGGAATAAATAAGGCTTGAACTGAATGAGATCTCTACCGAGGTGTAAAACATCTACGAAGGAATGGGAGAGGTTCCCCTGAACCAGCATGCTTATTTCATTTTGGATGGGTTAGAGAAGAGAAAGTTGGAAATCCTAAAGATACATGAGGTGAATTGGAAGCTCAAGAGTCATATAAAGTGGCTTAAGGAGGGGGATTCAAATACTAAAGTATTCCATCAAACTGTAAATGGGAGTAAGAATATTAATTCAATTTGGAAAATTGAAATGGTAAATGGAAATAAGGTTTTTTCCACAGAAAAGATTTAGAAGGAGGGTTATACTTTCTTCTCGAAATTCTATAAGGCTGAAGATGATACTGACCATAGAAGCCAAACCTAGGTCCTTTACCAAATGACACATATGTTTGATTTGGATGCAAATGAGGTGTTGGGGAAAGAAGTTACTAAGGAGGAGATAGAGGTTGTTCTCAAATATTTTTCACATGACAAGATCCCTCACCCGGATGGCTGGCCTACTAAATTATTCATACATTTTTATGAGCTAATGGTGAATGAACTGCTATATGTCATGGAACAAGCTTGACGTATGGGTTTCATCCTTGGTGACATGAACTCCACTTTCTTGGTTTTTATTCCAAAATAAACAACACCCAGGACCTTCTCTGATTTCAGGTAGATTGCCTTATGTAACTTTATATATAGTCTCTCATCCAAAATCATTTCCCGTAGAATCAAAGGGGTCGTATCTAAGTTCATTTATATTGAGCAATATGGTTTGTTATAGGGGCAGTCCATGAACGACGTAGTGGCATCTGCACAAGAAGCTTTACACTCTGTCCATTCAAACAAAATGGAGGCTCTTGTTATGAATATTGACATTTATAAGGCATATTATAGTGTGGATTGGTATTTTATTAGACTAGTTCTTCTAAAGGTTGGTATTACAATGGATAACATAAGGTGGATCATGGAATGTATTTCTTCTATCAGGTGCGCTGCCATAATCAATGGGAAGCCTACTGAATTTTTTGTGGCAGGGAGGGGGCCTCCGAGAGGGATATTCTCTATCACCTCTCATTTTCATTCTCATTATGGATGGATTCAGAAAGTTAATTAAGATGGGAAAACAAGCAGGGTTCTTTACAGACTAATCTTTCTCTCTTTCTGTTAGTATTTGTCACTCCTTGTTTGTAAATGATTTACTTGTTTTTGGAAGAATTTTAAGGAATAATTGGTTTTATCTCCATTACATTCTCCTTTGCTTCAATGTTGCCTATGGGCTTCACATAAACAAAGGGAAATATTTTACGGTTTTTGAGCATGGCGATATGAATGAGATTAATTTCATTGTAGAGTTTATGGGGGTAAAAACCAAGAAATTAGTGGAAGGCTTCACCTATTTGGGATTTGGATTGAAGACTTGTGGAAATAAGGTGGTAGACTAGACATGGATGGTGGACAAGTTCAAACACAAAATTCTGAGATGGACTCATAAGTGGTTATCGCTTGGAGGGAGATACATTCTTGTTTAATTAGTTTTAATTTAGTTAGTGGTATACTGGGCTCATCTATTCTACTTACTTGAACACAATGCAAATCTAATCAACTTATTCATATCTCAATTCATATGATCTGGAGCTTCAAAGGCTAAGAAATTTCATCTATGTAGTTTGGATTATTTATCGATCCCGAAAGATTTTAGAGGATGGGGGCCTCTGAATATCTGAGCTTTCTCAAATTCTCTTCTCATTAAGTCTCTCTAGCGTGTATTAAAAGGGAAAGGAGTCTAGTCCAACATAGTACGAAGAAAATATTTGGTAGGTGAACCTTTCATACAACTTTACAGGGGTTTCATGTTCCATTTGAAGTCTGTCTCCCAAATATGGCAGAGTTTTAAAAAATTCATGTCCTTATTGGCCACTCAATTAGTATGGAATTTTGGGAATGGTAAAAGAATTACCCTGGGCTGAATAGAATACAGGGTCTTGATGTTGGCACGATTTTGGAGGATAGACTAATACACAGGCTGGATCATCGTGGAATTTTTTACTTATCATAGGTAATTTTATGCTAGTAGCATGGTACTCCCATATTGATGTCGATGGAACAATTAGGACTATTAGACTTGGATACTGGTGCATGGCACAGTTATGTATCAAAGTTACAGTTCGGGGGTTTTTGCCTTCATAAAGAGGGTGACCATATTTTTTGGGATGCGGTATAGTCGAGGATGGTGTGGTGGTGAAAGATATTTATTTTCATATCATTTTTAATCAACTAGGTGACAGGACACCTTCCTCATTTTGGTATACTTAGAGGTGGAAAATTCCAACCAAGATTCTTTTGTTTGGATGGCTTGTATGGAAGGAGAAAATTATGACTTGGGATCATCTTATTAAACGATGTTTTCAAGGAATGGGGAGGTGTTCCCTCTACCATGCACAAAATGAATCAGAATCACATCTGTTTTTTACTTGCACCTTTACTTTAAATATCTGGTCTCTGTTTTCACGCTTCCTCATAGATCCCGATTGGAGGCCGGTGAATTGCATTAACACCATTGTGGTTTGGGGAGAAATCAAAGGTAATTTTAAAACTCTATCTTTATTTTTTCTTTGGGAGGTTTTGTGTGCATGAAATTGCCTCATATTTGATGGTAAGCCTGCCATAATTTCTCATATACATGGTGCTATAATGTCTTGGATGGGTGGTCGACCCTCATCTCTTCTACCTACTAAGGAATTGTCCATTCGAATTTGTTCGCACCCTACTTCTATTCCGACAATATTCTTTGATGGTGCACAACAAGTGGAGTGTTGTGGATGTGGTGCATGGATGAAACAAGAGGATTTAGAAAGATATCAAATATTTTGGAATGGTGGGATGGGATCAAACAATAAGGCTGAGCTTCTAGCTTTGTGGAGTGGTCTTTTGGTGGCCTTCAATTAGGTACTACTTTCAGTACATATCTATGGCAACTCAAAGATCATCATAGATTGGATCACAGGTTAGACTAGCTTGTGATTAAATGGGATGCAAGGTTGGACTAATCGGGTAAAATACCTCATTTCTAAGCTAAACAATTCGCCCTTGTGGCATATTTTCAGGGAAAGCAATTCACGCACTGACGCCCTATCTAAAAAATCCATGTCTATTATTTTTGGCAGTATACATATTTCTCATTTCAGGGATGCATATATGATTAGGAATTTTGATATCCCTATGCCATAAGTGCCATGCCATATTTTTGGTCTCAGCTTTATGGGTTATCTCTAGTATTTGCATGCAACGGTCTGGTGCTCCCTGGAGTGCGGTGACAAATGCTCGGTTTTTTGGATTTATAGTCAACATACTGGTGAGCCTGTTCTACTACAAGCGAGTTGGATGATATCAAGCTATCTTGCTTATCAGTTTCAATAATGGTCTCGGGTTGCTCTCCATGTAGGAGGGGCGAATTACCTTTCTATAGGACCCAACTGTTGAAGCTCTGCTTCAGTTATATGATCTAATGTTTGGATATTGGATTTTGAATCCTGCACCTTTTCTATTATCCATGCTTTGTAATGTTGTAGGTATCTTTTCTCATGTTAGACTGTGTATACTTCTTTATTTTTACTGAATGATGATTATGGGATGCTCTTGTCTTATGTAGAAAGACTCTTTTGTACTTTACTCTTTTCTGGAGATAATGATGGGATGGGTGCTTATGATATTGGTCATTTGATGGGCTTGGAACTTTGAATCTAGGTTGATACCTGATGATGTATGAATATGGTTATGTACTTTTTACTTCTTAATATAAACAATGTTTTTTTCCTCTATGAAAAAAACATAAAATGACCAGTTAAATTTTCAAACAACAAAATTCATGAAAATAATATGTATGGTTGTTAAATATGTTTAGGGCTTTTGATAGATTATTGATGCTTGTTAAGACACTTTTTGATTTGAAGTTATTAGTTTAATTACTTACTTTAATGGAAATATTGTATTAAATAAAATGATGATATAATCATAAAAAAACATGAAAACATTTTAAAAAATATATACTAGTGCTAAATATATATAAAAAAAAAAAACATTAAAACTTTGAAAAGATTTTATTTTATTTTCTAATTTAAATTGTAAATAAATGATGTGAAAATTTATGGATCATTTGGAGATTCAATTAGTTAGGAAAGCGACATTATTACTTTGAAAACATTTTAAAAAATATATACTAGTGCTAAATATATATAAAAAAAAAAAACATTAAAACTTTGAAAAGATTTTATTTTATTTTCTAATTTAAATTGTAAATAAATGATGTGAAAATTTATGGATCATTTGGAGATTCAATTAGTTAGGAAAGCGACATTATTACTTTGAAAAATATCTGGCCTAAACTCATTGCAGTTCAACGATTAATATTATTTTTATATTTTATTTGAATGATTAATATTCATTTTTATTTTTTTTAGTTTGACGAAGAGGAGTTGATTTTCATGTCTCCGTGAACACTTTTACAGGGAAAAAATAGAAATGGTTTTAATCATGGATTTTCTATAATCTTGGATGGAGACATGGAAACTCAGTCGAATTTATTTAGTGAGGTTAGGTGTTGCCTCTTTATTAATCAAAGTGGTGTATTTATGAACTCTACCTTTTATTGTCTCGAGTGGAACACCTATGAACTCCATATCAACGATGTTGCCAATCCTAATTTTTCGACCATGGCTTTCGAAAAAAAAATATCATATAATATAAGTTAATTTGGATATTGAATTTAAAAATGGGTGTTAGATTATATTCGAATATTTTTTCATTATCTTGATTTTTGGAAATAATGTATATGAATGATTCTTAGAGAAAGAATTAGAACAACATTTCACTATTTTTTTTTGGGATAGTTTATATGTATTGGTAGCAATTAGTAATGAATATTTAAGAAAATATTTTTTTTAACTTTTATTATATGTTATTACTTTTTTTAATATAAATTTTACATTAAGGAAAAAAATAATCATTATATCTTATCTTTAATTTTTATTTAAATATGTTACTACAAATTTAAATCTTTTTAAATTTTAAATAATTAGAGGCTATTAGTAATTTTTAATTATTATGAAAATTTTGCATGTCAAATTTATCTAATTATATTATAAAACCATTAAAAATTAAATTTATCTCTATATAATATGTATTTATTATTATTATTTTTTAATTATTATTAAAATATTACATAGAAAAATTATCAAATTATTTTCTAAATCCATTAAAAATTAAATTTATCTATATATATAATATGTATTATACATAAAAGTCTAACTTACAACATGTATCTTATTAGATGTAACTTTGTAAATTCTAATAAAAAAAGTGAACATGTTTTTTTTGAATAAGTTGTATTTGCAAAATGTCTAAGAAACTTTTTCACAATGAATATTTAATAAATTTTAACCTTTTTTTACTTTTCTAAAAAGAAACCACAAATATTGAAATTTAATTTAAGAAATACCAAAATCAATATGAAAAGTATGAATATATATTGGTTTATGAGCCTTTTTACGTTGTGTAAATTAAATTTAACACTCTATTGTTATTAACATTCTAGTTTATATTTATTTAATGATAATCTTAAATGTAATGAAGAAGCAGAAAAACAATTTAATTAGTATTAAAGTTTAGAATTAATAATAATAATCCTCTTATAAATGTCATTTTATAATACTATAATATGAACTTAATGGTTAGAATTTGTGTATCTTCTTATGATATCATAGCTTCAAATTCCAATAGATGTAGGGACAAATTATTGTACAATTAGATTTATTTTGCAAAAAAAAAAAGAGGTTTCATACATAATTTTGATGTGGCCATTATATATATATATATATATATATATCTATATATATATATATATATCTATATATATATATATATCTATATATATATATATATATATATATATATATATATATATACTTATTTTGAATCAGTAAAAATAACACTTAGAATATACTTTTACTCAAGTTAAGGGAATCAATTCGAACCACTACCATTATAAAATGCATCCATACCAACTTGATCCCTCATACAAGAAATATTAAAATATTAAATGAAGACCAAAAAATAAATATGTATTATTTTACTTAAGTATCACTATTAAAATATTAATTTAAAAAAATAAATTGATAAAATTTCTATAAAATTTTAAATATTATTATCATAAGAAATATGTAATAAGAAAATATTCTTAATATATTATAATTTGTATCATTTCGCAATGTTTTAATAATTATCCTTTTAAATAAATATTCTTAATATAAATTTTATCAAATAAGAATCTAGTTTGTCACCTTGCTATCAATTTTTTCTTGTCTATCAAGAAATTTATTTATATGATCATGGAGAAATAAAAAATACATTTAGATTTTCATGAAATCTTCTTGTTTCATTAGGATATTTTTGGATGAGGAGAATAAGAATATGAAGAAAAATATTTAGCAAATCACCCTTACAATCCAAAAAAACCTAAAAAAATAAACAAACTGCATGTCAATAATGTATCAAAATGTAGTACTTGGATTAATAAAATCACTAATAGATTTATGTTACTTATATTCGTCATATAATGATAATATTACTAATATTGTTGAACTCATTAAGGTTTTTAATTCATGATGATAGGCTTATTAGTGGATATATTATATTTAGCATAATCAAAGAAGGCAATCTCTCTTTAAATAATTTTTTTTTTTTTGGTTTAAATTAATATTTTTTTCTTTGCAATGTTGTTAAAATTATATATGCATTTAAATAATATAATTTTATATATTTTTTTAATATGACATGACTTGTTTTACATGTTAGAAATTAATGGAGAAAGTTAAGTTAGGATAGCATTGAGATTCTAATTCTAGATCTCAAATCCTAATATTCAGGGAGTGGTTCAAACCACCCAATTGTGAGAAAGCCTATATGTACTAGGTTGTTCTCTTGATTGTGTGTATCAGATTGTGTGAGTGTGTTTGTACACTCTCCAAGTTCTCACCTGTAGAGCCAATTTCATTAATTTTATCATGGTATCAGAGCTTCAGGTCGAAGTTAAATAGATCTATGGGAGAGTGAATGCTGCGTGAGGCCAAGAGCCCAAGTGAAGGCCGTGAAGAAAAATTTCGTGGCTCGTTTGTGTGGAGCTACTTTTTTTTCATCCTCCTTCCTTGCTGCACTGTGAAGCTGTGAAGGCCGTGTAGGACAAATCAAGGATTATTTGATCGATCTGAGGAGGAGGGACGTGAAGGCAAATTTGCAAATAGGAGAGCCATGAAGGCGAATTTGAAAATTGAAGCACTTGATTCTGGTAACCAGCGCTTGGACTATGAACCGTTGAGAGAGCCTAGTAGCAGTGTGGTCAATTTCGGTGGAGGCTGCAATCGAGGTGGAGCCCGTAGGCGTGAGAGTCATGAAGGTTGTGAAGGGTAGATCGAGGACGATCTTATCGATCTAAGGAGAGCCGTGAAGGCAGAGAACATCCTATTGTTTATGGTGATCGTGAACCCTGTTTTAATTGCGTGGAGAACAGGCAGAGAAAAGCCGTGGGCCGGTGAAGAGTGCTGTGGTCGATTGGCATGGAGGCCACTTGAGTCTAGCTGTCCATCGATCTGGGGTGGAGCAATGTTCAAGACGTGAAAAGGAGGCCATCCTGCTTTGAACTGAAGTAACTCGAAGTTCAACAAAATTGTGTGAACAAAATTGCGGAGCTACAGTGAAGGTAGATATAAGCTGGCACGAATCAGATCTTGGCTGATCGAGCTTCCGAGGTAGCAAGGTGAGCAGTGAGGTGGATATAAGCTGACACGAATCGCCCATTTGTCCCATGCAACACGCTGAACCCTGTAGAGGTTGGTAGAGGTGTGTGTGTGTGGCTTTGTCCCACAAAGGCTTTGTCCATGGGTTCTATTCAGATGCATCGAAATACAGTGTACATTAACCCTAGATCTGTGCTGCATATTTCTTATCAGAGGCATAACAAGGCAGTTGACCATGCTGCAAATATTAATGCTGAGGGTAAATATGATACGTTCCTCCTTGCTGTAGTTCTCAAAATTGTTTTTTAATTCCACCGTGTGCTTTCACTTCTTTGCAAGTCGTGAGTTCTGCCTCTCGCAGAAAGATAGTGATGAACACAGCGATGTGGATTTGTTGTTGTGATTATATGATACACAGCTGAATTTTAGCCTCCATGGGAATCGATTCTCACTTGGCAGCAAACAGTGGACGATTCTGCTTGTTTGGAGCAGGCTGCATAGATCGGATCAGATTTTTTGGAGCAGAGTTCAGATCTGTTGAGCCTTTGGAGTATAGTTCGAATCTGTTGAGCCTTTGCAGTAGAGTTCAGATTTATTGAGCCTTTGGAGTAGATTTCTGCATGGGTCAAGTAGCATGGAGATGCTGGAGGAGCGTTGAATCTACGTGATGTGATAGCAGTAGACTGGTGAGGTGTGGCTAGTGAGTGACAACTTTTCTAGAAGAGCAAGCCTGAAGGTGTGGGCTGAGGAGACCTTCCCATGGATCGGCTTTGTGGAGTGGATATATCCACAATTTGCATGGTAAGATGACATATTATCTAGTGCCAAGAAATTCTCCATCGCTGCATTCGACTCTGTAGTTCCACGGAAAAAAGTGTGAAATTTTAAAAAAAAAATCCTCCCTATCTTCTATGGTCAAAATTATTGGTTTCTTAAGGAAGCGACGAGTTACAATTAAGTTTATATAATCATCATTTGTCTCTTTGTTGTTAAAAATCCTCTCTGTGATCCACTTTGACACCAAAATTTTTACATTAATCATTAGATGCCGGGGAAAGAAGCCGATACAATACATAAAACAACTCTTCATGTTACCATCAGGAAAAATGTTTATAAACAATTATTCATAGTTCAATCAACATTTCCTCAGATATTACCTTGCTTCCTTGAATGAATTTTCTGTGGTCAAAACCCTTGGCTGCGACAAACCAAGCTTTGTGCATTTGTGATCTTGTTTCAAATTTGCGCATTACTGTGTGATGTGATTGTATGATCTAGACATCACATCCTATAGAAACGATCTGGAGAATCACAGATATATGATGACACGTTAGTCAAAGACGTAATCTACAATGCAATAGTGTGTTGGTTGGCATGAATCGGTGGAGCAGCCCAGTAAACTGCGTGGAGGTTGTGAAGGCCTAGATTGGTGAGTCCTTTGATGAAGGCTATGACAAAGGTTGTTTCCAGATTGAGCCCGTCATTTGTAGCCTAATCTAGATCATTGGATTCCCATTGGAAGATATAATGGCCGAAGTGGAAAAGACGGGAAAGACTCATAGATCTACTGGTGTGGTGTATGATTTGATGCTGGTGCGTGGATTTATAGGATACATTTGTGTTTTAATCGATCTAATCTACTGGTGAAACATGGATTTGAGCCATCGTGGGGCAGCGAAGGTGGAAAAAGTGTATTGGCAAGGGATAAAATATAAGGAGAAAATGGGTCGTCAAAGTAAATTGAGAGTCTCGAAGAAAATTCAAGAGAAAGCATCAACGGAGAAGTGAAAAATATTGTGTTTCAGAATTTTGTGATTTTTTTCAGGTTGACTGTGATAGACCAACTGTTGATCAAGGTGTTGATTTGGAATTTCATGAGATTATTAAATTGTTAATGCCAGATTTACCATCTTTTTTAGGTATGAATTATGAAAGTTGGAAAAATGAAATAAAAACAGTACTATGGAAGTTAAAATTACTGGATTATGTTGAAGATGTTATTAATGATAATGGAGATACAGTAGCATTAAGTTCTATAACATTTGCAGTAGATGACAACATCATATTCAACATAATATATGAATATGGAGAGATTCCTAGTACAAAGTTTTTATAGGATGTTTTAGAGATGAAATATTGTCTAAATAAGGGCAATGATGCTGAAAAGATTGCTCTTGATAATGATCCCATGTTTTATTGTGAAACTGAAGATGCAATGATGGGTGATGTATGTGTATCTGTAATTGAAACTTGTAATGATGAGAACACATCCATTATTGTAGAACCTGAAAGTTTTCCTGATGCAGAAATCAAGTTTGATGAGACTTATATATCTCATGATGAGTGGATCAATTTGATGATTGAAAAACATCAAATTGATGAATTACTGTTTGGTGAGAAGGAAGGCCTATCCTCACATACAGATCAAATGCAGAACATGCTTACAGCAACAGAACTGGATGAAGGCATAATTATGTCAGCAGAAAAGAATGAAGTAGGGAGAGATGGTGAAATGAAAGCTCTTCTGAAGGAGCAGGAAGATGAAAATATTGGTAGGAAAGAATCAACAATAAATTTTGAAGAAGAATTGAAGTTTCTTGAAGCATGGCTTGAAACACCATGTCTTTATGATATTAACAAAGAAATTGTTGTAATCAATGGTGAAGATATCATTGCTGATGTTCAGATGATTGAAACTGGAAATAGTGAGAAGGAAAATTCTCCTATCCACCCTACCATAATTCTGAAAAGGACGACAACAAGAAATCAAGGTTTCCTTCACAGGAGAAGAAATGAGGTGAAGATACATCACTATCTGATGACAAACAAAGTGAAGATGAGGCCTCATCCACAAATGAACAAATATGGCCTTAGAAGCGTAAAAAATGAGATGAAAACTCTGTTACCAAGTCTTTTATGTCTTTTACCATTGTAAGCCTAGCTGAGACTAGACCAACAGGCGTATGTTATCATATGTTATTGTTCTGTACCCTTTCTCCATTAAGGGGGAGTGTTATAAATTAATGGAGAAAGTTAAGTTAGGATAGGATTGAGATTCTAATTCTAGATCTCAGATCTTAATATTCAGGGAGTGGTTCAAACAACCTGATTGTGAGAAAGCCTATATGTACTAGGATTTTCTCTTGATTGTCTGTATCAGATTGTGTGAGTGTGTTTGTACACTCTTCACGTTCTCACCTGGAGAGCTAATTTCATTAATTTTATCATTACATTTATTATAATTATAAATAATTAGGATTTTAATATAGTTTTTTTTGCTATGAAATGATTAATATTTTGATAAATAATTATGGTATTTATTTAATATTATGAAATGGTTACAAGGTTTTTTGGTTCCAAGTTACAAATTTTAGGCCCATTAATCTCCTCATTTTTGACATATTTTTTATAGATAAATTACATGAAGTAGGTTTTTTGGTTTCGCAACAAACCCTCCTGTGGGTACATTATGGTAGAGCTAGAAATGTCAGGTACTCCATACTCAATGTAGTGCAAGATCCAAAATATGAAGTCAAATCTAGAAATATTAGATAATATAACCAACATATATAAAATCAAACTATCGAATGCAAATTTAATGGATTAAATGGAACTCCCAAGGTAAAATAGAATTGGTGTTAGGGGCCAAGGGTTTTTTTAAGAATTAATTTCTCCAAGTTAGAATACAGATCAAAGGTTTTTGAAGAAGGGTTGTATTTTTTAAAAAATGCAGGGAACTCCGTGTGATTCTGGAAGAAGAAGTGTAATCTAAAGAAGGATAATTTACGTGTAGACCTAATGTGGGATTATATTTTTCTCTCCCTAAGTAATATTGTGAGGAAGAAACAATTTAAAGTATAGCAATGGAAAATATATTTTTCAAATTATTAGAGCATACAAACATAAATATATACACATAATATGTATGAATATATGTTTACATGAACATATTATAGTGTCTTTGAGCCCCTATAAATATTTACTATTATGAAAGTGTTTGGAATCACTCTCTAGATTACCAAAGAGGTCCCTTGTAGATGGAGACAATGTCACGAATAAGGGAATATTATTAATGATTGTGTGATTAATACCAAAGAAATGATTGAAGAAAATCCCTTAAGAAGTTGAAATTTGAGACCTAGGGGTACCAAAAATCATGAACAATCCCAATATCTGAAAATTGGTTCAAGCCTTCAATCCAACATTGGGAATTATCCACCATAGAATCAACCTATTTCAATATATATATATATATATATATATATATATATATATATATATATATATATATATATATTAAAAAATTAAAATACACAAATATAAAATAAATGTTTCAAATTCCATGAAGTCTGATATATAATCTATGTGATGAAGAGGAATCTAGATTTTCCATAGTGTCAGAGAATATTTGTCGGTGTTTTGTATCCTAATGGGGACCCATATTCAGGATGAATGAATGAAGGAATAAAATAAGGAATTAGGTCAATAAATATTTGCTGCCCTTCTTTCAATCTTCATTCTAATTTTCTCAAAATAACAGATATATTTCTAAGAATCCCCTCCGTGTAGGGAAACAATTTTGGTTTTCAAGCTCCTGTGGTTATCAATTGATGAGGAGGAATCCAGATTTTCCACAGTGCTAGAGAATATTTGTTGATGTTTCAAATGCCAATGGGGATCCATCTTCAGGACGAATGAATGAAGGATTGAAAGAAGAAATTAGGTCAATAAATATATGTCGCCCTTCTTTCATTCTTCATTCTATTTTTTTTAAGATAACAGATATCTTTCCAAGGATCCCCTCTATGTAGGGACACAATTTTGGTTTTCAAGCTCTTTTGGTTATCAATTAATGAAGAGGAATCTGAATTTTCCACATTTTCAAAGAATACTTGTTGATGTTTCGAATCCCAATGGGGATCCATCTTTAGTATGAATGAATGAAGGACTGAAAGAATGAATTAGGTCAATAAATATATGACGCCATTCTTTCAATATTCATTATAATTTTCTCAAGAATAAAAAATATCTTTCCATGAATCCCATTTGTGCAGGGATGATTCTAGTTTTCAAGCTCCCATTATTATCAATTAATGAAGAGGAATCTAGATTTTCCACAGTGTCAGAGAATATTTGTCGACGTTTCAAATCCCAATGGGGATTCATCTTCAGGAGGAATGAATAAAGGACTAAAATAAGGAATTAGTTCAATAAAGATATGTCTCCCTTGTTTCAATCTTCATTCTAATTTTCTCAAGATAACAGATATCTTTCCAAGAATCCTCTCCATGAAAGGACACAATTTTGGTTTTCAAGCTCCTGTGGTTATCAATTAATGAAGAGGAGTCTAGATTTTCCACAATGTTAGAGAATATTTCTCGACGTTTCGAATCCCAGTGGGATCCATCTTCAGGACGAATAGATGAAGGACTGAAAGAAGGAATTAGGTTAATAAAGATTTTCCTCCCTTCTTTCAATCTTCATTCTAATTTTCAAAAGATAACATATATCTTTCCAAGAATCCCCTCCATGTAGGGACATTTTTTTGGTTTTCAAGCTCCTATGGTTATCAATTGATGAAGAGGAATCCAAATTTTCCACAATGTCAGAGAATATTTGTCGATGTTTCGAATCCAAATGGGGATCCCTCTTCAGGATAGATGAATGAAGGATTGAAAGAAGGAATTAGGTCATTAAATATATGTCACCCTTCTTTCAATCTTCATTCTAATTTTCTCAAGATAACATATATCTTTCTAAGAATCCCCTCCATGTAGGGACACAATTCTCGTTTTCAAGCTCCTATGGTTATCAATTTATGAAGAGGAATCCAGATTTTCCACAATGTCAAATAATATTTGTCGACGTTTTGAATCCCAATTGGGATCCATCTTGAGGACGAATGAATGAAGGACTGAAAGAAGGGTTGTCTTGCTATCAATTTTTTCTTGTCTATCAAGAAATTTATTTATATGATCATGGAGAAATAAAAAGTACATTTATATTTTCATGAACTCTTCTTGTTTCATTAGGAGATTTTTGGATGAGGAGAGCAAGAATATGAATAAAAAGATTTACCAAATCACCCTTCCAATCCAAAAAAAAACTAAAAAAATAAACAAACAACCTATCATTAACGTATCAAAATGTAGTACTTGGATTAATAAAATCACTAATAAATTTATGTTACTTCTATTCATCATATAATGATAATATTACTAAAATTTTTGAACTCATTAAGGTTTTTAATTCATGGTGATAGGCTTATTAGTGGATATAGCATAATCAAAGAATTCAATCTCTCTTTAAATTTTTTTTTTTTTTGTATGTTTAAATTAATAGTTTTTTCTTTGCAATGTTGTTAAAATTATATATGCATTTAAATAATATAAGTTTATATATTTTTTAATATGAAATTACTTGTTTTACATTTATTATAATTATAAATAATTAGGATTTTAATATATTCTTTTGTTATGAAATGATTAATATTTTGATAAATAATTATTTTATTTTTTTAATATTATGAAATGTTTACAAGGTTTTTGGTTCCAAGTTACAAATTTTAGGCCCATCAATATCCTCATTTTTGACATATTCTTTATAGATAAATTACATGAAGTAGGTTTTTTGGTTTCGCAACAAACCCTCCGGTTGGTACATTATGGTAAAGCTAGAAATGTAGGGTACTCCATACTCAAAGTAGTGCAAGATCCAAACTATGAAGTCAAATCTAGAAAGATTAGATAATATAACCAATATATATAAAATCAAACTATTGAATGCAAATTTTGTTGGGAAAAATACTGAGAGGGGGGGGCGGGGGGGGGGGGTGAATCAGTATTTAGGGCTGACTGAAAACTTTTTACTTTTTCTTTCTCTAAAACCCATACTCTACTTTACTGAAGCCAACTCGCCGATATCATTAATAAAACTTGCGTATTACCAGAGATTTCATTACATAGATAATTATTTACTTAGATCATTGCATCATTCATTCATTAGATATTTAGTAAGCAGTAAACTTGTGCAGTAAGAACAGAATAAATCATCACACATAAGAAACACATATGAACACCAGGATTTAAGGTGGAAACCCAATTCGGGAGAAAACCACCGCTGCCATCGTATCTGTCTTCAATATTTATTATAAATAAAACTTCTTACAACCATGTACTGGCGCAGACTCATACCAGCACGCAGGCACCTACCTGCAGAAGGCTACAACGTTCTCTCGTTTACCAGCCTCTCCTGGAAGGGAGCTACAACCCCCTGCTCTCATTTACCAGCCTCTCCTGGAAGGGAGCTACTACCCCCTGCTCTCGTTTACCAGCCTCTCCTGGAAGGGAGCTACTACCCCCTGCTCTCGTTTACCAGCCTCTCCTGGAAGGGAGCTACTACCCCCTGCTCTTGTTTACCAACTATCACTGGAAGGGAGCTACAACCCCCTTACTGAAGGCTTCAACCCTCAGATCTACTACGAATCACGTTTCATCAATTTTCATACTGGATCCACCAGTTTCCACACGACATACCTTGCAGGCCACCAGATTTATTTATTCAGTACACTCACACCAGTTCTTCATGATTTTGTCCGTCGTTCAAACCAGAGATTCATCATTGTCAGATCAGTATATCCATGGGTGCATTGTAGATTCAGATTTATCAGTTAAGAACAGAGTTCACCCATGCAAATATTCCTTTGATAACTTTATTCATTCACCACCCTTACGTATGCACATGTTCTTCATGATTTCGTCAGTCAATTAAACCAGGAATTAATCATCATCTGATCTAGAGATCTTGATCAATCATATTCACAGGTGCACCATAGATTCAGATATATAAAAGTTCATTCATAAAAATATCTCTAAATGAGATTTTTTTATTCTCAACCCTTTCACATACCCCCCATTCTTCATAATTCTCATCACCTTATATAGTTTTTGCATTTATTAAAACCATGGGTCAAAACCATTCAATTACTAATTGTATTCCTGAATGGTATTTCCTTTAGCACCCTTACGTACCTCTTTGATTTATTTTTAATTCATTTATCAATTTGAAGAAAATGATAAATAAATATATTTACAATTTTGAATAGAACTTTAGGATTAAAGTTAACCCTTAACGCTTTCAAATAATATGGTAAACCTTTTCCCCCGGGCCCAAAAATATAGACAATAGCTAATCAAATATGCGCATGGTACCATAGGTAAACTTTGCGCAAGTCCAATGTCTGATCATCGTTAGATTATCAAGCTTCCAGATCAATGGCATATAAGCATATCACTCGACCTCTGATGCCGATCGTTAACGTGCGATGGCCTGCCATACCTGTGTTAATCTTCGTGCACCTTCAAAAAATGATGACCGTTCGATGACCCCTTCCCAGATCAACGACGCTCAACGATATCGCTGGGAATCCTAGGTCGAACTATAACGCACGATGGCACATAGTGAAAATTTGTTTTGTCAAGTCGTACAGGGACGCCTGTCGAGCACTCTATGAAATCACTCCACAACCAGGAAATACTGCTTGCTCCGCATAGGCAGTGCGATGAAAACCATAAACCACCTTCATTGTTCACTCAGTCATGGTTCGGCTCTTCCACGCAGGATTTCGTTGCCTTTTCAATGTATTATTATAATTAAATTGCGCTTTAAGTTTTTTTCCTTTCTACTCCTGGTTCCCTCCAACTTCGCATTCCGTCGTCACCAAGTGTTCTGCTACTCCATTAATCTGCACCATCTCCCATCTACTCCCTCATTAGATACAAAGTATCATTCAAGCCTTCCAATTACACAGGACATAATTTGACTCCATTACATAGATTATTTATACAGAGGTTCACGGGATTCCACACACGAATTACATTAGTCAATACACATATCCCTAACTCTTCAACAATGATTTCATTCCTCTCCGGGCACCGTAGGTATCCTCTGCCCATTATGAAATTGATCACACAGGTCATATATATTCCAAATTTACTCAACCATACTTAACACAATTCCACATATACAAATCTTGGCTATATATTCAATTTGTCCTTCAATCTATTACCTTGTCTCTTCCTAGCAGCTCTCCTTTTTTTTTTTTTTTTAACTCTGTCTCTGGATAATTCTACTTTAATTATGCATTCTACTTTTATTCATTGTCTCTATGTTGTCTGTTGCCTTAGTTCCTTATCTGCCTTGCTTCCTCTCTACTTCTTTTCTCTTTCTTCTAGTCTCTTTGTTGCCTCTGTTATCTCTCTGTTACTATCTCTGCTTCTTGTTTAAGCTGCTTGTTGCTTCTATGTTTGAATTTTTGTTGTTCAGATGCTCCTTCTTTGCTACTTCCTTTGCCACTATTTTCTATGATGTCTCTGTTGCCTTTCCAGATCTCCAATCCTTCTAAAAATGCCTCAGCTTCATATTTCATTTGCTCTTTTCTTTGTTGTTGTTCCTCCTTTGGCATTGATGGAGATACATAATTCTTACATCTTTAACACATAGGTTGCTGATCATAGGCAACTTAGCAAGTAGGTTTCCATCAAGGACAACCTCATCAAATAGGTTTCCATCAAGAACAACACTCTGCATCACATTTTCAACAATCTCCCCCTTTGGACTTGATGGCAACCATGATGGTGTTTGATCATCTCAACAGATAGATACATTGATCATAACCATTATTCAAACACCATGATACTCTTCCACTTTGACATCAAGGGCAAAGTGCGGATCAAAACCAAAACAAGGTTTTTCTTTTCTTGTAAAAAAAAGAGCTCTGTAGATCTGATGTGCACTGAAGTTACCATGCTCCCCCTGAATTCATGCTGAATCTTCAAACATATTTTTCAATGAATTACATGACTCTATGACCTTTCCTATCACCAACGACTCATACTTACATCAATGATCCAACCAAGTGGATTTACATATGTGACTCAAGTACCCAACCAAGTGGGTTTTGGAGATTTGAAGAAGTCCTTACATGACTGAATATAACAATTTACATCATAGGTCTCAACATAGCCTTTTCATCAAAATACACATATGAATTTTTATAACCAATACCAAAAAGACCTCAAAAGAGAGATCATATTTCAGAACCATCATAATGCCAAGAATGCATTACTTTCCACATGACCAATGCTCCCCCTTAGCTTGTGCATCCTGAACACTTTCAACAGCAAATCATCAATGCATCTTGATGAAAAACATCAGAGAATGAACCAGAATTACCAAACCAACCATGGGAATCATCATACATTGCTCCCCCTGTGATGATACATTACTGATTCCTATAGTGTATCTCACATCACTCCTGCAGTCATTATGATAAGTAAACCTTTAAGAAATAGATGACTACAGTAGGGTCAATATTCCCTACGTTTCTGACTGGTCCTCCTTCTTTTTCCAGCTTTTCTTGAAATTTCATATAGTGTGATGGAAATTGTCCAATTTCTCAGATCTATTCATCCTGAATTATTTTTCTACATGTCCATACATGTTACAAGCATAACATCTTGCATGACCAGAAAATTAAACATAGGGATCATAGTGTGTTTTTGTATTCTTTATTCTATTGCAATCAACTGCTTTATGACCAAACTTGTTGCATGAAAAACAATATCCCTTAAAGAAACCTGAGTACCTTTCTGTGTAGAATCTGTTTGTTTGTGACTGAAACAATCTACTTCTACAATTGGCTGCAACATGCCCATAATTATCACATTTAAAGCATTCAACATTATTGATCAAAGGAGGGAATGATTTCTTTTGAGAGTTCATGATTGTCAGTTGACCTTCTATTTCTTTCAACACTTCAGGTTTTGCATTGATATCCTTTGAATCTTTAGCACTTCCTTGTGAAATAGATTCTCCTTTAACAGTTTCATGAAAACCAAGACAAAATTTAAGAGAAGGAGACCTTTGACTACTAAGAATATTGTCCAGAATCTTAGTACTATCTTGAAACCTCAAGAGTTTATCTTTTTCTTCTAATTTACCTTTTAAAATATTTACCTCAACCTCCAATCTTTGGCATTGATTCTTCATACTTTCTTCGACCCTTCTTCCTTCTTCTACTTGACCATTCAATTTTAAAATCTCTTCTTTCAACTCAGTTTCTTGTTCTTCAAATGTTTGTAGAAGTTCTTCATTCTTCTTACTTGAATTTTCCAAATCTGTTTTGAGCGAGATGATTTCTGCTTCACGTCCTTCTTTTTCAAATGATTGTAGAAGTTCTTCATTCCTCTTATTTGATGTTTTGAGATATGCTTTCAGACAGATGATTTATGCTTCAAGTCTTTCACTTCGATTGGTTGCATAATCGTACAACCTTTGATACTTTTCTATCTGTCCATTCATTCTAGAGATCATATCTTTGTAGATAGATACTTTTTCATTAGATAATATTTGTTGATTCTCAAATTTAATCTTGAGAACTTCTTCTAGATCCATAAAATTACTTTCATTATCTTCACCATTGCATGCACAAGAAAGTGAATCACAAGAACAACAATCAATACCTGTTTCATCTTCTTCATTTTATGTCGCACATGTCTTCTGAGATAACTCCTTTCTTTGAGTAGCCTTCTTCTTTTGCTTCCTTCCCATTGCGACGGATCTCCTTCAAGCGATCAAGCTTCTGCAGAAGGACCTACTCTGATACCAATTGTTGGGAAAAATACTGAGAGGGGGGGAGTGAATCAGTATTTAGGGCTGACTAAAAAATTTTTACTTTTTATTTCTCTAAAACCCATACACTACTTTACTTAAGCCAACTCGCGGATATCCTTAATAAAACTTGCGTATTACCAGAGATCTCATTACACAGATAATTCTTTACTTAGATCATTTCATCATTCATTCATTAGATGTTTATTAAGCAGTAAACTTCTACAGTAAGAACAAAATAAATCATCACACATAAGCAACACATATGAACACCAAGATTTAAGGTGGAAACCCAATTCGGGAGAAAACCACTGTTGTCTTCGTATCTGTCTTCAATATTTATTATAAAGAAAACTTCTTACAACCATGTATTGGCACAGACTCATACCAGCACACAGGCACCCACCTGCAGAAGGCTACAACCTTATCTCGTTTACCAGCCTCTCCTGGAAGGGAGCTACAACCCCCTGCTCTCGTTTACCAGCCTCTCCTGGAAGGGAGCTAATACCTCATACTCTCATTTACCAGCCTCTCCTGGAAGGGAGCTACTAACCCCTGCTATTGTTTACAAACTATTACTCGAAGGGAGCTACAACCCCCTTACTGAAGGCTTTGACCCTCAGATCTACTGCGGATCATGTTTCATCAATTTTCATACTGGATCCACCATTTTCCACACGACATACCTTACAGGCCACCAGATTTATTTATTCAGTACACTCACACCAGTTCTTCATGATTTCGTCCGTTGTTCAAACCAGAGATTCATCATTGTCAGATCATTATATCCATGGGTGCATTGTAGATTCAGATTTATCAGTTAAGAACAGAGTTTGCCCATGCAAATATTCCTTCGAGAACTTCATTCATTCACCACCCTTACGTATGGACATGTTCTTCATGATTTCATCAGTCGATAAAACCAGGAATTAATCATCATCTGATCTAGAGATCTTGATCAATCATATTCACAGGTGCACCATAGATTCAGATTTATCAGAGTTCATTCATACAGATATCTCTAAATGAGATTTGTTTATTCTCAACCCTTTCGCATACCCCCCATTCTTCATAATTTTCATCACCTTATATAGTTTTCGCCTTTATTAAAACCATGGGTCAAAACCATTCAATTACGAATGGTATTCCTGAACGATATTTCCTTTAGCACCCTTACGTACCTCTTTGATTTTTTTTTAATTTATTTATCAATTTGAAGAAAATGATAAATAAATATATTTACAATTTTGAACAGAACTTTAGGATTAAAGTTAACCCTTTGCATTTTAACGCTTTCAAATAATATGGTAAACCTTTTCCCCTGAGCCCACAAATATAGACAATAGCCAATCAAATACGCGCATGGTACCGTAGGTAAACTTCATGCAAGTCCAGCGTCCGATCATCATTAGATTAGCAAGCTTCTAGATCAACGACATATATGCATATCACTCGACCTCCGATGCTGATCGTTAACGTGCCATGGCCTCTCGTACCTGTGTTAATCTTCGTGCACCTTCAACAAATGATGACTGTCTGATGACCCCTTCCCAGATCAATGGTGCTCAACGATATCACTGGGACGTGTGATGGCGCACAGTGAAAAGTGGTTTTGTGAAGTCATACAGGGACGTGTGTCGAGCACTCTATGGAATCGCTCCACAACCAGGAAATACCGCTTGCTCCGCATAGGCAGTGCGATGAAAACCATAAACCGCCTTCATTGTTCACTCGGTCATGGTTCCGCTCTTCCATGCAGGATTCCGTCACCTTTTCAATGTATTATTATAATTAAATTGCGCTTTAAGTTTTTTTCCTTTCTACTCCTGGTTCCCTCCAACTTCGCGTTGCGTCGGCACCAAGTGTTCCGCTACTCCATTAATCTGTGCCATCTCCCATAAACTCCCTCATCAGATACAGAGTATCAGTCAAGCCTTCCAATTACATAGGACATCATTCGACTCCATTACAGAGATTATTTATACAGAGGTTCAGGGGATTCCACACACGAATTACAACAGTCAATACACATATCCCTAACTCTACAATAATGATTTCATTCCTCTTCCAGTACCGTAGGTATCCTCTGCCCATTATGAAATTGATCACACAGGTCATATATATTCTATATTTACTCAACCATACTTAACACAATTCCACATATACAAATCTTGGCCAGATATTCAATTTCTCCTTCAATCTATTACCTTGTCTCTTCCTAGCAGCTCTCTCGTTTTCTTTTTTTTACTTTGTCTCTGGAAAATTCTGCTTTAATTACGTATTCTACTTTTATTCACTGTCTCTACGTTGTCCACTGCCTTAGTTCCTTATCTGTGTTGGTTCCTCTCTGCTTCTTTGCTCTTTCTGCTAGTCTCTTTGCTGCCTCTGTTATCTCTCTATTATTATCTCTGCTTCTTGTTTAAGTTGCTCCTTGCTTCTCTGTTTGCCTTGTTTCTGTTTAGATGCTCCTTCTTTGCTACTTCCTTTGCCACTGTTTTCTCTGATGTCTCTGTTGCCTTTCCAGATCTCCAATCCTTCTAAAACTGCCTCAGGTTCATATTTCATTTTCTCTTTTCTTTGTTGTTGTTCCTCCTTTGGCATTGATGGAGATACATCATTCTTACATCTTTAACACATAGGTTTCTTATCATAGGCAACTTAACAAGTAGGTTTCCATCAAGGACAACTTCATCAAATAGGTTGCCATCAACTTTATCAAGTAGGTTGCCATCAAGGACAACACTCTGCATCATATTTCCAACAAATTTAATGGATTAAATGGAACTTCCAAGGTAAAATAGAATTGGTGTTAGGGGCCAAGGGTTTTTTTAAGAATTAATTTCTCCAAGTTAGAATACAGATCAAAGGTTTTTGAAGGAGGGTTGTATTTTTTAAAAATGCAAGGAAGTCCATGTGATTCTGGAAGAAGAAGTGTAATCTAAAGAAGGATAATTTACGTGTAGACCTAATGTGGGATTATCTTTGTCTCTCCCTAAGTAATATTGTGAGGAAGAAACAATTTAAAGTGTAGCAATGGAAAATATATTTTTAAAAGTATTAGAGGATACAAACATAAATATATATACTTAATATTTATGAATATAAGTTTACATGAATATATTATAGTGTCTTTGAGCCCCTATAGGTATTTACTATTAAGAAAGTGTTTGGAAGCACTCTCTAGATTACGAAAGAGGTCCCCTTTAGATGGAGACAATGTCATGAATAAGGGAATATTATTAGAGATTGTGTGATTAGTACCAAATAAATGATTGAACAAAATCCCTTAAAGAAGTTGAAATTTGAGACCTACGGGTACCAAAAATCCTGAACAATCCCAATATTTGAAAATTGGTTCAAGCCTTCAATCCAACATTGGGACTTGTCCACCATAGACTCAACATATATATATATATATATCTATATATATCTATATCTATATATATATATATATATATATATATATATATATATATATATATATATATATATATATTAAAAGATTAAAATACAGAAATATAAAATAAATATTTCAAATTCCATGAAGTTTGATATATAATCTATGCGATGAAGAGGAATCCGAATTTTTCATAGTGTGAGAGAATATTTGTCGGTGTTTCAAATCCCAATGGGGACCCATATTCAAGACCAATGAATGAGGGACTCAAAGAAGGAATAATGTAAATAAATATCTACTACCCTTATTTCAATCTTCATTTTAATTTTCTCAAAATAACAGATATATTTACAAGAATCCTCTCCGTGCAGGGACACAATTATAGTTTTCAAGTTCCTGTGTTTATCAATTGATGAAGAGGAATCCAAATTTTCCACAGTGTCAAAGAATATTTGTCGACGTTTCAAACTCCAATGGGGATCCATCTTCAGGACGAATGAATGAAGGACTGAAAGAAGGAATTAGGTCAATAAAGATATGTCGCCCTTATTTCAATCTTCATTCTAATTTTCTCAAGATAAGATATATATTTCTAAGAATCCCCTCCGTGCAGGTACACAATTCTAGTTTTAAAGCTCCTGTGGTTATCAATTGATGAAGAGGAATCTTGAATTTTCATAATGTCAGAGAATATTTGTCGACATTTAGAATCCCAATGGGGATCCATCTTCAGGACGAATGAATGAAGGATTGAAATAAGGAATTAGGTCAATAAGGATATGTCACCCTTCTTTCAATCTTCATTCTAATTTTATTTAGATAATAGATATCTTTCCAAGAATCCCTTCTGTGCAGGGACACAATTCTGGTTTTCAAGCTCCTGTGGTTATCAGTTAATGAAGAGGAGTCTGTATTTTCCACTGTTTCAGAGAATACTTGTCGACGCTTCGAATCCCAATGGGGATCTATCTTCAGGATGAATGAATGAAGGACTGAAAGAAGGAATTATGTCAATAAAGATATGCTACCCTTATTTCAATATTCTTTTTAATTTTCTCAAGATAACAAATATCAAACAATTAATCCCCTCCATGCAGGGACATAATTCTGGTTTTCAAGCTCCTATGGTTATCAATTAATGAAGAGGAATCTAGATTTTCCACAGTGTCAAAGAATATTTGTCGACGTTTCAAATTCCAATGGTGATTCATCTTCAGGAGGAATGAATAAAGGACTGAAAGAAGGACTTCGTTCAATAAAGATCTGTCTCCCTTCTTTCAATCTTCATTCTAATTTTCTCAAGGTAATAGATATCTTTCCAAGAATCCCCTCCGTGTAGGGACACAATTCTAGTTTTCAAGTTCCTGTGGTTATCAATTGATGAAGAGGAATCCATATTTTCCACAATGTCAAAGAATATTTGTCGACATTTCGAATCCCAATGGGATCCATCTTCAGGACGAATAAATGAAGGACTGAAAGAAGGAATTCGGTTAATAAAGATTCACCTCCCTTCTTTCAATCTTCATTCTAATTTTCTCAAGATAACATATATCTTTCCAAGAATCCCTTCCGTGTAGGGACATTTTTTTGGTTTTCAAGCTCCCGTGGTTATCAATTTATGAAGAGGAATCCAGATTTTCCACTGTGTCAGAGAATATTTGTCGATGTTTCAAATCCCAATGGGGATCCATCTTCAGGACAGATGAATTAAGGACTTAAAGAAGGAATTAGGTCAATAAATATATGTCACTCTTCTTTCAATCTTCATTCAAATTTTCTCAAGATAACATATATCTTTCCAAGAATCCCCTCCATGTTGGGACAAAATTCTGGTTTTCAAGCTCTTGTGGTTATCAACTTATGAAGAGGAATCTGGATTTTCCACAGTGTCAAAGAATATTTGTCGATGTTTTGAATCCCAATGGGGATCCATCTTCAGGACGAATGAATGAAGGACTGAAAGAAGGAATTAGGTCAATAAATATTTTCCACCCTTCTTTCAATCTTCATTCTAATTTTCTCAAGGTAATTAATTTCTTTCCAAGAATTACCCTTGTGCAGGGATACAATTATGGTTTTCAATCCCCCATGGTTATCATTTGATGAAGAGGAATTTTAATTTTCCACATTGTCAGAGAATATTTTTCGACGTTTCGAATCCCAATGGTGATCCATCTTCAGGACGAATGAATGAAGGACTGAAAGAAGGAATTAGGTCAATAAATATTTGTCACCCTTCTTTCAATCTTCATTCTAATTTTCTTAAGATAATAGATATCTTTCCAAAAATCCCCTCTGTGCAGGGACACGATTCTAGTTTTCAAGCTCTTGAAATGATTATAGAGTTATGACATTGAGTAGTTTTTGTATGGTCGTCTCTATATCTCAAATAAGCCATTTCTCTTTCATTTGAGTAATTTATATTGTCATATAATAATAATTAAAGTTCTTGTGGAACCAAGATTTCATATTTTAGTTTCTCTACTTATCGTGTTGATAACAGATTCAAGTCTACCTATTTACCTAAGTCATATGATTTGAATCATGATACTTTATTCTCTCTTTAAATAAGAGTGGAGGATAGTTTAAGAAACATTGTATTTTTTCATCTCACTCATAAGGTATTCCACAGAACACAATAAATGAGTAAATGTGGTTACCAATCCGTCCATTATCATTTTTCCTAGTTTTAAAGCACAAAATTCTTTAGAAAAATCATCAAAATAAATTTTAGTTAAATATTTCCCTTTAAATATTCGTTACAAATATCCTCATTCAATCTCTTTTCTTTCCATATTATGCACTGTTTTCATTTCCTCCCATTATAGAGAAGTTTTTCTATATAGCTTATAAGTAGCCAACTTGACCCTAAATTATGTAGAATAGTCATATACTTGGAAATATATATTAATGTTGAGAAAACATACCTCAACAACCTCTTCATATCCCCATCAAAAGTTTGGGGTTTAAGCTTTCTAAATTCTCCATGGAGTGATATTTTTTGTTTCTTCCTCATTTTTATCTGTAGTTTTTAGGAACTATGTTCCTTTTATTCTTCAGACATTTCCTCCTTGCTTTATACCATCTCTTTAAAATTTCCCATTTAGATATTTAACCTCAATTCTCACCATCCTTCACTATTTCTACTGTCTTGGGATTTTAGTTTTAAATTAGATTTTTGATTACCTATATCTATTATCTCTCTCTATCTCTTTGTTTTTGTTTGTATGTGTGTGCACAAACATTTGTTTAGTTAATAAGAAAGTAGTTAGCTCAAAGGCCACAATATTGAAAATGGTTATGCTTTTATACCATATGTAAAATATCCCTCAGTTGAGGTAGTAAAATTAACCCATTGATCATACAATTTGAATTATTATTTTTTATTTTAAAAGATCCCCAATTGTTTATTTTATTTCCTTGAAGGTTTGGATCATATACATTAATGGACCAGTAACATCAACACATAATGATTCCAATACAAAATCACAAAACTCATTTTCTATATTATTATAACATTCCATAAACTATGTCCTCTATTCTAATTGTGTTTTATAGTATATTTCTATTGTATTCACTTAACTTTTCATTGTTTGTGTATGATTTATTCATTATATTCTTACTACTTGATTTATGTTTCTACGATCATTATTCTCATCTTCATGTCAGTGCTAAGGTTTTATATATATATATATATATATATATATATATATAAACTACAACAGTTAGCTAAAAGAGTCTCAAAAACATATTAGATATAGTTATTATAAAACATGGAATGCTTGACCTTTGGGTCACTACAATAATATTATTATGTATATGTATCATGACTAGAATGTGGTTATATTTCTAAATAATTATACTAAGAAGAAAGCCATCATTTTTCCATTGTTCTTAGAAATTTCTCCAGAATTTCTTCCCTTATATCTTCGTTTATATTGTAATATCTACTGACACCCATTTGGAAAACAAATTGTTATTGTTATATTCCATCATAGCATCCACTTTCATGTATAAGCCTACTTTTCCTATTTGTAAAATGTGTTCATTTGTAGACCATCAACCATATAAATTATAGATAACGTATGAATTCATGTTTTCTTTTGACTCATCACAATACCTGAGTTAATATAAAAAATATACATATTAACTCTTTGGTCCACACTTCATAATTTATAAGTGGATGTATATGATTTATTATCAACTATCCCATCTTGTTGGCATTGTCTCGTTGTGCATCTACCTTGACGGTGGTTGGGAGCTCTGGTCTTTGTTCTCAAAACATATTGTATACTCTCTTCTATTTTTGGTTATGTATGGTCAAATTAATGATTTCCTGAATGGTCTTACAGTTGGTTGTGTTAGGGTTGATGGTTCCTTTTGTTTTCCAGTGTGATTACAAGAGTTAAAAGTGGCTTTAAACAAATGTTTTCGGCTGGAGTTTATTAAACTTTGTTTTTATTTTTTCAATGTCATAATTGGGGTTCACATTAGCTTCTTTTCTATCTTTTATAGGATTACAGTCCACAACAATACAGAAGTTTTTTGTTATTCTCTTCTCTTTCTTCAAATATAGAAGTGACATCTCTCAAACCCTTCGGTTACAACGACAATCCTAGAAGGATTTGTTAAAAAACCCTTTGGTTACAATGGCCATCTTGGAAGGATTTGTTAAAAGTAGCTCCAGGTAAAAGCTATGAAAAAAATCTGAATTTCTATTTTCGTGGGTGATATATTAACTATTGTGTTTTATGTTCTGATTTCCCTCCCCTTTCTTGGAAGGTTGCGATGAGAAAGGGTTTATTATCTTGGCTCCTCTAAAGGTTAGAGGTTAAACCTTGCAGCTATATTTTTTATTCTTGATTGTTTATTTATTATATGATGACGGATAACACTCATCTTGTCTATAAAATAAAACTAAAGGTACACTGAGCGTCGATACAATTGGAAATGGATATCACTATCGAATTGTACCTTCCTTTATGAATTGTTAGCATTATGTTTCGGTTATAAATATATCACTCTTCCTCTCAAGATAATTATGGTGACTAAATGTCATCCCTATTACTCTTTCTCTCAGGATATTTATGGTGACTAAATTTCATCCCAATGGCACGGAAAGGATTCCTACTCACCGTATATTCTTTTTAATGTCATGTTATTCCTATTGAAGGCATTAGGTTTATAAATTTATTCACAAATTATAGCAGTTGTGGCCCACTTTCCTTATTGATTATGTAACTTGGGCCTTTTCGAGTAAAAAATTATTATGGCCTTGCATGGTTGCCCACATGATACTCTATTTATCTTTATGGTACTTGTTACTATATAATATTTCTTTAAAATTTGTGGCTTTCCAACCCTTATATTTTTGAAAAAAAACCATGATTATTATTCAAACTTAATTCGAATGTATATATTTATACTCCTATAATGTCTTATAATTCCATTGTATATTCATTAAAAGCACTATGCCTTGAATCTTCTCCTCTAGCACTAAACTTTAAACAAATACATGTCTTTACTTGTTACAAAATATTTTAGATAACATTGTTGTCATAGTTATTAATTAGTTCTTGAATAGAATTATCAAGAAAATTCCTTATTTAAGCATATTCCAAAGAGTAGAACTTTTTTTGGTTTCTGGGTGTAAAAAACAATGTTTTGTTATTCATAAATACTACTTCTAATATTTTTTCCTTATTTCCTTAATTTACTCATGCTTTCTTTCACAAACGTTGTATATTTGTTTTTCAAGAATATAATTTTTTTTTTTAATATCACTGTACTTCTCATATTTAAATTTTTATCACACATAGACACACACATATATATAGTCTTATCTAGTCCAAAGGCATCCATGGTTACCTATAATGGAAAAAATGTGTGTCCTTTCCCACTCATGACTAAGACTAACTCTGTGAAATCCTGAGGGTGATATTTTACACTTCAAGAGTTCATATTCAAAATTGGGCATAAAACCAAAGGTGATATTTTACACTTCAAGAATTCATATTCAAAATTGGGCATAAAACCAAAAATGTTACCTTATTATAATAATAGTTATTAAATATACTTAAACCATTCCTTCGATAATAAACACACATTATTATTCAAAGAAGACTCTTCTATCAGTCAGGTTAAGGCTTAAATTTTGTCATCTACTCTTTGTTTGTACCTAACACATAGACATATCGATATTCATAGAGAGTCCTAAATTTAACCATGACCTACAAATACCTCTTAATTTAAGCCCTATTTCTATCTCCTTTCTTTGTGAAATCATAGATTTTGTCTAAAAAATTCATTTCTCTAATTATCAATTAATCCCAAAACCTATAAATAGGTTTTTCATTCATAACATATCCACGATTTACATATCTCATTCCAGTACTTCAAGGACTAGTTACTTATATATTTCCTTTCATAAATAAGTTAGAGGATTCTATGCCCCTCTGAGCCTTGAACTAACTTTTAAAGACAGGAGGATCCCCCCTGACCTTCCTCTAATTGTTACGTAAAACTCGGAATATTCTTAGAATTTTTTACCTCCACAACACTATGAAACATCCTACAAACTCTTTCCTAGTTTTACTAGTATTTATCTCCCAATAGTAATAGTTATCCAAATATTGTCTTTTTCTCCCACAGTACCTTATTGAGGTCCCTCCATAGGGTATTCTCTCCAACCCTATAATTACCAAATATGGTCTATAATTTCTATCCAATCTCTTGTTTTCTTTCTTCTAGAAACTTAAGATCAAGCCAAAGATAGAAGGAGGATTATTTTTCTTCCCTCCTTTTTCTCCCTCTTTAGGAATAATCACGTTCAATTGTTTTCCTTTGATAGTTAGAGTTTAATATTCCATGTTAACTTATTAACATATTTATGAGAGGATTCTTATTCTAACATGAATTCTCATTCATTCTTATTTTTATTTTGGTGGAAAATAAAACAATATTCCATTACATGAATTTTTAATTTCTCAAAAATAAATAAAAGTCACAAAATAAATCTTTCCAAGGATATTGCATCTCCCATCACCTCTAATAGGGGAAAATTCCATGGATTTTTCACCAATATTAGCCTTCATCCAAACAACATAGGATATTTATTTTTCATCTAATCTTCCATTTCCCGGGTTGCCTATTCAGGCCCAAAGTGCTTCCATTACACATTAACCTAAGAAATCACATTATTCCCGCGTAAAATATTCCTCCATCCAAAAATTTATAGTGGTTCGACCTAGAATGGTCCTTTTGGTTTGACATGTATAACATGAAAATCAATTACATTCATCAATTCATATACACACTTCTTTAAAATAGATGCATGAAACACATTATGAGTTCTTATATGAGATAATAATGCTAGTTAGTATGCCACTAGCCCAACATTGGACAATATTTCAAATGGGTTGCAAAATTGGGGGCCCAATTTAGAATAGATTCTGAGACTCTATGATCTCTTATTAGATCATAATTTAACATACACATGTTCCCCTACATGGAACTCCCTACTAATTATTTTCAGGTTTGCATAGATTTTTTGTTTATCCTGAGCTCCCTTCAATTATTTTCTAATACTGTCAAGATGTATTCCATTTCCTATAACTAATCTAGTCCAAAAATATGTTTATCTTTATGTTTTCACTAATTCTATCGAACATGGCATTTCCTTCTATACAAGGCTTCAAAGGGACTCATTTTAGTGATGCTTGATAACCATTATTATAGGAAAATTCCATTAGGCGTAAAAAGTCCTCTCACTTGGTAGAATGATTCATAACATACATACCCAACATATATTCCAATACTTTATTTATTCTTTCTAATTTTCCATTAGTTTGAGGATGGTACCCATTCCACAAAACAATGCCTTCCAAAATTTTAGGTAAAATTGCATCTCTATCTAATATTTCTTTCGTAGGTATGACATGAAGTGAGAAGATTCCTTTCATAGAAAACCTCTGCCACTTGTGCAACCTTGTAAGTATACTGTAAATAATTAAAATGAGAAGCTTTAGTTAATTTTTCTAATACTATGGTGACAGGGTCATGTTGCCTCTGGGTTCTAGTAAATCCAATCATAAAGTATAGTGATATCACTTGCCATTTCCACTATGGTATAAGTAAGGGATTTAACTACCATGATTGGTGTTGGGGTTCTTCTTTCACCAATTGAATCTCCTAACACATTTCAAAATATTCTATAACATTCCTCTTCAATCCTATTTAGAAAATTTATTTCTGAAGTATAGAAATAATTTTTTGATATCCAATATGTGATGCATATGTATTTTTGTGATATTTTTCCAAAAATTAGTCTTTTAATATCATCTTCTTTCATGACATAAGGTTTCTTTTAATAAACCATCAATATTTCCTTATTAATTTCATACTTCACTTATTCTTTTTGGGCAGTCCCTCTCCCTAAAATATGATGACTCAAATTGTCATTTTTATATTTTAATGTTTCTAATTTTACTAATTCTAAAAAATGTGTCTCACTTCTAGTCATAGGTGTGTTGCATAAGTGTCCTAAACTTCAACTCCATGCATCTTCCACTTTATTTTCCTTTCCCTTATGTTCTTCTTGTCAAAATTCATTAGAGAAAATTTTAGCCAAAACTTTCCCATGAAATTTTCATGTAATTTCCATGGCATAATATGTAAACCAATGAAAATCGTTTAAATTTAAAAAGAGGTACATGTAAATATTTTGGAGGGAAAAAAAGAAAAATTACTTTTTTTTATTGTATTTTTTACTTACCTCCTTGTAGGTTTACTCAAATTTTAAGTGTAGACACACGTTGGATGCAGAATTAAATTATGTATATAATGAGTACCCATTATGCATACTTTTTAGAATATCCACATAGATAAAAATTGAAGATCCATTTTTTTCTAAGTCTGGCAGAACTACATCTTCGTCATGTCCAATATATAACCTCAATCGTGGCGGGGAATTCAACCAATGACTTCACATCAAGAAGTGCCTTAATAGATCACCTGATCACTGTGTACCTAAGACCCCATGGACACAAAAATTGAAGAGAGATTAAAAATGCGGGTTGAACACATTTTTTAATGTATATTCAATTTTTATCATTGTGAGTATTTTCAAAAGTATGCATAGCGGGTACTCATTGGGTGTTGAATTTAATTTCACATCCAACGAGTGTCTAAATTTGAAATTTGAGTAAATATATAAGGAGATAAGCCAAAAATACTATTAAAACAAATAATTTTAATCTTTTTCCTCCAAAATTCTTAACTCTTATTTTATTATTTTAACTATTATTATATTATTTTTCCATCTAGGAGGCCACTTTTAGGCTGAATTTTTCTCTAATGATAGTCACTTAATAATTCCATCAATTTAGCCTACCCATAGCTCATGCCAAACTAACTGAAAAATTATTTCAGACTCATGTGATCTATTATCAAAGTGAAATAATTGCCAACTAAATAATGTCTCCATACTCTTAGGGCATGAATAATTGTTCCCAACTCTAAATCATAAAATGAAAATCCCTCTTCGTGTTCCTTTACTTTTAGAGGATTGTAAGGAATTAAATTTCCATCTTACATTAAAATCCCCTAAAGCCATTTAAACATGAATCTATAAATACAAAAAAGTATTTCTCTGGATCAGTTATTTTTAGTATCAGTGATATTGTTGGAAGATTTTCTAATATCTCAAAAATTTTATGGCATTTTTGTGTCCACATAAATTTTACAATCTTCTTGTACAAGGAGGTTATGGGATGTGTTATCTTGGGAAAAACCCTTTATAAATTTGTGGTAATAACCAATAATTCCCATAAACAGTCTTATATCAGCCCCAACTTTCAAAAATAGGAAATCATAAATGGACTTCACCTTCTTAGGGTCTATTATAATACATTCCTTGGATATTTTTTGTCTAAGGTATTCTCTCTTGAACTATAATAACCCTTACTTACTAAATTTTTCATAAAATCTATGTTCACACAAGGTCTTCAACACTATTTCTTGGTTTTGTTTGTTATCTTCTTGAGTCTTGGAGTAGATTAGTATATCCTCTATGAAGATTAACAAAAAAATTTCTAGAAATTTACTGAACATAATGTTCATTAAACACTTGAAGGCAATAGGTGCATTTGTAAGTCCAAAATTTAAAAATATAAATTCATAACATTTGCACCATATGCAAAAAGTTTTTTTTGGTATATCCTCCTCTTTAATATTTAGTTGGTGATAACCTGAGGTATTCTTTTTAAAATACAATTTCCCCTCTTATTTGATCAAATGAATCATCTATCCTCATAAGGGAATACTTATTTTTAAAAGTAAACTTATTTAATTGACTGTAATCAATACACAATATAAAATTCAAGTCCTTCTTCTTGATTAAGAGAATTGTTGCATCCCATGATAACACTCTCATTCATATACACCCTTTATTAAGAATCTCCTGCAATTTCATTTTTAATTCCATCAGTTCAGGCACAATCATACGATATGGATATTTTGACACCAAATTTGCACCTCATATTAGTTCTATAGAGAAATGCATATTTTTTTTGTGGTAAAGAACCAGAATTTCATCAGGGTAGACATCCAACTAATCTTGAATAAATTTTGACTCATTTACAAATTTATATATATATTTTTAAAGAATGATCCTCCACTTGGATGGAAATTTTTTTACCTCATTTTCATACAACCCTTTTCAGTTGCAAGGCTAATATTCACCATGCAAACATAGGCCTCAGTATTTCCCTTATAAGTTTCACTTCTCAATTTTCAACTGTAAAGGTAACAATTTTATCTACACAGTTTACAATTTCTCTGTGTCTATCCAAGCAACTATCCCTATCAAAAAATCATATGCATCCAAAAGTAGAATTTCAAAGTTTAATGTAGTTTTAATTCCATGTAAATATATTCAACATGCCTTTATCCAGTTCGTAGATTTTCTTTTTTCCCCATTTACAAATGAATGAACTAGGAATTCTTATATTTTTCAGACTTAATTTTACATTTTTCTACCACCTGAGGGATGATTTAACTTAGGCTAGTTCCAATGTCTATTAATATGAAAATAGTTTGGTTAGAAAAGTTACCTTTAATTTCCACCATTATGGAATGATGTTTCACTTAGCATCCTTCCAATTTTGCATTGAAACATGATATGTTTCTAGCTACATCATTGATGGTAGAGGCCTTATGAAGGTGTTGTAAATTTTTCACTGACCAACTATTATTAGGGGAGTCTCATAATAAATGGGGTTACCCACAACCCCAACACATTAGAGGTTCTTTATCCTTACCATTTCCTCCTTTATTGACATTATCTTGTTTAGACCCAGCTTGAGATTAGCTTTATGTTACTATAGGTTGAATACTATTTTTATTCCAATTTCAGTTTTAGTTACTTTTTTTGGGGTCCTTAAAGGACCTATTTTTAGCACTTTTTCCACCTTGAGCAATGAGATATTTTTTCGTGTTGGACAAATATTTTAAATTTTCATTCTTCTACTTTTCCTATTGATAACATATTCAAGATTTTCTTATTACCTCATCCATAGTCTTTAGGTTATAATACTTGACTCTTTCCTTGAATGAAGGTTAAGAACACTTAAAAATAATTGTATTTTATCCTCTTCATCCTTAAGTTATGGTAAATCATATAATAAATGAGTAGCCTTAGTGAACATCTCATTTATTGGCATCTCCCCCAACTTTATTTCATGAAATTTCTTGGTTGTGTCATCAAAGTAGTGCTTTATTAAGTATTTTCATTAAATAAATGTTGATTTTTTTCCTATTAAAACTCTTTTCCCTCTAATTTATAGATTTTATTGACTTCTTCATACTATAATGAAGCCTTTCCCTGCAATTGATAGGTAGTTATATTTAGCTTTAATTAGGTGGAACAATCATACACTTGAATTTATTTGTTAATTTTAAGAAACGAAGCCTAAACAACCTTTTCCCTTACCCCATCAAAGGTTTGGGATCAAATTTTCCTAAATTATCCAAGAAAAATGATTAGAAATACTAAGAGGATGGAGGTGAAGCAATATTTCATTCCAATTAATCTTAAATTGTACTTTCTAAAATCTATGTGATACTTTACTATAAGCAACCCATGTATGTACACATTATTAATGAACACAAGTTTTGTATATGAATATCACTTGATTTCTCATAGTTAACTGAATCATTATATATTTTTCCATTCATTTGAATTAACCATGATAATTATTCAAAATAAATGTAGAGAAACCATATCACATAAGCAACATTTTAGCACATAGGGACACTGAGATTTTAGGTGGAAACCCAATTTGGGAGAAAACCACCACTAATGTGTCTTTATATCCTTTCTTCTTATAAATAAAATATTCATTGCATATTTTAATAGTGCAAAATTTACCAGTACAAAGGCTCCTAAGTTCAAGAGGCTAAAACCTCCACAAGTTCTCTAGCTTTGAGTGGAAGGAAGCTACTACTTCCTAATCGAGTTTATTAACTCATGTTGGAAGGAATCTCCTACTCTTTCATCAATTTTATGGGCTTCCACTAAAAGGAATCTACTAACCCCTCATTCAAGGCTCCAACCCTTAGCACCTTTGTGGACCACATTAAAAAAATTTCATACTAGATGCACCTATCTCGATCAACCATAAAACATGTAGGAAAACTTTCATCAAATTGTCAAACTAGACATACACCCAAAAATATGCTCAACCTAAATAATTGAATACCAATAAAAAAATCACCTCTTCAAAACCAAACATAGATCAACCAAATATGCTCAAACTAAATAGCTAAATACCAAGATACCAACTACGTTTCTAAAACCAATTCACTAACCAAAATAATCCAAATATGAACAAAACTAACCAAGTATAACTCTTTGCTAATGAAATTCCAATAAACACACTCAATATCATTGTTAGTAGCAAAATCAAAGTAACATCATTAATAGGAAACCATAAAAGACTAATAGAAACACACAAGAATTATTCATATCAGACATGTAAACCTCTATCCTTTGTCTTGGAACCAATCCCTGCAACAACCATTGTCATACATAAATATTTTCTTACTCAAATTAGAATATATATGCAGATGTCATTAAGAAGACTCATGTGTATAAACGCTTATCATGTATAACACTAGCATAGAAATATCAAATCATTATTAACTAAATCATAATATTTTCCAAAATATCGCTACAACAAGCATACCCTATGAATACAATACTTTGTGCAAAAAATTCATCAAGATGCTAAATCCATTCAAACCCTCTCTTCAACAAGTTTATCAAGATGCCAAATTCCAAGCCAATAAATTATCAAAATCCATCAATATACTCATCAATCAGAAGAAAAAAGTTGTCATATAAACACTTTCATACATCATAGTGACATCAATCAACAAAAGACAACAACAAGAAACAATATTAATTAAACCACATTAACTCAAATTGTGACATGTGATTTTTTATAGGGAAGATATCTGTATGTATGTGATATTCACGAATATAACTATTGTAAATATCTCAAAACATTAGTCATCAATATCTAACAACACATCATGTATCAAAACAACTACAACTCTGAATATGCAACAACTACAATCACATCATTATCATCATAAATCTTTAAAATGTCATGGCCATGAACAAAATCTACAAGTCAATTTTTTTCATAGATAATTCCTAATAGAAAAAATACAAGTGGAAAAATAAGTTTATATCTTGTTTGTCTCACATACAAACTTTATCAAAATCACATATCTCTTAACATACATTCATATCATAGCTTTTTTATAACAAAATATCTTTCATTTGTTAGAAAGTTTTACATTTTCCCATAGTTACACATGCAATAACAAAATCAAACTAGCATATCCATTATTTTTCCAATACACTTTCATATATATAAGATCTAAGCCTTATCCTTAATCTGTAGTGCACACATGTTTTAAAACATATCACATTGAATAACTGATAAAAAATGCACACACTAAATGCTCAATATCCTTGTCAATTCATAGCCTTTTCCCTTGCCAGCACCACAGGAAAATCCTTTGTATATTTTGTTGGTAATTTTTGATGGGATCAAATATATGTTCGTGAAACAAAACTATTGGATATTAACATGGGAAGTGCTCATGTTTTTTTTATATTCTATGCGGATGTGTAACACCCTCCTCCCACATTTATCCAAGCTAACAAGTCCATTGGGGTAATCATCTAACAAAGAGTTACTATGATATGATTCAACTCCCTAAGTACAACTAAGGAATTGGAATCAGAAAACCATAACCAAATTTACCTTCCTCAGAAGCTACATGATCTCTAGAGTCTAATCAACGAGTTCAAGTGTCCAACCCATACGTTAACCTGTCTTTTGACTGAGCTAGACCCCTAGTCACATCCTTGACAATCCCTCCATGAAACTGAAACCCACCAATCACATGCACAACAAGGCATCGATGGAATTTAGACTTTTCCAGACAATTCTGTGCTAGCGACCCCAAACTATGAGCCACTTTTTTAGGGCTAAGACTCAGACCTGTACCCAAAACTTTATGAAACTCTCAGAAATAGTGAATAAAAACATGAAAAGGTCTCTAATACAAAAATTTAACAAGAAACTAGCTTGACAAGGCCTAGCCATGACAGGAATTTCATCAAACATGCCATGAACATATCATCTACCAGTCATATAAGAACATCTGAGCATAATTATTTCATACTTATATGAGAATTGTCAAGAAGATATGATGCCTTATCATAATAGCCGCAATGTAATCTATTATATCATAAATTTATTATTCATTCATTTAATACTCAAAACATGATGAGATCCATAACTCAATTATGTCATAAAACATTCTTATAACCAACAAATAACCAGATAAATATTAATTATATATAAAAAAAAAACATTAGATCCAAATAAAAACAGTAAATTTTATTCATATAATACCAAATGAAAATGATATCTTATTAACATATGAAATCCAACTAAGTCAGGGACTTCCACTTACCATATGACGATATATTCGGTTGAATTAAATCTCTCTTTCAACCAGCCACCCTTCTGTCATATTCCAAGAATGAATGCGAAACCTCATGGAATAATCCAAGAATAAAAAAACCAAAAAAATGATTCAACTTCACTATCAAACATCACTAACCATCACCAGATCTGTCTCTACCCAAGTTGTCTAGGGCACTAGAGTGTTTGTTCCAACGTTAGATTTTGGGACTAGTAACTCAACCTGGAAATACTGTCAGGCTCTAGAGAATTTTTATAACTAAGGCTTCCAGGACTAGTAACTGAACCCACCAAGGGTTCAAGAGTTTTTTCCCAACCAAAAATTCTAGGAATAGTAACTCAACCCAAGTTGTTACAAGGTTTCCAGACAGTTTGTTAAACCAAGGCCCTGGGAATTAGTAACTCAACCCACAACCATATGGAAGATGATCACCAATAAGAAGATAGAAGGAAAAACCCACAACACTATGCTTATCTAGGAAATATAAAGGCTATGAAAAACCACTGTGAATCTAGGAAATTCTCCATGTCAATGAACAATCACAACCAAGAAACCACACACATGTGCCATGCATGTTAAAACTAACAAGAAAATCACACGTGCAATTTCGTACCTACAAGAAAAACCTACTATAGCTATTGATCCCATTATCCTCTTGCACTTTCCTTCTTTTCCTTTTCCTTCTTGCTCCAAATCCCAAGTATGCCATGTTGGCCACCTATAAAATTTGTTCTATCAAAAGGTGGCCAAAACATTATTCAGTCATCAAGGAACAGTTTCTTGGAAGAAAGTGTATCTCTTGAAGCCTCCAGGCAGATGTCATATCTTTGTTTCAATCTTCATAGCTTTCCTCTTGACCACTCAGAAATTCTGCTAGAAATCCAAAGCTAAATACTGCTGCAAAACACCTTTTTTTTCTCTTTGCCCTTCTTCCATTCATAAAAATCCATTTCCTAAGGTTTAAAGACTCCTTCTTTGCCTTATAAAAACCCCTAAAATCCTTCATTTCCTTTGAAAAACACTCAAAAAACACTTTTTTATAAGTATAGGACTTAAGCCCCTTGGGCTAAGTTTTTAACCCCTTTTCTTCAATACGCCCGCACCTTGGAACCAATTTTTAAACCCTTTGGCACGTATCGCAAAGTGAAAATCACAAAATCCAAATTGCAGTTTCGTTTTTAAAAGTTATGATTGCAAAAATATGCACTGCGATCCATCGCATAATCGCATAATCGCAATATCGCATAATCGCAATATCACATTTTCATATATTGGTCAATCGACCCATCGCAAATATTTGCGATGCGATCAAACCCATCGCATCTTTCGCCCATCGCAATGTCGCATTATTGCCATATCGCAATTTCTCTCCGTCGCATAATCCGCCATCGCGTTTTCCACTTTTGCGATTTGTGATCAGTCTCGCCGGGCCCACCATACGATACCCCCTCCATTCATATAAAAAGGGCCTTTTCCCTTTGTAAAGTTGAAAATGGTTATATTTCATGGTTTATAAAGGTTCTCTGCCGGTTCGGTTCTCAATAAATCTCCGCCGTTGATCTGTGGGCCGATCTCATCCGACGGCCCACGATCTTCCCCAGTCCCGAAATTTATTTTTAACTATTTTAACCAAAAACAAAGTTTTTTTTTTGTTTCTCCAAAGGAAATCACCACTCCATTTTCCTTTTTATCACCCTCTCCCGACCGTCGATCTCAGCGCGAATCAATGGCTCTTATCTAATCTTCTTTCTGCCTTCCATATAACATTTCTCAATTAATCCCGACCGTTGGATGATGCCATCCAACGGCCATGCTCTTCCACACGCCTTCCGATGCAGAAAACCTATATAACGCAGGATTTTATAACAGTTTCTCATATTTTTGCAGGGTTTGAAAGTTTTCTCATTATAATTGAAAGGAATTCAGAAGCGGAGGGTGACGATCCTCCATCCTCTAATCAATCAAGAAAATCATTTCCGGGGTTTATATTTACATTTTATCAGTGAATTCATGAGTCATTGATGCCATTTCAACCTAGTACAGCCCTGCGCACCAGAAAATACAGTTAAATTGGGCACCGTCAAAAAGTATCAGTGCCGAAGATAAAATATACCAGAAACAGGAAGTTTGAAGACCAAAACACAAATTTCAAGTTAATTAAAGGTGTTTTGGGGAACGCCGAAGACATCTGTCGAAGCTGAGAAACCCTCCACTGGCATAAAAAGAGGCTAATTGAACCCTCTACAGCTCCAAAAGACACCTGCAGCCTCGTAGATATTAAATACCACCGAAAAATTAATGCAAATTAAAGAATCTTATCTCTAATTGTCGGCAGAACCATTCGAGAAGATTAAAGAACAGTTCAGAAGTTGATCTTTCGATCATTAGACCTCGGGAAGAAGAAACAGAGTTACTCCAGCATGACACCGAGCTTCAAAGGATGGCGAAAGCTCCCACTGAGCTTAATTGTAAGTGTGATTCAATTAATGCAGATAAACACCTGTAACTTTCTTCATCGAACCCCTCAAGGGTCAAGAAGCCACTAGTCTGTATTAGTTCACCTAGGGAATCAAATACCACCTCCTCATTCTTCTATAAATACTTCTGTAGAAGATGAGAGAAAGGTTGGTCTCTGGACATCTGAATGTATGTAATAAGTTATTCTGAAACCACCGATGCCCTGTATGCAACTGGAAGATACATAAGCTAATATGAGAAGATTGAAGTTGTAGAGACCCACTGAGCTTGCTGATTGTAACTGGTTTGAACATCAAATACAAGCTGCTGATTTATGGGATTCATGATTTTTGTCAATGGTGATGTGTTTCTTACTGTCTATTGTCATATTTCTAAATGTTTTCACTCTGTTCACTTTCTCTGATAAAGAGCAGCAAACATAGAGTTAGGATTTACTTTAAAGAGTACCCTACTCTCACTGAAAGCTTTATTTTCTATGTTTTTCCTCATTCGAACGTTCCCTTTGAAGAGTATATTAATGCAGGTTAGTTTAAAAGTACTTCCCCGATCTAGATTGCTCTTTAAAATGAATGTTTTCTGTGTTTTCCTTAGATTTTATTAAAGCAGGCTAGTTTCGAAGTACTTGCCTGATCTAGATTACTCTTTGTGACTGTTAACTGTAGTTCTCTTGTTGAATATGCTGAAAGTAGGATAGTTTAAAAGCACTTACATGATCTTAGGCTGTTCTAACTGTTTATTGAAATTTTTGATTAAAAGTACTTCAATGCAGGCTATTTTAAAAGCACTTACCTGATCAACAAAATACTTTTATGATTTCCCTTAAGTACATGTTGAAAGCAAGATAGTTTAAAGGTACTTACTTGATCTTAGACTGTACTTTTTTCTTCATTTGTTTTGTTCTGCACTTCCTCTCTGTTTCATCCCATAAAATCACCTTTAAAGATCCTTTGACATAAGTGACTTGCCCCATGGATCCTGCTTGAACCTTGCTGTCCAATTAAAATCCTCCTACGACTCCATAGCCCAATGGGTTAAAGTTTTCTTTACCTTTTCTGTCAGCCGAAAACATTCTTTCACTTGCAAACATCCTCAACCTTTCTTTTGAGCTAATTCCACTTTCAGTATGTCTTGGCCCAACCAAAAACAAACAAACACAACCCATGCTCTTCATAACTAGCCTAATATCACAATTTCAGCTTTTAAATATGACATCTTGAAAACTTATTCATAGAGAGATCCCTCTCTGGATTCAGGAGGGCTATATCCTTGAATCCCAAAGTGGTTTGATGTTATCCCTGCAGTTGGACTTTTTCCAATCTTTCTAATTACAGGGTGCTAACATAATGGCGACTCCACTGCGGAGATTCTGAGTATTTCTTAGTTGAGAAGACAAAAAACCAACCCTTTTTCAAGCACTACCAAACAGTAAAACTTGTGTTGAAATCAGTGACAATCTAGGTAAACCCTAGGATTTCATAAGACTTTATCTAACCTTGAAAAGGTAGCTGGCTTAGCCATAAGAGTAGACCACCTTTGTCTCATAACCGTAGCCAAGTTTTGAAACAAAGTTAGGACATTCTCCAAAACCACACAACTGAAAAATAACTTAGAAAAACCCAAAAACATTTCATATTGGTATCTAATAAACATGGTGGTGGAACCATAAAACATTTTACCTCTTTTGGGGCTAAAATTTTCCACCTGACGACTCCACACTCTGAAACTCCCAGAAGACCAAATGACTCCACTAGTAGAAGACCTTGAACTGATTGACTAGACACAGTGACCTCTTTCTGGATTTACAAACATGATTCCAAGAATACAACGAATATATGCCCCAATGAGTAGAGATCATATCCCTGGGTTTCCACATAAGATGCCCAGGTGAATTGGGATGACAAACTGCCTGTTTTTCAAGGTGAAAAGTTTGATAACCCTTTATTACATCTTATCAAGTTTCACACACATTTATGGAGGTTCAAAGTTGAGTGGCGTGAAGACTGCTTAATGAAAATTTTCATGTTAACATTAGAAGGAAAAGCTAGGGATTGGTATGAATGCTTAAGATATAGTAGTTTGTTTTCTTTAAGAGACCTTGAATATGTGTTCTATGAGAACTATAAAGAAAACAATACATCATTATCATTGGGTGCAATATATTATGATCCATCACAAAACATCACCCAACACATTATAGATAATGAGGAAGCTTTGGAAGAAATGCATCCTCGAGATGTTTTAATAGCCATTCATGAGTTTAATCTCCTATTGAAAAATTTTAAGAACATAGATGAATCAGTTGAGCAAGAGATGATCCTAGAAATAAAGAACCTTCCTCAAGATATCCTTGAAAACTCCAATCTTGATTCATCATCCCTTATAGCCGAGGCTCAAGAAGACATCCAGCCTCAAAATCAGTATTCACAAGAGACAGAGAACTGCTATACTCCTATTCAAAGGAACCTAGAAACGTCTTCCCCTTTGAAAGAAAAAGAGATAGATCAGATTATAAATAAACAGCCGCTCTCTGAAATTTTTTGCGAAACAAACACTCTTGCCCATTCACATAGAGGACTTTGTTGTACAGACTTAGAAAGTTATTTTGTAGATCAAAATAAAAAGGGACCTAATGATATCTCAATATGTTTAACTGATGAAAATATTTATTCTAATAAATTTTCAAACTTCAATCAGTCTTATGACCATGATTATTTCCAAGCAGAAACCAATCATGCAGGGCAACCAACATTTGATTGGTGTTATGAGTTTCACCATCATCATCTTGAAAGCCGCAATCATCCTTTTCAATCCATCACTAATGGCTTTCACATAATTGAAAATCAGCAGCCTTTCAACTCAGAAGGTGAAGAGAAGAGCAATAAAGAAATTTTTGAGCAAAAGGATCTTCCTCTTGAAAAAGAGGAAACCTTTAAGTACTCCCCTACTCAAGAATATAATAACCTCTTCACAGAATTTAGTCCACTGAATACGAGCATACAAGGGCCACAAGAGGACAACACTGTCAAATATGATGAGTCCTCCAGTTCAGAAGATGATGAAGATGAAGGAGAAAAACAAATAGAAGACTATCTTGCTGTGGATATATCATCTTCTCAAGAAGAAACTTCTCCCTTCACTGATATTAGTCTGTCATTTAAAGAGCCTGAGTTTATATCAGAAGCAAGCATAGATTCAAAGAAAGAAGATATTTCACTGTTTGCTATTTTGCAGGTTAAGAATGATGATACTTCCAAGCTACATACTGAAGAGATAGTCTTCAAAGCTGATGTCTTGGAAGTAGATGATATACCAATTGTGGAGGACCAAAAGGAAGAGAATCTTCATCTTTTCTTTGTTGATCCTATGGAAGAGTGTGTGGAAATCCCGACTAGCTCAAATTATCAAGCATTGATCCTTTGCAAAAGCCGGAGACATGAAAAGTTGTCACCTTCTGTGATAGCCTTGGTTTTGAAGATTAATCTTCAAAATATACTATGGATACCTCTGACAAGCAGCCAAAGTTTCTTCTTCTTCTTGACATTACTCAGCTGTCTGCATTGGCACTTTTGTATCATATGAATATGTAAATACTCCATGTTTAGAATAGGTTAGATAGGAATGTCAATAAAGATCAGTTCCGAGCATGTAGTTAGTTGTTGTTTTCTGCTTTGGAGAAAAAAATCAAGGATTCAAAAATACAAAAACAAAGAAAGAACGAAAAGAGGGCAGAAATCAAAACAAGAAAGGCACAGCCCCATGCCAAAAAAGAGAAATAAATCTAAAAGTGTGCAAACTCAAATGCCACTCCTCAAAACACACTTCTAGTTAGTCAAACTGTTTAATCTTGACTAATTAGCTTTGAATTTTCTGCTGATAGGATAGTGAATTTGATTTTCCAAACTGTTTAATCTTGGCTTATCAATAGATAGATTAGGATAGAAATTAAAGGTTCAAACATGCTCAGAATCTGAACCTAAGTTTTAAAAAGAAGAATGACTCAAATCTGTTTCAAATTCTGAGTCAAAAGATGTAAAATCTAGTTCTAATCAGCTCAAAATCTGAACCAGAGAAATAAAGAAGGGTCAGCTCAAAAACAAATCAAAGTCAGAGCTGTGAAGAAAAGAGAAGGCCATAATGAGAAACTTTCAGATCTTAAGCCTTCCATTTTGATTTTAATTTTCTGCAAATAAAAATCTATGTGCATCTTGTTTTTATGCCATAGATCACAACAAGTCAAACAACTTAATCTTGACTTGGTTGTTTTTAAATTTCTGTTGTATAATTTAGAGAATGAAAGTCTGTTGGACAGTTTAATCCCAACATACAGTAGATTAGGTAGAGAAATATCTGAGCTCAATTGTTTAATCTGAGTTCGGGGAGAAATAAGGAGTAGAATTAGATTAGTTTTTATTCTTTTAAAAGAATAAAATGTTGTAAGAGAGTTTGCCAATCCAAGTGCACTCTAAATGAAGAAAATTTTTTTAGATCAGTAGGATTGGGTAGGTAGAAAGCTTGTGTTGATGAAGATCCATTATTTTTTCAAATGTTGCTAACACATTTCAGAGAAAAATAAGATTCCCTCAGCAAAGAAAGTAGCCCAATGGATCAGGCACAGGTCAGCATCCTAGAGAAAAAAAAATGGATGAGGCAACTGATCAGCCTACCAGAAAATACAAGTCTGAATTCTTGATGCCTTCAAGAAGGCACCATCCCCAAGTAGAGCCACTGTTGGCCACCTATAAAATTTGTTCTATCAAAAGGTGGCCAAAACATTATTCAGTCATCAAGGAACAGTTTCTTGGCATAAAGTGTATCTCTTGAAGCCTCCAGGCAGATGTCATATCTTTGTTTCAATCTTCATAGCTTTCCTGTTGACCACTCAGAAATTCTGCTAGAAATCCAAAGCCAAATACTGCTGCAAAATACCTTTTTTTTCTCTTTTCCCTTCTTCCATTCATAAAAATCCATTTCCTAAGGTTTAAAGACTCCTTCTTTGCCTTATCGAAACCCCTAAAATCCTCCATTTCCTTTGAAAAACACTCAAAAAACACTTTTTTATAAGTATAGGACTTAAGCCCCTTGGGCTAAGTTTTTAACCCCTTTTCTTCCATATGCCCGCACCTTGGAACCAAGTTTTAAACCCTTTGGCGCGTATCGCAAAGCGCAAATTGCAAAATCCAAATTGCAGTTTCATTTTTAAAAGTTTTGATTGCAAAAATATGCGCTACGATCCATCGCATAATCACATAATCGCATAATCGCAATATGGCATTTTCATATATTGGTCAATCGACCCATCTCAAATATTTTCGATGCGATCAAACCCATCACAGTTTCCGCCAATGTCGCATTATCGCCATATCGCAGTTTCTCTCTATCGCATAATCCGCCATCGCGTTTTCCACTTTTGCAATTTGCGATCAGTCCCGTCGGGCCAACCATACGATACCCCCACCATTCATATAAAAAGGGCCTTTTCCTTTTGTAAAGTTGAAAAAGGTTATATTTCATGGTTTATAAAGGTTCTCTGCCGATTCGGTTCTCAATAAATCTTCGCCGTTGATCTGTGGGCCGATCTCATTCAACGGCCCACGATCTTCCCCAGTCCCGAAGTTGATTTTTAACTATTTTAACCAAAAACAAAGGTTTTTTGTTTTTTTTCTCCAAACGAAATCACCACTCCATTTTCCTTTTTATCACCCTCTCCCGACCGTCGATCTCATCACGAATCGACGACTCTGATCTAATCTTCGTTCCGCCTTCCATATAACATTTCTCAATTTATCCCGACCGTTGGATGATGCCATCCAACGAACATGCTCTTCCACATGCCTTCTGATGCAGCAAACCTATATAACGCAGGATTTTATAACAGTTTCTCGTATTTTTGTAGGGTTTTAAAGTTTTCTCATTATAATTGAAAGGAATTCAGAAGCAGAGGGTGACGATCCTCCAACCTCTGATCAATCAAGAAAATCATTTCCGGGGTTTATATTTACACTTTATCAGTGAATTCATGAGTCATTGATGCCATTTCGACCCAGTACAGCCCTGCGCACCAGAAAATAGAGTTAAATTGGGCACCGTCAAAAAGTATCACTGCCGAAGATAAAATATACCAGAAATAGGAAGTTTGAAGACCAAAACACAGATTTCAAGTTAATTAAAGGTGATTTGGGGAACGACGAAGACATCTGTCGAAGCTGAGAAACCCTCCACCGCCATAAAAAGAGGCTAATTGAACCCTCTACAGCTCCAAAAGACACCTGCAGCCTCGAAGGGATTAAAGACTGTCGAACAATTAATGAAAATTAAATAATCTTATCTCTAATTGTCGGCAGAACCATTCGAGAAGATTAAAGAATAGTTCAGAAGTTGATCTTTCGATCATTAGACCTCGGGAAGCAGAAATAGAGTTACTCCAGTGTGACACCGAGCTTCAAAGGACGGCGAAAGCTCCCACTGAGCTTAATTGTAAGTGTGATTCAATTAATGCAGATAAACACCTGTAACTTTCTTCATCGAACCCCTCAAGGCTCGAGAAGTCACTATTGTGTATTAGTTCACCTAGGGAATCAAATACCACCTCCTCATTCTTCTATAAATACTTCTGTAGAAGATGAGAGAAAGGTTGGTCTCTGGACATCTAAATGTATGTAATAAGTTATTCTGAAACCACCGATGCCCTGTATGCAACTGGAAGATACATAAGCTAATATGAGAAGATTGAAGTTGTAGAGATCCACCAAGCTTGCTGATTGTAACTGGTTTCAACATCAAATACAAGCTGCTGATTTATGGGATTCATGATTTGTGTCAATGGTGATGTGTTTCTCACTGTCTATTGTCATCTTTCTAAATGTTTTCACTTTGTTCACTTTCTTTGATAAAGAGCAGCAAACATAGAGTTAGGATTTACTTTAAATAGTACCCTACTTTCACTGAAAGCTTTATTTTCTATGTTTTTCTTCGTTCAAATGTTCCCTTTGAAGAGTATATTAATGCAGGTTAGTTTAAAAGTACTTCCCCGATCTAGATTGCTCTTTAAAATGAATGTTTTATGTGTTTTCCTTAGAATTTATTAAAGCAGGTTAGTTTCAAAGTACTTGTCTGATCTACATTACTCTTTGTGACTGTTAAATGTAGTTCTCTTGTTGAATATGCTGAAAGCGGGATAGTTTAAAAGCACTTACCTGATCTTAGGCTGTTCGAACTGTTTGTTGAAAGTTTTGATTAAAATTACTTCAATGCAGGCTAGTTTAAAAGCACTTACCTGATCAATAGAATACTTTTACGATTTCCCTTAAGTACATGTTGAAAGCAAGATATTTTAAAGGTACTTACTTGACTTGAGACTGTAATTTGTTCTTCATTTGTTTTGTTCTGCACTTCCTATTTGTTTCATCCCATAAAATCACCTTTAAATATCCTTTGACATAAGTGACTTTCCCCATGGATCCTGCTTGAACCTTGCTGTCCAATTAAAATCCTCCTACGACTCCATAGCCCAATGGGTTAAAGATGTCTTTACCTTTTCTGTCAGCCGAAAACATTCCTTCACTTGCAGACATCCTCAACCTTTCTTTTGAGCTGATTCCACTTGCAGTATGTCTTGGCCCAACCAAAAACAAAAAAACACAACCCATGCTGTTCATAACTAGCCTAATATTACAATTTCAGATTTAAAGATCACATCTTGAAAACTTATTCATAGAGAGATCCCTCTCTGGATTCAGGAGGGCTAGATCCTTGAATCCCAAAGTGGTTTGATGTTACCCTTGCAGTTGGACTTTTTCCAATCTTGCTAATTACAGGGTGCTAACATGCCACACTCCTCCAAGAGTTCTCCAAGAAAAATCCAAGTGTCCAAGGGTATGAGAGTGATAATAGAAGAGAGCTCGAAGCTAAAACTAAAAAAAAACTATGAAATGATCCTCATAATCCTTTTTATCATTGAGGAGTCTATTTTCTTGGTTTTCCATCATTTTCCTTCTATTTCATCCTCATGTGGAACCTATGAGCTTTCACCTTTCTTTTATCCTATTTTCCATTATTTTCATAAATAAAATGCCAATAAACTCCACTTGCCTTTCCAATGTCTTAGCCATTTCCTTTGTCAATTTCCATAGTCATTAATTAATCAATAGTGAACCCCGTCACTATATTTTTGCCCAACATTTAGCTTGGAATACACGTCCCATGACCTTGGTTATTATTTTTCCTTTATTAACTTTATTACATGGATTTTTGACCTGGGCTGTTAGAGAACCCACCCCCTTTGGGGAACACTGCCCTTAGTGTTCAATGACACCTACAACCAGAAAGACCGCTGAAAATAAAAAACATACAACCCATTGAGCTTTATAACTCGGCTTATTGTTGTATTTACAATTAAAAACATTTGTAAATGTAACTAACATGAAAAACATAGCAACATAAAAACCATACCACCTATTGGAGCTTTATAATGTAGCACATTGCAGTATTTACAATAACAACCATACATAAATATGTACAAATAATAAAAAAAATTTGACTCAGCTGACAAATAAATAAGGATACATATCCCACATTTGATCATCCATATCCCATGTAGCTTCATTGGGCCCAAAGTGCTTCCACTGTACTTTAACCTACTCAATTGCTCTGTTCCATACCATTAGCATATTTCTCTACAAAATACACTGAGGTTCCTGCTGGAATTATCCTTCTGGATCCACCATCAATACAGACTAGTAAATCGCATGATAAACTAATTTAACATACTTCTTAAGAAATGAGAAATGGAAAACATCATAGAAATTCACTCTCGAAGGTAGTGTAATTTGGTAGGCTACTAGTCCAATCCTCTTAAGAATATTCAAAGGTCCACAATACCAAGGTTCTAACATGGCACATGCTATAATCCTAAAGGATCTATTATTGGGATTGATGCATAAGTACACATCTTCCCCATCCTAAAACTCCTTAAACGCCCTATTTTTATCTACATAGATCTTCTATCTATCCTATGCTACCTTTAAATTATGCTTGATAACCTACATTTCTAGTTCCATATCTACCAAGATGTCTAGTCCAATAAATACCCTATTAAATGGATCACTCCAACTGATAGGGGTATTACAAATCCTCCCAAAGAGTTCCTCAAATAGATTCATCCTTAGAGACTCTTGATACCCATTATTGTAAGTGAACTCAACCAGTGGAAGATACTCTTCCCACTTCTATTATTGATGCATAACATACATTATCAACATGTCCTCTATAATCGTATTGACCCTCTCTCTCTACCAATTTTTCGGTGGATGATAACTTATGTTAAAGGACAACTTTGTACCAAAACTTACAAATAACTCTTTCCACAACCTAGAAGTGAATTTTGAATTCTTGTCTGACACAATCTTCTTTGGAACACTGTGCAACCTCACTACTTCTCTTATGAAGACTTGCTATACATCATTAGCTGAATAAGTAGGTTTTGTTGGAATGAAGTACACTACCACTAGTACAAAATGGCTAATTAGTTACTTAAAAACAAATAAAAATTGCATATAAAAGACATTGTTTTTGTCAGAGACAAATAGTAGGTAATTTACAGTATCTTATAACGCAAAGAAATTTTAGTCATTTTTATCTTAGTCATTAACTGGTTGTCTCAATTTTATTGTCTAGTAGTATATTTAATCATTAATTTGGTCATTAATTTAGACATTGCTTTATTCATTAATTTCCACAATTAACGATCAAATATACAACAAAATATATTACTATATTATTACCTGATAATTTCAATTAATGATCAAAGAAATGTGACGAAAACATTGATCATGTTATAAGATACTGTAAATTAGCTAGTAATAGTCATTAATATGAAAATTTTAGTCATCGTTTGAAACCAATTAATGACCAAATAAATATGAATAAATTTTGGTCGTGTTATAAGATACTGTAAATTACCTACTAATAATTGTATCTATCCCAAATTTAGTCATCATTTATAATAAAAAATTTATCATTTACATTATTCATTTATCTTTTTTTGGTAGTTTCATATTCATTCTATAAACGACTAATTTAAAAGTTTATATTCATTTAATTTATTTTCATAAATAATTATTATAAGAAACTAATTTAGTCATATATTCATTTTATTTGTGTTCATCATTAAACGATATAAACTAGTAATTTAATAGTTTTATATTTATTTTATGTGTTCATTTTTAATCAACATAAATTAATTAGTATGATTTTGCGACTAATTTTTAAAAAAATGGCATACAATGTGCATGCTCATCTAATATGAAAAAGAAAAGTTACATATGTTAATTACAATAATAAATAATATCAAGTGCAACTATAAATAATTTCAACCACATAAATTATATTATATAAAATGTCAAGTATTATAATATGAGTTACCAACTTAATATGGGTTGGACTATTATTTACACAGTAAAATGTTGCTTCATTTCTTCAAAACGTTATCATTGTGTTTCCAAGGCATTGTAGGTGAATTCACCAACTTTGAAGACTTGACCATCAGTCTCTATGTGTGTGTCTTATGCGGGATATTGGATCTATGGGTATCACTAGACCAGTTCTTTCCTTTCTACATTTGTCGCTCCATTGTTATTGCTCTCCTCTTTCTTCAATTCCCACTTCTTACCATCAACACTGAGTTCCTTTTCTGAGAACGAAAGAAGATATAATGCACAGTAAAACACGTGAAATAATATGAATTTTGGAATATAAACTAAAGTATACTATAAAGGATTTATACAACATATACCTCAACATCAACAATGTCAATGAAATGTTTCACCATAAAGACAAGAAAATCGAACAAGTTTCATAAATTGGGTGATAGTGGTCACTATATGGCCAGATGACCTGTATAAACAAAGAAAATAAAACATCACTATATAAAATAACACCTTAGTAACTTAGTATTAAGCCTTTAGGGAAATTTTAGACACAATCATCTAAGTTATTTTCTAAAAATATAAGGTTGTAGATAACTTGTGAAAAAAATAATCTGAGGAGTGATGTTTAATCTTTGTCATTTTATTCGCAAAAAAATTTCATTATCTAACATATGAACTTGGTAAACTATATACACAGCTTGTGCTCAAATAAAAACATGAAGTAAACTTTTCTAATAGCCATGACAATATTTTAAACAACTAAAATGATTTCAATCAATATCGTGTAATACTAATTTTATCTCCAAGCTTTAGATGTTTAAATGGACATGATACTAAGTATTTTAAATTTCATAGTTAAAAGACAAAATAAAATCAAAGGATACATTCAAATACAATCAAACAATCATGAGAGGATATCATGGAATAGGAATTTAAATTATAAATAATATGCTTACCTGCCTACCGGTTTCTTTCCTGACATTCCTAAAACATTTTCTTTCCCAAATAACCAATAGGTGAAAGAATTACAACATTAAAAACCATAGGAATCCCTACTAGAAACATTTATAAAGTCGATAGCTCAGGTGCCTTAAGGATGTTCAACATCAAATTAATCATACACAAGATATTCTCTATATTTTCTCCCATCCTATTTCAAATTCCATTTCTTGTAACCTACAGACACTGGAGTCAAAAAACAATCAAATGAAGGAATTAGAATTCTATTATATCTATAAAATTTGAATCTAATGTGTTTCAGGAACATATTATTTCATATTTAAATCCATATGATACCACATTCATGCTTGGAATATGGCACGACGGTTATTGGATGAAAGAGAGATTTGGTTCAGCCCAATCTATGTTTGTGTGGTATGTGGAAGTCCTTGACATGGTTTACGTTATGCATATGTTCTATGTGTTATTTATTATTGAAAGAAATTAACATTGTATGGGTTATTCTATTGGTTTTATGATTTGTTTGTCATGGATTTATTCTTGTTAAATCTTGGTTATAAGCATGATACATTATTGATGTATAATTTTCTCTTTTTATGAATCTTCCTTATGGTTTTATAAGTTATTTAATGGTATATGAATTCATGCGATAACAGGTGTTGTTATAGCTATTTGGGAGTGAATTGAGCCTTGTTGATGGTTATATAATGAAGTTAAGATGACAATGAACATATATGCACTCATGACACGTATTTACTATGTTTCCTATGTGCTTGACGAAAGTTTTAGCATGTGTTTGGAAATTTATGAGCATGACCTATCCTTAGTATTGATCTTAATGACTTATTATAATCTTATATTTATTTCTGGAATGTTCTAGGTTGTTTTGGGTAGATGGACTATAGCTAGCCATGAAAATCAAGAAATGGGTTTCTAGCTACACCCATCTGAACTGAGATACTTTGGTTGCAACCACATGGAGGAAGGACTTTGCATACAAATAGAGATTTTCAACCACATGCACATCTTGGCATGCATGCAGCTAGGATTTATGGTCAGGAAAAAATTTAGTTCCATCCCATGACAAGATCATCAATAAATGTTGTGGGGTATCTCGATGATGTGGTACTTTTGGGAGGTTTCAAGATGTTTCCTTTTTGTAGAGCCCACTTCCATAGCTAGAACTTTGATGTTGGATAATTTCATAGTAAATATCAGCTAATTTTTACCCTGAAAAGCTTGTAAAAGAGAGTAAAATGAGGTGGGTTGTTAAAGGATGGGATCATAGCAAGGTTACAGCATAGGACCATGGGGTAGTGTAGGTTTTTATCCATACATGTCAATTGTCTATATGTTATTATGAATGCATGTTAGCTAAATATTTTTATGGTTATGATGTCCATGTATGAGGTAGTATACTTGAGATTTGGTATCATGCTAATATGGATTGGCTTGTGCAGATAAAATAACCTCCCCTAAGATACATTATGGTATGATTTTGATTATTTTGTTACTTAGCTAACAATGACATATTGCAATAAATAGAAGGCCAAGAGGTGAAGAGAAGAATAGTTGAATACATTTCTTATGACTCTTTGTACAAGCCTAAAGATACATTCATAGGATGGGAGAGATCAATTAAGAAACATGTGGAGGTACATTATCTTGGATTGGTGGACACATTGAGATTTTTGAAGGAAAAAATTTTATTTTTCAAGGCATACAATGAGCTTAAGAAAAAAAATTGAGGCTAATGTAATCATCCTCTAGCACCTTTCATATTTGCATAAGCATGGGCATCTGGGGATTAGTCATGGATTTGATTAAAATACTAATGGTGTTGATGGAATCAAATCTAGGAAACGATACAATATGGATAACTAATATATAATAAAGAGTGATAGATCCTTGGACACACCTGAGAGGAGGTCTAACACTCATGTATTTTATTCTAGCTCTAGCTTTAAGAGACATCACCACCATCACTGTGAACATCCTTATAGGGGGATGAGAGGGGGAATTTTTCATAGGAGTTCAAGAATCCTAGACTCCTACCTTGGATGGGGAAATGAGGTAACCAGACAATGAAAAAGCATGAATTCTTAGGATTAAGAAACTATTTAAGCTACATGATTACTCAGAGAACATTAAAGTCAAGATAGCAACATTTAGTCTCAAAGAAAAGGAGAATATCTAGTGGGAAGATGTTAAGCATGTTATAGGAATCAAACAAGGGGAGATGATTTGGGATGTGCTTGAAAGACTCTTCAAGAAGAATTAATTATATAAAAGGTATTATGATGGAAAGGTCAAGGAATTCTAGGAGCTCAAGGTAGGTTCCATGGAAGATGAAGAATACATAACCAAATTTATAGAGTTTTTGAGATATGTTCTTTATCTAAAGGATGAAAATTCAAAGATCCAAAGGTTCATTAGTGGGTTTTTAGTATAATTCAAAGACTAGATTGATTTTGATGAGCATTAGTCAATGGAGGAATCCATCAGAAAGTTGAAGCATTGGTATAAATAGTCAAAGAAGAAGCCTTAGTACAAGTGTGACTGGAAAGGTAATGAGAATACTATAGGAAAATGGCTTAAGAAGTGAGAAAGATCTCATGATGTAGGTGACAAGGAAAATGTGGCACCTCAATTGAAATTCAATGCAGCTAAGAGATGACATGGGTCTCAGCCTCAGGAGTACCAGAATAAGCATGATGGCAGAAAACCTTTGAGGTGTTGGACTTGTGGTGGAGACCATCATATAAGGTATTATCCATCACATCATGGTGGCATGCCTTATATATAAAGTATGCAGGAGGCATAGATAGTTTGGGATTTTGGTCAGAGCATTCCTTGGATATATGCAACACTTGATAGCAGGCTTGCATATTATCAGGAATCCATTATCAAGATGGAAGGCAAGCTTTGTGACCAAGTTCTTTCTATTTTTATTGATCCTATATTGAATTATAGTTATATTATTCCTCACCTGGTGGATCAGTGTCAATTGGATAAAAAAGTGCATGACAAGTCTTGGATGGGGGAGTTTGTGATAGGGACGGTGAGAAGAGTTCATCATTCGGAGAGATCTTGTAAATTTTATCTTAATGGCATGCCCATGATAGCACATATAAATGTAATTCCTTTGGTTTCATATAACATGCTTTTTGGCATGGACCGGTTGTTCAATCTCTGGAGCTCACTATGACAAGAAAATTTAGTTCCTAGATGACAATGGAGAAAAGAGAATCTTGCAGCGAAGCATTAGGTGAATTTTGAGGTCTAAAATGGGCCTCCTAAGTAAATTATAAAATAATAGTGGAGATAATAAAATAATTTTAGATTACATCATCAAATTTTAGAGGGAGAAAAGAAAAAACTACTTCTTCAACTCGTATTTTCAACATATATCCCAAATTTTTTACTCAAATTACGAGTGGGAGAGCTCATTGGATGAAAAATGTAATTCATAATCTCAGTACCCATGTTGCATACTTTCGATGGACCCTTCTACATGAAAAATCATGATTGCAATCACATTTTCCATGTATTTCTCATTTTTTGTGTAAAAGGGTCCATCGAAAGTATGCAACATGGGTACTCCTTGGATGGGGAATTATATGTTGCATCCAACAAGTACTCCAGCTTGAAATTTGAGTAAAAACTTTGGGAGTTAAGTTGAAAATACGAGTTGAAAAAGTAGTTTTATTATTTTATTATTTTTTAATATTTTTACCCTTTTACATAAAAAATGGTGAATCGTAACCCATTATTGACATCATCATATTGAATCCTACTAGTTCTTATAAATTTTATTTTGGTTGTACATTTTTCTTAGGAGGGCCATTTTAGACCTCAAAATTCCCCTAATGGAAGAATCCTACATTACTTTGAATGGTTAAAACTATGCAAGCCAAGCATTGTTGTAGGAAAGGATTTTTATTGTTTGTAGTACATGTTTCTAGTGTCAAAGGGAAGGAAGATGTGGATGATTAAGTACTGAGGAAGTACCCTATTTTGCAACATTTTTAGGATCTATTTCTTGTGGATATTCTAGAGCCATTGCCTCATAGGGAGGTGTATTTATCTATTGAGTTGATGCGAGGAGGAACACTAGCATCTAAGGCACCTTACACGATGAGCACAACTGATTTGGTGGAGTTGAACTTGGAGATTAAAGGGATGCTTGATAAGGGATTAAAAAGGTGAAGTGTGTCTCTTTGGGGAGAATTGGTGCCTTTTGTAAGGGAGAAGGATGGTACTCTCATATTATTCATTTATTAAAGGTAGTTAAAAAAGGCGACTGTGAATAATACATATCCATTACCAAAAAATGATTATTTGTTTGCTCAATTGAAGGGATTTGCAGTATTTTTGAAGATTGATATGAGATTAGGATACCATCAGGTGCGCACCAAGGAAGAAGACATATATAAAACTGAATTTATTACAAGGCATGGGAAATATGAGTTTGTGTTTGTTCCTTTTGGTCTTACCAATGCTCCAACCACATTCATGTGTTTAATGAAGAATGTGTGTTCCCTTACCTAGACACATTTGTGATAGTATTTTTTGATGACATATTTGTGTATTCAAAGAACGAGGAGGATCATGAAAAGTACCTAGTAGTAGTATTTAGATTGTTGAGAGAGAATAAGTTATATGAAAAGTTTAATAAATGTAGTTTCTTTCATACTCGAATTCATTATTTTGGCCATATTGTTTCCAAGGAAGGGATAGTAGAGGATGAATAAAATATTAAGTAGATCATGGAGTGTCTAACTACAAAAATTTTGGATGAGATCAACTAATTCATGGAACTATTAGGTTATTATAGGAGGTTCATCAATAGATTCTCTAAGATTGGTTATCCTAGTATATTTTTGAAAAGGAAAGGGAAGAAGTCTCAATAGACTGGGGAGTGTGCATTTACCTTTGATCAGTTGAAGCATTTTATTACAAATGATCTGGTTTTGATGATCATAGATCCTTCTAAGGAGTTTGTGGTTTGTACATATTCTTACAAGGAAGGAATTGATGGAGTCCTGATGTAGGAAGGGAAGGTGGTTTGCTATGAATCAGGAAATTTGAATCAATATGAGTTGATATATGTTAATCATGAAATTGAGTTGGCAACAATCATTCATGCGTTAAATATGGGGAGACATCATATTATTTGCAAGAGGTTCTTCTTGATGAGTGACCATAATGGATCGAGAAACTTTTTTGACCAACACGATGTGAATGCAAGTCAAGAAATATGATTCATTAATCTTAGTGTGTTTGATTTTGAGATCGAGTATATCAAAGGAAAGGAGAAAAATGTTGTGGATTATCTCATTAGGTGAGTGTAGGTGAATCATATTTCAATTGTTATGAAACCAACTCCAAAAATAGAAGAAAAGAGAGATCAACGCCTTAGAAATCAACCACTTCGAGGGGGAAACCTCCAATACATTACATAAATGAAAAATTCTTGGATGATACAAATGACAAAACCTCCTCTCTATATATAGGAGTCCATGGGGCCACAATGTAATCCTAGTGGGGCCACAAAGTAATCCTAGCCAACCTAATAATAATAATGTAAAGGCGCAATAATAAAAATATGGGGGTTACAGGGGTACAACAATAACAATAAGGGGATTACACTAACAACAATAAGGGACTATACTAGTAATATAAGGACCTAACATCAACTGTGATCTCTTATGGGACATATTTACAAGAGTGGATCTTACATGTATGTGAACATGGTAAGAAGTAACAGTAGCTGAGGTAGAGGCTGCAACAACAAGGTGAAGGGGATAGGGATGAGGAGTATCACCTAACAGAAAATGGATTGGTTAGATTCAAGAGAAGTATTTATGTCCCAGATAGCAGTGAGTTAAAGAAGATTACATTGAAAGAGTTTCATGTCAAGCCATATTCATGCCACCCTAGATACCAGAGGATTTTGAAAACTATTAATAAGTTCTATTATTGGCCAAATTTGAAGAAAGAGGTGGTTGATTTTGTTGCAAGGTGCTTGGATTGTGAGTAGGTGAAAGTTGAATGCAAGCATCCAATTAGTCTATTATATCCTATTCCTATTCCAGAATAGAAATGGAAATTGATTTCTATGGAATTCATTACAGGATTATTGAGACATAAAGACAACATGATTCCATCATGTTTTTTGCTGACAACTTGAGCAAGGGTTCTCACTTCATTTCAGTAAATTCAACTAATTGAAATAGTGAAGTATCTTAGATGTTCATCAGGGAGATAGTGAGATTTCATGGAGTTCCCAAGAATATTATATCCTATAGAGATGCCAAGTTCACCTCCAAGTTGTAGAAGGAATTGTTTGTAGGCTTGGAAACAAATTTACCATTCATCACAACTTATCATTAGCAGACGGGTGGAAAAAAGAGAGGGTTAACATTATCCTTGAGAATGTATGTCATGCATTAGTAGAGGAGGTGGGAGGAGTATCTTCCACGGGTGGAATTTACTTATAATAATGGGTATTAAGAATAATTGAAGATGTGTTGATTTGAGGCTCTCTACGAGTAGATTTGTAATACTGCTATCAGCTGGACTGATCTAGTGAATAGGGTGTTGATTAGACAAAATATTTTGGAAAATATGGAGTAGTATATTTATATTATTAAAAGGAAATTAAAGGAAACACATGACATGTAAAAGAGTGATGCATATCAACATAGAGAATTTAAGGAGTTTTAGGTCAGGGAGCATGTGTACGTGTGCATCAAGCCCAAGAGGAAATACTTTAGAATTGGGTTATGCGTCAAGTTGACACCTCACAAATGCAAGCCTTTTGAGATCATTGAGTGGGTTGGACAAGTGGCATATAGGCTTGCACTGCTGCCAACAATGAAATTCCATGAAGTTTTCCATGTTTTATTTCTTAAGATATCTGTACACGATTTTGATCATGTGATTGATTGGTTTGTATTACAGGTGGAACGAAACAGAGAGTTAGCAAGATCCATAATGCATATTGCAGCGGAAATATCTCATGTTATGGAAACAAGAAATAGAGTAGGCTAAAGTGCATTCGAAGCACTTTGGGCCTATTGAATCTACAAGGGAGATGGATGATTAGATGCGAGAATTATATCCTGATTTATTTGTTTGTTGAAGAAAATGAGTTTTTGATATATATATATATCTGTGTGTGTGTGTCAAGGAAACTTTTAGAAGCTAATATTCGTAGGTGGGCTAATATTCCATGCTTTTTCCAAAAAAAATATTTGCCAATTTCCATTTTTCTAAAAATTAATTTGGCCAAATTTTATAGTATAAAACTATTTTGGCTAAAAAATTGTCAATATTATATATTGTCTAATGTAAAAAAATTAGAAATCTAAACATTTTTACAAAATTATCATTGAAAACTTGAAAATTTGGATATTAGGGACTAGTAAGACTAACAAAGGTTGCTAAACTTTAAGATAAACTTCCATCCTTCAATTTTTCCCGTGTGTGTGTGTGTGTGTGTGTGTGTGTGTGTGTGTGTGTCATTGCAAATAATCCATCAAGCTATGCTTATAAAGCTCCAAAAAGTGGTATGTTTGTTATGTTTTCAGCAGTTTTCATTGTAAATACTACATCGAAATGCATTAAAAAGCTCCATATATAGTAAGTTTTCCTGGTTATAAGTGTGACAGAACATTGAGGACGATGTTCCCCTAAGGGGGAGGGGTTTGTAAGAGCCTCGACTTGATTTTCAATTTAAATAAATTAAAATAAGGTCATGGGACATGTGTTTCAAGCTCAACAGAGGGGAAAAAAGTTATATTGGGAATCATTTGCAATTTATTATTCACTATGGATATTTTAATTAGTATTAGAAAAGGTAAAGGTGAAATAAATGACAGTTTAATATGAGAAATAAACTAAAATGGGAGAAAGGGAGATGAAGATACATAAATATGCAAGCAAGGGAAAATTAAGGAAAATGGAGGAATAATAAAAGGAAGAGGAAACAAAAGGAGAGGGAGAACATTTTTTGCCTCTCTGAGTTACTCGTACAACGCTACACACTTAGAAAACTCATGGAGCGTTATAGCATTCACTTGGACATTGAGGCATTCTCACTTAGACTTCAAGAGAGAAAGAACTTGGAAAGAAGCAAGCAATAAAAGGAATTCATGGGTAGTGAAAGAGAATATTAGAAAAGAAGCTACATTATGAGAACATTTCATGTAACAGGTTGCATGTGTGATCTCATTTCTAATATTTGAATGCATTTTTTTATTTGGTTACTTTGTTTCCATTAGCATGGGATTTTTGTGCATTGATAGTGGTTTTAAACTTTCCTTTCCATTTCCTATAGAACCATGGTGTAGAGGGTTCTGTGTTGTTATTAGAATTTAGATGGCCAATAGACTTTGGATCCTAGTAAGGTGGTCTCAAGAAATTTCCCAAGGGTCAAGGGTGGAGATGGGATTTCTCCTTGAAATCTCTACAAATGGGTGTACATAGGAAAATTCCTTTGGGTATGGTGAAGAAATTCAAAGGAATCTAAGATTCTTTGGTGTTAGTTATTTTGAGACCGGTTTAGGTGAAATCATTGTGCTTTAGAGTTGAGGTGGTTTGGCCTCTAGAATCCCTAGTTGGTTCTATTTTGGTTTAATCCATATGATCCCACATTCATGTTTGGAATATGGCATGGGGGTGATTGGACGAAAGGGAGATTTGGTTTAACCCAATGTATAGTATGGTTTTATGTGGAAGTCCCTCACTTGGTTGACTTTATGCATATGTTATATGTGTTATTTATTATTGAGATAAATGAGCACATTTATGGGTTATTTTGTTTATTTTATGACTCGTTTGTCGGGGATATATTCTAGTTAAATTTTGGTTATATGCATTATACATTATTGATGTATAATGTGCTCTTGCTTACATATTCATAAGTTATTGAATGGTATATGAAAGCATGGGTTAACTAGTTTTTTTGTAGCAAGTTTGAGAGGGAATTGGGCTTTCTTTATGGTTCTATGATGAATTTAAGAAGATACTAAACAAATATGCATTCATAACTGGTAGTTACTATGTTTAACATCTATTTAACAAAATGTTTAGCATGTGTTTGGAAATTTTTGAGCAAGGCCCAGCCTTAGTATTCATCTTAATGACTTATTATCATCTTATATTGAAATATGGAAAATTCTCATGTTTTCTAGTTACCTCATATGTAGCTACCAAAAAAATTGAAATTGGGTTGCTATTTGCACCCTCTAAATTGTGAGTTTTCAGCTAAACCACATGGAAAAAGTTATGTGTGTGTGTGTGATCTAGGTGAATATTAGTGGTTGCTGCCTCTTCCACTTGGGGCCCCACCATTGTTTCTTTCAGTTTTTTAGTTTCCTTAATTGTATCACAACTTACTATTTTTAGCATTTTTTCGGGTCCTAAACTTCCGAGCTATTTTGAAGCCATAAACGACGTTTTTTAGGGAAAATCGGAAGCAACATTGAATTACCTTCTATGTATCTAACATCGAAAGTCATATTCCTCATATAGATCTTTCTAACGAGGTATTGTGCGTGTCAAACAGAGATCATATGTTGATGTTATGTCCCCGGGAAGTTGATGCACAAATTTATCAAATGGGGTCCATAGTTTTGGTGCTTCATCTCACAGGGTTAGGTTTTTGGATGTTTAGCATTTTCCATTGTTTCTAAATAATAAATAAACCCTCGAGCCTCATTGTAACACAATTTAGAGGTTGTATCCGCCACATCTCTTCTCAGAGATAAGGTACCAATGCCCTAGCTAGTTTATTTCCATTGTGTCTATAAACAAATTTCAGTTCTTTGATATTAATGAAATGAAGTGTTATTTATACTACATCTCTGTATTTATGTTTATATGTGTATTCTGTTGCATTCTTGCATAAATTTGGATTAGTGGTATCAGAGCGGTTTTCTCTTTCTTGATCCTTCTATGCATGTCCCCAACAAGGTCGGGGTATAAGGAGTTAGGGCTCGATATGGTTGAACCTTTACAAGATTAGCCTTGCAAACCCTGACGGCCGCCCATTGGGGAGGAAAATGAAGATAAGGGTGAATGAAATCCTATCAAAATAATACTCGAGGAGGCCCTCAAGAAACAAAGGAACGCGATGATGGAAAAATTTGTGCAGATCCTTCAACGAGTGCCCATTGGTGACGCATTTGCATTCTGCAACCACTCTGGAGGCGCAACTCCTTTTAAGGTAGAATTAAACATTGACATTTCCATATTTGATGGCCAATTAGATGAAAACAACATAGATAGATGGTTGAATATATTAGAAGGATATTTCTTGGTTCATGACTTTTCTGACCAGGAGAAAATTATTTTTACAGTCCTCAAAACCTCCCCCCATGTCAAGGACTGGTGGGAAACCTACTGTGAGAAAAAAGATGAGGGGGAACCTTCTCTGTTCTTGTCCATACCCACCTGGAATTATTTTCGAGATGCCATGAAGGAATAATATTATCTCGTGGGGAGCTATGCGAGGGGAAAATTTTAGGGGAAAATTTTAGCCCAAAGGCGAAATTTAAGGGGTTTTAGATTTTATTGGGGCGAATTTTTTATATAAAACCTTTTTGTATAGTTTTGTTTAATTAGTCCCAAAATTATTTTAAAAATAAATAATTATTATGCTTTAGCCCAAAAATATAAGGGCGCATAAAACATAAAATGCTGGATTCGCCTCCGCATTTAGTGGTCTGGATAGTTTTGGTTTATATTCGCCCCGATTTACTAGGCTCGAGGGTTTTGGAACTGCATTCGCCCCAATATCCAGTATGGCTGCAGGGTTGGAGTCGACAATGGAGTCGGTCTGGAAAAGAGGTGTCTATTCATATCAATCCAGCAACCCTTCGTCCACATATGGATCTGCCATCGAAATGGGTGAATCGGTCTGCTGGGGCTGCGTTTTGTGGAGGTGCTTGGTCATATGGCTGGAGTTTTCCAAATCCAACATGGAATGACGTCGTTGCTGGTCTTGCCCCTGGTTGGCCTGGTTTCCCAAATATGAATGGTGGTCTAAGCATTGCATGGAGTGTCTAACGTTGGTCCTGGCTCTGTATATAATGCCCTGATTGGCACTTTTCGCAAAACAGGCAAAGGGTCCAAAGCTGAAATTCTTGCTGCCTTTATGGAGAGGAAGCTGCCTTCCATATGTGGTTACTTACAATACTTTGATCAACTATCACTCCAAGGAAGGCCATTTGAATGAGTCTCAGAGGTTGTTTCTTAAAATGACAAATAAGGGTATTGTTCCTAACAGCTATAGTTACAATGAGCTAATTGTTGGCTTCTGCAAGGCAAACAAATTGGAGAAAGGCGATCTGCTAGTATCTCAAACGATGGAGGTTGCTGGCTTAAGTGATGTTGTTTCATACAACACACTTATTAATGCACTTTGCAAACTTCGTAGAACTGGTACTGCTTATAAGCTGCTGAGTGAAATATTACAGAAAGGTATTGTTCCAGATATTGTCACCTACACTACACTGATAAATGGGTTTTTTGAAGAAGGTCATCCTGACCTGGTAGAGGAGCTTTTCCATGAGATGTGGACGGAAGGTTTTACGCCTGATGTGATTACCTATACCACTGTGATTAATCACTTCTGCAGGATGGGTAGGACTGAACAGGCCCGTGATCTGCTATCTGATGGTAAGAAAGGGAATTAAAATTTAATCCTGATGTGGCTTCATACAATGCTTTAATAAATCGGCTTTGCAAATCGTTTAGAATAAGTGAGGCGGTTGAACTTTTTGAAGAAATGATAGAGAGTGGTTGCTATCCAGATGAGCATACTTATAGTCTGGTCATTGGAGGTCTTTGCCGAGAAGAAAGCTGAGAAAAGCTTGTAAACTTTGGGATCAAATGATGGAGAAAGGCTTCATCCTTGTTCAAGCACTCGTGAAATTTTGGTCGACACTGTTCGAAGGAAGGGCATGATTGAAGGGAATACAAAACGGGTACTATTATAACTTTCCAGATTTTGTGTACAATACCTGTTATGTGTATCACACATCACTCTTCCTACTAGCTGACAATAGGGATCCTTTTAAATGTTGCTTCACAATTTATGCGTAAATAACTAGAGATCAAAATTAACTCCTCTTTGAACAAGCTTATGCTAAGAACTTGAGATCAAAATTATCTATCTTCCTTTTTCCCATTGAACAATTTGTTCAATTAAACTTTGGTTCGTGGCTTTCTTTAATTTGTATATATTTACTTATTTTTATGGTGAAGCTCTTGTAAAGGCTGGAGTTCCAGGATAGAGAATGGGTTGTCGTTCAATCTTGCTTAGTTTCTAAGCAAGCAATATTTCAACAAGGGGTTTTCAAACAATGCTAATTAGACAGAAGTACACTCATGGGCATGACCACCGTACTGTTTCTCCTCGGTCAAACAGGTTGGTGCCCCTACCAACTGTTTTTAAAAATTGAATGGCAGCAGCTGTTGGAGCCATTGACCAAGAGAAAGTAAACTTCAAATTTGTGCTAATGAGTTATGTACTCATTTGGTTAATAGTATGATGTTTTGGAATCTTGATTCTAGAGGCCATTTAGAAGCTTAATTGTTTATGTATTTTCACTCAGAAGTTCAACTATATGTAATCCCAAAACTTATGTCATGATTCCATTATAATATATTCACCTTTTACCATGCACAAGCAAACTTTGAACATTTATTGTCTAATGGTTTGGATTTACATTGTTACATGGATCTATTTTTTTAATTCAAATTTGAGTATTTTAGGTATTATTTTGTGGTCCAGTTCTTCAACCCAGTTTTTTCCCAGTTCTGGCCCATTTTGTGATTTTGGGAATCCAGTTCCAGTTCTGACTACTATGTTCAGTGCTCAGATGTACATATCAAGGAAAATAATTCTAGCAGATAGAAGCAATGTCAATCACTTATCACGAATTTGCAATATAGCTTCCCATTTATAAATAGTTGGCACCACCACATGGTGAAACAACAGATTTAGTCAAGTGACACATATAGGTAACTGAATTCATTAGAAGGGAGCATACTGACCTTTCATTTTTCATGGAACAAAGAGTTGTCATGGACAATGGATCTTAACATTGTTTCTCTCTCAATTGAATTATCCAACTTGGCACCTTCATTTCAAATCCACCCGGTGCTTGTAATATGCAAAATATCCATTATTAAACTGCCAAACATACTCTACTACATAGGACCACTCGATGCATGTCTGTCTTCCAAACAGAATTTTGAATATATAATTTTATGGTTAGTTAAAAACTTTGATGGATCTGTTGTGGGAAGCATGACAGCCTATAAAAATGTATACGAATATTTGCCACCCAAAAGGTCATAAGACTTTCTTCACCATTTGACCCCAGTGCACATCATCCTCAGTATTATTCCAGAGCATCTCATTTCTTATAACCATCATATTATCACAATTATAACATATCTTATTCATTCCAAAGAATTCCCATTTAACCAAGAACATAGTGAAATATACAACAGTTTGAACTTTGTACCAAGCCCTCTCAATTCTGCTAACAAGAAATTGTGCGACATATATATATATATATATATATATATATATATATATATATAATCAGAATAACAGTACTATTTATCTCACCAGAGACCTGTAAAATATGAGAATTTAACAACATTCTAGACAAAGGGAGAATAGGGTGCAGCACTCGGTATACTTAAAGTTTACAATTGAAGGAACCACGAAGCAGTTAGAAGCATCTAACAGTCTGGCATCTCAGGTGTCTGTCAACTCAAATGCTCTGCTTTCTAGGAATCTGTCCCACAAGTGATCTACCATACCCTTTTGTATCTTTAATAGCTCAACATCTCCTTGTCATAGATAGTTAAAAGAAAGCCATACAAAATCATCACTTGCACAAAACACTGGGGGTAGACATGATACTAGGGGACTAATATGGATGATTGAAGTGATCTTGCCCACTGCATCTTTATTCAGAATCACTTTTTGCTGGACGAGTAGGCTGGATATAACCATTTCTTGGCCCCAAGCACATGCTTTTTCCATACAAAGTTGTTTGTTTGTTTTTTTTTTTTTTTTAACACCAACAAGGACAGCTAAACTTAAATATACAAGGATTTACAAAATCACTCCAGCTGTACCTGTAGGCAATACATAGTCATCAGTCCCAAAATTTGATCTAAGACTATTTGCCTTTGTATCTATGTGTATAAAGGCAGTGCGTCTATGCCATTAGCTGGCAATTTAACCAACAATTATGATTGTAAACTAACTTACAGATAACTCTGGGTAGTTATTAAGACAAAGCTTAGCTACTTTAATAAAAAATGACTAAACCAACATATCAATGCAACTCATGAAAATAGCACTTGTACAAAAGACCAACTATAACTGATCTGGACTTTTGCTGGAGGAAGATAACCCAAAGGGACAAGTATACATGCCATATCGATGTGGAACTCCCAGGGAAGCACTGGTCAATGCTCCCTCTTAAATATATGAAGTTCGAACGGACATGGATTGCACAATACACACATACCTCTGGTACTTCTGACACAACTCCCAATATTCCTAGAAATACTCTGCCACAGAAAACTCATGGTGCTTTTGTTCTACAATTTATAAGACATTATTAAACCCATTGCGGGTGGAACTTCCACTCCACGAGGGAATGTCTACATGAATGCACCGAAAATGAACCCATAATTATTTGAAATGCCTAAATTCCCTTGTCCTTTAATATGTTTTATAAGTACCACTTTGAATGCATCAGTTGTAATTAGTCACAGTCAGCTACATTAATGCCACAATTCCCATTGCTAGAGAGAACCTGACAACTCCCAAGCTTGACTCCAACATTCACCAAAGTCGAATTGAAGGATTTCCTTCGATGCCTCTCATAACGCCATTCCAAATTCATCATATCAACAATGTTTTTCAAATACAGGACATCTGTGTAAAACCTAAGTTGCTACTGCAAACACAATGTGTCTGATTCCCTAGAGCACCAAAAAACAAGTTGTAAAGTTCTGGCACTGCATCTAAGCAAAAATTAATATTGTACATTGTACTCGAACAAGCTTGACAAATTAAGCCTCCTCAAACTTAGGTTTCAAACAAGTGTCACAAACAATCTCTGAGCAGCAACTGAGGCACAATGACTATCACAGCAACTGAGGATTATTGTGCAGTGTTAGAAGGGATTACAAGTGTTGGCTAAGTGGATTTGTCCACCAGTCTTTAAGTTTTTTCCTACAAATGGATCGGTAGTTAAAATTTTCCCTGCAGGTGACTGATTAGTTAATAGTATGATGTTTTGGACTCTTGAGTCTAGAGGCCATTTAGAAGCTTAGTTGTTTATGTATTTTCACTCAGAAGTTCAACTATATGTAATCCCAAAACTTATATCATGATTCCATTATAATATATTCACCTTTTATTAGCACTGCCTCTGTTGTGACTGACTCTGCTTCCACTACCTAAAAGGGAGCCATTAGGTGTAGAGAGGATATTATTTGTCCCCTTTATGATTAAGCTATGGGATTTCATGAGAATTTATAAAGCTTTGATTAACATGTACATCGGTTTGATGAGATTAGCTTTCTTTGAGGTAGATGAGTATTATGCCAATCTGGGGCCCAAGGATGTCTGCAGTGCTCAAAATCAAGAGTTAGTTGTTGAAGCAGCCAGGGAGGGTATAGTTCTTCTGAAAAATGATGGATCATTGCCCCTATCAACAAATGAGATTAAACATTTGGCTGTGATTGGACCTCATGCTGATGCCACAAAACCTATGATAGGAAACTATGCAGATACAGTTTCTGTTTGTCTTTCATTTGAATTACAGTTGATAATTCTCTAGATTTATGAAGTTTTGAAAATGAAATTATTAAGGGTAGGGTAATGGTATGTTGTTGCATTATAGGGATTCCTTGTAAATACATCTCACCTGCACATGGGTTGGGAAAATACGCTAAAGCTGTATATCGACCTGGATGCTTGGACGTGGCACGTAACGATTCAGGTTTGATACCTGCAGCAGTAAAGGCAGCCAAAGAAGCTAATGCAACTATTCTGGTTGTGGGGTTAGATCTAAATCGAGAGGCACAATCACATGATAGACAGATTCTATTGTTACCTAGATATCAAATGGAACTTGTAACTACAGTGGCCAGTGCTTCCAAAGGACCAGTTATAATGGTCATCATGTCTGGAGGTGGAATTTCCATTCAGAGGAGGATTTTGATATAAAAATTTCTTGAACATGTCCCATGATCCATTGTCACATCAGTTTCGAACCTCTTCTCATGTTAGCGACCCATTTTTTTCAACCAGCATCACCATATAGAAATTTGGATCAACAGGATTGGGTAAAACATGTCCTTTTAGGCCAAGGTTTGGTTCGGGTCTAATTCAAAAAACCACATCACTTGTACCCAAATTGATTGCAAGGTCTCTAGGATGATTCAAAGCTAAACCTGCCAATCTATTTGGATTGTCTCCAAACCACTGGATAACCAAACAATTTTTGTCAAACATGAATTTGTCTACAAAATATGACCTTAAATTACCAGTAATAGCATATGATGGAGCCAATGGTCCCAGTTTCTTTTCCAAGTTTGGAGCAGTGGCCTCTAAGGCTTCCTTAGGCCAATTTCTTTCTCTTAGATCCATCAAATTCATCCCTGTTCCATCGGTTTCATCAATATTGGCATAGCCACCAATAAAAAGGGATGTCATGAAAGAAATTACAAGAGAAATTATTTCAGTGTTATCATAGATATCCTTGTTTTTCTAATATAATTTCCGTATCTGAGGTCCTGTGTATATTTCATGTGCACAAGACCCAGTAAGAAAATCCAATTCAAGTATTGCATCAAAAACCTTCTCAATTTCTCTGCACTGTGCTGTTGTACTATTGTCCATACAAATAGATGATTCATTTGTGGAGAAATCAACCTGAAGCTAGAAAACCAAAGGATCTTTTGGATTCACTCCTTTTAGAATGGATTCCAGGGAACCATTTCTCCAATAAACACTCCAGGGATACTGCCCACTTCCAGATTTAGCCCAGATTTTATCAAACTTTAAATTCTCCTTCTTCAATTTGTTCAGTATGAGGTAAAGAGCTTCTACCCATATCTAAGGTGATGACACAACACACCCATTTCCCGATGGATCTCTGTATACTCCATGCTTTGTCTTGTAATGTGGTAAATTTGAATCAAAATGAATTGTTTCAGAGAGGACAATACACATATTATAGTCCAAAATAGTTGTTTTAAGAGACCTTCATAAACTAAAATGTGTTTTTCTATTTTAGATATCCCATTTTCTTATAATCTTATTTAATGCATTGAATGCTATATTGGACATTATGGGCTCCTCCCTTGACTGGTTGATGTAAACAGTTGCTTTTATTGTCAACAAAATTATGTGAAGTATATAGAGGAGTTGTCCTAAAGCACCCTGTACTTTCTCCAAAAAATTTCTTACAGTTATTCAAATTGGATTCAAACCTTTTTCCACCAAAGTTTGGAACATTGGAATTTTGACATGCATAAGGAGAACTAAAGATATTCACAGTGCTCATCCCTCCATCACCATTTGTCTGCCTCATAAATGTGGTTGTAGAAAAGCAACTCTCAGGGGTCACAGATGCTATATAATGTGGTTGGTGCCTATCTTCATTTGAAATTGGGTATTGAAGTTGTTGTTCTAGGTATTGAACTCTCTTATTCATTTGTAACTGTTCTAGACAAATCTTTTCATATTATTGAGGGATTATTTCAGCAACATTATGAGATAAGTCCATATTTCATCTCCCGTAAATGTATTGTTGCTTCTACACAAACAGTTACCTGCACACCATGACTACAAAAATAATTTTTATCATATTGTATTGGATTGCTTGAACATTGATTGATTTGGATATCAATCAATGCCTAACAATCAATTGATATCCTTTTATGTACGCAAGAAAGAGTTAGGTTCTTCTTTTTGATACAGGGAAAATTGTCATAGATCTGAAAAGTGATAATAAGGGGTAAAGCTTTGTCCAAGGAAAATTGTCATAGAACTGCAAAGTGATAATAAGGGGTAAAGCTTTGTCCAGTAACTACTTCCTTGCTTGTTTAACCAGTAATGCTGGCTCAACGTGGCTGGATCCCGTTCATATAGATGAATGGAGGTGTGAGATAAATGGGTAAGAGGAGTAAGCAATGAGGTTCTTTGATGGGGATGATAAATGTATTTTTGTCAATTAGGTTTTGAGGTGAGCAGTAATTGTAAGCATGGATCATAATCATACTAGTGTATAATAGATCATGGATAACCAGAATTCAGTTTGGATTTCTACACCCATTTTTAATTTACAGGATATCCTATATATTTGTATTACCATATTGCCTTCCAAACTTTGCATATATCCCTCCTAGATGATAAATATGCTGACATGAAGGAATGTATGACAAATTTAGCTTTCAAGTTCAATATCCAGTGCCTTACATTAGAATTACTCCAATGTAGCAATAGGGAAATATATCACTGTTATGCATTTGAGATTTTGGTCTTGTCGTAAAATTCATCACCTATGCTTAATATTCAACAGTTACATTTTTACCTTACAAATATAGAAAAATTCATATTAAGCCTACAATTAATACCAAGAAAGTAGAGCATTTTTAGGAGAAATGTTTCTGAATGTGACCAATCTTGAAAAAGAAAGCCTATAATGTAGACCAATCTTGAAAAAGAAAGCCATCCTTCCTTCTTGATGAGCTTTCCTTATATGGTTCTTCAAAGGAATTGTTCTTCAAAACCCTTATATGGTTCTTCAAGATGATGCAAAAATGAATAACTCTATCAGTTCAAGTCAAAACAACCCAATTTTTGATGTGAAAGAACCAATGGTGAATGTAAAGGATGTAGATTATTTGGTACTGGGATGCAATACCAATTCCAAAGGTTGTTCAGAACATCCTTTGGATGATGTTAATACTAGGGCGTTTTCAACAGAACCTGAAGATGGTGTCACTGACCCAGAACTGGTGGATGATCATGATCTGAGAGGCTTCTCAGAAGAATCAAATCTTAATACCATAGTTTCTCCAGAAGAGCTTACTTATGGCATTAATTCAATGCATGTCTCAAAAGCACCTGTGGATCCTGTTGATGTAGTAGTCTTGTCAGAAGAGCAGGCTAACATTGTAGGTCCATTGCAAGTTAATAATGCCCCTTCCCTTATAAAATGAAATATTTCAATATTGAATACTGAAGAGCACAAGACAATGTCAAATAAACACACAGGAAACATTGATTTTAGAGTGACTGAAAACTCTTCCAGGGACTTTGTGTGGGCAGACAATGCAATGAGATATTGATGTCACAAATAAAATTTAACGATGTGAGTTATTTTCAGAGCTAGCAAACATGCACTTGTGTTACCTATAAGTTATATATCACTGAACGGTACAGGCAGGATAGAGGAAACTAAGGGTCCCTCAGGCAGAGAAACTAAGGTTCCCTAGACCTCACATCCGCAATAGGTCACACAGTACAGTAAATTCATAAAACGATTTTGTCAGAATAAAGAGTTCAACGAAAATAAAGTTCCCAATCCGGGATAGAAATTTATTTAGCAAATAACAGTAGAAAAATGACATATATGTCATGTCTAGAGAACCTATATTTTGAGTTGTAACAAAGCGAATTTAAGATGATGAGAACAATAGAAAAGATGTTTCAAGTCTCTCTTTGTTCATATTAAAAGAGGATACAAAACAAGACAAAGGACAAAATGCATGCCATGTCAAGATACCCTGTATTTTCGGTTGTAACAAAGTGATTTGAGAAGATGAAAGTAATAGAACAGGTGTTTCAAGTATCTTTTTCCTCGTCTCCAAAAAGGATTCACAATAAGCGCAATTTCAAGAGTCACTCATACTTAGAACCAATATGATTGTCATGAGAGATTACTAAATCAAAGGTATAAAGAAGAAAACAGATACTTAAAGTTCAAACAAATTTCACATCTTCAACCCACCTAAGACATCAGAATTTTTCCACAGAACTCTTAAGCAGAATTGCATAGCAAAAACTCTGCCATTGGCCAGAAGCAATCAATACAATCATAAAGACAGGACAATGTCAAATAAACACACAGGAAACATTGATTTCAGAGTGACTGAAAACTCTTCTAGGGACTTTCCTGTACCAATAGACAGCTGTACAGATATTGCTGTCACAAATAAAGCTGCAGCATTTTTTATACCTGCAGCAGTAAAGGTAGCCAAAGAAGCTGATGTAACTATTCTGGTTGTGGGGTTAGATCTAAATCGAGAGGCAGAATCACATGATAGACAGATTCTATTGTTACCTAGATATCAAATGGAACTTGTAACTTCAGTGGCCAGTGCTTCCAAAGGACCAGTTATAATGGTCATCATGTCTGGAGGTGGAGTGTCCATTCAGAGGAGGATTTTGATATAAAAATTTCTTGAACATGTCCCATGATCCATTGTCACATCAGTTTCGAACCTCTTCTCATGTTAGCGACCCATTTTTTTCAACCAGCATCACCATATAGAAATTTGGATCAACATGATTGGGTAAAACATGTCCTTTTAGGCCAAGGTTTGGTTCAGGTCTAATTCAAAAAACAACATCACTTGTACCAAAATTGATTGCAAGGTCTCTAGGATGATTCAAAGCTAAACACTAGCAATCTATTTGGATTGTCTCCAAACCTTTGGATAACCAAACGCTTTTTATCGAGCTTGAATTTGTCTACAAAATATGACCTTAAATTACCAGCAATAGCATATGATGGAGCCAATGGTCCCAGTTTATTTTCCAAGTTTGGAGCAGTGGCCTCTAAGGCTTCCTTAGGCCAATTTTTTTCTCTTAGATCCATCAAATTCATCCTTGTTCCATCGGTTTCATCAATATTGGCATAGCCACCAATAAAAAGGGATGTCATGAAAGAAATTACAAGAGAAATTATTTCAGTGTTATCATAGATATCCTTGTTTTTCTGATATAATTTCCGTATCTGAGGTCCTGTGTATCTTTCATGTGCACAAGACCCAGTAAGAAAATCCAATTCAAGTATTTCACCAAAAACCTTCTCAATTTCTCTGCACTGTGCTGTTGTAATATTTTCCATACAAATAGATGATTCATTTGTGGAGAAATCAACCTGAAGCTAGAAAACCAAAGGATATTTTGGATTCACTCCTTTTAGAATGGATTCCAGGGAACCATTTCTCCAATAAACACTCCCGGGATACTGCCCACTTCCAGATTTAGCCCAGACTTTATCAAACTTTAAATTCTCCTTCAATTTGTTCAGTATGAGGTAAAGAGCTTCTACCCATATCTAAGGTGATGAAACAACACACCCATTTCTCGATGGATCTCTGTATACTCCATGCTTTGTCTTGTAATGTGGTAAATTTGAATCAAAATGAATTGTTTCAGAGTGGAAAATACACATATTATAGTCCAAAATAGTTGTTTTAAGAGACCTTCATAAACTAAAATGTGTTTTTCTATTTTAGATATCCCATTTTCTTATAATCTTATTTAATGCATTGAATGCTATATTGGACATTATGGGCTCCTCCCTTGACTGGTTGACGTAAACAGTTGCTTTTATTGTCAACAAAATCATGTGAAGTATATAGAGGAGTCGTCCTAAAAGCACCACATACTTTCTCAAAAAATTTCTTACGAGTTATTCAAATTGGATTCAAACCTTTTCCACCCAAATTTTGGAACATTGGACTTTTGACATGTGCATAAGGAAGACTAAAGATATTCAAGTACTCATCCCTCCATCACCATTTATACCTTATGCATAGCCTCATAAATTATCGCTAATAATAACTTACGGTCACATATGCTATATAATGTGGTTGGTGCCTATCTTCATTTGAAATTGGGTATTGAAGTTGTTGTTCTAGGTATTGAACTCTCTTATTCATTTGTAACTGTTCTAAACAAACATTTTCATATTGTTGAGGGATTATTTCAGCAACATTATGACATAAGTCCATATTTCATCTCCTGTCAATGTATTGTTGCTTCTGCACAAACAGTTACCTGCACACCATGACTACAAAAATAATTTTTATCATATTGTATTGGATTGCTTGAACATTGATTGATTTGGATATCAATCAATGCCTAACAATCAATTGATATCTTTTTATGTACGCAAGAAAGAGTTAGGTTCTTCTTTTTGATACAGGGAAAATTGTCATAGAACTGAAAAGTGATAATAAGGGGTAAAGCTTTGTCCAGGGAAAATTGTCATAGAACTGTAAAGTGATAATAAGGGGTGAAGCTTTGTCTAGTAACTACTTCCTTGCTTGTTTAACCAGTAATGCTGGCTCAACGTGGCTGGATCCCATTCATATAGATGAATGGAGGTGTGAGATAAATGGGTAAGAGGAGTAAGCAATGAGGTTCTTTAATGGGGATGATAAATGTATTTTTGTCAATTAGGTTGTGAGTTGAGCAGTCATTGTAAGCATGGATCATAATCATACTAGTGTATAACAGATCATGGATAACCAGAATTCAGTTTGGATTTCTACACCCATTGTTAATTTACAGGATATCCTATATATTTGTATTACCATATTGCCTTCCAAACTTTGCATATATCCCTCCTAGATGATAAATATGCTGACATGAAGGAATGTATGAAAAATTTAGCTTTCAAGTTCAATATCCAGTGCCTTACATTAGAAGTACTCCAATGTAGCAATAGGGAAATATATCACTGTTATGCTTTTGAGATTTTGGTCTTGTCATAAAATTCATCACCGATGCTTAATATTCAACGGTTACATTTTTACCTTACAAATACAGAAAAATTCATATTAAGCCTACAATTAATACTAAGAAAGTAGAGCATTTTTAGGAGAAATGTTTCTGAATGTGACCAATCTTGAAAAAGAAATCCTATAATGTAGACCAATCTTGAAAAGCGTAACTATGATGACTTTCCTTATATGGTTCTTCAAAGGAATTGTTCTTCAAAACCCTTATATGGTTCTTCAAGATGATGAAAAAATGAATAAATCTATCAGTTCAAGTCAAAAAAACCCAATTTTTGATGTGAAAGAACCAATGGTGAATGTAAAGGATGCAGATTATTTGGTACTGGGATGCAATACCAATTCCAAAGGTTGTTCAGAACATCCTTTGGATGATGTTAATACTAGGGTGTTTTCAGCAGAACCTGAAGATGGTGTCAACGAACCGGAAGCCCGAGTAGATGATCATGATGCGAGAGCTTCTGGAAAGAATCAATCTGTCCTGCCAGTTTCTCGAAGAAGCTTATTCCATGGCATTATTCAGCTACATGTCTCCAAAAACACCTGTCGATCTACTGTTGATGCGGTAGTCTTTCCTCTTGGCCGGAAAACGGAGACTACCATTTATGAGTCCATTTCTGGTTAATAATACCCCTTCCCTTATGGCAAAATATTTTAATGTGGCCTGAGTTGTTAGAGCACAAGACAATGTCAAATAAACACACAGGAAACATTGATTTCAGAGTGACTGAAAACTCTTCCAGGGACTTTCCTGTACCAATAGACAACTGTACAGATATTGCTGTCACAAATAAAGCTGCAGCATTACTACTTCCCTCATGAGTCACCATGTGCCATTCTTGGTCTCGGTGGTTCTCTTCCTTCTACTCCTAGTTCAACTACCATATCTTCATTGGAACCAACAACCCGAACTCCACTAGACAACGATTCACCATTTTGTAGTAGTGATTCGCCATTTGTACTGGTGATTCTCCATGTTTTTACAAGATAATATAATCTCGTGAGAGATTTGCCAAAAAATTATATATACATATTATATTATTAATAAAATCGCCTTCCATTTTTCCTATGTATCATAGGGATTCGCCTATTTATTATATATATAAATTTAGGGGGGTTCTTAAAATTTTCCACGATGTTGATTACTTTCTTGTTGTGATGTTCATAATGCCAAGTATGTGATGACTACATGAATAATGAAATGAGTGGAAGGTTACATCATACAGTATTATGTTAATGTACTACAATAGAGGTTGTTAATGGTTAAGCAATTTACTATTCTTATTCTAAGATTACACTATGAACTGGTGAACATTCTATGTAATGATGAGTAAAGAATATTTAATAGTGAATGGATAGTTACCCGTGAGTAACTTGTATAAAAAAATTTAACTCCTTACATTTCCATGTGAAGTTATCGGTGTATGTTACAAAGATGAACCACATTGGTTGGTATCTCTCATCATGTACTTAATTTGAACCACAATGGTTGGTTTGAAATGATTGTCTTCATCTATTTAAATATGAGGCGATGATATGATCTCTCATCTTGTCCTGAAGATGAACCACAATGGTACAATGGTTGGTTCGAAAAGCCACAATGTTTGATGTTCATATGCGGTTATCACCTAAAGACCTCTATACAAATTATGGATCAGAGAATCCAAATTCCAAATATATATATATATATATATATATATATATGCTAAAGAACATTGCCGAAGCTTTTCGAACCAACTAGTGTGGTTCATCATCAGGAAACTAGGTGAACCAAACTGGTTTGTTCTAAACACTTCTGAAATGTTCACATAAACCTAAACCTAAATTCTGAGGAAAAAAATTCTTTAAAAACCATTTAAGTTAAACTCCAAGTTAAACTCTTTGGACTAGTCACAAGCTAATTTACCAATGAATCCCCTCATTTTACTCCATAGTCATCCAATTACTCATTCCAGTGTGGTTCATCGTCAAGACTAAGTGAAAGAATGCTAGTTTTGAACCAACCAGTATGGTTCATCATCAAGACTAAATGAACCAAGGCGGTTGTTCAAAACATGCATAATGTGCTGAACAGGCTCGCTGACGGAAAAGAAATTCTTTAAAAAACTATTAAAGTCATTTAAGTTAAACTCTTTCTCTTTCTCTTTCTTTCTCTTTGGACTAGTGACAAGCTAATTTACCAAAGAATCCCCTCATGTTACTCCATTGTCATCCAATTACTCATCGACCATCTTTAATCAACATATTATTAAAAAAACTTGACTACGTCTATCCCTAATGTACACCATTTAAATATACCTTAAAAACCCCAAATACACTCCATCAGAAATGGAGCCAACCCCTTCCCACTATGTGTAATTCTATAAATGGCCACCGATCTAAAATTCAGATAGAACAAACACACCCCAATTGTACCTCATAAAATGATTCTAGTTGTTAATTCGAATCCCTATAACTATAACGACCATCATCATTTATCCACGAATACCTAACAGTGGGCACATATTTCAATATTTCAAAAAAATTACCATGTTTATTGCATGTCCGAGTAGTGGAAGTTATGACCTTGTGACTGTCAGTATGGTTTTATAAGGATGAGGGATCCAAACACTCTCCACTCACTCTTCCAACGAAAAATATTGAACATTTCACTGCCTGGGTGCGTCAGTTTTCACTGACAGATCGCGCATCATACCGTGATTTTCTTAGCAGGTATTGGATCTCTGATCCTTCAATTCTATTTGTCCAAAGAGGTGTGTTTACTGTACTTTTTTTCTTTTTATAGTTGTGTTTTCGGCATGGTGTGAGCACTAGAGTTCTAAATTTTTTATTCGTATTTTGGGGCAGGGATTCTCGTTTTATTTTCAGGTTGTGTATTTTGGAAGTTTTTTTTAGCATTGCGCAGATTTATCTGAGCTGGGTTTCTACATGCACAGGTAAAAGGTCTTTTAGTCTTGGGTTTGGGAGCTCTATTTTATCTATGTTTGTGTTCATATTACTTTGTCACAAATAAAACTGTGACATTACTACTTCCCTCATGAGTCACCATGTGCCATGCTTGGTCTCGGTGGTTCTCTTCCTTCTCCTCTTGGTTCAACTACCATATCTTCATTGGAACTAACACCCCGAACTCCACTAGACAACGATTCACCATTTTGTAGTAGTGATTCGCCATTTGTACTGGTGATTCGCCATGATTTTACAAGATAATATAATCTCATGAGAAATTCGCCAAAAAATTATATATACATATTATATTATTAATAAAATCGCCTTTCATTTTTCCTATGTATCATGGGGATTCGCCTATTTTTTATATATATAAATTTAGGGGTTCTTAAAAATTTTCCCTTTGATGTTGATTCCTTTCTTGTTGTGATGTTAATAATGCCAAGTATGTGATGACTACATGAATAATGAAATGAGTGGAAGGTTACATCATACAATATTATGTTAATGTACTACAATAGAGGTTGTTAATGGTTAAGAAATTTACTATTCTTATTCTAAGGTTACACTATGAAATGTTGAACATTCTTTGTAATTATGACTGAGGAATATTTAATAGTGAATGGTTAGTTACCCGTGAGTAACTTGTATAATTTTTTTTTAACTCCTTACATTTCCATGTGAAGTTATCAGTGTATGTTGCAAAGATGAACCACAATGGTTGGTATCTCTCATCCTGTACTAAAGATGAACCACAATGGTTGGTTTGAAATGCTTCTCTTCATCTATTTAAATATGAGGCGATGATATGATCTCTCATCTTGTCCTGAAGATGAACCACAATGGTACAATGGTTGGTTCGAAAAGCCACAATGTTTGATGTTCATATGCGGTTATCACCTAAAGACCTCTATACAAATTATGGATCAGAGAAGCCAAATTCCAAATATATATATATATATATATATATATATATATATATATATATATATTGGGTAATAATCACATGCTAAAGAACATTGCCGAAGCTTTTCGAACCAACCTGTGTGGTTCGTCATCAGGAGACTAGGTGAACCAAACTGGTTTGTTCTAAACACTTCTTAAATGTTCACATAAACCTAAACCTAAATTCTGACGATTTTTATTTTTATTTTTTAAACCATTTAAGTTAAACTCTTTGGACTAGTCACAAGCTAATTTACCAATGAATCCCCTCATTTTACTCCATAGTCATCCAATTACTCATTCTAGTGTGGTTCATCATCAAGACTAAGTGAAAAAATGCTAGTTTTGAACCAACCAGTATGGTTCATCATCAAGAATAAATGAACCAAACTGATTTGTTCAAAACACTTCTACAATGTTCACAGAAAACCTAAATCGACGGAAAAGAAATTCTTTAAAAAACTATTTAAGTCATTTAAGTTAAACTCCAAGCTAAACTCTTTCTCTTTCTCTTTCTTTCTCTTTGGACTATTGTGAGCTAATTTACTGTAGTCCCCTCATGTTACTCCATTGTCATCCAATTACTCATCGACCATCTTTAATTAACATATTATAAAAAAAAACATCACTAGGTCTATTCCTAATGTACACATATACCTTAAAAAAACCCCGAATACACTCCATCGGAAATGGAGCCAACCCACCCACCTATTGTAATTCTATAAATAGCCCCTTTAACCTGGAAGTCGAGATGGAACAAACACTAACACACCCCAAGTGTACCTCATAAAATGATTCTAGTTGTTAATTCGAATCCCTATAACTATAACGACCATCATCATTTATCCACGAATACCTAACAGTGGGCACATATTTCAATATTTAAAAAAAATTACCATGTTTATTGCATGTCCGAGTAGTGGAAATTATGACCTTGTGACTGCCAGTATGGTTTTATAAGGATGAGGGATCTAAACGCTCTCCACTCACTGTTCCAACGAAAAATATTGAACATTTCACTGCCTGTGTGCATCAGTTTTCACTGACAGATCGCGCATCGTGCAGTGATTTTTTTAGCAGGTATTGGATCTCTGATCCTTCAATTCTATTTGTCCAAAGAGGTGTGTTTACTATACTTTTTTTCTTTTTATATTTGTGTTTTCGGCATGGTGTGAGCACTAGAGTTCTAAATTTTTTATTTTTATTTTGTGGCAGGGATTCTCGTTTTATTTTTAGGTTGTGTATTTTGGAGGTTTTTTTTAGCGTTGTGCAAATTTATCTGAGCTGGGTTTCTACATGCACAGGTAAAATATCTTTTAGTCTTGGGTTTGGGAGCTCTATTTTATCTATGTTCATATTCTTTGTCACAAATAAAGTACAGCATTACACTACTTCCCTCATGAGTCACCATGTGCCATTCTTGGTCTCGGTGGTTCTCTTCCTTCAACTCCTAGTTCAACTACCATATCTTCATTGGAACCAACACCCTGAACTCCACTAGACAACGATTCACCATTTTGTAGTAGTGATTTGCCATTTGTACTGCTGATTCACCATGATTTTACAAGATAATATAATCTCGTGAGAGATTCGCCAAAAAATTATATATACATATTATATTATTAATAAAATCGCCTTCCATTTTTCCTATGTATCATGGGGATTCGCCCATTTATTATATATATAAATTTAGGGGAGTTCTTAAAATTTTTTATTTTCCACAGACTATGAGGAATAATTTTATCTGATGGACTTCTGGCTTATAGTAGAAAAGGATCAAGATTTTCAAGATGTCAGGAAGCTAATGAATATGTTCCATACCAATTTTGTAGAAATTCTTTCGGTAGTAATCACATGCAAAAGAACGAGATTGACGCGTTTGAACCAACCGGTGGTTGTATCATCATCATAGTCACGATGATGAACCACCTTTGAGATTGGTTCGAAGCTGGTATTTTCTTTACTACCGAAAATTTCTACAAATTATATTATGGATCCACGAAGCTTATTCCAAATGTTCCATACCGTCCGCACAAAGTTGGGTATCAAATATTCAGAGAAAAATTGGGTGTGGAAGTATCACAGTTGTTTGCATAGATACATTCAGAAGGAAATGAATTTCCTAGAGATCTCCTCGCTTGATACGACATACCAGTATCATGCCAAGATTGAGCAGAAATTCAAACATAAGAAGCTAGACTTTGGATCTATGAATCAAAAGAAAAAGAAAGGTGCCCCAAAACAACATAACAAAGGACAAAGCCAAGGCATGGCAACCCAAGGTAACTTGACAAAGACGTAAGAAAAAAACAACACCACGAAGCAGAAGAAGGACACAGGAAAGTGGTGTGAGTTCCATAAGAGCTCTACTCACAACACAAGTGAGTGTCGGGCCAAGCAGTCACTAGTGGTTGAGCTAAAGGCTTGTGAATTAGATGCATGCTCTGACTTTGAATCAAAACCCAACAAGGGGGGATGACAAATGGAAGTATATTATCCATGTGGAGCCCAACACCATCTTTTCCACCATGAAGATGCAGAAGGAGGAACTGGAAGATCCAAAGGAGGAGGAGCGTACCTTCCACTCCTAGATGTGGGTAAAGCATTCTCTGCCATAATTCATTGTCGAGAGTGGGAGCAAAAATAACCTCATTTCAGTAGAGGTCATGAAGCGGTTGGGCTTGCCGACCACATCACACCCACAGTCATACACAATCGAGTGGCTTCACCGAGGACGCGATCTTCACGTCAGCCAGTAGTGTTGCCTTCCCTACAGCATCATGCCCTTCACAGATGAGGTATTATGTGACATTGCTCCTCTTGATGTTTGTGATGTATTATTAGGCCAACCATACTTGTGGAAGTGACATGTTGTGTATGAGTCCTGACCTCGCAGTATTATTCTTACTTTGGGAAATAAGATGTACATGATGTCATAGCTACCATTACCTACTGTTGTCTCTTTGGTTACTCAAAAATAATGTAGTAAGCTCATTTCCAAAACCTGGAACTTTTTTTCCTAATAATCCACCCTTAGGAAAAGAAGAATATTGTGGCCACGACCTCGAGACACAGCTTTTCCACACAACATAAACAAATGGACAAGGTCGGGGAGGAGTACAGGGACATCTTCACCTCTCCTGCAGGGGTGCCTCTGCAATATGAGGTCAAGCACCCCATCAATCTGACCCCAGGTGCGTCGCAGCCCAATGGACTGATATATCACCGCTCTATTATAGAGAACGATGAAATTAGGAGGTAGATTCAAGAGCTGTTGTAGAAAGGTCACATGTTTTAAGATCTAAGGTTATCCAAATGTTAATAAACATAAAATATTTATTTAAGAAATATGCATTTGTAAATATTTTGAGAAATAATAATATAAATAATGAAAAATCAAGAAAATTTATGTCGATGTCATGACAAAATTAAAGAACATAAGAATATCTAAAGATGAGAATGAAAAAATCCCTATATAATCCTCAAAAACTAGGAAGGGTGCAATGACACATTGGGTTTGGGTAGCTCCAAGACATTAATACTGTGAGAAATTTTTTACATCAAAGAGCTCGAACATTTCTATTTACTACATAAACTAGTCAACCCAAATTAGAGGAAAAGAGGGTGGTTACACTAAGAGGTCAATCCAAATTAGAGGAAAAGAGTGTGACTTCTTAAGCATAGATATCTAGAGCCATTGCAATTGCATTATCATCCTTGGAACTAGTGTAAGGGATTCCCAAGGTTTTAGAAATCCTTAAGGTGACTAACATAAACAAGGAGATACAATGAGTCATCCATCCTTGACTCATGGACATGTGATTAAGGCTCATAGTAATTCTTTACTCAATATATTAAACCAAATTATAAGATATCTTTGAAGAAATTTTCAAGTATAAAATAGATTTTGATAATAACAAAACAATGCTTAATTAAAAAAATTTGGAGTGATAAAATTTTAAAATAAAAAGAGATGGAACCTTTTTTTAATTTGATTTAAGTTTACTTAATTTAAATAGATATTAGTGAAATATATTTATTGAATATAAAATCAAGTTCAATATTTATAAAATACCCAATCTAAATATTTTGAATAAATTAATAAAAATATACCATTAAAATATATTAAAAACAGATGTCTTATACCTATCTACATAAATTCATTTTTTTATCAAATTTTTTTATAAAATTTAATTTCAAGTTTTATCAAAAAAATATTTTAAGTAAAATTTAGTTTTGAAAGACAAATAATAAACAATATATGTATTATTCTAATAAATCACGTCTATAATTAATTCATTAATTTAATTAATAAACTTCAAAGTATGCTAACAGATACAACTTATTATCTAATTTTATTATATAATTGATTAAAATAGTGAAACTATCAAATTATTTAAACAGAAACGTGGCATGCGCTGACACTCCCTGAAATCGCACTAAGCACTTGAAATTCGGGGTGCAGATTCCGACCCGTTAGTCACGCCTCTTCCATTTCAACCTCTGAACCATCTCAGGTGTCAAGGATTAGGGTTTGGTTAAGTGTGATTGGATTAGGTTTATGTTTTCCTTTAAATAAGACCTTTGGAAATGTTAGGAAATCGCGACGCAAGAAAACTAAACAGAGGTGATCGTGAGCTTGATTTCGGTCGCAGCAGAATTAAAACCAAGGTGATAAAGAAATGAAGAGGAAAGTAGAGACGAAGAAGAAAGTAGAAGTGAAGAAACACCGCAACAGGTATCTACAAGAAAGCCGTTCTCCGATATCACTATCTACAAGAAAGCCGTTCTCAGAGCTTGGACAAGAAAGCCGTTCTCCGATATCACTATCTATTCCGTGAATCATTTCTAAACCCTCCTCCATATCGAGGAAGCCGGCCCACAAACTTCCCAACTGGCGGAAGCGGAGCAGAAACTGTTCAAACACCCAGATCTTCCATAGATCCGTCTGGCGGAAGCGGAGGCGGCACTATTCAAACACCCTCGTCCTCCATAGGCCCAACTGGTGGATTCGGAGCAGGCACTACTCAAACACCCCCCTCCTCCATAGGCTCAACTGGCAGAAGCGGAGCAGGTTCTTCGTCTTCGCTGGAAGGACTCGACCCTATAACCTTAAGCGGGATGAAGATTGACAGAGTCCACCGCGGCCGTGTGCTCTACGGAACTCTCTGCAGTGATGTCTACAAGATGACCAGCGTTATTACTGTGCTAGAGGACGACAATGGCCGTGCTGTGAGGTTGCAAATTAATAATGTAGCTGACTCGCCCACGAAAGTCGAGAGTCTTTACCCAAAGGGAGCCAAGGTAGGCATCCGGGACCCCACTTTAATGCGTATGTCCGATGATACCCTTATGATGATTGTCGAAAACCCTGCCGCTATCCAGTTTCTGAATGATCATGAAGTTGACGGGGAATGAATAAGAATAACCACTATTCAAAGTTCTAAGGTCACTCGTAAAATTTACTATGTACTCTGACTGCACGAGCATGCCAATGCAGATTTATGGATCTTGATTTATATTTTTTAAATTGTTGGGTTTATGGATCTTGACTTAATATTTGAAATTGCTTGGTTCATGGATCTTGATTTTTATTTTTGAAATTGGTGGGTTAATGGATCTTGATTTTAATTTTTGAAATTGACTTTTTTTTATCGAATTTACAGAGCAAAAGAAAAAGATCAATCGGACAACTAGCGAATTCTTTGAATACTGGTATTTTTCGTTTCTATTGGAATTAAATAAAAAGATCTCCATATCTTCTATGCCAAATAAAATTATAGACCTCTACATCAGACCAACCTGGAAATTTTCATTGAACTTATCACAGTATTTCAGGATAGCTTATGCACTGTATCTCCGTATATTTACATCAGCAAAATCTATTTAGCAATATAATTTTCAAAAGTGTATAATAGGTAGGTTTTAAATTAAAATTCTTTATTTGATATTTTGAAATTAATTTGGAAATATTTCAGTATCTGATACGAGAAATATGACCGATAAAAGAAATATAACTTGAATCCTATTCTCAAATTCCATAAAACAATCCCAAATTTATTATCAATATAAAAATAACTCATAAAAAATAAATGTTTCTTCCTTGTCAAAATAAAAAAACATAAACCAACGTTAAAAAATTTTTAAACAAAACCGCAAATTTTGTTTGCATCCTGAATTTTATAATTCCTGAGCCAAACTAACGACACGGGAAACCAAAATATCACGAACGCAATCAGCACTCATGACATCCTATAAGGAGCAGATTGGGTTTGTCGTAACTATGTAACCTAACATCCATCAGTTCGTGCATATAGTTTTAAAATAAAAATAAAAAAAACTCTTAGCAATTTTAGATAAACCCAAAATAATATGTAACATAAAATATTAATCTACTCTATAAACTGGTTCAGAAAATCTATAAAAAAAAATCCAAAAAAATGAGAAATTGCATTTTCTAAAATTACAACCAACCACCAAAATACTTTTAAAGCATTTTTTAATTTGAGGTGTAAATAAATCTACGACCGTAAAATTCGGTGAATGAGGTGCAAGTTAAAAAACCTAAGAAATGGACTTCACTACTATGAAAAATATGTGTTCTAATTACTGTCAAAAAGATTGTTGTCTAACGATTAATTCGTGTTTAGTTTTAGTCGTATCGATAGTGGTTTGTCATTTTATTTAGTAGAGTTTTAAGTGTTCATTGACATGGATCGATGAGACTAAGTGTTCTATTTGTACATTTTGGCTTATATTTCTGAATATATGTTATATATCTGCTGGTTTATGCGGCCTGATTTTTGGTTTTTTTCCATTTCATGGACTGCTATTGTAAATGCTTTGATGATTGGGTTTTGAACTTGAATGTCCTTTTGCTCGATCCTACAAGACAAACGTTTTCATGTCATATTGTGACTAATGTCTTATATATATGCTGACAAAATCAGATGTAATATTGTTTTCTGATTGAATATGAAATATAATACTACAATTCATATTGTGACTAATGTCTTATATATATGCTGACAAAATCAGATGTAATATTGTTTTCTGATTGAATATGAAATATAATACTACAACGTTTTTTTCTTACTGAAAAAAAAAAAAAAAAAAAAAAAAAACGCTAGTTAGAAAGAAAGAAAGAAATTATATTAATGTTCAATAAATGATCACAAAAGTAGGTCAATGGGATTGTAGAGTACAATGATGTCAATACAAGGAGGAGTACCAAAAGGTCTCTTATATAAAGAGCACGAAATAAGAAATAAAGCAAGAAAAATATAATGCCTGAAAACCAAAATGAGGAAAGTCCTAGACTCAGTGCAGAGGGCACAAGATAATGGTCAACTAAATCTCTCTCCTAAAACTCGAGGTCGAATGCAAAAAACTCAAGATAGAGTGTTGTCATGAGGGAGGGCTAGGGCAGGATCTGGAGCATGTGTTACGCCACTGCCGAGAAGAAGTGATATGTCGCTAATGATTGGGCGATCTCAACTGCCTACTAGGAAGAGATCTGGTCTGGTAATGACTCACGGGTCCATGTGCTAGGTGGATGGCCACTCTAGCCCGCACTGATCTAGAGTGTGAGGCAACAATGTTATTAACTTGCCGCTTCATGCCTCTTGTTGACGGAGCATTGTAAAAAATGACGTAATCCACTGCAAAGGATCTGCTCTAGGAGGAGGCTGTAGAATCTGTGTGCGAAGTCTCATGGCCTCATGTATGTACAAGGCTAGACATCTTTGGTCTGGGTATTGAAATAAGCTAGATAAGGTATGGATCCCTCTGAACAAGCAATGGAATCTCCCACGAATCTCATAGTAAATGGGGCAGCAGAAGATTAAGTGCTCCTCCGACTCTGTGCCTTGGAGGTGGCACAACTGGCAAATCTTGTCTAACCGGGCAATCTGATGGTCAGTCTCAATCTGTAATTTATGAGAACCTACTTTGATCTGACCCAAGGGAATGCGAAGTGCGTGCATCCAATGGCGAAGCGTGTAAAGGGGTCGAACAATGAGTCCATCTCTCGACAACATGAAGTGCTCAGCATAGAAAGCCATCTTCGGACGTAACCCATCCTGAGGGTTTATCCAAATAACCTCTACATATTTCCTGTAAATATCCTCTCGGATGATTTTATTCATCTCTTGTTTGGTTGGTAGGAGGTGGCCTGGTGCACACAAAGAATACTTGAATGGAGGGAGTTGGTCTATCTTGATACATACTGAATCAAGGAGATTTGAGACTCTAGCATACCAACATCGGGATTGAGCCAAAGGACTCGCTACTGCAATGGACTCTGATGAAAGGCAGGCCAAGTATGGATATCGGTCCTACCCCTTCAATGTATCCGCAAAACCTCGAACATGGTGAAGAAGAGAGATGATACCAAACATTGTCTCAAGGCGAAAGGGGTGGGCTCCAACTCTACAAGAATGATGGGGTGAGGAACTATCTTCTTGCACCAAGTGATGCGAGGAAGAAGGGTGATCTACACTCTCTCTGCAGAAGACCAATCAGACTCTAGTAAGCTAGGACCCCAAACCTCTGAACCACATAGAACCGTGGGTCGAACAAGACTGTTCATTAGTGACATCTTGGCTGATATGTCTTGGAAATGATTCTGAAAACATTGTCTCTCGAGAAGGGGCCAAGGATCCATAGCCCTTGCTAATTTGAGGCTACAGTGCAGGCCACAAGCTAAAGCGAGGTCCTGCGAATAGTACCCCCAGATAGATGTATGAGCTGGTGATCTCGGTCTCTTCTCCTCTGAAAAATAAATGCAAGTCATAGAGGAACTTCTTCGACGTGTTGAAGATCATAACCTTGGTTTTACCTAGGTTAACCATCAACTGTCGAAGATCACTAAAAAGGGCGAGGGCATCCAGCTACCTCTGCAATCCATTAGGGGATGGGGCTCGAAGGACCACGTCATCTGCAAACAACAAGATAGAAATCAAGAGATGATGTAGAAGGAAACCATCATCGTCTTGGATGTGTTCATGCAAGAAGGACTCCAGCTCGTCAATATAGATCCCAAATAGTGTGGGGGACAAGGGACAACCTTATTTTACCCCAATAGTGCTCCGAATAAAATCTGATAGCCCATGTACTGTACGCAAATTTCTAAGGACCGACTCATATAAGCGCATGATGGCTGACAAGAGGGTCTCTGAGATTCCAATATCTCCGAGTCTCTGGAATAATGATTCTCTAGGGAACCTGTTAAAATCTTTTTGAAAGTCTACAAAACAGCAATAGACTTTCGAAGAGCGATGTCGTGCCTCCTCAATGATGACCCTAAGTGTAAGGATGTGGTCAGTAATCTGGTGCTCAAGTCAAAATCTAGCCTATCCTCTAACTCTAATTTGTTTCCGGTCAAGCTCATTGAAGATTTGGAGGTGGAGGGATGAAACATATAGTTTGGAGAATGTGTGGCCCACCATGATAGTCCTATAATTGTTGGGATTTGAGCTAGGCCCCGATTTGTGTATCAGGTGAATGATGTGCTAAGATCATGTCGATGGGAAACCTATACAGACTACATGGTTGAAGAGATCAACCAAGTAGGGAACCAGAGCACGAAGACCGTTTTTAAAGAACTTTGCCTCGAAACTGTCCTCATCTGCTGCTTTGTTGTTGTTCATCACCCAAATGGCTTCTCTGATGTCACTATCATAGAATATGAAACATGAAGAGGGCGGAAAGGTCACCTGAATTTGGGATTTCCTTGGGCTGTCATAGAGGGTGGACACATGGGAGAACATGGACTGGGGGTTCAGGTCAGAGGGGAGGGTATAGTGGAGGGGGAGCACAGTATGCTAGAATTTTCTAGGGGAGTGAGAAAGAGAGGTACACAAGTCACGTATTCTCTGGGAGACAAAGAGACATTTCTTGTGACAGAGGAGGCGACGATATGAGGCTTTGATGTTGGTGTAGGAGGGGTGAGTATGGATGAATGCATGTCGAAGCTGGCAGTGGAGAGCTTTGCATTCCTCATCATACCATCGATTCATAGGGAAAGATCTGGGTTTATGCGAGGTGGAAGTGGGACGATGAGAGTGGGGTTAGGACTTAGGGGCAACATCCAAAATGATGGATGAGAGATAGTTGAACTTGGTCGATGCTAAGTCAAATAGTGAGAATTGGTCCATGGAGGAGAGCATTAGGTGAAGATGGGAAGAGAAGATTTCTGGGTCACCCTCATAAAAAAGAAAAGTAGTTTGTGGTGAGCCCTTAGGGGGAGGTGGGGTGAGAATGGGGTGGTTGTCATCCCAAAGAGAGAAAGAAAGAAGAGCATGGTCAACTAAGGGGATGCGGGAAACAAAAAAGTGATGAATGATAAAAAATGCTTGCTCCTCCACCATGAGGCCAACATGTGAAAAAGCGAGAATTTGGAAAACATGGGAGGCCATTAAGAATCTACAGCTCCTGAGATTCGCCCAAGTGTATAAGATGTCAACCATAGGCGGTAAGGGGCCCCAACGCATCATCAATCATCCTATGAAATCCCACTGACTCTGGATCGATCTCCTGGATGCAGTACACTTCCTCAAGCCAATTGTGAAGAGGGATCTAGAGGGCTCTAGTGCGGGATTGAAAGTCACCTAAAAGAATAACCTCCCCAACTGATGAATACTGGGCTATACCGACATACAAATCAACAAAGGGGTCCCCATCAGGCCCATTATGAATGGGCGAGTGAAAAGAGAAGCTTGTGAAATAAGATAGAGAAAAAGACCTATATTTTAAATTTGATAAGTGAAATGTGAATTTTTATCTTCTAATAAATATTTTATATTTTTATTATTAAAAAAACATATATTTTACAACTAATGTGCTAATATGTTAATATCTAAATATTTTTTCAAAATTAATATTAAAAAAACAATATTTGAGAACTAATGTTTTAATATGTTAATATCAAAATAATTTTTCAAAATTAATAATTAAACAACTATAAAATTGTTTTACCCAGGATCTTTATTTTTAGACATTAGATTTTAAAAAACCTAAAACACCCAAACATGGACCAACCTTTTATATAACCTTTAATTTAATTTAATATAAAAGCATGCTTAGACATTAAGAGTGTTTCAATTCACAATGTTTTAGTAGTAACAAATTCATTAAAATTAGTTAATATTTTAAGTCAATATCTTTCCGTAAATTGTAAAATAAAATGGCTGGAATTGATGTTATTATACTTGCCGCGCAGTTCGTATAAAGCAGCAGTTTTGGCTATGATTTGACATTAATTTGTTTATTGGTAAAAGAAAATTATAGTTTTGTTTGGGCTAAATTTAAAAAAAAATTATTATTTATTTTAAATTTTTAAATATTTTTTTTAGATGCAACTGTCTGATAATTTTAACTTTTTAATCCAGCAGTACCACTTCTTCCTGCTGTGCTGCTGGATACTGCTGGACCTTCCTACTAAACTATTTAGTAGGATTCTGCTGTGCACTTGTTGCTATTTTGTTTTCTGCCAGAGCCTGTGATTTCATTTATGCTATGCACTTGTTACTATTTTGTTTGTGATTTCATTTATTCTACGCACTTGGTACTATTTTGTTTTATGTTTATTTTGGTTTCTATTTTGCACATTTTTTTGTTGTATATTTTGAAATCTCGACGTTGGGGCACAACCATTGCGTTTAATTTTCTGATAGCAGTCATAAGTTAGTTTTGTAGGTTGAGGATTGAGTTTGCTGAGAAAGACAAGTTGTTTTGCAGATTGTGGATTAAGTTTTCAGAGAATGAAAAGTTCTCATTCAGAAAATGATGTCGGTCCATACTATGTATTAAATTATGTTAGTGATGAATTAAATATCTTAGATATATATGTGTTTTCTTTTTACATTTAAGTGAGAGAAGAGAGAGTGTTGTGTAATGTGGCGCTATTACAGGTTTACATCATGTTACTTTGCAACCCTAGTGAATGTAATTCTCAGTAAGTAATTTTACCAGTAAAGGACAAGAAGTTGCAAAATCCATATGAATGTGTATGTTGTGTTTATGAATCATAATCTAAAGTTTGTTTAGTTACTATTTGGTTCTGAAAATTTTCAAATTTTTGTTTGACTACAACACTGGTAATCTAATTTGGTAATCTAAAGTGAGGCTGGAAGCTATTGTTCAAAGACCACAGGTCTGTTCCATCTTTAAGGATTGCACTTGTTTATTACAATATTTCAATTGAAAAAGTGTGGCTTGCATTACAAAACATATCAATAATATTACCAAGGATTGCAGTATTTAAGTTTCATTCTGTGTCTGAACAAAAATTACGCGAGTAAAATTCAAATTAAGGTTGAAACAATCAATTTTTATAGGATTGACATGTGTGCTATAGGATATCAGGAATGCTAAGCATTCAAATTTTGTTGTAAACCAGCCTAGATCCATCCTTTCTCGGATCTGTCTTAGCTACTTTGAGGAAGGGATCAAATCTCTAGAGGTGCAAATCCCTTCTGAGTAACTTGGGGGAAAGGAATGCACCTAAATTTGATCCCTCTCGGCGCATGATAGATCTAGAGTTAGATGGATCTAGGCTGGTTCCAGTCCGAGGCATCAACGTCACATTTTTCAGATTATTAAATTTTTTGTATATTTTTGAGATGTAAGATGGATCTAGGCTGGTTTCAGTCATGTGATGCCAAGGAAAATCTATCAAAGGTATGATTAATTTTATCAGTAATATGTAAATATATCAAATATTAATCTAATCATTTTAAATATGCTAAATATTTCTGAGATTAACTTGGTCATTTTAATTTTAAATTTTCTTAGTTACCTCAGTTCGTGGAGATGATAATTATTGTTAATAACTATAATGATGAAAAATGATGAAATATTTTTTTAAATGCAAAGTGACAATAATAGTGTTGAAAGATAGAAAATGTGAAAAATAAGAACGTACTCATGTTACAATCAATCTCAAACTATTTTCTTCTACTATTCTTATTTCCTCCCTTGTTATTTTTGTTATCTTTTCATATAGATTATATGAAAAAGAAAATTTAAATTGTAAACCATTTAAATCTTTAGCTTGATCTGTTGTAGTAAACATGATACCTTGTCTCTCTTGCTCTTGAATATTAATAGCTTAAATTACTATAACACAAAAATCAATCTACATTGTTAAAAACTTTTTGTGCTTACACTAAAATCAATGCATATTGTTAATCCAATCACTTTAATATTAATGTACCGTCATATATTCAATTACATCAAATCATAAATCAACATATACATTGAAATCAATGCATTTAATGAAAGCAATCAAAGAAGATTAGAAAATAACTTCTACATTGAAATCAATGCACCTAATGCAATCAATCAAATAAGATTTGAAACCAACATCTACACTGAAATCAATGCATTTACTCAAAGCAATCAAATAGGATCAGAAATCACCACCTACACTGAAATCAATGCATCTAGTGCAAGTAATCAAATATCATTAGAAATAAATATCTACACTAAAATCGATGCATCTGGTGAAAATAATCAAATAGGATTAGAAATCACCATCTCCACTTATATCAAGACATCTAGTGCGAGATATATTCCTCCCTCTCTCCACCCTCCATCCATATCTATATCCCCCTCCATCTATTCTTTTTTGTCTCTCTATCTCACCCCCCTAAACACACGCGCGCTCGTACTCCATATATATCAATCTCTTTTTCAATCACCCCCTCTTCCCATCTCTCTCTTCTTCCCTCTCTTCACCTTCCATCTATATCTCTATCTTCCCCTTCTCTCCCTCTCCCCCATTAATATCTCTCTTTCCTCCTTTTTTCCTCTCTCCCTCTCTCTCCATCTTCCTTCTCTCTCTCTCTCTCTCTCTCTCTGTCTCTCTCTCTCTAGAAACCAACATCTACACTGAAATCAATGCATTTACTCAAATAAATCAAATAGGATTAGAAATCGCCATCTACACTGAAATCAATGCATTTAGTGCAAACAATCAAATAGGATTAGAAATCATCTACATTGAAACCAATTAATCTAGTGCAAGTAATCAAATATAATTATAAATCGACATCTAAATTGAAATCAACAAATTCAGTGCAAGCAATCAAATTGTATTAGAAATCACCACATACACTGAAATCAATGCAAGTAATCAAATATCATTAGAAATAAATATCTACACTAAAATCGATGCATATAGTGCAAATAATCAAATAGGATTATAAATCACCATCTCCACTTATATCAATCCATCTAATGTGAGAAATATTCTTCCCTCTCTCCACCCTCCATCCATATCTATATCCCCCTCCATCTCTTATTTTTTGTCTCTCTATCTCACCCTCCTAAACACACACATATATCAATATCTTTGTCAATCCCCTCCTCTCCCCATCTCTCTCTTCTTCCCTCTTTTCACCTTCCATCTATATCTCTATCTTCCCCCTCTCTCCCTCTCTCTCCATCTTCCTTATCACTCTCTCTCTCTCTCTCTCTCTCTCTCTCTCCAACTTTCTCTCTCTATTTCTTTCTTCTTACCTCTCTCCTCCTCCCCCTCCAAGTCCATCTCTCTTTCCCTCCCTCTCTCCACTCTCTCACATCCTCTCTCTTCCTTCCTCTCTTTCCCTTTCTCTCCCATCTCTCTCTCCCTCTCTTCACCCACCAACTATGTTACTATATCCCTCCCTCTTTCCCTATATCTCCTTCTCCCCCCTTATCTCCATCTCTCCTTATTTGTCTCTTTATCTCAGCCGCAAACATAAACGCTCTCTCTCTGTCTCTCCCTTGTCACTCCTTCTCTCTCTCCACTTCTCACTCTCTATATTTCTTATTTCCTACATCTCTCCCCCTCCAAATCCATCTCTCTTATCGATCCCTCTCTCCTCCTCTCTCTCAAGTCCTCTATCTCGTACTTTCTCTCTCTCTCTCCCCTAAATCCATTTCTCTTCCCTGATCTCTCTCTCTCTCTCTCTCCAATACTCTCTCTTCCCCCATCACTCTCCTCCTCTCTCTCATCCTTCCTCTCTCTCCCTTTCTCTCCCACCTCTCTCTCTCTCTTTTCCCTCCAATCCTCTCTCTTCCCCCATCTCTCTCTCTCTCTCTCTCTCTCTCTCTAATCCTCTCTCCTCCCCCATCCCTTTCTTTCTCTCTCCCTTTCCACCCCTCTCTCTCTCCAACTACATTACTATATCCTTCCCTCTCTCCTTCTCACTTCTTCTCTCCCCCTTCTTTCCATACATCTTACTTTGTCTCTTTATCTCACCCCTAAACATACACACTCTCTCTCCATCTCTCCCTTATAACTCTCTCTCTCTCTCTCTTTCTTCTTAGTTATGTAAAAACTAATGAACATAAATATTTGTAAATATAGAGAAAATTATGGAGTAAATATGAAAAGAGGTTTGATTTACTTAACATACCTCTAGTTTATTTATATTTTTATTTATTTACCATACCCCTTTTCTTTTTTATGGTATTTGGCCCATAGGCTTGTTATATAATTACATTTTTATTTATAATCATATTTGATATATTGTTATTTATTTACCTTACCTCTTTATGCCTCTTTTATATTTATTTATTTACCATACCTCTTTATATATATTTTATATTTATTTATCATACTTTTTTATACCTCTTTTATATTTATTTATTTACCCATGGTATTTGGCCCATGGTATCAATATTAATTTGTCCCATGGTATTCGTCCCATAGGCTTCATCTAAATAAAACCTCTTTTTAAAGTTTTTTAAATATAAAAAGGTTTATGGAATAAATATAAAAAGAATTTTTATTTATTTACCATACATCTGGTTTATATATATTTTTTATTTATTTACCATAGCTCTCGAGTAAGTATAAATTCATTTTACAAATATTTAATTAAAAGAAATATTAGAAGATTTTGGATTTTGATTGTTTGTGTTGAATTAACTCTTTTCCTTTGATTTAGTAAATTGTATTGACATTAGTAAAGAGTGAATATGTTTAAAATTTTACTTAATTTGGAAATTCAATGTGTTAATTTTTTTTGTTAAAGGTAAATTTATGATCCATTTTTTATTTTTTTTAATTTAAAACTTAAGCCGACATTTTGTATGAGGACGTGACATACCCGACATCGGGGTCATATTGGGCTGTAGATGCGCCTCTCGGCGCAACCAGCTTAGACTTAAAACTAAGGCCGAAACAGTTCAATTTTTATGGCCCACATTTATGCCATATGGTTTTGGATATGATAAGCATTCAAAATTTGTAGTAAACAAGAGTAGACTTCAAGCTATGCTTGAATAAGTTGAATATTTATGGTTGACAATAATGCCATATGGTTGTGGGGATGCTGATCATTCAAATTTTGTAGTAAACCAAGATGTTGAAGTGTTAACTTCAACTACTCAGCACTAGAGCCGCTTTCTAAATTTGTCTCAGCAATTTCTGTACGCTGGCCGTTTGCTATTTTAGTTGAGGAGTCAAATTCGATTTTGAAAACAGAGTATACAGTTCTCTGTTTGGGAAGCAGAGGTTTCAGCGCCAGTCCTTTCATATTGTAAACAATTTTTTTGTCTTTTTGAACGCGGGAAGACATTTTCATTTAAATTATGGTGGTCCTGCAGGCCACGGGAGTAGTGGTCCCACAAAGGATGTCAATAGGACATGCGGAGAAATTCTATTGCATCGGGTTTTTATTTGGGTCGGTTCGCAAAGCCAAAACACAAACTCGAAGATTTCATTGAGCCGGAATGTATAAAGTTTCGGGTTTTATTTTGGGCCCGTACCCAAAGCCCCAATTCAGCCCTGAAACCTTATACACGCCAGCTGATAAAGTTTTCGGATCACAGTTTAAGCTTACGTCATCATCCCAATTTGTAATGCGAATTCTTATTGCAGTTCGGTTTAAATTTTTTGAAATCCGCAGCGGAAGGGTTTATAAAAGTTTCGAGAGTTTGTTTTATAGTTTTTTTTTAAGTTTTGTTTTAATGTTTTATTGCGCGACTTTTATTTTGTAATAGTCCACATATACATATTTTTTAACATATTGTATATGTGCACTTTTATGATAGGGGCCAGTGGGCCATACATATCTTAATTTTAGTTATATGTTTTATTTTGATATATATGGGTAGTGCCACACATATAAAACCTGAAGACTCTTATGTGAAAAAAGTAATTTTTGCACAACAGTGCGTAATGTAATTTGAATTACACAACAGTGTATTAAGAAAGACAAAGCAGTGTATTGTTGAAAAAAGACAGAAAGAGTGTTCTGTTTTTGAACAGAGACAATTTTTTTTTATGCACTACGTTTGTAGCAGTCATTGTAAATCCCTCTATTAGAGGAAGAAGTTTTATTGTAATAGTTTTTCTTTGTTAATGAAATAGAAGTTTTCAAGTGTGCAAACTTTGTCTAACTGGGAAGCAAAATTTTTAATTCTATGTGTTTAGAGGAGAGTATTATTCTCTTTGTGTATTGTTCTAGAATTCTCATAAATTCCAACATGGCATCAGAGCTAGTCCAGGATCTTTGAAGGTGTCAAAGAGGTTGAAGGAATGTTTTTTTTATTACAGCAGCTTCTCTAGAAGAGTTAAGGCTCAGTAAAAAAGAATCCAAAGTATTATCAATACAGATTTTTTTGTTGCTATTTGAAGACAGTCAGTTCATTTTATAAATTCACAGTCAAGTGTTTGAAGCATAGTTCAGAGTGCAAGCATGGCTGGAGCCAAGAGAAGAATGAGTATTGGTAATGCTCAACTCCCACAATTTAATGGGAAGAATTATGATTATTGGGCAATCACTATGAGAGCCCTGTTTGCCTCTCAAGACTTATGGGAATTTGTTGAGGATGGTTTTGAAGAGCCAGTAGATGAAAATGATTTTATTCCCTTAACACAAGCAAAGAAGGACTTGTTGTAGATAAATAAGAAGAATGATCTAAAGCCCTCTTCTATTTGTATCAAGCAGTAAATGAGAGTGTGTTTCCAAGGATAGCAGCAACTAAGAAATCTAAAGAATCATGTGAAACTCTCAAGACAGCCTATCAAGGCATAGAGAAAGTGAAGACAACAAAACTACAATTGCTGAGGAGAGATTTTGAAACTCTCTGCATGAAGGATTCTGATAACATAGACTCATTCTTCACACATGTGATTGGTATGGTCACACAGATAAGGTCTCATGGAGAGACACTTGAATAAAGAGGGATTGTGGAGAAACTTTTGAAGAGCTTACCCTTAAGGTTTGATGTTATAGTCACCACCATAGAAGAGACAAATGGTCTCTCAAAATTTTCAGTTGATGAGCTTCATGTATCACTGATGAAAAATGAACAGAGATTGGGTAGAAATGAAAAATCATCTTTGGAGCATGCCTTCAAGACCCAAATGTCCTTTGGAAGAGGAAGAGGTCAAGGCAGAGGAAAAAAGAGAGGAAGAGGTAGAAGCCAAAACATAGGAGGAAGAAATAACCCAACAAATGCTCAAGGAAGGGGCAGCAGTCAAAATCAGAACCAAGGCCAAAGTAGCAGCCAGCAAAGTGGAAAACAACGCGCTCATGGACAAAGGTATGAAAAATCCAATATCCAGTGTCATTATTGTAAAAAATATGGGCATTATGAAAATGAATGTAGGAAGAAGCAGAATGATATGGGTAATAGACCCAGTGAAAATTTCACTAGAGAAAATATCAGCCAAGACAAATTATTTTTAGCATGTAATATGACTGAGGAAAAGAGTGAAGATTTATGGTTTCTAGATTCAGGATGTAGTAACCATATGACAAGAAACATTGCTATGTTTTCTATGTTAGATGAAAATGTGAAGTCTCAAGTCACATTGGGAACATATAGTAATATTTCTGTCACAGAAAAAGGCATAGTAAATGTCTTGATAAAGAAGGGAGAAGAGAAGAGCATATCTGATGTATATTATATACCAGGTATGAAATGTAACCTCTTAAGTATTGGACAACTTGTTCAAAATGGGTACAATGTTTTCTTTGAAGATGATGTATGCACCATCATGGATAAACCACCAAGCAAACAATGTATTGCTGAAGTGAAGATGACAAGGAACAGAATGTGCCCTCTCAGGATGACGACAGATTTGAAGAATGGAGAAGAAATGGAAACAGTGACACAAGAGGCTTTCCAAAGAGAAGAAAAAGATGATAATTGGTTATGGAACTTGAGATTTGGACATCTCAACATTGGAGGTCTTAATTTGTTACATAGGAAAGGAATGGTATGTAATGTTCCAAAATTTTCTTCAATAAATTGGAACATTAAATTTTGTCTAAAATCATTTAGGAGATGAATAATTGGGTAAAGAGGCCCAAAGATAATGAAAACATAAATAAAATCCCTCTAGTATGAAAAGGGATCAGCCATGGAACTAGATTTTACACCGTCATGTGTGAAATGAGATATTTGCAAAGAGGTTTTACCAAGTCACCCAGTGCACGTTATGAGTTGGAAAGAACTACATGACAACGTAGGAGGGAAGCTTCTAGAGGAAGGGAAGCTTCTAGAGGAAGGGCCCATGAGGAGTCTCCAATTGCTATATAAATCGAGGGGAGGAGAGCTATTGCTATTCATGCATATGTTTATGATATTGAGATGGTCATTTAGACTTCTTGAGCATGCTGGTTGTTTAACTAGTATGCAACACTGTTTAGTGCATTGAGTGTCTCCATTAAGAGATCTCACCCTCAGTCTGAGGGGACTTCGAGTGCCTGCTCGGGTGAGGTTTTCCCTACATTATTTTGGTTCGAGACCGAAGCATCATCCACCGGGACATCATTATTGCTACAACAGCATAATACTGTGTTGTAAGGTGTTTCCGTGGAGACTCCACAACACCTCTTCCATTGCTTGTTTTTCATAAGGGGAGTCTTTCTTGCCTTTGGAGGATCAGTTTGGAAGCTTGAGGGATTATTTGCAGATCTTGGCATCAGGCCAACACATATTCTTGCCCCTACTACGTAGTTTGCTCCAATAGCTGCATTATTTTCATAGTGCATTTGCTGCAGGGTTTGCAGATTGATTGGAGGGTGGGATCTCAAGTGTAAGGATCAACCTTCCACTTTGGAGATCCATTGGAGGAGGTTTAATTCATATATTTTCATCTTATTCAACCTTACGTACATATTTATAGTTCCAGAGTTGTCGTAGCTGCCCAACTACTCTGGCATTTTTATGTATCGCTGAAATTCCCAAGGGGAATGTAATAGAGAGCCCTTTGGGAATTTTGTTCCATTATAGATCTCTGTTTTCATGTATTTATCATTTTAAGATATGTAATATAATAAAAATAAGCTTCATCCTCCTGGAAGTAACGCTGAAGGGTTTCTGATTCATTCTCTTGTCTTGTAGCACCTTAATCTTGAGGGATTTTCTATGTAAAACTATTGTTCAACCTTTCTTAATTCCTATGCCACGTTCCTAAATTCATTGTATGATTTTTAATAATGTTTTAAATCTCATACCCTTAGAAAATACTCTTCCCTTACTTCAGTAAATTTCTGCATACTCAAAGTCATGGGAAATCAGGGTTTTTCTTGACTAGTCGTGAAGGAGGAACTGTTTAGCTTAGTAAAATGCATTTTTTTTTGCTAAAATTTGACATGAATATCCCTATTGACATAATATAACATATTCCAGAATATTGACCCTTCATTTTACGTATATTTTCTTATACACTCATTTTAGGGCCAAAATCCTCACTTTTCCCCACCTTTTTTCCCATAAAAGCTGAGTAAAACTTGCTGCAGTATTTGGAGTAGGTTTTTGAGTTATTTTAAACACTTTTTATGATAGTTGAAGCACACATTCCTGAAAAATGCATTTTTCAGGCATGATTTGCTGAGAAATCCATTTTTGGGATATTACAATGGTATCAGAGCATAGTTCTGGCTCAGCCTCTGGAGCTAGTTATCTACGAAACCGGAAGAGAAACCATGGGGAAATTTTTCTATGAACAAAGAGGGTAGGCAGAATCTTACCCACCAAAGGCCGTAGAGGTGACAAATATGGGGATCTCACAACAGTGTGACCCGCATTCACCAGCCTTCAGTAGGCCAACTAGGATCACAATTCCTACATTATTACCTCCAGTAATGATTGAAAAATGGAGGCAGCATGATCATATACCCTTTGGATACTATTTCCATAAATGGCAGTCCATGGGGGAAGACTTTGGAGCAGCGTTGCCTTTCAAATATTACTGTCAGCTTAGGCAGGATGAAAGTGAATGGAACAATGGGGGATCTATCACGCAGAGTTAAAAGTTGCAGCATACCACTGGGATGTCACCTTTTCCCATGTATGAGGGATCCACTGATCCTTGTGAGTCTAAGCCCAAGAAGATCAGAACATTTAAAAATAGGAGCTTATTCTCATCTATTTTCAGATCCAGAGGAAATGCATCCACCTTTGAGGAGGTCAAGAAGATTGAAGAAAAATAAGAGGAAGTACCATGCGCTTCCTATTCTCATCAACAAGAAGATATCGAGCATGGAAGATATTTGGATCTTCATATTCTCAGTGATTACCTTGTTGAGTATAGATCTCAACCTAAAGCCTTCAGGGAGACTCTAGATTTTCCTCATTTCATCCAGCTGAAGGAAGAGAAGAGACCATGCAGCAGAAAAGAAATCAAAGGCAATATACTTTTGTTTTCTACCTTTTATGGGTCATCTAATGCAAGAACTTGGGTGAGAAAGTTGGAGGCATTTTTCCTACTACATCCTGTTACAAGAAGCTGTTCAAATCTCAGCGCTGCACTTGGAGGGTGAAGCCTATGATTGGTGGTGCAACCACTTGAGCCATGCAAGGGTGAAGACTTTTGCAGAGTTCACTCAAAGTTTGGTCCAAACCTTTGATGGAGAAAGAACAAAGAAAGAAGAGATCACATCACCTCTTGAGGAGGCTTGTGATAATGCTATCCCACTCATGGAGGAGCAACCACATGCATCAACAGTTGGGGCAGCAAACACTTTTGAGGAAGGGAATATTGTAGCCCTACAAGAAGTTCCAAATGCACATCAAGGTATGAAAATATTTCCACATTCCATTGTTGTAGCAAATTATTTTGATCAATGTGGAGATTTACTTTTGCATGACCAAGAGTCAAATCTCATTGCTACTATAAAGCAGCTTGGTTGCACTGCGTTGTGCAACATGGAAACACTCAATAAGGAATCAAACCATCATTCTCATGAGCCATTGTTGGATTGTACATCACATTGGAAATTGGGGTTTGAAGCCTTGAATATTGATGGTAGACATCTTGGAGTTAGAAACCTTTTCTCCCTTCAAGATGACACTTTCTCAATGAGCTCTTCTCAGCTCAAAGAGGAACTTCTACTTTCAGATCGAAGACCTCATTGGTCTTGGAAGACTATGGATGAAAGGAAGGTCTGAAGGAGAGATCTCATTGGAGATGCACTTCGACTCACCATGTAATGCATTGCTTTTCTTCCCTTCTCACAAGAGCAGATAAAAGATGGAGGAAATCTTAGGATGGATAAAATTTCTCATTCTTGTGTTGGACATCCCTTGAGCCATACACATCATGATGGGAGGTTTTTTGCTACCACCTATTTGATTCTTGATATTGTCTCATTGATCCTTGAGAAGCTTACATTTCAATATCCCATAAAGTGCAAAGACAGGAATTTTATTTGGGAGGATGGTAGCCCTCATGGGAGGAGTACCAGGATGAGGAGAAGAAGGAGGCATCCACAGGTGATTGAGTGGACATGGTTGATGAGCAAGGAGCTAGGAAGCTACCTACAGATCTATGATATCGGGAAGTAGGAGGCTTGGCTACGCTGGTTACTCTTGAAAGAGTTTGGCCATCACTTGGAAATCACTCTTCCTAAGAGTGGGAGGATGGGAAAAAGATGGCAGGATACTTGCATCGTTGAGCAGCATTGAGAATGGATCCATGATGTTGATGTGTCTTCATCACCCGAGTTGTATGATGGAAGTATGAGGAGGCAACAAAACACTTTGTTTCTTTTCTTGGGAGAGCAAGGGAAGATTTTCTCTCACACTTTGTATGATGTTGCAGGAGGAGGGGATGGCACTATTTCCTTGGTCTTTGATGATGATTGGGAAACACTTCCATCTTGGGAAGTATTCCACATTTGTTGCAGCATTATTGGAAGAATCTTTGACAAGGAGCATGTCAAATAATAGAGTTGTGTATTAACATGAGCTTGTTTGCATAATCTCACAGCGTTGTCACCTTGGAGTAAAGACTTATGGATGAAGTGTGCCCAGCAGAGATATGGTGGATCCATAACCCATAGGTCCCAGGATCACTTCATATTTGTTGCACTTGATTAACAAAAATGAGGTAATGATGATAGAGACATCTATGGCATATTCTTCTTAACTTAGATTTCCAAGCATGAGGAGGATTATCTTCTTGCAGCACATGGTTCATTCTTCTTCATAGCATGCCAAAACACTATGGAGGACTTATTTATGGACCCATGTACTATCTTACTTCCAGCATATGGTGTGAATTTTGTTTATACATTCATTGATTTGCACACTCTTACCATTCTTATGCAGTGCATTGCTTCACAAGAGGGCAAGCTTGTCACATTGCTCCATGAGTTATATTGGGCCAATCTACAGGATGGAGGCAGCCATCTCTTTTGTTGCCTTGGGAAAATGTTTTATCATCACATGTATGTTCAGATTTTTCACTCTAACATGTGTCATATGAAGACATGCATGATTAACCATGTAAGAAGAAACATTTAGCCATGTACTTTTATTAAGAAGCAACTTGTAAAACTGCGATGTACTTGTTTGAGAAGCTGTTGGTACCTTCTTGCATCACTCCTAACCTTCAAAATTTTCTCCTTTTGCTGCTGATCATGTCTTCATTTGCTGATATAGATCAGATTTGTATGGGAGGCTTGATTACGAGGGAGACACATGAACTATATGTGTCCGTGAGTGGGAAGAACTCTCACAATTTCTGCACTACATGTTCTAATGGGAGCATGAGAGGAGATATGGCCACCACAACCAAATATTTGTTATCTTTTGAGGTGGGCCATAAGATTGATATTCATCCATTGTATAGCCATGGGCAGGTGCTTGATCATGTATTATTGTTGTTACATTCAGCCATTTACTATCTTTTAGTAGATGTGATGAATTATGGACATTTCTTGCCATGTAATTTTCTGAAGTTGTAGTGGATGAGACTACGTTGTATCGTTGTGAGAAATTGTTTGCATCATCTATCATCATGTAAAACCTTCATCAAACCTCACATTAGGATGTTCCATGATGACCATGCCATATTCTTCATGGATGGATTATTTTGGGCCATCTTGTTCTTCATTGTTGGAGGAGCCTTCTTTGGAGGATTGTTCTTCACTTTTCCATTGGAGGGAAATAATTTTGCAACCCAGGATCAACATACACTCTAAAATTGTCATGAGTGGAGAGAAGGACAGCATGGGGTAAGCTATGATGCTTGCCAAGTTCAGATTTTCAGCCCACCTTCATTACTAGAGCTTGAGGTGGAAAGAGATTTTCAGGAGCTGCCTTGTTGGGAGGTGGCTCATTTTGTTTGAATGATTGCTTGGGGATGGAGGGTCCACATAAGGGAGATGTTCCTCATTATATTCCAGACTCCATGTGTTGAGTGGAGATTCTTCAGTTCTATCCCTGCAGTTGCTTGAGGACAAGCAACATTTGGGAGGGGAGGATTGTAATGTTCCAAATTTTTCTTCAATAAATTGGAACATTAAATTTTGTCTAAACACATTTAGGAGATGAAAAATTGGGTAAAGAGGCCCAAAGATAATGAAAGCATAAATAAAATCCCTCTAGCATGAAAATGGATCAGCCATGGAACCAGATTTCACACCCTCATGTGTGAAATGAGATATTTGCAAAGAGGTTTTACAAAGTCACCCAGTGCAGGGTACGAGTTGGAAAGCACTACATGACAACATAGGAGGGAAGCTTCTAGAGGAAGGGAAGCTTCTAGAGGAAGGGCCCATGAGGAGTCTCCAATTTCTATATAAATGGAGGGGAGGAGAGCTATTGAAATTCATGCATATGTTTATGATATTGAGATGGTAATTTAGACTTCTTGAGCACACTGGTTGTTTAACTAGTCTGCAACATTGTTTAGTGCACCGAGTGTCTCCATTCGGAGATCTCACCCTCAGCCCCAAGGGACTTCGAGTGCCTACTTGGGTGAGGTTTTCCCATCATTATTTTGGTTCGAGACCGAATCAACATCCTCCAAGACAACGTTATTTCTGTAGCAACATAATACTGTGTTGTAGGGTGTTGCCGTGGAGACTCCACAACAACTCTTCCATTGCTTGTTTTTCAGAGGGGGAGTCTTTCTTGCCTTTTGAGGATCAGTTTGGAAGCTTGAGGGCTTATTTTCAGATCTTGGGATCAGGCCAACACATATTCTTTCCCTTACTGTGTAGTTTTCTCCAATAACTGCGCTATTTTCATAGTGCATTTGTTGCGGCGTTTGCAGATTGATTGGAGGGTGGGATCTCAAGTGTAAGAATCAGAATTCCACTTTGGAGATCCATTGGAGGAGGTTTAATTCAGATATTTTCATCTTATTCAGCCTTCTCTACATATTTCTAGTTCCATAGTTGCTGTAGCTTCCCAGCTACTCCGGCATTTTCATGTATTGTTGAAATTCCCAAGAGGAATGTAATAGAGAACCCTTTGGGCATTTTGTTCTATTATAGATCTCTGTTTTCATGTATTTATCAGTTTTAGATCTATAATATAATAAAAATAAGCTTCAGCCTCCTGGAAGTAACGCTGAAGGGTTTCTGGGTCATTCTCTTGTCTTGCAGCACCTCAATCTTGAGGAATTTTCTATGTAAAACTGTTGTTTAACCTTTCTTAATGCCTATGCCACATTCCTAAACTAATTATATGATTTTTAATACTATTTAAATCTCATACCTTTAAAAAATACGCTGCCCTTGCTTCAGTAAATTTCTGCATACTCAAAATTATGGGAAATCAGGGTTTTTCTTGACTAGTTGGGAAGGAGGAACTATTTAACTTAGTAAAACGCCTTTTTTTTTGCTGAAATTTAACATGCATATCCATATTTACCTAATATAACATATTCGATAATCTTGAACCTTAATTTTACACAGATTTTCTTATACACTCATTTTAGGTCCAAAATCCTCACTTTTCCCCACCTTTTTGCGCATAAAAGCCGAGTAAATTTTTTTGCAGTATTTGGAGTTGGTTTTTGAGTGTTTTTAAACACTTTTAATGATATATGAAGCACACAATCCTGAAAAATTAATTTTTCAGGCATGATTTGCTGAGAAATCCATTTTTGGGATATTACATGGTAAGAGGATTACCATTGATTGAGAAACCAGACAGCCTATGTGAAGGTTTTATCTTGGGTAAAAAAAACAGAGAAATTTTTCCATCTGGGAAAAGCATAAGGGAAAAGGAACCCTTAGAAATTGTCCACTCAGATTTATGTGGACCACTGCGAATACCATCACTTGTAAGCAGCCACTATATGTTAACTTTTATTCATGATTTTACAAGAAAAACTTGGGTTTATTTTTTGAAAAATAAAAGTGAAGTGTTTGAAAAATTCTGCAATTTTAAAGCACTTGTGGAGAGCCAAAGTGGGTAGCATATCAAAGTCCTTAGGACTGATAGAGGAGGTGAGTACATATCTAAATAATTTCTGCGTTTTTGCAGAGAAAATGACATACACAAGAAATTTACAGTAAGGTACATTCTGCAGCAAAATGGAGTTGCCAAAAGAAAAAATAGGACAATCATGGGTATGGTAAAGAGTATGCTAAAGGCAAAACATTTTCCAAATGATTATTGAGTTGAAGCTGTACATTGTGCAGCATATATCTTGAATAGATGCCCAACAAAAGTAGTCATGAAAAGAGTTCCGGAATAAGCATGGAGTGGGACAAAGAAAGGTGTCACCCACATGAAAGTTTTTGGTTATGTGGCTTATGCACACATTCTAGATCAGCTGAGAAAGAAGTTGGACAGCAAGGAGGAGAAATGTATTTTTATTGGATACAGTGAGGAATCCAGAGCTTACAGGTTGTATAACCCATCCGCCAAGAATTTTATTGTGAGCATAGATGTTTAGTTTATTGAAGAAGAAGCTTGGGATGGAAGCATTGAGAAAACAGTGAATGTTAAAAACTGTTTGGATCATGATGAAAATGATGAAGAGATGGCTGAAATATATCCCTCAATAGTAGCACCAACACAAGGACAACAAGGGACACCCTTGAGGAGAAATGAGAGTGCTTCTACAAACACACCTCAAGGAGGAGATTCGAGTGCTAATTCAAGCACATGCACACCAAATGAAAGAGGAACAAAGTTCAGAAATTTAAATGACATTTATGAGCAAGAGGCAGCAAACGAAGGTATGAACTCTTTGTTTTCTTTATATTGTCATGTTGATGATCCTATTCAATTTTAAAAATATATTAAAGATAGGAAATGAATAGAAGCTATGGATGAAGAGATTAATGCCATAGAGAGAAATAAAACATGAGATTTAGTTGAACTCCCAAAAAGTAAAGAAGTGATTGGAGTTAAATGGGTCTACAAGACCAAAAGTAATGCTGAAGGAAAAATTGAAAGACACAAGGCCAGACTTGTTTTCAAAGGTTATAAGCAACAACATGGGAGAGACTATGACAAAAATTTCACACCGGTTTCAAGAATGGAAACCGTGAGAGCAATGCGGTCCATAGCAACACAAAACAAATGGAAAGTTTACCAAATGGATGTGAAATCAACATTCCTAAACAAAATGTTAATGGAAGAGGTTTATATTGAACAACCTCTAGGGTACGAGAAGAAAGGCCAAGATCACAAAGTGTGCAGATTGAAGAAAGCTCTTTATGGGCTGAAACAAGCACCAAGAGCATGGTACAGTAGAATAGATTCCTATTTACTGGAGAATGGATTTGAAAAATGTGAGGGAGAACCCACCTTATACATCAAGGAGAAAGATGGTAAGATGTTGATTGTTGTGTTATATGTTGATGATGTGATCTTTATAGGTAATGATGATTACCTTGTTGAAAATTTTAAAAGGGTCATGAAAGATGAATTTGAAATGACTGATATGGGTTTGTTGAAATACCTCTTAGGAATAGAAGTAAAGCAAAATGAAAATAAAATTTTTATTTCTCAAGAAAAGTATGTGAATGAAGTTTCAGAGAGATTTAACATGCATGATTGCAAGGCAGAAATTACTCCCACAATGATGGGATTAAAACTCAACAAAGAGGACAGCAGCAAGGATTTTCATCCTAGCTTGTACAAGAGCATAGTTGGCAGTTGCATGTATTTGACTGCAACTAGGTTGGATATTATGCATGTTGTTAGTTTAATTTCCAGATTCATGGAGAGGCCAAAAGAAGCACATTGGCAGGCAGCAAAAAGAATTCTGAGGTATGTTAAAGGAACTAAAAGGTATGGAATTTTATATACTACTTCAGAAAATTCAGAGTCAATTGGATACACTAACAATGATTGGGTTGGAAGTGTAGATGACTGGAAAATTACTTTTGGTTATGTTTTTCACATGGGTTCGGAGCTATTTCATGCGCTTCTAAGAAACAGCCTATTGTAGCATTATCTATAGAAAAGGCAGAGTATGTGGCAGCTACACCAGCATCGTGTCAAGTAGTTTGGATGAGAAGGATGTTGAGAAGTTTATGCCAAGATCAAGAAAAAGGCACATTGATTTATTGTGACAATAGCTCAACTATTTCATTATCAAATAATTCTGTGTTTCATAAAAGAACGAAACACATTGATACCAAGTTTCACTACATCAGGGAATTGGTGAACAATGGTGAAATTGTTTTAAAACATTGCAAAACTTAGGAGAAATTTGCAGACATTCTAACTAATCCATTGGGAAAGAAAAGTTTTGAATTTTTAAGAAAATGCATGGGTATGACTGATAACCCAGCAGTTTAACTTAAGGGGGAGTGTTGAAGGGTTAACTTCAACTGCTCTGCACCAGAGCCGCTTTCTAAATGTGTTTCAGCAATTTCTGCACTCTAGCCGCTTGCTATTTTAATTGAGGAGTCAAATTCGATTTTAAAAACAGAGTACACAGTTCTCTGTTTGGGAAGTCGAGGTTTCGGCGCTAGTCCTTTCATATTGTAAACATATTTTTTGTCTTTTTGAAAATGGGAAGACATTTCCGTTTAAAGTATGGTGGTCTCGCAGGCCACGGGAGTAGTGGTCCCACAGAGCACGTTGACAGGACACATGGAGCAATTTGATTGCATCAGGTTTTTATTTGGGCTAGTTCGCAAAGCCAAAACATGGACCCGAAGATTTCATTGAACCAGAATGTATAAAGTTTTGGGTTTTATTTTGGGCCCATACGCAAAGCCTCAATTCTGACCCGAAACCTTATACATGCCAGATGATAAAGTTTTCGGATCACAGTTTAGGCTTACGTCATCATCCCAATTTGTAATGCAAATTCTTATTGCAGTTCGGTTTAAAGTTTTTGAAATCCACAGCGGAAGGGTTTATTAAAGTTTCAGGAGTTTCTTTTATAGTTTGTTTTTAAGTTTTGTTTTAATGTTTTATCGCACGACTTTTCTTTTGTAATAGTCCATATATACATATGTTTTAACATATTGTATATGCGCGTTTTTATGATAGGGGCCTGGTGGGCCATAAATATTTTCATTTTAGTTATATGTTTTATTTTTGATATATATGTGTAGTGCCACACATATAAATCCTGAAGACTATTATGTGAAAAAAGTAATTTTTGCACAGTAGTGCGTAATGTAATTTTAATTACACAGTAGTGTATTAAAAAAGACAAAGCAGCGTATTGTTGAAAAAAGACAGAAAGAGTGTTTTGTTTTTTAACAGAGACAATTTTTTTTTGTGCATTGTGTTTCTAGCAGTCATTGTAAATCCCTCTGTTAGAGGAAGAATTTTTATTGTAACAGTTTTTTTTGGTTAATGAAATAGAAGTTTTCAAGTGTGCAAACTCTGTCTACCTGGGAAGCAAAAATTTTAATTCTCTGTGTTTAGAGGAGAGTATTATTAGCTCTGTGTATTTTTCTAGAATTCTCAGAAATTCCAACACAAGATTCAAACTAAGGTTGAAACAAATGATTGTTTTATGGTCTGCATTTATGTCATATGAATTCAAGGATGCTGAGCATTTGAATTTTTTTGTGGATTATTGCGGGATATTTAAGAACTGTTGATCAAATTATTGTAACACTCCTAAAATTCTGTGATGATTTATAGTTTTTCTTTCTGTGCTTTTTGTATTTGTTGACTGCATTGTTTTTCCCCATATTTGAGATTTTCCATATCTAACCAGTGAATTTCCTAGAATAATTTAAAATATAGTAAGGAGCAACATATAAAGTCTACTAAGATACTTTTTTTGTTAATGAAAATAACTGCGAGTGTTACGTTCACACTTCCCTATAAGAAAAAACAAAAAAAATGATCTAGTTAACAATGCAATGCCCCTTTATCTGTAAATTCTTGATTAATATGCGAAGAGAATTGATTAATTTTTGAACGGTACCACTTTAATATGTAAAGAGAGATCCCACAGCAACTTGCATACCTTCCAAATTCCAAATATTTTTTTACTTAGTGTGTCTATGCCATTAGAAAGCCCTACAAAAGAAAATTCTCTAAAAGTTAAAGAACGAGCACCGGTGTTTAATGTCTTGTATATATTAATAGATATATCCATTTTATAAATATATATACACATTGTATATACGCATGAACAACACGATTTATGCTGGCAGCCCAGGCCCAGGGCAGAGACAATGCGAATCTTAGCACATAGACACTCAACATGTACATATATTTGTGTGTATATATACATATTTAATCGTTTATTCGGGACTGTGGACTTGATGAATGACTCTGACTAAACCTTCATTCACAGAAGTTGCGAAGGACAGGCTATCTTTCTACATGCCGAGGTTATTTTAAATATCCATGGCCGCCCACCCGCTCCATTATCTCACAGACCCTCCAGATCAGAGGCAGTTATTTCCAGGAGAACAGTGCAGCCCTATATGACCAAAATAGAACTATTGGGGGTGGGGTGATAAAAAATGAATATAAGTTAAATGGCTCTCCAGGTGACAACCTGGAGAGTGTACAAACGCTCACACAATCTAATACATTCAATCAAGAGAACATCCTAGTACATATAGGCTTTCTAACTAACAGGATGCTTTCAACCACTCCCGAGATAATAAGATTTGAGATCTAATCTTAGCATCTCAATCCTATCATCATCATAACAATAATCTAATTATGAATTTCTCCATTAACTCCAACACTCCCCCTTAATGGAGAAAGGGTACTGAACAATAAAAAATGCCTGTTGGTCTAGTCTCAGCTAGGCTTACAATAAAAACATGAAAAAATTTGGTAACAGAGTTCTCATTTTTTTCTTTATTCTTGTGACTCCATACTTGTTCATTCTGAGTCGAGGCTTCATATTCACTTTCCTTGCAGCGAGGTAGTGATATATTTTCACCTCATTTCTTCCCTAGTGATGGAAAGCTTGAACGTTTATCTTCGTCCTTCTCAAAGTTATGACATACTTAATAGGAGAATGTTTTCTCTCACTATTTCCAGTGTCACGCATGTGAAATTCCACAGAGCTGTCTTCAACATTTATAAATGAAACTTCTGTGTTGGCTTCATAAAGACACGGTGTTTCAAGCCATGCTTCAAGAAACTGAATCAATTCTTCTTCAAACTTCGTTGCTTCTTCCTTGTTGCTATTGACATCTGGACACACAGAAATATTCACAAGATCATGACATTTTAAATTCTCTCCAATTCTGTCTTCTTCTGCCACTTCTTCACAATCATCTTCATGTGGATCATCCAATTAATCCTCAACACTTTGTTCATCTTTACATCCTTCCTGAAGATCAACTTGTGACTCTTCAGTATCAGGATCTTGCATAACAGATTGTGCCTCTTGTTTCTCGTGGCCATCAACAGAACCACATTTTTTTTTCTAAAAAAATGCTACCCAGGTTAACGCCTACAAATGTACACATGAAAATATCATCATCATCGTCATCAAAATAAAAAATATCTAAAAATATAGACATGTTGTTAAAATTCCAGCTTATTTGGTTTTATCTTGCTTTCAGATTTTTGACTCCACTGAGTCCTCTAATGAGCTCCAACAACCCCGTTACCATGCAGGCAGGAAACCCCCCTTTGGCAGCTCTTCAATAGTAGAACCTTGTACACAGTGGCTTCTATGCCACTTAGGTATCAATGCCCTCGGTTCGAGCAACAAATGACCTCTCAACAAGCTGGAAATGATATCGCCATCCAATTCTGATGCATCTGATTAGCAATCTATAATGACACATATTTCTGAAGATGGGTTCAAATCAGCAAAAAACTTTCACGTTTTCATTGTCGCATATAATAAATTAGACGAAAATTTTCCAATTGATTTTGGGATCTCCAAAACCTACAACTTCTATGATTTTTCAAACAATAAAATTTCAACTAAAAATTTGCTAGATAAGACTTACAACAACACCGAATCGATGCTATCGAAATGCTCTCTCCAGACCCTTAGAAAAGAACGCACCAAATGCCATTCAAAATTCCTTTTTAAAAAATAAATTCAAGAAAATGATTGCACATAATTATCAATGGAATTATCTAAGGAGACACACCACATGATAGGGTCATTCCACGGCAGGTAATGTTCCTAGTCAATGCAGCAGCGAGTTAGGGAGTGCTCCCCCGCAGCACAGATCTTCTCTCACCCCACCATCACAAATGATGCACAACCTTGAGGTGAAGTGATTTCTGTTAAGCCCATTCGAATCTATGGGCACAATGTTTGAGAGACCGCGTGGACTAGTCCTTTACTCTTTTTCCGGTCAATAAACAACAAGCAACCTCACGGCATTCAAGGCATTCATCGATTCTTCTTGCAGCTTGACATCCGTGTACCAGGTAGGGCGGTCTTTCTTTGACAGCATGAGAATATTCCTCATGCCACAGAGCCTTCAATGGATAATTTGATGAGGGAAAATAAATAAGGAAAATGAAAAATTATAAAAGCAGCAATTACAGAGATCTATCAGCTATAACCGCAAATGAAAACTCTGAGATGTCACAAATTCCTCTGCAGTAGCATTCTCTAATCGACAAAGGGTCGCAGGCCTGACGCGTAGCAGCAGGCACAACGATGCTATATTTTGGAATAAAAAAAATTTGAAGTATTACTCGCTATATAAAGTCGGGCAGCACGATCAGTCGAGGAGCTCCCTTTTGAATACTAGTAGAAAAAACAAAATCTCTTACACATGGTGATGCAACAATCTCTTCCTTCAGTAATTTACCACACTATCTGCACACAAATACTTCTCAGCAACACAACGTTCAACACCATGCTTCCGCTGCAGGTCTTCGACCACCACCAGGCTCCACTTCAAATTCTACACACAACGCAAGTCCTCTCAGCTCCGATCTGAAGCTCTGATACCATGATAAAAATTAAATATAAGTGAAATGGTTCTCCATATGAGAACCTGGAGAGTGTACAAACACTCACACAATCTAATACATTCAATCAAGAGAACAACCTAATACATATAGGCTTTCTAACTAACGGGATGGTTTCAACCACTCCCAAGATAATAAGACTTGAGATCTAATCTTAGCATCTCAATCCTATCATCGTCATAAAAATAATCTAATTATGACTTTCTCCATTAATTCCAACAGGGTGGTGGTGGTGGTGGTGGTGGTGGTGGCGGCGACGGCAAGAAACACACCAGCGATGCTACCATGTCCCAGTGGCTGATTGAGGCACTTGACTTCCCCAGGACTAGATCACCACTTTCTTTCTAATTCACCTATGTCACTTTCTTTTGTTTAGCCCTTGCATTTTATTCATTTTAGAGTTGCCTTTTATGTTGAGGTGAATTTCATAAATTTGAGTGATATTAAGATAATTTCAGCACCAAACCATTGTACCAAAGATAAATGTAGATAAAATTTAAATTTCAGCTGTATCATGATCATTTTCAGCTTTGTTGGTATAAATCTTGGTTTCTTGACCAGATGAAGTAGAAATTTTGAAAGCAGAGGTACCTGAATACTTTACTTTTGAAAAAATGTGTTTGATATAATGCCTCAATTATTATGCTTACTTTGTTTGGATTGGGTTGTTGAGGAAGTTGAGAGATTCTCTCAACTTCTCTCTCTAAGATTAGAATTAGTTCAACTATATGTACGTATGTAATCTCTATTAAGAAAACAATAATTCAATTATTTGTGTGTGTAAATATTGTGCATCTCTGCCCTCTCATGTTTGTTAATATGGTATCAGAGCACTGGCATTGATCATCCCATCTGTCTCTATTCTCTGTGAAAGCAGTGATTTTTATTTTTTCAACAAACGCAGTGAGATGATGACTAAGTATTTTCCACGATGCAAGTAACAACTGGTGCAACTGGAGAATCTAAAACCATCATTGGAACTGAACGAACGGAAGCTATGTGGTAAATGGCGGACAGGCATTTTATCCATCAGTCGAAGAACCAGCAACGGATTCAGAGACAAATGCAGCTACAAGGCCCCGCGACAGAGGCATAGGGTCCCAAAACAGGCAAAACAGCCAATTGTCAGTGTTTTTTTGTCAGCGCGGGGAATATAGTGTGGCAGACGAGATAGGGAAGCGGCCCATATTCAGATATATCAAATCCATGTTTTTAAGTGATTTGCAACAATTACAAAATCCATGTTTTGTGCACAGCCATGAAATTTAAGGTGAAAACTCAGAATTTGCCAGGATAGCTATTGTCCTCGGGTGCGTTTTCATATGGTTGACTTACACTCAATTGCTTAACATATATTTGGTGGTTTTTTTTTCCATTGTGATAATATTATATTATTTTTGAAATTTAATCAGCTAAATATTTGTTGATTAAAAAAGGCTAAAACTTTTCTTTTCAACATGGAGCCTATTGTATTGGAAAATTTTAATGGCTTTAATTTCTACACTTGGAAGGTAAAAGTTCAGCTGCAAATGATGAATAGAAATCTATGAAATATTGTAGAAGGCTCAGAAAAAGCACCTACAGATGCTAGACAGTTAATTGAATGGGAAAAAAGAGAAGAAAGAGCCAAGTCTATCCTTGGACTATCACTTGCAGATTCCTAGCTACATCTAATTGACTTACAGAAATCTTCTGCAGCAATATGGGAAGAAATGAATAAGGTATTTGGGGCAAAAGCTGTTAATGCAAAATTTTTCTTAAAGTTACAATTGTTTAAACTTCAAATGGATAGTGAGACACCATTGTCAACACACATAAATGAGTTAAGAGCTTTGATGAGACAGTTGTTAGAAATTAATTCTAAAGTAGATGGTGATGATGCAAAGGAAATTTTATTAAATAGCTTGTCTTCAAAATATGATAATGCCATATTTACTCTAAGTCAAATTCCACGTCAAACACTTGATGAAATGATAGCAGCTCTTATGGCAGAAGAAAAGAGGATAGGTGGCACAGAGGCTAGTTCACATAATGAACTTGCACTATATTCCAAGGGAAGGATGAATAAAAATAAGACTGAATGTTTCTATTGTCATAAATATGGACATACAACGTTCAATTGCAAAATTCGGGCTCAAGATCTTTTAAATGGAAAATTGAAAAAAACAGCTTATGCAACATTTTCAGAAGATTCACCTGATGTAGATTCTTCAAGTGAGGATGAACCTCCTGATCCATCTCTTAAAATTTTCTAAGAACATGTTTTGTAATATGATTTGCAAGTGTGTGGTGTGGTGTATAGTGTGGGGTTTAAGTTTGTTGTTGTGAGAGTTGTGTAGTACAGAACCAATCATTGAACATTTTAGCATAATCTAAATTAGTCGTTCTCAATGTTCTTCGGTGCCAAGAGAACAATTGGCTAATTTGATTGTGTGAATTTGTTATATGCTGATGGGTCTTGTTGTTCCTCGGGGCTTCAAGAGAATTGGTTACAGGTTATACAATAAGATCCTTAAGTGTAAAGGTCACTTTGTAAGATTAATCGTTGATCATATTATGGTACCCTAGAATATTTTCCTATAGACTGTTGAAATGTATTCTTCGGGGTTATTTCACAGATGGAAATATTTCCATAGGGTAGTTCAGTGTCGAGACTCTTCTTCGGGGGTGCCAAGAATCTTTAATCTTACAAACTTAGCATTGATGGTCAGAAGCAGGTGTACTTTAAATGGGTTGAAAGGTAAGCTCGAAGATATGGAGAAAGAAAGAGCAGAATCCAGAAGACCACAGAGTGGGTAGAGTTGCTGATGAAGACCAGCTAGACAAAAACAAATACAAATTTTGTAATTGTGATCTCAGTATTGTAAGTTTTACGTAATGTAGGCATTAAGGGAGGGTGTTTGAGATAATGCCTCAATTATTATGCTTACTTAGTTTGGATTGGGTTGTTGAGGAAGTTGAGAGATTCTCTCAACTTCTCTCTCTAAGATTAGAATTAGTTCAACTATATGTACGTATGTAATCTCTATTGAGAAAAAAATAATTCAATTATTTGTGTGTGTAAATATTGTGCATCTCTTCCCTCTCATGTTTGTTAATAAAATGTCTTACAATCAGATATGCCACACTCTTCAATTTTTTTAATGATGAAGGAAGTCCTCCTTTAACGACTAAAAAGGCATCAGTAAAGATTTTCGCTGTAGGTTTTCTAGATAATCTTCATTAGTTTTAGGATTTTTTGTTTTATTAGTGATGGTTGGACTAAAGTAAGAATGAACGCTATTCACTTGGCTATGCCGTGGTGAGTGGTATATAGACGGCTAAACTAAGGTTGTGGTGGTATGGATAGTGGTATATAGATGACTAGATTTGTTTATGTATATTAACACTTTGCATAGTATAATATTTAATATTGTATGGTTGGGTGAATAGTGTTTAGTTTCACTAATCCAAATCCAAATATATAATATGAAAAACATGTTTTTTATTATATATATCAGCACAATCATATTTATTAATTTAATTGATACAAGCAGATATGATAATAGAAAATACATCTACAATCATATTTATCAATGTGGTTGATATCAATATAAAATAAAATATTTGTGATTAAGGTAATTTGAAAGGAAAAAAATATATGATGGTATAACATACTCATTTTCTGTTTGGTAAATGAATATTTATGTTTGAGGTAATTTAAAAAAGAAATATGATGCTATAACATATTAGTTTTACTTAGTAAATGAACCTCACACAAAGATCATCTCCTTTATCCATAGATTCCTAATTAAAGTTTTATGAAAGAGTGTCTTAAACTTCAATTCATCCTGTTCACACTTGGTTGAAATTGAAAAATTCCTCATTGTTGAACATTCAATTTTCGATCTCCCCATCGGAGACAACGAAGCATTCGATGTCCTTCTCCCAGCAAAGCATACCATCAGTTGTATGATTGATCCAATATTTGTCCCGAGCGGTTAATTTATAGATGTGATCCACATCCTCTTCTTCACGCACTGGTTCTATATACCGCTCTCCTTCTGTAGGGTCTAGGTGGACTATCACACTTGTACCCTCATTCTCAAACACCATGCTTATTTTATTTAGGTTGATGATGCCTCCCATATCAATAGCCCAATCCAGTCCTAAGAGCGCAGGATATGGGTCTGCAAATTCCACAATTTGAATTACCTCAAAGTCGGCGTGGACCTTAACTCCTCCAATATCTAACGTAATTTTTGACAGTCTTCCCAATGGTATGATCTTCTACTGGTTTTCCATGCGCAGCTGGATAGTGGAACATTCCAACTTAGGTTCACCCATTCGCTGCCAAGTTTTCTTGGTTAGTACGTTCGCATCTGATCCTAAGTCCAAAATAACTTATCCATTTCATAGTCACCAATCTACGCTGTTAACCACATTTCCTGACCAGTGTGTTTCTTCTTGTTGTAAATTTTGTGCACATCCTTAACTTCCAGGGGCAGGTCAGTTCTCTCTGCCCAGTTGTCTATTAGTTCTTGCAGATTTTCTACTACCTTCTCGTAGCGTAGCAGCTTCATACATTCCTATAGAAATGTTTTAACTTCATCGTCTGTTCTCAGGTTTGCTGGATCTTTTGAAGTAGGCGCCTCATCCTTAGTAAAGTCCTTGTGAGCTAGGACGAAGGTTTCCTTTTCCTTCTGTATGTCCAAGCTTTCCTGTTTGACCGCTGCTTTTCAGATAATATGTTCAGCTTCGGCTTTCTCCTCGACTCCTCCAGTAGCCATGCCATTGCACGTTATGACATTAATACTTGGCCCTTCATCACGCGGATTCGGCTTAACCCTTTGTACATTCTACATAGGTGTGTGTTGTTTTTCCTACATTTTTGCTATCAGAATTGGACAGTCTTCAATCACATTGTTAGTATGAATCTTAATTCCAAGCATATGAAAAAATACCACTTTAGCTTCACATAAAAAACATCCTTAACAACAGAAATGACTACTAATATCTTCAAATCTGCAGTTAGGTGATCAAGATAAATGCTGTAAAAATATAGATCTATGCATTAGAAGACACTAAACAGTAGAAAAAATAAGATTTTCTCCATGCATCCAATAGACAAGACAAGAATATATCAAATGATTTTTTTATTAATGGCACCAGGGAGGAAAACACAAGAGGGTGTTCTTGGTTCTCCTCAATGGGATGGGTTATTGTAAGTCCTCAGCACTTCAGATTTAGAATTCCTCTCTCTTGATGGTGTAGAAAACCTAGACAAAAATGGAAAAAATGGCTATGATGGTGGATCAATAGACAGACCAAAAGTTTAGATCTAGTGGGATCTTTAGGCAACAAAAGGTGATAAATGAATGGGAAAACCCTTCTATTTAAAACAAAATATTGAGTTAGTCTAGATATTGGTGCATAATTAAAATATTATTAACCAAATCAAGATCCAACTTTTATGGAATATTTTATTATATTTGTTGGAGGGAAAAGGAATTTGACTTGGGTCAAATCCCTTTATTTGTAAATAATAAATAAATAAATGATTTATATATCATTTTAAGGATGTGGTTAAGTAATAATAAATAAATAAATGATTTATTTATCATTTTAAGGATATGGTTGAGTAATAATCAAACAAATAATGATTTATTTAATTATTTAAGGGAGATTTAGTCATATTTAACAAGGAATATTATTTAAGTAATGTTTAAATAATTATTCTTAGAAAATAATAAGATAAATAATGATTTATCTAATTAATTTCCTTGTTTTGGGCTAAATATAATGAGGAATATTAATTAAATTGTTGTTTAACTAATTATTCCTTGGGGAGAAGCAAAAAATTATGAATTTATTTAATGTTTCCCCATGGCGTTTTCTGTTTAGACAATAAAAAACTTAATAAAGGTGGTTTTACTAAGTTATTTTCATAGTGAATGCAATTATACTTAGGGTAAAATTGGTCTTACATGGTGTACTTGGGTCCATCTAATACCAATTGGTTAGATGACCAAAAAATGGTGTAACAGATTTCCCCCCAACGTGCAAGCGTTGGGAGCTAATTTTATTACTGAAGTACGTTGTAAGAACTCAATCACTAGACGTCGAAGGGGAAGTCAAAGAGAGAGGAGTATAAGGTAGACCAAAGTGCTGAAAGAACTAGACCTTGAGGAAGCGATAGTTACAGGTGCGATAAGTCTCTTTGATGAGTGAGTACTTGCTATAGCGATGGGGGAGGCATACCTATGCCCACCGAGGCAATAGTACAAACAATAAGGCATCCAGAAAACCACGGGATAAAATAATAAAGAATATGCTAGCATAAACATGAGCTGGATGAATAACATGATATTGAATCCCACATACATATTGTGCCTGGGATAACAACCAGGACTTTGTACAATAATATTTGAGTACATGAGATATGAATACAACCCATATGCCTTTGTAAACAGGAAGGGGCTCTGAAAATTTGACTGATATATGCAATCAAGAAGGTGCTGCAAGCGACTGAGGTTGGTATCATCAAATCTATGGAGCTACATCGAAGGCTGAATTGAATAAGTCATCCGGGTATGTGGGGGGCTACCTGTAAGGCCACCCCCTCATGAGGGTTGAGACATCTCACACACACCTGGGAATCACTGATATCAGCTGCTGCATCACTGAACCATCAAGTATACAGATCTCAATCATGCTGAAAGGAGTTGGAGCTAAGAACTAATCAAGTCAAAGGGAAATAAGGAGTCCCTTTGCCTGATTCGGGGCACTGAACAAGAGTGGAAGTTGGAACCAAGGTACACTGCCCTCTAGACCTGTCTTCTGGAATGAATGAGTTGATGTCAACAGAAGGAGGTCTGCCATAGGTGAGGCAATAAGGGATCCTCAACTAAGGCACGAGAGACAATAGTAGAGCGACTGACATGCTGACACCAATTATGATGATGAAATGGGGGGGAATGAGTAGAGAACGAACAACTTCCTTTGTTAGAGCATAAAGAGCATGGATGACCTGGTAGTGACTGACACAACATCATCAGGGATGGGGGACAGTGGAGCTAAATGCTATAATGTGCGACACGAGAGAGGGACCAAGAAATGAAGGATGGAGGACTATAGCGGGATGCAAAGGGACTTGGGATAGAATCCATGAATGCAATGATGACTCAAATCAGATGCTCTAAACAAGGGTGACTCAATGGTGCTGCCACACAGGAAAAGGGTCAAATGGGGACCAGAAAATCATGAGTACAAGATGGTAACTCACGACGAAAGTCGACACGAGCGTTGACAAGTATGGAGGCAACATGGTGCCCCCAATACGAGTGTTGCAGGTGAAGAAATTCAATTTTGAGAGGGGGTGACGCTTCGTGGCCAAAATGTGTCTTGGTGAAGTATCAAATTACTAAAAAACATGAACTAGCTACCTAAATAAAATAAGATATGCATTTCCAGAAGGAAATGTTAAGGGTAATATTTCTTTAGATAGAGTACATTGCAAGGATTGTGAAGGCGATGGCCTTCGAAGTCCTGTAATAAATATGCCCCCTTGCCTAAATCCTTACTGATGACGTAAGGTCCTAGCCATAATGAGTCAAAATTCCCATTACCAAGGACATCATGGGCCTAGTCATACACTAGAACAAGATCACCTTCATGAAAAGTACGAGGCTGGAAATTTCGGTCATATTGAGCTTTGGTGTGTTTCTTAGCCGCCTCAATGGTTTGCAATGCAACATGGCAGTCTTCGGAAGCAAGTGCAAGCATGATAATTCTTTGTTTTAAAGTTTGGGTGTCAGGGAGAAGTTTGACGAATAGATGAAGGGAAGGGATTTCACACTCGATTGGTAAGACTGCCTCCTCTCCAAAAACAAGGTGGAAAGGAGTGAACCCGATGGCGGTTTTAACAGAAGTTCTATAGGCCCACAAGGTAGGGAAGAGCATAAGGTGCCAGTTGGTTTTATGCTTATCCACCATCCATTGAAGTATTGTTTTAAGAATTTTACTGACTGCTCCAACTTGGCCATTACCTTGGGGGTAATAAGAGGATGAATATTGGTGCTCAAAGCCCAATAGTGAGGATAGCTCATGCCATATCTCATCTTCAAAATTTCGGCCATGGTCGGAGACCAATTTTTTCAGAACTATGAATCGAGCGATCACATGGTTAAAGAAAAAGAGGGATGCGGTAGTTTCCATGTTGTTAAACGTTGGCATGGCCTCAGCCCATTTAGTGAAATAGTAAACCGCCACGATGATATACTTATGGTTACCAGTTGATGACGGTCGACACTCCATAAAGTCTATTGCCCACTTGCAGAAGGGGCTAGTGGAGATGACAGGATGGAGGGGAGCTAGAGGGGCTTGTGCCTTGGGGGAAAAATGTTGGCAATTGGGACAGTGTTTGGCTACCTCAATGTAAGCACCAAAGAGAGAAGGCCAAAAGTACCTAGTGCGCATAATTTTATGGGCAGTGGCTAGACTGGAGAGGTGGCCACCACAAGCACCACTACAACAGGCATTGAGGACTTGTTTTACTTTAGCATGTGTAAGACAATGACGAAGGACATAATCTACACCACGACGATAAAGGTCGTCACCGATAAGAAGGTAGAAGGGGGCCTGGTGTCGGATATGTTGTCAAGCATCATGGTCAAGATGGAGGGTGAAATTTTGAGTTTGTAAATAAGTGAGGATGTCCCCATACCAGGGGTCATCGGTGGTAATGTCAAATAAGTGTTCATCGGGGAAATTATCACTAAATAGAGGATCCTGCGTACCTATAGGTAGTTCGGAAAAGAGTTCAGCGAGGGCTAAACCTTTCTTACTTTTTGGTGTGACAAATTCAAGATCGAATTCCTAGAGGATCACAATCCAATAGGCATACTTCCCACTGATGATTCGACGACTCAATAGGAAGGCCATGGGGTTGGACTTAGTCACGACATTGGTGGAACGCATGAGGATGTAATGATGAAGTTTCTGGACCGAGAACATGATAGCCAATGCTAATTTCTCTTCATGTGAGTAGGAAAGAGGAGGTCCTACTGGGTTCTTACTGACATAATAGATAACATGCTCAATCCCATTGTCATATTCCTGAATAAGGACTCTATCGACCGAGTGGGTGGAAGAAGAGATATACAGGGTGAAATCCCTATCAAAGTCATGGGGAAAAATCAAGGGAGCAGATGTGAGAGCATCCTTCATGGCATCAAAATATTTTTGAGCATAGGCATCTTGTACAAAAGGGATATTGGAGTAGAGAAGTCTAAGGAACCCATGTGCGGTGGTGGCATAGTCAGGTATGAACCAGTGAAGGAAATTAGCTTTAGCTTGGAGGATTTGTAACTAGCATAAGGTGCGGGGAATAGGAAGCTCAAGGATGGCTTGAATTTTTAATGGGTCAAGAGTGATACCATCTTTAGACACAATGAAGCCTAGAAGACGACCGACAGGCACATAAAAGACACAGTTCAGAGGGTTAAGGCGGATATTATACTTGTGACATCAAAAAAAGACAGTACACATATCGTGGAGGTGTTGCGCCCGATGTTTAGAACATGCATTAAGGTCGTCTAAATAAGCAAGGATAATATGAACCAGGTCATGAAAACAATAAGACATAGCCCACTGAAAAGTGGCTCCTGCATTTTTAAGGTTGAATGGCATGAATCGATAGGCAAAGGTTCCCCACAGACTAATGAATGCAGTTTTGAGTTGATCAACATGACAGATAAAAATTTGGTTGTAGCCAGAGAAACCATCCATAAAATATAGGACCTCATGCCTTACACACTCATCAATGATTTGGTCAATGAATGGTGAGGGGAAGTTGTCTTTGGGACACGCTTTGTTCAGATCACGAAATTCAGTGCAGACACAGATGGCACCTTGTTTCTTGAGAATGGGAACTGGATTGGACACCCAAGTGGTGTATTCAATGGGATAGATAAAACCAGCATGCTTGAGGTTATCGATTTTGGCTTTGACAACTTCTTGTCTGGAAGGATTAATGGGTCTCAACTTTTGATGGACAGGATTGGCAGCAAGCCACGTATTGATATGGTGTTTGACAATGGCAGGATTAAGTCCAAGTATTTCTAAATAGGATTAGGGGAAAATATCGTGGAATTATTTAAATAGCTTAGTGTAATCCTCAACCTCTTCCGGGCTGTAATGGGCACCCAAGGTGATATTTTCTTCCATCTCGGGTTTGTCATAAATGTTAATTTTAATGGTAGGGGAGATATTGGCCATATTTCCTTCTTCAAAACCAATCGACTTGATTAGGAATGAAGTCTTTAGTTTCCACAACATATTTTTCATGGGACTGATGTGGGAGGAAGTACACACGGTGGTGCATATCATCCCATAGAAATTCAAGGTTGGTCAACGCTTCAATAATGTCTTCATTAGAGTGAAATATGGGGTGACTGGAGAAAGGGGGACCACCTGACGCGGCAGGGCTACCTGAATCATCATCATGTGAAGAAAGGCTCGCATGAGCAAGATCATGGGGGATGACCGGAGATGAAGTAGATAAAGGATCTACTGATGTTGAGCCTAGGGTGCTTGCCGAAGGAAAGACAATCAGATCATCGGGGGCTTCTAAAAAGGGTCTCATAAATGATGATAGGTAGAAACAGGTTACTGAAGGCTCCGGCATGTTTACATCGGGAGGAGGGATGTCAATGGGAGTAGGAAAATCTGAGGCAGAACCTATGACCAAGGAATGGGGGGACTTGTCCTTTGGTGCCTGCTTGCGATATTTTCCCTTCTTACCCAAAACGGTCACAACTGGAAATGGTTTCGGTTGAGGTGACTGAGGCACTGTTGCAGTGAGAGAAGTCGGAGAGACCGGTTGAACTGGGGTCAAAGAAAGATAAGGTTTGGGGGTAGTAGCTGAAGGATCAAGGGGGTCATGAGTACCAGCTGAAGGTGAAGGGCCAGGAGAAGGAGGTTCAGGAGGCTGGTCAGAGGACATCATGAAAATCTAGTAATCGAGGGAACTAGATAGAAGAGGTTTAGTGGCCACCTAACCTTTAGGTGGTTGGGTAACCACAAATCCTTGCTGAGGGAAAGGATTAGTAAGCACAACCGGTTGTCTAGGTACAGGACTAGGAGGAATGGAAGGAATGGCTTGCTATCCTCTTAAAGTTTCTTGAGACTCCCATAGTTGTTGCATCTGTGGCAAAAGAGGAAAATCATGTGTGTAATGACCATAAACACCAGAACAAGAATAGGGCTTATTCGTGCGAATAGGCCTTTCCTGCTTGGGTTGAGTGCCCTATTGCTGGTTCGTAGTGTTAGGAGCATTACCTTGGTTAGGTCCAGAATTACTGAGGGTAGCGTGACTTTGAGTGCCTTTCCTCCTTTTTTAGGGAGGAGGATTAGTCATACCCTGCTATGCGTATACCTACCGCGGAGGGGGCGATGGTTGCTGTTGCTGCGATTGAGAAGGCAAGGGAGGAGGAGGTGCTAATGTTGAAGGAGTTGGAGCACAAAGATATGAATATATATAATAAGGAAGTTGGGTAATAGTGTGTTAAATATGAGGTTGGGAAAAATAAGGAGGCATGCCATATCCTGGATATGTGCTACTAAGGGGGGGGGAAGTGCCGGAGGTGTTGGCCCCTCCCTGAGGAAAACCAGAGCCCATGGGAGGTTGAGCATACGGATTAAAGAGAGCTCCAATGATACCGTCGACGACGTGAGATGCCCCAGGTGCATTGGTACCACGCGATCTAGGAAGATCAGGTAGAACGGTATAAACATAGCCCGATTGAGCGTAGATCAGGTCATATTTTAACGCAATTTGGAAAGCGGCTTCTTCAGTTTGAGGAAAGTGTGATGCGACATCTTTCCCGATAGGCGACAAGAGAGATATGGGGAACCAGTACATGTAGACATGGTCTTTGAAGGTAGGAGCTCGACATGGGATCTTTTTTCTCCACCATTCCTGAACATGGTCGGATAGGGGGGTTGCAGATGATTGACGGAAAGAGGTCAAGAGTTCGGTACTATTGTCGTAACGCAGGGGAAGCTGGAAATAAGACAAAAAATCCTGGGCAAGAGTTGCAAAGGTGGTATGAGAGGTAGGGGCCTAATTCATGTACCACTTAGAAGCTTCACTTGTAAGTGTTCGTTGGAACAACCAAAGAAGGATAGAGTCATCAATAATGGAATTAGATGAACACCACATGTGGAAATATCGAACACGATTTGAAGGGTCTTCTCCAGCAAGGCCTTCAAACTTTGGAATGTCTGAAGGGAGATTTGTTGGCATAGCCAGCTAACTAGCATCATGGTGTATAGGGTCATTTATCAATTGGTCAAAATTAGGGAGGTTGAGGCCTGCCATGAAGGGGAGCAAGGGTACAACAAGGGTAGTGTACGTTGCGGTCCCACTAGTGGTATTCCCGGCAGGAGGGCCAAGGTTACCACCAGCATTAGGTCCTGCACCAGACATAGTGAAGGTTTCAGGGGGAGAACCAAAGAAGGAATGTGAAAGAGAACCCAAGGGACCAGAAGAAGAGTCGGTGTGCAGACTCGGTGGAGGACTAACTCAAATCCTGTGTGGAGGGGTAAGTCTTCCTCCTGGAAACTGAGGATGAAGGCAAAGAAGTCTCTGGGATAAATGCCTTGGTGGCACAATGGTGACGACACAAACAAGACACAAAGGAAAAAGAGATCGACAAGGGCAAGGAGGTGCAGGATCAACTGATTAGAATGTTGAAACAAGGGCAGAGAGGTGCAAGATCAATTGATTTCAATGTTTTAAAGTCTTTTCTTGGCGATGTTAACCAAGACCTTTTTCAGTTAGAGCATGTGTGTAAAAGTGTGTAAATTTTAATTTTTAAACCTATATGTTTATAGAGAAAAAAAAAGTGTGTTGTATAGCTACAAATAATATTATACAAGCCTACAAAAATAGAAAATAAACAGCTAATAATGCAATGATCTAAACCCAAGGAGGTGGGCCTCTCAACAATTAGTCTATTTGTGAGAAAAAAAATAATCAAAACACACTAAAAAGCCCAAATATCTAAGGTCAGGAGGGACAAGGATCTAAAGGAAAAAATCTGCTGGAAAGTGGTGCAGAAATAGCAACAGATTTCAGGAAAATTGTAGCAAAAAGAGGTGGCTAAAGGCTATCTCTAGGAGGGAAGCAGAGTGAACCCTAAAGGAAAACCCAAAAAAAACTAAACGAGGTGGTTTGGATGGATAACAAGCCAATCTGAAGTGGAAATGAAGGTGAGGTATTAGATCTGAAAAATTGGCTGAAGACTCTGAAATTTGAGACAACCTGTAAAAGAAAAAAATCTTCCACAAAAATTGGAGGGTACTAAAGCCCTAAGGGGATATATTCCCACTTATTTGAGAAAAATAGAAAAATTACAGGTCCAAAATAGGTGGAGACGGGGGTCAGACAACCCTGAACAGAGGCTCAGACAAACCCATAAAACTTTCAGAAAAATCCCTGCAAAAAGTCTAGGTCGCAGTTTCTGACCTGTTTTCAGCAAATTTCGTAGTTTTTGGGCTGAAAAGTGCACCATGAAGGTCCAGGTTGCTAGTTTTGGGCCAAAAAGTGTGACTTGCACTTCTGGCTCTCGGCAACAGGTTTCAGAAAAAGTTGTTGTCTCAGCTACGGCTAATGTCTGTCACCTGTGCAATAGGTCTGAAAACACACGGAAGTTAGAATTTTTATCGTTATAGGGTTTTATAGGTTAAACGTAACATCAAGAAAAGAAAAAACAAAGGGCTAAAGAGAAATCCTAGGATTTGAAGTAGTTGGACATGCAAGGATCAGAAAAACGATAGCGGTCGTAATCATAAACCTGTGTGGAGTCTCCAGTTGTTAGTATGAATCTTAATTCCAAGTGTACAAAAAAAGACCACTTTAGCTACGCATAAAAAAGAGCCCTAGTAGCAGAAATGACTGCTAATATCTTCATATCTGTAGTTAGGTGATCAAGATAAATTCTGAAAAAATCTAGATGTATGCATTAGAAGACATTAAACAGTAAAAAAAAAAAATATTTACTCCATGCATCCAATAGACAAGACAAGAATATATCAAATGAATTTTTCATTAATGGCACCTGGGAGGAAAACACAAGAGGGTGTTCCCGGTTCTCCTCAATGGGATGGGTTATTGTAAGTCCTCAGCACTTTAGATTTAGAATTCCTCTCTCTTGATGGTGTAGAAAACCCAGAGAAAAATGGAAAAATATGGCTATGATGGTGGATCAATATCCAGACCAAAATTTTAGATCTAGTGGGATCTTTAGGCAACAAAAGGTGATAAATGAATGGGAAAACCATTCTATTTATAACAAAATATTGAGTTAGTCTAGATATTGGTGCATAGTTAAAATATTGTTAACCAAATCAAGATCCAACTTTTATGGAATATTTTATTAGATTTTTTGGAGGGAAAAGGAATTTTACTTGGGTCAAATCCCTTTATTTGTAAATAATAAATAAATAAATGATTTATTTATCATTTTAAGGATGTGGTTAAGTAATAATAAATAAATAAATGATTTATGTATCATTTTAAGGATATGGTTGAGTAATAATCAAATAAATAATGATTTATTTAATTATTTAAGGGAGATTTAGTCATATTTAACAAAGAATATTATTTAAGTAATGTTTAAATAATTATTCTTAGAAAATAATAAGATAAATAATGATTTATCTAATTAATTTCCTTGTTTTGGGTAAAATATAACCAGGAATATTAATTAAACTGTTGTTTAACTAATTATTCCTTGAGGGGAATCAAACAAATATGGATTTATTTAATGTTTCCCCATGGGGTTTCTTTTTTAGACCATAAACAACTTAATAAAGGTGGTTTTACTAAGTTATTTTCATAGTGAATGCAATTATACTTAGGGTAAAATTGGTGTTACATGGTGTAACTGGGTCCATCTAATACCAATGGGTTAGATGACCAAAAAATGGTGTAACACACATGGCCCAGTTGTCTACAATAACAGCAAGATTTCTGCGCAGGGTTCGGACAATCCCTCGCAAAGTGCCCTATCTCACCACAATTGTAACAGATCAATTTTTGTCTTCCCTGACCTGTGCCTCCACCCCTTGCCTCCCCTCCCCTGCCCCTTACTAGGGAGACTCCTCTGCTTTAGTGAGATAGTGGTGAAGAAGGGTCATCCTATACCCTATATAGGTTTCCTTGATCTATCATCAAATCATAGGTCTGAAAATTATGCTTGTGATGCCCAACAGAGGAACAAAATCGACACCATTGCTACTTCAATTCTAGAATGTAAGCACCAAGACAGGAACAATGGTTAGTATCATGTAGCCCAACAACACGACAAGCACCGCACCATAATGTTGGACCACTTGGTCTCGCATCCTCCTTAGGATGTAATTGGCTAGGTCCCCTAGCTTGCATGTAATCTATTAGCAGAGGACACTGATCCTTGGTATGGCCAGACACCCTGCATATTATGCACCATATGTCTGGACTAGCCTCTTTCCCCCATTCTTTTCGCAGGTTTTGTATTTCAAGGTGCATTGCCTCCAAGTTCCCCTGGATCTGTTATACCCCAAACTGAGCATCGTCCCTTGGTGCAGCCTCTAGTTTCATAGCAATCTCCAAGGCCTTCTCTTGTGTTGCGAACTATTTCTGACCCATATTTTCGTGCAGGTGAGGCAGAAACATAGCGATAAACCATTCCTTGTGCTGCCTATCATCATACTAAAATTTGCCATCTTTGATAACATTTTTTAGCCGCTAATTATCTTCCCATACTGATTCAGTAGGTCCCTGTCTAAAGTCTTTCAAGTTGACCACTATTTGAGAGTAGGACTTAGGCTTCCGAAACTGTTGTTTTAACGATGTATTGATCTTCGGAATAGATGGATCCACGTGTTTTCCTACGTACCCCATATACCAATCCAAGGCCCTTCCTTCAAAGGCGAGGGATAGCTACTCTATATTTACAACATCGGTAGCCACATTCTGCGTAGCCCATACTAATTCTGCAATAAACCAAAATCGGTCCATATCCTCATCCTCTACACCCTTAAGGGTATGTAGCTTCATGTGCATGGCCATATTGTCTTCTGGTGGTGGTGGAGGTATGGGTGAGGTCTTACCCCTATGATGACTTGAAGGTGGTGTAGTTGGAGGGCTATGTGCATCCGATTCTCTTAATGGAATATAAACAGATCTATCTCCTTCTTGATTAGTTCGGTAGTACTTACTATTTTGTGTTTTTCTCTCACTTAGATCAGAGGTCATTCACTCGGTGTGGCTCCACAGAACTCCTTTTCACACAGTAATATTTTGATTAAAAAAAGAAATGTTTTCAAGAACTTACCTCAGAAATCCTTGAAAAACTATTGCTCTGCCTCAGAGTAGGACATGAACTGATCGACTGTGAATTCTATCACGAATCCTCCCAGCACGCTATTTATCCAATGATATATTGTATGGGTGATTGTATTGTTAGTCCTTTCTAGCAGTTGAATCAATTATGGTGTCCACTGGGTTACCTGATCATCCTTCCAGCACGTCTGGAATTCTACGAGCCTTTCCAACCACTCCTAAAGCTCGTGCAAAAAGGTTACAAATAAAATTTCATAGACTTCAGTGAAGATTCTCAACCGTCAACTCCGTGCTAATATTCTCCTTTACATCAAACTATTCAATATGTCTTACAAACCAATCTTCAATTTCCACCCTCTCAGGTCTCCAAGGACCTCGTGGAATTACCCGATCTCTCTCTCAAAATGTTCCTAGTCCCAGCAACGAAACCATTTTTTTTCTTAAGGGGTCCTGACCCAGGTCTGAAGGTTAAGTTCTGCCAACAAACCCCTATACTATTGGCCCTTTCAGCAATGACGTACTTGTGCGGGCCAAGGTCTCACCGAAGTAGTATGGGAGGGTGTTGGAACTAGGTTTCCACACCGTGGGAGAGAGTAGGTAATGTGAGGAAAATTCGTATTATAACTTGCTAGGTTTACCCAGAATGAGTTTATTCGTAGCCCTTTTAACATTATACTCAACATATAACCATAACATAGCTATCATATCTAATCAATACATTCACATCCACGTGCACATTACTAGATACCATCATAGAGCATTTATAATAGCAGCTAACAATATATCACAGATATACTTATGCAGAAATACAGATACATTTGCAGCTAGATAATCATCATAGATATGCTTTAGCAGTAAACATAACCGATCCAAATAGCACACGGATACTTTAACAATACTTCACATTCATTAACATTTAGATCCACTTACAACCAAAACTAGCCCGTGCACATAGCCTAGCGGAGTCTACTCACAGCAGTACTGAAGATCTCCGTGCACACATCTAGTAGGAGTCCTTACCCAAAACAACCCAAAATAGATCTAATAGTTTGGACATAGCATCAATCTTAATTCATGCCTACCTCTAGACTCAAACTATTCATCTATTTATATCGATGTAGCCTATGCTATGCTGTGGTCCACAAACCATGATTTGTGGACACCAGGTCTACCCTTTGACCCATTACAATGCATTCCGAGCTTTGAACTACCCAAAAGCCCCTGCATTAGACTAATTAGTATAAAAATATACAAAATTCACAGCTTAGGGAGCCCCATTCCAATAGCTAATTAGACCGATCTAGGTCAAATTACGAAGGTTATCCTGCGCACGTAGAAATAAAGGCTTTGCAATCCATGTAACGTGCTATTTAGATATTATAGTAATAGATCTGTGTAGTCAACATTCATATAAGATAGAAAATAAGGTACACAACTGATCCAAACACAAATAATGCAGCAAATGGGAATAATGTATAGAAATATATCATATAGTGAAACACTGATGCATTTGATACTCAGGATTATGTAAAACACTTCTTTATTAATTCACAGTTCATAATATCCTTACAATACTTCAGTTCCACCAGTTCCCACAGTGAGCAGGGTTTGCACACAGCAGGACTAAGGTCTCCATGCACATAGCTGCTAGGAGCCTTCTTAACCCAAAAAAAATTCTTCACATCTTAGAACATCATAATATTATCAAAACTTACTTAGAACTTATAAAACATTGTCCTATCCGGTTCGATCTACACTTCCATTTATAACATAGCTTGCGCTCATCATATGGTGTATGAAAACTGTTTTTTGAGACTCCTATTTTTACCCTTTAGCCCATCACAACTCATGATGGGGATTTGACCCACCCCAAATCCACTTGACCTGTGCATTTATTGTGTGCACGACTTCAAAATTACAGAAAATATTATATTTTCATCAAAATTACAATCCTAAGGGACCTGTTGACACCTAATCCTATGGGATGGGTGTGGATATTTAATTTTGTATAATAAATAATATTGGGAAATAAGGAAGGCCAAGAGTCATTGGGAGATGAATCACAATAGCCTCACCTCCATGTATAAATGCATGTTCATTCTTCATTCAATAACACATTCTGATTTGAGGAGTTACCTCCTGGTTTGACATGGTATCAGAGCCAGCCCCACTATTGGCATTTCTGCCTGTGGTGTAACTCCCTATCCTTTGCTCAGTCAGTTTTTATTAATAGTTTTTTTCTGCTCCTAAATTGCTATACTGTTATTCTGCATTTTTTTTCTCTTCAATTATCCACAGGTCTGACATTTGTAGCTCCTGCAGCTCCTGAAGATTCTGCAATTCTGCAGACCCTGAAATTCTGAAAATTGCAGCCCCTGCCACTTTGCAATTCTACAGTCCTGCACACTGCCATTTCAATTTTTTTTTGTAACGCCCTCACTTCTCCCTCACCTACCCAATGCCCCTCACACTTCCCTCACCTACACTCCCCATTCGACTGCGCCCTCCCTTCCGATTCCCCATTCCCCTATGCACCAACACTATCGCTCTGCCCTTCATGGCTTTTACAATCGTCTCCTCACACTACAACACAATCTCCCTGCTCGACCTATCCATCTCTTCCCTTGACCACCATTAAACCACTGCATATTAAAACGCCGCTCCATAAACACCGCCACAGCTCTTCAATCCATTTACACTCTTCCATATACAACGCTGTCTGTCCAAATTATTAACACCATTCCCACAGACATATTGTATTATAATACGCTCCACCTATGTTTACCATCGCTCCACCGCGCTCCCTCCACCTGCAACGACTCACATATAATACGCCTTCACATATATAATATACAGAGTTTCCCTCCATATACACTATCCAATATACAACGTCCAATATACAGCGTTTCCCTCCATTCATACAGTGTTTCCCAACTGTGTTACCACCCTTCCTCCTCCAACGCCCTGTCATTTAATAAAACCGCTCTTAATAGTCAATACCACCACCATATATTACCGCCCTCACCATTCACTATTTCCGCCCCACCTCTCTGCATACAATACCACTGTGGTGTAATACGCTAGTTTAATATCATTGTTTCCCATATGTAATATTGTCAATACGCTCCACATCAGTCTCACACACCCCCCCTCTCCACGCTATCAGTCAATACGGCCAAGCTACCACTGTCCATACATCATTCCATATATATTAATACGCTGTCCATTGTATATGTAATACGCTTTCCATTGTATATTTAACCACCGCCCCTCCATTTGCTTGTATTCATATTTAACCATTGCCCCTCCTCTAATACTCATTACGCCCTTCCCATTCACAATACTGCCCTCCCACTATCATATTTAATATCACTTCACATTCATAATATGACCCTTCCACTTCACAATATCGACCTCCCATACAATTTTTTTTTTTCCAAACAAAACAAAAAATATATATATATTTTTTGGTGCAGAATTCAGTTTTTAGCAAGAGCTTTTGTGTCCTTTTAAATTCAGTCTTTTAGAAAAAAGTGTTTCTGTCCTTTTAAATTCAGTATATTTGCAGCAAAGAGTTTTTCAAGTATATTTTCTAGCAAAGAGTATTTTTGGTTTCTCTCCTTCAAAAGAGATTCTATAGCAAAGTTTTTTTTTCTTTCCTCCTTCAAAAGAAGATGACAGTCCCTTCTTCTTCTAAAGAGGCTGCCTACTTGGCACAGAGAGAAAAGAGACATGCTTCAGGTCCATCCAGAGGAAGAGAAGGCAGAAGACGAAGAAGAAACTTCAGAGAAAAGGGGGGCAGACAATCTAAAGCTCAACAATAAAAAAATCAAGACAAAGGTAAAACTAATGACAAAGACAAAGGTAAAGCACCCGAATCAGCTCATTCTGTTCTAGCACATTGTAACAATGGAGTAACTGAAAACCTATTTGATGTTTCATTTACTTCATGGAGAGATGATTGGTTGCTAGATTCGGGAGCAACATGTCACATGACATTTAGAAAAGATTTTTTTGAAGAATTCACTGACAAAGTTGATGGAGCAGTATATTTCGCAGATAAATCCAAACTCAAGCCATCAGGGCTTGGCACAGTCAGGCTTAAACTGCCTGGTCTTCCTAATCATATCCTACATGAGGTTCTATACCTCCCTGAGTTGAAGAGAAACTTGCTGTCCCTGGTCGAAATCCGGCAGCAAGGACACTCAATTCACTTGTTTGATGGCAAGGCAGAGGTCAGAAAAGCATCGGATCACTCACTTGTCATGGAGGGAATAGAAGAAGGGAGACTCTTGAAGCTGAAAGGTTCATCTGCTCATGCTCAAAACTTTGCATTCAGTTCACATCATGATGAAGGTACATTCCCATCAAGTCTTTTATGGAATGCTAGATTTGGACACCTAAACTATGACAGCCTTCGTTTTTTGAAGAAAAATGGTGTTAATGGACTGCCTACAATTCCTAGAAAACCTAAGGAATGTGATTCTTGTATTCTAGGAAAGCATAGAAAACAACCATTTCATGATTCAGACTCTAGAGCACATAGAAAAATTGAGCTTGTTCATTCAGATTTATGTGGCCCTATGCCTATTGCTTCTGCAAATGGAAACAAATACATGATGAAATTTATTGATGACTACACCAGAATGTGTTGGATTTACTTACTCAAGAATAAGTCTGATGCTTTTCAAACTTTCAAGAATTTTCATGCATGGATTGAAAATGATGCACAAACACATATTGGCTCTCTACGTACTAATAATGGAAAAGAATACACTTCAAATGAATTTGAAAATTATCTTCGTCAACATGGAATAAAACATCAAATAGTTGTGCCATATAATCCACAACAGAACGGTGTAGCTGAAAGAATGAACAGAACTATTTTAAATATGGCCCGCTCCATGTTATTTTTCAAGAATGTAAAATTGATGTTTTGGGCTGATGCAGTTCTATGTGCTGTTTACATAAAGAATAGGTGTCCTTCAAGTTCAATTAGAAACAAAACTACTTTTGAAATGTGGCATGGCCACATTCCTTCGGTAAAGCATTTCAAGGTCTTTGGGTCCACCTGTTATGCCTTGATACCCAAGGGTCAAAGGAAAAAACTTGGTGCTAGAAGCAGAAAATGTATCTTCTTGGGGTACTCCAATACCTCCAAAGGATATTGTCTCTATGATGAAGCAAATAAGAAGTTTGTGATAGCAAGAGATTTCATATTTCTTGAATCTTCCAAGAGTGACAAGGTTTTTGAGCGGCAACTTGATCACCTAGATAGATTCACACATGAAAATTCTTTCCAAGAATTTGATAATGTGATTCCACATCTTGAAGGGGGGATTCCGATATTGAATCAAACTGTGGAATCATGTCCTGAAGCACTCTCACCCCCACATGAAGAAACAACCACGGATGACACATTGGATGATGTGATTGATAGAATTGGGAGATTGAATCTTGAATCAATCCCAACTCAGTCAAATGACTAGCCTGGGCCATCTCAGAAAGGTCCTCCCAAATGGCTGACAAAGACACTGGAGAACGTTCATCCTGATGAGGTTGGAAAAACAGGAACAAGAAGTTCCACTCAACAAATCGAAGGTGATGTAGATAATTCTGATTCTCCTGTTGATATGGATATTGCTTATAACTGTGAATTGAGTTTGTCTACAGATCATGAACCAACTTCCTTTAAAGAAGTCGCTTCTCATGATGAATGGAAAGAAGCGATGCAGAAGGAGTATGATGCCTTGATAAAGAATGGCACTTAGAAGCTGGTTGATCTTCCTTTGGGAACGAAACCAATTGGCTGTAAGTGGGTCTACAAGAACAAGTACAAAGCAGATGGCTTTCTTGACAAGCACAAGGCTAGGCTTGTGGCAAAAGTTTTTGCACAAAAAGGAGTTGATTATGAAGAAACTTTTGCTCCCACAGAAAAATGGACCACCATCCGGACTCTCTTTGCCCTAGCAGCTCAGAATGGATGGAAAGTCCATCACATGGATGTAAAAATAGCCTTCTTGAATGGAGATCTAAAGGAGAAAGTTTATATGTCCCAGCCAGAAGGATTTGTTGTAAAGGGTCAAGAAAACAAAGTTTGCAAGCTTATAAAATCATTGTATGGCCTCAAGCAAGCACCACGAGCCTGGTATGAGAAATTGACCGAGCATCTTCTGAAACTTGACTTCAAACATTTTGATCTTGATGATGCAACTTTGTTTGTTAAGAAATTTGGAAAAACAGTTGTATATCTTGTGGTATATGTAGATGATCTTTTGATAACAAGAAACAATGAGAGCTATATTGCATCCATGAAGAAAGAGTTGAAAAAAGGTTTTGAAATGACTGATTTGGGTCATGTTCATTACTATTTGGGTATTGAAGTAATTCAACATCCTAAATTCATATTTCTTTCTCAAAAGAAGTACATTGGAGATCTCTTGAACAAATTTGGCATGGATGACTGTAATCCCTTAACCACTCCAATGGAACAAAACATGAAGCTCGCATCTATTGAAGGGAAGGAATTTGAGGATGCAACTAAGTATAGACAGCTTGTAGGAAGTCTTATCTACCTGACCACCACCAGACCTAACATTTCATTTGATGTTGGAATCCTCTCAAGGTTCATGCAAAAACCTTGTGAAGGACATTGGTCTGCTGCAAAAAGAGTGTTAAGGTACTTGAAGGGGACTCGAGACTTTGGACTCAAATATACACAGGTAGGCGACTTCAGCTTGATCGGATACTCTGATTCAGACTTTGATGGCGACAAAGAAACAGGGGTGTCTACTACAGGTTACACCATGAGTCTTGGATCAGGAGCTGTCTCATGGATATCACGCAAACAGTCAGTTCCAGCAGATTCCACGACCGAGGTAGAATATGTGGCAGCAGCTGAAGCAACAAAAGAAATTGTGTGGCTCCGAAAAATCTTGGAAGATTTGTAGATGAAACAAATGTACTCCACTCCACTCATGATCGACAACAATTCTGCAATAAAGTTTGCCAAGAACCCAAATTTCCATGATCTAACAAGGCACATCAATACAAAGTACCATCTAATTCGACATCATGTTCAGGCCAAAACCATCCATCTACATCATTGTTCCACAAATGAGCAAACTGCTAACATCTTCACCAAAGCACTTGGAGGAGAAAAGTTTGAAAAGTTCAGATCGATGCTTGGACTCACCAACATCCCTTCGGATTAAAGGGGGGAATGTTGACACCTAATCCTATGGGATGGGTGTGGATATTTAATTTTGTATAATAAATAATATTAGGAAATAAGGAAGTCCAGGAGTCATTGGGTTATGAATCCCAATAGCCTCACCTCCATGTATAGATGCATGTTCATTCTTCATTCAATAACACATTCTGATTTGAGGAGTTACCTCCTGGTTTGACAGGACCCCACTCCAACCGGCCCCAAACACAATCTTGTGACTCATATCAAGTCACAATGATGTTGGGGTATTAATTTTTGTCTACAACTCCTCAATGGAAGAAATGGAGGGTGTTATAATTCTCACGCTCTCAGCAGTTCCACTCTACACTGTGTCCACTAATTTTTGCAAAGTGAGTCCTTCTATGGCGAGATTTATGCTATAATAAGTTTGGTTCAAATTCTTTATGGCAGCATTCAGATCCTGTAACAGCTTCATCACTTCATTGGCCCATGGCCTCATGTGCCGTGTCATGATGTGCTTCTTTCTTTGCAACTACTCTACTTCATCTCACAATATCTAGCTTGTTTGCAATCGGGCCATGTGCTGAGCAGGCATAAAAGTAAGGGCCTCTTGGTGGTTATCGAATGCCTGCTCCTTGGCATGCAATTCCTATGAAATATTCCTGACCAATGGATCTATCTACGTGGATTTCCACTGTCTCATATTTGTTTCAAGCAGTGTGGTACCCTTATCAACTGTGGCAGTAATTCTTTTTGAAGCTTCCTTGAACAGGGCCACCTGTTGCACGCGCACTTATGGTGGAGTTTTTGGTTGTATCTTGGCCTGCAATTCTTCGATCTGCTGCTCAAAATCAGCCTATACTGCCCACACTTCTACTCTAGAGGCCTTCAACACTACTACTAGTCCTTCAATTTTAGCTTGTGGCATGACTGACGTAGGAATGGCTACATCTGTTAGGTCACCACAAAGTCGATCTATTAAATTTTCATATTCTTCTCGTTGTGTTACTGCTGCCTGCTGTGTTGTCTGAGCTTGGAGGAATTCTTCAGTCTTTTCTACGATCTCTTACTCATCTACACTCAGCTGCTGGTGCACGTGCACCTCCCTACACTGCATCTCGTCAGTAATAATGGTTTGTATCACATTCATATTTCCATTGGGCAGCATTGACAAGTCTATCCCAACTTCTGGGCAAGTCTGCACTTATGCGCGCAATTCTGGTTGTTCTACAATGACTATTGCACCCAGGAAGGGACAGATCCTGCTGTCCACCATGCCAATGATCACCATTGTAGGCTCGCTTGCTTGAATTTTCCTCAATTGATTCACGCTCACCTGGATTTTCTCTATATTCAAATGAAACACCTCCAACCCTGACTACAATGCTTCTACGAAAGCTTTGTATTGTTCTTCCATTGTTGTCCACCTATCTTCGGAGGTAGATGCAACTGTGTCTGCTATTTTATCAAGGTCTTCCACTATTAGCATAGTGTCCATAGTTCCTTTGACCTACGATCCTTTCTTATTCTTGCATGTGCCCTTAGAGTTTTCTACATCACACTTCGTTCTTCTCGAAGACTCCGGCCCAGTACTCTCCAGACCATCTAGGCCTCCAAGATCCACCTCGGCTTCTTCTTTGGGTTTTTTCTTTGTGTCTTTCTTAGCCTTCTTATTGGTATCCTTTTCTACCTATTTTTCTATGCCCTCCTATGCATCTTTGTCCTTCTCTACTGTCAAAGTATCCTTGACATATGTGGAAGTTATGACTGGGGGGGGTGGAACCCATCCCAACCTTGCATGCTATTGGCTAGGTCACGATGACCTGGTCGATCTTCTCCTTTGTCACCATAAATGGTATATTATACCATACGGGGTCATTGTGTGCCTGGATCTGCATATGGTGCATGGTTTCCTGAATATTCAATACCTTAGTACTTCTCTTACACAAGTGGGTACAATCTATGTCGTGAATGTATAGCTGCTGCTAGCGCTCCTTCAAATAAGACCCATAAATTTTAATTCTCCTTCACCCTCTTTTTGGTCAGGAAAATCCCATAGATTGGCATAGCATGCCTCTTTGCACACACCAGGCTGCACCTCTAAGAGGACTCCGCCCTCTGGTGCCTCCCATGACACCAAAGAAATTATGAGTAATAACCAAGAGTAACATAATTTATTTCCTTTATCTTCTGCCTTGTGCACATTGTCCAGAAACTCTTGGTAGAGGTATTGGGACTAGTTGTAGTTGATCCCCTTCTCACATTGTCCTGCTAACGTGAATACATATGCAGGGACTGCCTTAGGGTGACACCTGCACATCATTTTATATCCAAGGACTAACTTTCCTAGGCACATGGATGGGTCCTAGATCTGTTGTACCAAGGACCCCCTGGAGTCTCGTCCTACCTTGTAGTCTTTTTTAACCTTTGTAGCTACCTTTAGGCCCTGACTTTTCCCATATTGGGACATGGGAGGGGGCCCCTTTTTTGGCAGGTCGGTGATCCATTGGATCAACATGGCGTCAATTGGAACTTGAACTTGGATCCATGGGTACCCCTCATGCACTAATTCCAGTAGCTTGCACACACAGACAATTGCAATGGGTACCTCCTAAAGTGAGTAATCCTTAGATAATTGAGCATCCAAGCATTGCTTAGCCCACGCACCCATGGCATATATTATACCTTCATAACATCTGTAATGTCCCAATTTTATCCTCAAGCTAAAATGGAACATTATAGTTGCACATTTTATGTTTGATTAATAAAATGGGCAAGGAGACACCAGCATTTTGTAGAGTTGCAGCAACTCATGTATTTCACTGCTTATTCATTGGAGGTTTGCTCTTAAAGTTTGAGTGGCTTGTCCCTCAACTATTTCTTGTATATTTCTGCTGATATATCATAATATGATGTTGGCTGTAGCATTTCCCTCTTATTATGTATTTCAGATTTTCAGATTTAATGTTCATGTTCATGTATTGTTGTAGCTCTCTCATTGAGCCTTGTTTTAGAGATCTAGTTTGGGGAGATCTAAATAACCCATCTAGATGTATTTCTTTGAGCTCATATTCTGCATAGGAGTTTTATATTAAGTATTCTAGGGCAACCCAGTGCTGGTTAGGCTTATTTATGCAGCGGATTCCTTATAAAACATCCCCAAGGACCCTGTAGCAGAAATTCCTGAAGTGGAATACGACATATCCATAGACAGAGTCTGAGAAGGGCCAGCTAGCTTTAGGATTTCTCTCTTCTTGAGAAGGAGTTATACCCTATAAATTCCCCATCATTCAATCTCTGAAATGGACTTGTGATGTCTCACTGAAGAAGTAAAAATGGAACATATTAAGATGTTCTCGATGGAGCAGAAATTTCCAGATTTGCAACATTACAGTGGTATCAGAGCATGATCTTGGCTCAGCCTGTGCCCAAGATATATTTCCATTAGAAAAAGTAGCTTCTCTCCAAGGATAGGAGATTGATAGAGGAAACAAGGAAGGAATGAAGGAAGAGGAGGTTTCCCTTCTTATTTTCTAGAGCATCATTGAAGATCTAATGGAAGGGAAAATTTTGAAGAAATTTTCTGAGAAGGGTGTGTTGATGAGACAAATCCCAGCTACTTCATAGAGGGTGTGAGCATTCAGCCACACATGCAGATCAACAGCGCAGTACATTTCCCATAGCTACTGCAGGAACGATGGAGGAAAAAGTTGAGGTTTTTGGAGGAGTAGCGCTGCAACTCAAAGGTATGATTTATGATGATTGATTTCAGAGTTCTATTTCATGTTTTCATGCAAATGAGAGATCATATGTGGAAGTCACAAAGAGTTTTGCAAAGGGTATTTTTGAGAACCAATGTGAAACATGGTGTGAAAAAACTTCAAATACTTTGCATGCATGGAGGGGAACCATGAAATAAATATCATTCCATATTTCTAAAGGGGGAGAAAGTAGAAGAATGGCTTTATAGAGGGAAAACCCCCATTGTATGAAGGGCACTCTTCCATTTGTGAGGGTGTGGAGGTATTTCTTTGAAATGAAGTCCAAAGATACAAGGCCTCTCATTGAAGGGAGATACACTCACATGTTTGTAGAGAGGAGGTGTATAGAAGAATCTACAACACTGCACCATTGGAATAATAAGAAGAACAGGAGGATCAACATGAAGGGAATGATGGATATTCACCTTTATCTATTTCAGAGATTCTCTTTACATGGGAGAAGGGCTACACTGCGCAGTAGAGAGAGAGTACCATTCATTCCTCTCATGTATTTAGTCCACTTCCTATCTTGATGTCTCGCTTTTGGAGGCTTTCCATTTGGGAGGTCACATGATCTAGATATGATGAGAGGCATCACACTTTTTAGTTCACCACTCTTGGATTCTGGAGAGGTGGAGACATTAGAGGAGTCCATTACAGCGCAGACAGTTTGGGGATGAGCTCATGGAGGAGCGTTACACACTCTCATTTTCACTACCACCCATTCTCATCAGTTTCACTGCGTAGACAGAGTTGTTGTATGGATGGAGGATAGTATCTTCATGATGCAGGATGGCTTCTCCATGTATTTGGTGAGAGATAGGTTACTTCCTTTGGGGAAGAACTCTTCCATGCATTGGAGTAAATGGAGGCCATTGATGCTTACATTGCCCAGGATCAAAAGATTATTTGGAGGTGATATTATCTCATGGGAGGCTCATTTTTAGAGATCTTTATTTCTATTTGAGCATGACCAGCTGCAAGATGGCATGGCAGAAACCTTGGAGTATGACTTTCGCATGAGGGGATGTCAAGGTAGTAGGCAACAACGTGATGGTAGCACTTTATTATAGATTACCAGCGCTGTCTATATGGAGTATTGATCCATGTTGGAGGACTCAGCTTCTAGTTTAGAGGTCCCAGGATCTTGGTGCATGCATGATTCTTCGATGGCCTTGATAGATATGGAGGAAAATTAGTGGATGATATGAGCATCTATCATCATGGCAGACTCTTCTTTGCTAGAGCTTCTAGTCTCAAGGAGAAACTTTTGCATTCAGCACATACAGACTTCCTAGCTATGCTCTTGGATGCATACTTTGATTGGCTAGAGGAGTTCACTTGGAGGGAATTCATCATGATCTTCATCAGCATATGGATAGATGCATAGCCCATTTGTTTGGAGAGGTTGGCACAACCATTCCCTTACTCATTGGAGGAGAGGGAGAGCATTCAGTTGAGCCATTTCACCTCAAGAGCTCTAGTGCATGATGGAGGAGGTATAATTTCATATTTTGTATTGTATTTCTTTTCATTTATTGAGGAGCATGATGTATCAAGGAGGCTTGCTCCTTCTTGCATTTTTCATGAGGATGTACTTGCAGCTACTTGTAGCCTTGATTTTGGCTATTCTTATGATGGTTTGTGGGGGAAGCCACATGTTTCTTGGAGTGCACCTTTTGCACCAATGTCTATTTCATGTTTCATCTTATGAGGAGATGATGTAGCAGCAAAAAAGTGGCTAGTACATCGCTTTTTATTTGTGATTTTTAGGCAGGCCAAAGAGGCACTGAACAAGTTCCATGAGTGGGATTTGGAACCACTCTCCGGTTGTCCTTTGACAACTTGTTTCTATTGCATATTGCTCCTTGTATATTTATGATGTTGTACTTTGTTGAGTAGAATTATTTGGGGAGCATTATATGTACAACCCATTCGAAGCATGATTCTCCCTATTATACATGCTTCAGTTTTTAGGAGATACCATGGACAAACCATGATTTCCACATTACTACTTGTCTCTTCTTGTGGGAGGAACCACTTGGAGGATTTGAGGAGGAAACTCATGGCTGATTTTCTTGATGGGGTAGGTTGGGCCATTCTTGGAGACCATACTTTTCAGCCCAAAGATAGAGGCATCCCCATGCACACTTCAAATGGAGAGAGGGCCATCATGAGAATGCAAGCACGCTCTCCATTCAACCCCAACTCATTGAAGAAATCAGGGGTGAGATTTTTATTTCGATGATCTCATGGATGAAGAGATCATCATTGGGAGGTAATTTTTTTCCATGCATATCATCACTCCTACCTTAAGGAGGCCTTAGCACAACAGGAAGGATTCCACTATACCTTCTATCTTTCGAGGAGGAGCATTGTTTTTAATCTTCAATACTTGGGAGAGAGCATTGGAGGACAGATTCATTGCAACATATTTGATTAGTGGTTGGACCATTGATGAGGAGGCCACAAGAGAAGAAGGGGGAGACAATTTTGTTCTCTATATGCAGTTGCTTGAGTGCAAGCAACATGTGGGAGGGGAGGACTGTAATGTCCCAATTTTAGCCTAAGGCTAAAATGGAACATTATAGTTGCATATTTTATTTTTTATTAATAAAATGGGAAAGGAGACACCTTAGCCCTTTTTAGATGAAGAAATAACACTCCTAATGTGAAAGGGGAGTGAATAAAGCAGCTGAAATAACCACCAAGGGTGTGAATGGAACCCAACTCACTTGATTAGTCACCATTCACTAAAGTCAACAATGCTGCCCAAGGAGGAAGAGGCTTCCTAGAGAAGTTGCGCAGTTTTGGAGGGAAGACACTTTCATGACAGTGGAAACCCTAATTGGTGGGACCATGGGGGAGAAGAGGTTCCTTTATTTATATGGTGGAGATGGCAGCCCATTTTAATTATGCTATGTTTAAGATTTTCAGACTTGGGACTGCAAAGCTTGCATCCCCAGGCTGTATAGCAGAGTGATGGTGCCCTTGGGCACTAGGTTGTTCCCGGTTGGGATTCCCTACCTCTTCCTCAAGGAAGGATGAGGATTTAGCTAAATTTCCTAAATCCGGCATTGGCCACAACTAAATTCATCTTCTACAACATTATTTCTGCTGTAGAGAGGACGTTGTGTTGCTGGGTGTAGCAAGAGAGGAACTCATGGAGTCTATCTTGCCTTGTTTTCTTCAGTGGAGGAGTGATAAAATCATTGGAGGAGATGAAAGGAGGATTCCAATGTTGTATTTAAGATAATTTTTCATGGGCCAACACTTCCATCATATCCCACTACGTAGTCCATGAGAGAAACTGCATTATTTCAGAGGAGGCAGCGAGAGAGGGGTTTCTCTGCTCCAAGGAGGATGTTTATGAGACAAAGTGATTAGCACTTTGTGTTAGATACATGATCAGAGGATGGAAATCAGATTTCACATCACCCATAGCCTCATTCTTGTTTTGTTTCAGTTGCAGTGACAACTTGGTTTTCACATTTTTGTATTCTCCGGCATTTCTAGCAATCTTAAGAGATTGGCTAGAAATCTTGTATTTCAGCCCATTTATTGTTATTGGGCTTATTTCTTATATTCCTTCAGCCAAATATGTATTTCATTTATTCTCTGAAGCTATGCCTTCATACACACTTTGCAGTTGCAGCTACACTGGAATTTTATGGAGTTGCAGCTACTCATGTATTTCACTGCTTATTCATTGGAGGTTTTCTCTTAAAGTTTCAGTGGCTTGTCCCTCAACTATTTCTTGTATATTTCTGCTGATATATCATAATATGATGTGGGCTGTATCATTTCCCTCTTATGATGTATTTCATATTTGCAGATTTAATGTTCATGTTCATGTATTGCTGTAGCTCTCTCATTGAGCCTTGTTTTAGAGATCTAGTTTGGGGAGATCTGAATAACCCATCTAGATGTATTTATTTGAGCTCATATTATACATAGGAGTTTTATATTGAGTATTCTAGGGCAAACCAGTGGTTCTTAGCCTTATTTATGCAGAAGCTTCCTTATACAACGTCCTCAAGCACCCTGTAGCAGAAATTCTCGAAGTGGAATATTGCATATCCAAAGACAGAGTTTGAGAAGGGCCAACTAGCCTCAAGATTTATCCATTCTTTAGAAGGTATAATATCCTATAAATTCCCATCAGTAAATATCTAAAATGGACTTGTGATGTCTCACTAAAGAAGGAAAAATGGAATATCTTAAGATGTTCCTGATGGAGGAGAAATTTCCAGATTTGGAACACTACAGTGGTATCAGAGCATGATCTTGGCTCAGCCTGTGCCCAAGATCTATTGCCATTAGCAAGAGGAGCTTATCTCCAAGGAGAGGAGATTGAAAAAGGAAACAAGGAGGGAATGAAGGAAGAGGAGGTTTTCATTTTTCTTTTCCAGAGCATCATTGAAGATCTAATGAAAGGGAAAATTTTGAAGAAATTTTCTGAGAAGGGTTTGTTGATGAGACAAATCCCAGCTACTTCATGGAGGGTGTGAGCATTCAGCCACACATGTAGATCCACAGCGCAACACATTTCCCATGGCTACTGCAAGAAGGATGGAGGAAAATGTTTAGGCTTTTGGAGGAGCAGCACTGCAACTCAAAGGTATGATTTATGATGATTGATTTTAGAGTTATATTTCATGTTTTCATGCAAATGAGAGATCATATGTGGAAGTCACAAAGATTTTTTGCAAAGGGGATTGTTGACAACCAATGTGAAACACGGTGTGACAAAACTTTAAACACTTTTCATGCATGGAAGAGAACCATGAAACAAAGATCATTACATCTTTCTAAAGGGGGAGAAATTAGAAGAATGGCTTGCTAGAGGCAAGGTCCGCATTGTATGAAGGGCACTCTTCCATTTTTGAGGGTGTGGAGATAGTTTTTTCAAAGGAAGTCCAAAGATACAATGCCTCTCATTGAAGGGAGATACACTCACATGTTGGTAGAGAGGAGGTGTATAGAAGAATCTACAGCGCTACACCATTGGAATAAGAAGAAGATCGAGAGGATCAACATAAAGGGAATGATGGATATTCACCCTTATCTATTTTAGAGATTCTCTTCACATGGGAGAAGGACTTCACTGCGCAGTAGAGAGAGAGGACCATTCATTCCTCTCATGTATTCAGTCCACTTCCTATATTGATGTCTCACTTTTGGAGGCTTTCCATTTGGGAGGTCACATGATCTAGAGATGATGATAGGCATCACGCTTTTTGGTTCACCACTCTTGGATTCCAGAGAGTTCGAGACACTTGAGCGGTCCATTACAACACAGAGAGTTTGGGGATGAGCTCATGGAGGATGGTTACACACTCTCATTTTCACTACCACCCATTCTCATCAGTTTCACTGCGCAGACAGAATTGCTGTATGGATTGAGGATAGTATCTTCATGATGCAGGATGGCTGCTCCATGGATTTGGTGAGAGAGAGGTTACTTCATTTGGGGAATAACTCTTCCATTCATTGGAGTATATCGAGGCCACTCATGCTTACATTTCCCAGGATAGGGAGATTATTTGGAGGTGATAGTCTCTCATGGGAGGCTCATTTTCAGAGATCTTTATTTCTATTTGAGCATGAGAAGCTGCAAGATGGCATGGCAGAAACCTTGGAGGATGATTTTTTCATGAGGGGATGTCAAGGTAGTGGGCAGCAGCGTGATGGGAGCCCTTTATTGTAGATTACCAGCGCTGTCTATATGGAGGATTGATCCATGTTGGAGGACTCAACTTCTGGTTGAGAGGTCCCAGGATATTAGTGCATTCATGATTCTTGGATGGCCTTGATGGAGATGGAGGACACTTAGTGGATGATATGAGCATCTATCATCATGGTAGACTCTTCTTGCCTAGAGTTTCTAGTCTCAAGGAGAAAATTTTGCATGCAGCACATACGGAATATCTAGCTATGCACTTGGAACGATACTTTGATTGGATAGAGGAGTTCACTTGGAGAGAATTCATCATGATCTTCATCAACATATGGATAGATGCATAGCTCGGTTGTTTGGAGAGGTTGGCACAACCATTCCCTTACTCATTGGAGGAGAGGTAGAACATTCAGTTGAGCCATTTTAGCTTAAGAGCTCTAGTGCATGATGGAGGTATAATTTCATATTTAGTATTGTAGTTATTTTCATTGATTAAGGAGCATTATGTATCAAGGAGGCTTGTTCCTTCTTGCATTTTTCATCAGGATATACTTGCAGCTACTTGTAGCATTGATTTTGGCTATTCTTATGATGGTTTGTGGGGGAAGCCACATGTTTCTCGGAGTGCACCTTTGGCACCAATGTTTATTTCAAGTTTCATATTATGAGGAGATGATGTGGTAGCAAACAAGTGGCTATTGCAACACTTTTTATTTGTGATTTTGAGGCAGGCCAAGGAAGCACTGCGCAGGTTCCATGAGTGGGATTTGGAACTACTCTCCAGTTGTCATTTGACAAATTTTTTCTATTGCATATTGCTCGTATATTTCTGATGTTGTACTTTGTTGTGGAGAATTATTTGGAGAGAATTATATTTACAGCCCATTGGGGGCGTGATTCTCCCTATTATACATGCTTCACTTTACAAGAGATACCATGGGCAAACCATGATTGCCACATTACTACTTGTCTCTTCTTGTGGGAGGAATAACTTCGAGGATTTGAGGAGGCAACTCATGGCTGATTTTCTTGATGGGGTAGCTTGGGCCATTCTTGGAGGCCATAATTTTCAGTCCAAATATATAGGTAGCCCCATTCACACTTCAAATGGAGAGAGGGCCGTCATGAGAACGTAAGCACGCTCTCCATTCAACCCCAACTCATTGTAGTAATCAGGGGTGAGATTTTTATTTGGATGATTGCATGGAGGAGGAGATCATCATTGGGAGACAAATTTTTCCCATGCATATCATCACTCCTACCTTAAGGAGGCCTTAGCACAGCAGGAAGAATTCCGATACACCTTCTATCTTTCCAGGAGGAGCATTCTTTTTCATCTTGCATACTTGGAAGAGAGCATTGGAGGACAAATTCATTGCAGCATATTTGAGTAGTGGTGGGACCATTGATGAGGAGCCCACAAGAGATGAAGGGTGAGACAATTTTTTTCTCTCTATGTAGTTTCTTGAGGGCAAGCAACATGTGGGAGGGGAGGACTGTAATGTCCCAATTTTAGCCTCAAGCTAAAATGGAACATTACAGTTGCACATTTTATTTTTGATTAATAAAATGGGCAAGGAGACACCTTAGCCCTTTTTAGATGAAGAAATAACACTTCTAATGTGAAATGGGAGTGAATAAAGCATCTGAAATAAACACCAAGGGTGTGAATGGAACCCAGCTCACTTGATCAGTCACCATTGAGTAAAGTCAATAGCACTGCCCAAGGAGGAATAGGCTTCCTAGAGAAGCTGCGCAGTTTTGGAGGGAAGACAATTTCATGAGGGTGGGAACCTTAATTTTGGGGACCATGGTGGAGAAGAGGTTCCTTTCTTTATATGGAGGATATGGCATCCCATTTTCATTATGCTATGTTTTAGAGTTTCAGACTTGGGTCTGCAAAGCTTGCATCCTTGGGCTGTTTAGCAGGGTGATGGTGCCCTCAGGCACTAAGGTGTTCCCGGTCGAGAATCTCTACCTCTTCCTCAAGGAAGGATGAGGATTGAGATACATTTCCTCAATCTGGCATTGGCCATAGGTACATTCATCTTCTACAAGGTTATTTCTGTAGCAGAGAGGACGTTGTGTTGCTGGGTGCAGCAGGAGAGGAACTCATGGAGTCTCTCTTGCCTTTTTTTCTTCAGTGGAGGAGTGATCCACTCATTGGAGGAGCTGCAAGGAGGATTACCGGGCTGTATTTTAGATCATTTTTCATTGGCCAACACTTCCATCATATCCCACTGCAAATTTCATGAGAAAAATGTGTTATTTTAGAGGAGGCAGTGAGAGAGGGGTTTTTGTGCTTCAAGGAGGATGTTTCTGAGACAAAGTGATCAACACTTTGTGTTAAATACATGATCAGAGGAAAGAAATAAGATTTCAGATCAGCCACATCCTCATTTTTTTTTTGTTTCAGTTGTAGTGACAACTTGGTTGTCACATTTTTGTACTCTCCGACATTTCTAGCAATCTTCATAGATTGGCTAGAAATCTTGTATTTCAGCTCATTTCTTGTTATTGGGATTATTTATTGTATTAATTCAGCTACATATGTATTTAATTTATGTTTAGAAAATATGCCTTCATATACACTGTGCAATTGCAGCTACACTGACATTTTGTGGAGTTGCAGCTACTCATGTATTTCACTTCTTATTCATTCGAGCTTTGCTCTTAAAGTTTGAATGGCCTGTCCCTCACCTATTTATTGTATATTTCTGGTGATATATCATAATATTGTGTTGGATATAGTATTTCCCTCTTATGATGTATTTCATATTTGCAGAGTTAATGTTCATGTTCATGTATTTTTGTAGCTCTCTCATTGAGCCTTGTTTTAGAGATCTAGTTTGGGGAGATCTGAATAACCCATCTAGATGTATTTATTTGAGCTCATATTATACATAGGAGTTGTATATTGGGTATTCTAGGGCAACTCAGTGGTGGTTAGCCTTATTTATGCAACATATTCCTTATACAACGTCCTCAAGGACCCTGTAGCATAAATTCCCGAAGTGGAATATTGCATATCCATAGACAGAGTCTGAGAAGGGCTAGCTAGCCTCAAGATTTCTCCCTTCTTTAGAATGAGTCATATCCTATAAATTCCCCATCATTAAATTTTTGAAATGGACTTGTGATGTCTCACTGAAGAATGAAAAATGGAACATCTTAAGATGTTCCCGATGGAGCAGAAATTTCTAGATTTGGAACACTATAGTGGTATCATGCATGATCTTGGCTCAGCCTATGCCCAAGATCTATTTCCATCAGCAAGAGGAGCTTCTCTCCAAGGAGAGGATATTGACAGAGGAAACAAGGAAGGAATGAAGGAAGAGGAGGTTTCCCTTCTTCTTTTCCAAAGCATCATTGAAGATCTGATGAAAGGGAAAATTTTGAAGAAATTTTCTGAGAAGGGTTTGTTGATGAGAGAAATCCCAGCTACGTCAAGGAGGGTGTGAGCATTCAGTGACACATGAAAATCCACAGCGCAGTACATTTCCCATAGCTACTGCAAGAAGGATGGAGGAAAAAGTTGAGGCCTTTGGAGGAGCAGTGCTGCAACTCAAAGGTATGATTTATGATGATTGATTTCAGAGTTTTTTTTCATGTTTTCATGCAAAGGAGAGATCATATGTGGAATTCACAAAGAGTTTTGCAAAGGGGATTGTTGAGAACCAATGTGAAACATGGTGTGAGAAAACTTCAAACACTTTTCATGCATGGACGGGAACCATGAAACAAAGATCATTCCATATTTCTTAAGGGGGACAAATTAGAAGAATGGCTTGCTAGAGGAAGGACCCCCATTGTATGAAAGGCACTCTTTCATTTGTGAGGGTGTGGATATATTTCTTTCAAACGAAGGCCAAAGATACAAGGCCTATCATTAAAGGGAGATACACTCACAGTTGGTAGAGATGAGGTGTATAGAAGAATACACAGCGCTACACCATTGGAAGAAGAAGAATATCAGGAGTATCAACATGAAGGGAATGATGGATATTCGCCATTATCTATTTCAGAGATTCTCTTCACATGGGGAGAAGGATTGCACTGTGCAGTAGGGAGAGAGGACCATTCATTCCTCTCATGTATTCAGTCCACTTCCTATCTTGATGTCTCACTTTTGGAGGCTTTCCATTTGGGAGGTCACATGATCTAAAGATAATGAGAGGCATCACAATTTTTGCTTCACCACTCTTGGATTCTGGAGAGGTGGAGAAATTAGAGGAGTCCATTACAGTGTAGAGAGTTTTGGGTTGAGCTCATGGAGGAGGGTTACACACTCTCATTTTCAGTACCACCCATTCTCATCAGTTTCACTGTGCAGACAGAGTCGCTATATGGATGGAGGATAGTATCCTCATGTTGCAAGATTTCTGCTCCATGGATTTGGTTAGAGAGAGGTTACTTCCTTTGTGGAAGAACTCTTCCATGCATTGGAGTAGATGGAGGCCACTCATGCTTACATTTCCTAGGATCGGGAGATTCTTTTGAGGTGATATTCTGTCATGGGAGTCTCATTTTTAGAGATCCTTATTTCTATTTAAGCATGAAAAACTGAAATATGGCATGGAAACAACCTTGGAGGATGAATTAGGCATGAGGGGATGTCAAGGTAGCAGGCAGTAGCGTGATAGGAGCACTTTATTGTAGATTGCCAACGTTGTCTATATGGATGATTGATCCATGTTGGAGGACTCAGCTTCTGGTTGAGATGCCCCAAGATCTTAGTGCATGCATGATTCTTGGATGGCCTTGATGGAGATGGAGGACACTTGGTGCATGCATGATTCTTTCCTAGAGTTTCTAGTCTGAAGGAGAAACTTTTGCATGCATCACATACGGACTTCCTAGCTATGCACTTGGATGCATACTTTGATTGGCTAGAGGAGTTAAATTGGAGATAATTCATCATCATATGGATATATGCATAGCCAAGTTGTTTGGAGAGGTTGGCACAACCATTCCCTTACTCATTGGAGCAGAGGGAGAACATTCAGTTGAGGCATTTCAGCTCAAGAGCTCTAGTGCATGATGGAGGAGGTATAATTTCATATTTTGTATTGTACTTCTTTTCATTGATTGAGGAGCATGATGTATCAAGGAGTCTTGTTCCTTCTTGCATTTTTCATGAGGATGTACTTGCAGCTACTTGTAACCCTTATTTTGGCTATTCTTATGATGGTTTGTGGGGGAAGCCACATGTTTCTCGAAGTGCACCTTTCGTACCAATGTGTATTTCATGTTTCATCTTATGAGGAGATGATGTGGCAGAAAACAAGTGGATAGTAAAAAACTTGTTATTTGTTATTTTGAGGTAGGACAAGGAGGCACTGCACAGGTTCCATGAGTGGGATTTCGAACCACTCTCTAGTCGTCATTTGACAACTTTTTTCTATTGCATATTGCTCCTTTTATATTTCTGATGTTGTACTTTATTGAGCAGCATTATTTGGAGAGAATTATATGTACATCCTGCTGGGAGCATGATTCTCCCTATTACACATGCTTCACTTTGCAGGAGATACCATGGGAAAACCATGATTTCCGCATTACTACTTGTCTCTTCTTGTGGGAGGAACCACTTGGATGATTTGAGGAGGCAACTCATGGCTGATTTTCTTGATGGGGTAGCTTGGGCCATTCTTGGAGGCCATAATTTTCAACCCAAAGATAGAGGGAGCCCCATGCACACTTCAAATGGAGAGAGGGCCATCATGAAAATGCAAGCACGCTCTCCATTCAACCCCAACTCATTACAGAAATCAAGGGTGAGATTTTTATTTGGATGATTGCATGGATGAGGAGATCATCATTGGGAGAGAATTTTTTCCCATGCATATCATCACTCCTACCTTAAGGAGGCCTTAGCACAACAGGAAGGATTCTAGTACACCTTCTATATTTCCAGGAGGAGCATTGCTTTTCAGCTTGCATACTTGGGAGAGAGCGTTGGAGGACAGATTCATTGCAGCATATTAGAGTAGTGGTGGGACCATTGATGAGGAGGCCACAATAGAAGAAGGGGGAGACAATTTTTTTCTCTCTATGTAGTTGCTTGAGGGCAAGCAACATGTGGGAGGGGAGGACTATAATTTCCCAATTTTATCCTTAAGCTAAAATGGTACATTATAGTTGCACATTATATTTTTGATTAATAAAATGGGGAAGGAGACACCTTAGCCCTTTTTAGATGAATAAATAAAACTCCTAATGCGAAAGGGGAGTGAATAAAGAATCTAAAATAAACACCAAGGGTGTGATTGGAACCCAGCTCACTTGATTAGTCACCATTGACTAAAGTCAACATCGCTGCCCAAGGAGCAGAAATTTTCTTAAGATGTTCCAATGATAGCTCTTCACTCAAACACATAGGCTCATATGAGTTCTTCAATTCGAATTCAAACAAATCAGATTCCAATAATCAAGCAATTGATAAATTAAATCTTCGATCCATTCAATCTTCATTTGTAATTAAATTAAATATTTACTGCCTCAATTCACAAAATAAATCTTCCATATTAATTTGTAATTCACACACAGATTGAATAGTAATAGTAATAAAATGGCAATCAAATGAATTTCTTGGAAATAAAATGGATTCGACTTTTAAGGTAGACAAAGCATAGCTCGAAACTCGCATTTGGCTATGTAACAAATGGTAGCAGTAGTGCGTAAAATGCATAATTATAACGTGCTTGTAAACTTTCCAGAGTTACAAGAAAAATCTCCCACGTTGCATCAAGATCTCATTGAAATCGCACAACAAGATGTCGAGCTATAGCACGAAACTTAAGGATCTAAACACAAATGAATATATTAAACTATCCTACAACAATCACGATTCATGCATTTAACTAAGAGTGATTCTATTTGAGCTTATCAGACAGTAATTAGCATTTAACTAAATGGAAATAGTTTGAATCTACAACAATCATGAAAATGAATGAGAATGAATCAAACTACAACTATTAATCTAAGATGAATAAGGAAGCTTGCTCCCATATGATGGTAGACCCTTGCCATAGCTAGGGAAGATTGAGTGTCTTTCAGAAGAGGAAGCTCTTAAACCATTTGCATCAGAAATTCATAACAATCAGAATTCGAAGTGATATGGATCAAATCATAATCATGGCATTAAATTAAACAAATTCTCTGATTACACCATCAAATGAAAAATTAAAGGATTCAATACTCTTTCTCCTCCATTCCTACTCCATCCTTTCTCTCCTCTCTTCTACATGCTTCTCCTTGAGAGCTCTACCTTTTTATACAGTGTTTTTGATGAAGCCAAGCATAAATATTTTCCAAATAATTATAACAATAATATAAAAAATACTATTATTAATTATTTTGGAGAGCCTTCAAATGAGTTACATTGGGCTTATTGGGGCAAGAATATAGGAATCGTTTCCCTTTTTATCTCAACCAAGGCGTGCACAACCAAATCCGTATTGACTCGAAACTCTAATTAAAACTACATTGGAATATTCCCTAGTCCATAACTCCTTTACAAATATGAAGTTTTCCAAATGGTTTCTGGGTTACATGGATATGGGTACTTTGAACAAAACTCGTTTGTCAAAATTTCGAGATTCATTACCATTTGATCACAAAATCAATATTTTCACCTACAATAATTCCATACTTAATTCTATAATGACTGGTTAAAAATGACTTGTGCAGACTTCCGAAAATAGAAAACTCAGGAAAATCAACTCAGTGAAACCATTATTAGTAAATCATGACTAAAATCATCTCTGATCATCAAAAAACTAATAAAACTAATGATAATCTGTTAAATCTCTATATTAATAGTGTAGTCCCCTATTATGTTAGTGTATCCCCCCTTATTGTTATTCTTATACCCCTGTAACCCCCATACTGTTATTATTGTGCCCTTACACTATTATTGTTAGGTCGGCTAGTATTACATTGTGGCCCCACTAGGATTATATTGTGGCCCCATGGACTCCTATATATAGAAGGAGGTTTTGGTCATTTGTATCATTCGAGAATTGTTCATTCATGTAATGTATTGGAGGTTTCCCCCTCGAAGTGGCTTATTTCTAAGGCATTGATATCTCTTTTCTTCTCTTTTTGGAGTTGGTTTCACAACATTTTGTATCAAATATTTGACATTCTAGGGTTTCGCTTCTCGAAACAGGTCATCATGGAATTTTTGCTATAACGTGTTTTCTACGATGGTTCAGAATCTGAAATTTCTAGAGTGCGAAGCCAAAATACTGAGGAACATCTTCGAAAAAGTTCTGAGCTTGGTTCACAATATTCTCAGAGATATGATATGTCCAATATAGGTCATTTTGTAGGCTCCTAAATTTAACCAAAACAGGTCCTCATGGTATTTTCATAATAACGTTTTTTCTATGAAGGTTCAGAAGCTGAAATTTTTAGAGTGTGAAGATACAATCTTGAAGAACATCGTCACAAAATTTTAGATATTTGTTCGCAATAGTTTTGGAGATATGATCTGTGGAAGTTAGGGCTTTTTGAGGCTTCTGAATTTCATCTCAAAGAGGTGATCGTGGGAAAATATTCATAGCTCTCTCTCTCAGCATCAGATTGGAATGCTGTAAAAGTGGCTGCAAGTACACAGAATATAGTTTTTGTTCTATCAATTTTAGAGCCAAACGAGGAAACAATGACACGTGGAAAGTCATACAAGTTCGCTCTACTGAACCAGTCCAAAATTGGGTCATTGTGGGAGATTGGACATAAATTTTTCTTGAAGAATCCAAATCATCTCAGACCTGTGGAATTTCAACCAAATTTTAGGTATTGAATATTTGAAACCACAAAGTTAATTCAATTTCAATATCGAGCTCCTCAAAATCAAGAAAAAGGTGTGTATTTGGTTTTTAAAATTGCATAACGTTTGTTCGAAAAAGTAGTTTCAAGTGATTCCAAGGGCATATTTTATAATTTTATCATATTGGGTTCTATAATGCCTCCAAAAAATAATTCCATACCTATTAAGCCCTCAAAAATCTATACTATGGTGCATGAAGAGGAAGAATTGCAGTATCAGATATCAAAGTTATGGTACCAAGTGCAACAAATTTCGATATTATGAAGAGCAACTGAAGATGACATAGATGGTTTAAAAGCAGAAAGGAAGGCTAAGTTGGATGGTTCGAAGGATCAAATAATAGCTAATATGAATGATAAATTAGTGGAAAATCACATCGAGCATCAACAACAAGTTCTCCAACTCTCAAAGGATAACCTAATTTTGGTGCAGAATCTAATGAAACAACAAGAAGATCAACATCACATCGAAAGAATTTCTGAAGCAGTCACAGAAACAAGAACTCAACAAGTACGATCAATTTTAGAGTATCTCACCAAGTGGAAGAACTTTCCTGTATAAGATTCCACATGGGAGGACGAGAATTTTATACAGAAGCATCAAGAAATAATCAAGCGTTGAGGACAACACTTGTTTGAAGGAGAGGAGCATGTTAAGTCCCTATATTAATAGTGTAGTCCCTTATTATTTTAGTCTAGCCCCCCTTATTGTTATTGTTGTACCCCTGTAACCCCCATATTGTTATTATTTTTCCCTTACATTATTATTGTTAGGTCGGCTAGGATTACAATGTGGCCCCACTAGGATTATAATGTCGCCCCATGGACTCCTATATATAGAAGAAGGTTTTGGTCATTTTTATCATCCAAGAATTGTTCATTCATGTAACGTATTGGAGGTTTCCCCCTCAAAATGGCTTATTTCTAAGGCGTTGATATCTATTTTCTTCTCTTTTTGGAGTTGGTTTCACAACATAAACAATCAAGATGCATAGGATGTGATTTAGCGATAAATGATGGAATTATGATGTGAAATAAGTGTAAGTGTGATTAAATTTAGGTTATGAATAATGGTACCATGTGATGTAAAAATGGGCGTTTATGAGGCTCAACAATATTACTTCAAAATCTGCACGTAGCTTTACTCCAACAATGTCTACCAGAACCAGTGGGAGCCTTCTATGTGGAATGATCTTCTCCTAATTAGCCATGCACAGCTGAATGGTGGACCATTCTAGCTTTGGTTCGCCCATATTTTTCTAGGTCTACTTAGGTAGAACATTTTCATTAGACCCTAAGTCCAATATGACCCGATCCATCTCATACGATCGAATTTGCATGGTCATGTGCATCTCCCGACTAGTTGTCGTCTTGTTTTTCTTGATCTTATTGATAGAATTAGTCTCAGTTCGAGGCAACTCCTTATCCTCACAACTGTTTGTTAGGGCCTGAAGATTGTCAACTAATTTTTGGTTACACAATAACTTAATGCAAGCTTGCAAGAAAGGCTTGAATTTGTCATCAATATTTGATTCCATGATGGACTTGGATGTGGAAAAGCCTTGTTGAACCTCATAATTATCCTCTCTCTGACATCCTTTGTCAACTTTTTGCCTTACTTTCTCATAAGTTCATATACTCCAATCAATGATAAATGTCATGTTTTATCTCAAGGAATGCATTTAAATGATTTCCATGTTATATTCTAATGTTCTTTCTATTCAAATGGATTTTTGTAATTTGGCTACAGAACCCAGCCTATTCTACAACTAATCATGGGGTTCACAACTAATTTCATGGTCTGACAAGTTCCAAGGATCAAATGGATAAATTAGCAACATGGGCATTTCCAAAATAAGATACACATAGATTTCGTCCTGTCTACTTGATCGATATCGATAGAAAAGGATGTCTGAGATCGTGGTCAAAGTCTGGTCAAAGGACCTAAGCCGAGAATAGAAGGACTCTTGATTTGCTCTATCATATAAAATCAAGAGTTAAGCAGTCAAATTCCAATTCTGTAATTCAGTTAATATTAGCAACATGTAGGCAGAATTAGCTCATAACAATTATGTTTGTTTTATTTAAATACTGGTTATACAGAACCGAGATTAAGAAAGTTTTTGTTGGAACGTTTTGTATTTTTGTAAGACTCGGTTCTATTATAATTCAAGGATCGTGTTCATGATACCAGTGATTGCTTGACTGCATATATAACCAGCTAGGATCTCAACTGAATTTGTTGCAGAGGGTCCCTACACAGGAGGAGGTTTTTCATTCATTATTTTAGTTTAAATTCCTTACTCTGTTTTTGTCAATTCTATTTTCAGAATTAATGTTACATTACAGCTTTGATCAGTAGCATAGAATTAGATCATGAATGTCTTCCTAGCATCAATAGAATTACTGTGTAATCATTGATCTTCTAAAAAAATTTCGCGATAATAGACCTATCTATTTTCAAATTGGAATAAGCTTGAAGTTATAAAGTTGACAATTATCTAGTTTCCTTTACTGTCTTTTTATTTACTTTCTTAGATTAAAACTATCAATTAATTTCATAGTTAGATGTTCTTGAAATTCATTTTAAGAAGATGATTTTATCAAAATTCTAAAATAAATGATTGGATATCTAATTCATGCAGTTATTGAGTTTTCCTTTGCATACTTTACTTGTTTTCCTAGGACATTATAAACTAAGATATAATTGGATTCTTACAGATCATTACAAGAGGATAATACTTCCTATTGAATGCTGGAGTAATCAAATATACATTAGTTGTTTACAATCAGTTGAGATTTAACTTTGCATGCTTTCACATTTGTTTTTAGATCCTCATTTAATTTCATTACTCATATTCTTAAAGGTCATTCCAATGATTTTATTTTATCATATTTCAGGATTGAATGATTGAATATTTAATTCATGCAATTACTGAGTTTTCCTTTGCACAATTTACTTGCTTTTCTAAAACATTCGAATCTAAGGTATAATTAGTTACTTACACATCATCTCAAGAAGGTGGAACTTCATATTTAATGCTGGAGTAACTAAACATACATTAGTTGTTTTATTTTTCTTCTTTCACTTAGAATAGCATTGAAATTTCAATTTCAGTTATAATATTTATATCCATGGAATAGAACTAATGTTAAATTAGAATTCATTAGAATAGAAACTATGTTTTTCAAATTAGATTCTAACGAGTCAATAGTCTTTAATTCATTTTTGTGCAAATTAGTTTAACTTAGGAACACTTCCTTTTCTTCCTTATTAAAATTCATTAAGATTCATTTGATTTCTCTCATAGTTTTATATTAACACTCTTATATATAAAGAAAAAACCCCCAAGACAACAGAAAACTACATACAACAAAGTAAGAAGAAGGTTAAATAAGCACATATAGTGCACCACACTTCATCAATTTACAAACCTCGGTTGATAATTTATGTAAAGAAATTTAAGGCATTAAATTGACTAAAAATTTTACCGTCATTGTTGGGGAAGTGTAATTAGATATCCTCATTTCTTACATCCAAAAGAAAAATTACATGCATAGAGAAAGAGATTATAGGGGTAGATTCATAGCTGGAGGTGGGATTTTACTTCCTACAACACCACTCACTCCACCAAGACCACGAAGTAATATGCCTCCATCTCAAACTCATATTTCATACTTCTCTAGAAATAGATTTCATAAAGTCCCAAGGTTAGAAATCCAATTAGGAGAATCTCCTACTTCATCCACTAAGGCAGTCTAAGAGGAAGAAGATCCTAGATCTCCAACAGAAGGAGTAACATTTTTCACCTCTACAGGGGAAAATATTTTAGCTAAAGAGTTAGAAATTCCTAGTGGATAGGAAGAGGAAGAACCTTTCTTCAACATACCATTGATAGAAGAACCAGAGGAAGAACAGTTAACCTTGTAGGTTGAATCTTATATTAGCTCTGAAGAATCTATAATGGAAGGAAGAGGAGAAGGAGGATAAAGAGAAGGAGAAATTATAAATGGAGAAAATGTAATATTTGGAGGAGGAAGAGGAAGAGGTAGAGAAAATGCAGGAGGAGGAAGAAGAAATAGGGAAATTGATAGTTCTTTTGGATTCCCTATAGTTGATGGAGAGACAAATTCCACAATGAAAATATCTCACCTTCTGTCCTCCCAAATTTTCAAGGATTAAAAAGTGAATATCCTGAAACCCTTTTGTTTGAATTTCAAGTCTTGTGTAGATTTAAAATGGTTCATGGGTTTAAATACTTACTCTATCAGAACATGGAATTCCATGAAGAAAGAATTTTTAGAAAGGTATTTGGATTATTTCATACGCATCAATCACAAGGATGAAGTATTTAAAATGATGTAGAAAGAGGATGAGAATTTGGAGGATTTAATTGAAAGGTTCAATTATAGCATAAAAAGAGTAAAAATGGATAATTTAGATCAAGATAATTGAAAAGATATTTTATTAAAATCAATTAGAGATGAATGGATAAACATCCTCAACATGATGGGGAAGGGGGATATCTCTCAACTCCCATTATCTGACATTGTTGAATTATGTATTTATCTCTCAAGGGGAAAAGAAAAAACTGGAAAAATTCCAAGAGATCCTTCTCTTGCTAGAGTAAATAAATCTACAACTGGAACAATAAGTAGGGAAAAAATTGGAAACACGCTTGATGAATTTAAAATAGATATTTTAGGCACTCTTAGTTAACAGATAGAAACCTTTAAATTACAAAACAAGAAGAAAGCTGAGACTGATGCTTTAACCATTTTCTGTCCTTAATGAAGAAAGAAGCATGCTTTAAGAGAATGTCCTCTTAATGAAAAATTCATAGAGACCTGTATGATTTGTTCAGAATGTCATGAGATTAAGAGTTGTCCTTCAATTTCAAGTCTTAAGGATATTTTACAAGAATAAACAACTTCATATCCAACATAATATCTTTTCTTTGTCTCTAGAAGACCATTGGAGGGGCCACAAACTCAAGGCTTTAACAATCAAATGTATACTCAGCCCCCACCAAATAATTGGAAATCTTGGCAACAACCTTGGCCTCAATCTCAATCTCAGTCTCAATCTTGGGCACAAGGAATGTAAAATCCCTATGGAAAATTTACTAAATACTATCAATATCCTCCATGATATCCAAACTATCCTCCCCAACAAATTCCTCAACAAAATAAATAACGCAAACTCCAAAACCAAAATCCACAACTTTCATTACCATTTCTAGAATGACCAAATAAAATACCTACCCAACCATTACCAAACCCCAATAATAAAAATACTCAAAATAATTATATGATAGAAGGACAACAATTTCCAACCTACATGATTACCCCTCTAAATATCAATGATGTCCAACTTAGATCTGGTAGGATACTAGAAAAGAAAAATTCTTCTGTAGTTATTCAAGAACAAGATAATTTTGAGGAATATTCTCTGCGGCGAAATAAATTTTGTGAGGAAGGAATATCTCTTCAAAACTAGAATTCTAAAAATGAAAAAAAAAAGAACCAGTAAGCTCAACTCCTATCATAGAGAAACCATCAGTACTTATTTGTAAACCTCCTTTTCGTGGAAGATTACAAGTTGATTAAGGGGTAGGATAGCATATTATGTTTCCCAATTATGATTTTGTAGATGAATTGAATTTTTTTTTTATCAAAATCCATTTGTTACAGGCCATTAAAGAGATTCCAATTCTAACCAAAATAATAAAAGAGTTGAGCATGAAGAAACAAGGAAGAAAAACAAAAGAAATAAAAATAATTCAGCTAGTAGGAAAAATTGCCGACATAATGATGGGAAAAATTTCCATACAAAAATATTTAGATCCAAGAAGTCCAGTTGTAAAAACACATATCAATGGTGTTGAAATTCCAAATACATTGATTGATTTAGGAGCAACAATAAATATCATGAGTAAAAAAACCATGGAACAACTCAAACTTCCTAATCTTTTGTATACACCTACATTACTGCAATTAGCAGAAAAATATGTAATCAAGCCAGATGGTGTGTTAGAAGATATTTCAGTATCTGTAGACTCTTAGGAGTATCTCATTGATTTTATGATCTTAACTCCTAAGAAAAATCTAGGATGACATCCACCTATATTAGGAAGACCTTTGCTGGCTACAGTTGATGCTTTCATTAGCTGTAGATCTAGTGACATGTATATCTCTTATGGTAACTAAACAAAGAAATTCACTCTATATCCTCTAGCAAAAACAATCACAGAGTTAGATGACAAAGAATGTATTGATGATGACAATGATATACAACCTCTCTTTACTATTTCAACCATTAGTTAATATAGTCAAATCTTAAATTCAATAGAAAAATTTTAATCATCCTCGGAATAACAACATGATCAACTTAAAGAAAAATGAAATATTTAATATTTTTCATCCAAAAAGATGTCTCTTCATTCTATGGAATAATTTGGTAGCTCTACAGTTGAAATATTTACAGGAAAAACTTTGAACATAAATAAAAACTAGGAGAGATTACAACAGGAAAAGTTAATCAAAACATTACAACAAAATTCTTCTACATATGCATGAGAATACACTGACATGAAAGGAATTATACGTAATAATTGTATATATCACATATATATTGAGGAAAATTGTAAACCTATCAGACAACCTCAAAGAAGGATGAATCCAAATCTTAGAGAAATTGTGAAAGAAGAGTTGCAAAAATTGCTAAATGTGAACTTCATTTACCCAATTTCAGACAATCAGTGGGTTTTTCCTTTAGTGATTATCCCAAAAAATAATGTTAAATGGATGTTATGCATTTATTATCGAGAGTTGAATAAAGATACCATAAAATATCATTTACCTTTACCCTTTATAGATCAAGTATTGGATACTAGGAATACTTGATCTATAAAGGGTAAAGGAAAATGATATTTTGATCTAATACATGATTGTGTAGAGGTGTACATGAATTACTTTACAGTTTATGGGAATTCATTTGAAGAATCTTTTGAAAATTTGGAAAAGGTTCTTAAAATATTTAAGGAATAAAAACTTTCACTAAGTCATGAAAAATGTTTTATGATGTTTACAGAAGGGATTGTTTCAGGACATCACATTTCACGAGATGGAATTAAAGTTGATAAATCTAAAGTTGAAGTCATCTATAAAATATCAATTCCAAGTTTTCAAAAGCATGTTAGAAGTTTTCTAGTATTCACAGGATATTATAGAATATTTATAGAAAATTTCACTGAAATAGCACCGCCACTCTTCAAGTTACTTACCAAAGATTGTGAATTCAGTTGGAATCGTGATTTCCAATTGGAATTTGAAACTTTAAAAACAAAAATTTTTGAAGCACCCATCTTAAGTGGTCGAAATTGGAAAGTACCTTTTCACATTTCAACAGATGCTTCAGATACAGCTCTAAGAGCTGTATTAGGACAAAAATATTTGATCCCCCATGCCATGTTTTAGACAAGCAAGAATTTGACTCCCACTAAGTTAAATTACACTATAATTGAAAAGGAATTCTTAGTTGTTGTTCATGCTATCAAAAAATTTACACATTATATTACAGGCTATGAAACCTTTGTTCATATAGATCACTCTGCAATTAGATACTTAATGAATAAATCTATTACTAATGGAAGAATTAAAATATGGTTATTACTCCTACAAGGATTCAACATCACCATTCTAGACCGACCTGGAAAACAAAACAAAGTTGGTGATTTCTCGTTGTTGAAAAGTGTAACTAGGTCGGTCTTCATGTTGACAATGTACTTATATATTTATTCAAAGAAGATGTCAAACATAATAAAATGCATTTTTTTTTGGTGTACTTGCTTCATGGGTTTCATGAGAAAGCTTTTATTATGTAGATAGACTTCTTCTTCATGTCTATTAGGTTTATGACATCTAGGAATAAATATATTTAAGGATCATATAGACATGAAGGATTTAGTATGCTCCAAAGACCTTGTAACAAAGCTCACAAACAATCCAAATAAGATGGGAAACAAGCTCTAAAAGACATTGAAATTCAAGCATATACAACCTCCAACATGTTGGAATAAACACCTCATAAAGCATTAGTTATATCGACATACAAACTATGGACAAGTTGGCCTAAAAACAATTTGGTGAGTCGGCTTGAAGAGCAGGAAACATACTCTTATATATAGGTGCTCTATGGATCACTTGAAGAAAAATATTGCGGATGAATCTGAGATTGTACAGCATTAAAAGGAATAGATCTAAGGGGAAGAATAGAATGCATATTGAAGGAATGGACTGTGGAAGTGACTGAAGGTGACTCAATGTGACTGAAGGTGACTGAAGGTAACTGAAGGTACAAATTGTGAAAGTGACTGAAGGCTAAAAATTTTGGAATTTGTAGGAAGGGTACAGTAAGGACATATCTAAAGTTAAAGTATCTGAGGAAAGAATTTGTCAAATTCAAGACAGTGATAGAAAGTGAGGAAGGTAAATCAGAGATTTACCTTCCTAACTACATTTCAAGATGTTTAGTTACAAGTGAAAATTATTCTATCTCTACAATTGACTAAGTAATTTGATAATTGACCTGATGAAAGATTAAATAAGTGAATAAGAGAATACATAAGCAAGCTCACAAGTAATTATCAGGAAGAGAATTTGAGTTAATCACTAGCCCTAAAAATTCTCAACATGGTATCTGTTAGGTCCCTATATTACTAGTATAATCCCTTATTGTTGTTAGTGTAACCCCCTTATTTTTATTATTGTACGCTTGTAACCCCCATTTTATTATTATTGTGCCCTTAAATTATTAATGTTAGGTTGGCTAGGATTACATTGTGGCCCACTAGGATTACATTATGTCCCCTTGGACTCCTATATATAGAAAGGAGGTTTTGTAAATTGGATCATCCAAGAATTGTTCATTTATGTAATGTATTGGAGGTTTCCCCCTCGCAGTGGCTTATTTCTAAGGCGTTGATATATCTTTTCTTCTATTTTTGGATCTGGTTACACAACATTTGGTATGAGAGCTTTGGATTCTAGGGTTTCGCTGCTCCAAACAGGTCATCGTTGAAGTTTCGCTATAACGTTTTTTCCACGAAATTTCAGAAGCTGAAATTTTTAGTGTACGAAGAAGAAATCCTGAGGAATATTTTCTAAAAATTGCAGAGCTTGGTTCGCAATATTTTTGGAGATATGATCTGTGGAAGTTAGGCCTTTTTTCAGGCTCCTAAACAGGTCATCGTGACATTTGCGCTATAACGTTTTTTCTACGAAGTTTCAGAATATGAAATTCATATGGTGCGAAGAACAAGTCCTGAGGAAATTGTTCAAACAATTTCAGAGCCTGGTTCACAACATTTTTGGAGATATGATCTGTGGAAAGTAGTGCTTTTTCAGGCTCCTGAATTTCATCTCAAAGAGGTGATCGTGGGAAAAGTTCAATAACTCTCTCTCTGGGAATCAGATTGGAGTACCATAAAAGGTGGTCGAAAGGACACATAATTTAGTTTCTTGGCTATCAATTTCAGAGATAAAGGATGAAACAGTGACACGTGGAAATTCGTACAAGTTCGCTCTACTGCACCAATCCATAATTAGGTTATTGTGGGAGATTGGACACAACTTTGTATTGGAGAATCCAAATTCGGTCAGACCTGTGGAATTCAAAAGATAATTCAAAGGGCTATGTTGGTACCGAAATTCAGATATTTAAGTGTTGCAATCACAGAGATAATCCAATTTCAATATCGAGCTCCTCAAAAGCAAGAAAAAGGTGTGTAATTTTTTTCCGAATTGCATAAGTCTTGTTTGAAGAATCAATTTGAATTGATTCCAAGGGAATATTGTAGAATAGATATCAGTATTGGGTTCTAAAATATGCCCCATAAAAATAATTCAACACCCATTAAGCCTTCAGAAGGGTCTATTATGACTCATGAAGATGAAGAATTGCAACATGATCTATCAAATTACAAGTGCAACTGCAACAAATTTCACTCTCGCAAAGAGAAACAAAAAATGAAATGGAAGTTTTGAAGAAAGGCATGGAAGAGAATATGGATGGTTTGAAGAAAGGAGTGGAAGCTAAGATGGCTGACATGAAAGACAACATGGAAAACAACGTGAAAAACATGAAGAATGATCTAAAAGCAGACATCGAAGGTTTGACCAAGTTGATACAAGAAATGTTTTTTAATGGTGAAAAGATAGTAGAAGAACCTCATGATGAGAACAAAATAAATGTTAATCGCGATTTCATAAACTCTAATGTTGGTGGGAAGAAGTTTGATATGAGGAAGTTTGATGGGAAGGATCCTCTAACATGGATACTACAGATGGAGCAATATTTTGATCTCCATAATGTGAAAAACACACAAAAGGTAAGCATTGAAACTTTACATTTAGAAACAAATACACTTGTATGGTATCGATGGCTTTGCTCCCATAAAAAAATTGTCACTTGGTCAATTTTTACAAAAGAAATGATAGCACATTATGAGGATACAAAGAGAAACACCTTCTTTAGCCAACTGATAAATCTCAAACAAAAGGGTTTAGTGGGACAACACATTGAGGACTTCCAAAAATTGAATATAAGGGTAACTGATATTCTAGAGGAACACAGGATTGATCTCTTCATAGGCACTTTAAAGGATAACATCCAACATGAAGTTCGCGTTTTGGAACCTGATTCATTGGAGAAGGCATTCGGGTTGGCAAGAAAAGTTGAATGTAAAATTATGGCGACAAGGAAGCCTACCACTCAATTCTATAAAGAAGGAAGTGTTGCTACGCCTAGATTTCCACAACCTACAAGGTTGACACCACAACAATTGGAAGAAAAAAGAGCAAAAGGGCTTTGCTATAGTTGTGATAGCAAATAAACTAAAGGTCATAAGTGTGCTGAGAAGAAATTATTTTACATAGATTGTGAAGAGGAAGAAGAAAATGAACAAGAAGAGGATATACACCAGGAACCAACCCTAGAAGAGGAAGAAATGAATCCAAACATATCGTGTAATGCACTGGCAGGAATTACCACTCCTCAAACTCTCAAGATAGAAGGACAAATCAAGAAGAAAAAGGTAATAGTTTTGATTGATTTAGGTAGCACCCATAACTTTATCATTGTAAGGTAGCCAGGGAATTAAATTTTTTCCTATACCCAGCACCAGAATGTTAAGTGATGGTTGCAAATGGAGGAACTATAAATTTCTCTGGAAAATTCCATAATATCAAGCTAACCATGGGGGAATATGTATTGACTAGTCCAATGCTTTCCATTCCTATGGGAGGTGTTGATGTTGTACTAGGAGTACAATGGTTACAATCTTTGGGGACGGTAGCTTTTAATTTCCAAGAACTTTTCTTGAAATTTTTTTCAGAAGGAAAGGAAGTCGAATTACGGGGTATTGAAGGGAAGCCGGGAAGGATAATAAGCTCTAATGTCATGACAAATCTTCTAAAGAAATAACAACGAGGCGTAATTGCACAATTATGCTCACTAGAAGTTCCGACATCAAAATCATCTATTTCTGCAGATCTCCAACAAGTCTTGGACAATCATTCGAAGGTGTTTGAAACTCCCAAAGGAATCCCACCTATTTGTGATCATGATCATGCTATTCATTTGATTCCAGGAAGTGTTCCTCTAAACATCAGGCCTTATAGATATCCTTACTTCCAAAAGAGCGAAATTGAATGTATGATTGCATAAATGTTAGAGGCGGGTATAATTCAGCCTAGCCAAAGTTCTTTCTCTGCTCCTGTAGTATTGGTACACAAGAAGGATGGATCATGGCGAATGTGTCCAGATTATAGGGAGCTCAATAAGCTCACCATTAAAGAAAAATTTCCCATTCTTGTGATTGATGAATTATTGGATGAATTACATGGAGCAATTTATTTTACCAAGTTGGATCTTCGTTCAGTATATCATGAAATTAGAATGAAGACTGAAGATATTCCAAAAACAACATTTTGAACTCATGAGGATCATTATGAATTTTTTGTCATGCCTTTTGGCCTTACCAATACACCTTCTACAATTCAAGGGTTGATGAATTCCATTTTCAAACCCTTCCTTAGAAAATTTGTGCTAGTATTTTTTGATGATATACTAATCTACACCAGGTCTTTGAAGGATCATGTTGAGCATGTTGACAGGGTGCTCAAACTATTGCAGGAGAAAAAATTATATGCAAAAAAATCCAAATTTTTCTTTGGAGTATAAGAGGTGGAATATCTGGGTCATATTGTATCTCATGAGGGTGTTAAAGTAGACCCTAAAAAAATTAAAGCCATTAAGGAATGGAAATTCCCCACAACCATAAAGCAGTTGCGAGGATTTCTCGGGTTAATAGGGTATTATCATAATTTTGTTAATAATTATGGGAGAATAGCAGCACCTCTAACAACATTATTGAAGAAAGATGCATTTTCATGGACTCCTGAAGAAACTAAGGCCTTTGAACGTCTTAAAGAGGCAATGTGCCTAACACTGGTCTTAGCTACGCCAGACTTCACAAAAACCTTTATTGTTGAATGTGATGCCTCAGGAAATGGAATTGGTGCGGTTTTAATGCAGGAAGGAAGACCCATTGCTTTTGAAAGTCGTCCAATCAAAGGAAAGTATTTACAGAAACCTATTTATGAGAAGGAAATGTTAGCAATACTGCATGCACTAAAGAAATGGAGAACTTACCTAATGGGAAGACACTTAAAGGTAAAAACTGATCATGATAGTCTTAAACACTTTTTGGAACAAAGACTATCTTCAGAAGAGCAACAAAAATGGGTCACAAAGATGTTGAGTTATGACTTTGAAATAATCTACAAAAAAGGAAAGCTTAATGTTGTTGCAGATGCACTCTCAAGAAAGAATGAAGAGGTGGAAGCATTGCCTTGTGCCATTTCTATTATCCAACCAGATTGGATAACCGAAGCAAGAGATGAATGGAAGAAGGACAAAGATGTATGGACACTCATTCAAAAGTTGCAGCAAGATCCTAGTACATCTGATACATTTAGTTGGAAAAATGATTCCTTATGGTACAAAGATCGCTTAAATCTTTGTAAGAATTCCCAACTAAAACAAAAGATTCTTCTGGAATTGCACACTTCTCCTTTAGGAGGACACTCAGGATTTTTAAAAACTTACCACAGGGTGAAGAAGAATTTTTTTGGGATGGCCTTAAATCTGATATTCGAAAGTTTGTGGCGGAATGTTTGGTTTGCCAGCAGAATAAAGTGGAAACAATTAAGACCCCAGGACTTCTACGACCTTTATCCATTCCAAGTCAACGTTGGGAGGAGATTTCAATGGATTTTATCACAGGTTTACCTAAGTCCGAAGGAAAGAGTGTCATCATGGTGGTAGTTGATAGACTTGCCAAGTATGCACACTTTTGTGCATTATCTCATCCATTTAAAGCAAGTACAGTTGCTACTACATTTATGGATAGAATTCAAAAGCTACATGGAAGCCCAAGGGTTATTGTAAGCGACAGAGATCCCATTTTTACTGGAAATTTTTGGACGGAGTTATTTTCTTGTTTGGGTACTCAATAAGCTCATAGCTCATCTTGTCATCCTCAATCTGATGGTCAAACTGAGATAGTAAATAAATGTTTGGAAGGATATCTTCGTTGTTTTGTATCTGATAAACAAACACAAAGGGTCAAGTGGTTACCTCTCGCTGAATGGTGGTATAACACTTCCTTCCATACTGCAGCAAAAATGACCCCATTTATGGCACTTTATGGATATCATCCACCATCGATCACATCATCTTTAAGGGAAAATTCGAAGGTTCAAGCAGTGGAAGATCACATCGAGCATTAGCAAGAAGTTCTCCAACTCTTAAAGGATAACCTGAATTTGGCACAAAATCGAATGAAACAACAGGCAGATCAACATCGTAGCGAGAGAAGTTTTGATGTAGGAGATTGGGTATTTTTACGGCTACAACCATACAAACAAATGTCCCTCAAGCAATCAAAGAAGGATAATAAATTATCGCCAAAGTACTATGGTCCTTACAAGGTGTTGCAAAATATTGGTACTATGGCATACAAATTGGAGCTTCCTACTTCTTCGCGAGTACATCCAATTTTCCATGTTTCATGCTTAAAGAAGGTTATCAGTGAAAATATTCCAGTTCAAACAATATTACGAGAACTTGATGAGGAAATAAAAATCATATTGGAACCTGAAGCGGTCACGGAAACAAGAACTTGACAACTACGGAATCGATCAATTTCAGAGTATCTCATCAAGTGGAAGAACTTACCCACTGAAGATTCTACATGGGAGGATGAGAATTTTATACAGAAGCACCCAGAGCTACTCAAGTGTTGAGGAGAACACTTTTTTGAAGGAGAGGGGCATGTTAGGTCCCTATATTACTAGTATAGTCCCTTATTGTTGTTAGTGTAACCCCGTTATTTTTATTATTGTACCCTTGTAACCCCCATTTTATTATTATTGTGCCCTTAAATTATTAATGTTAGGTCGGCTAGGATTACATTGTAGCCCACTAGGATTACATTATGTCCCCATGGACTCCTATATATAGAAAGGAGGTTTTGTAAATTGGATCATCCAAGAATTGTTCATTTATTTAATGAATTGGAGGTTTCCCCCTCGAAGTGGCTTATTTCTAAGGCGTTGATATCTCTTTTCTTCTATTTTTGGAGCTGGTTACACAACAATATCAGAGCTATGGGAAAATAAGATCACCTTATTGAGAAGATTTTGGAATTAGAGAAAAGTCGTGGTCTGAGATAAACTTCAGAGAGAAGAATTTTGGTGCTTTTACAAAGAAGGAGTTGGGTTCTATTGCAGAGATACAATCTCAGTGGTATTGATAAAAGTTTGATGCAATTTTAGTAATAAAAATTCTCTAAAATTTGATGACAACAACTTCAGACAAGTCTAAGCAAGTTTCGGTGATATTAAGGCCGTATTAAAGGGATACAAAAATGTGAAAAGGAGATTATGTTTATTGTTGAGAACAAGTCTGAAATTTGAGGTAAAGTCTAAAATTTGAAGTGCGAACAACAAATTTGAAGAAACATGAGTATTAAATGAAAATATCATTTGAAGAAAGTGTGAGGAAGGCTCATTATAATATCGAAGTCTATTCTGTAATAAAATTCAAACAATCACACAAGTCTGAGTATATTTTAGGATTAGTGTTGTTTGGTGCTAATCTGTGTTATGTATTAGAAGGTGCAAAAAGAAGTTGTAAAGAGGAGTCTCTTGGAAAGCATAATAAGGAGACTATAAGAATCTGAGATTAGGAGTGTAGAAAAGAAGGATTTCCTTACCCTTGAAGAAGATCATTCAAAAACCAAGCACTAACATGTCTATTCTCCACTTCCATCGAAGAAAATCAAGCTGAAGACTTTATCTTCACATATCAAGTAAGTATCTTTCATTTTATAATCAAACTTGGTTAAATGACTTTGTTTTTGCAGGAAGATCTATAAACTAGTTGGGTTACCAAGAATCCTTGCATAAGGAGGATAGTCACAGTCCTTGAAGAAAGCAAAGTCATGAAAATTCTATGAAGAATTGGAGACATCAAGAGAATATATGCTAAAGCTGAAAGAACTATTCTATGCAATAAATAAGGTTATGTCACTTACACCAGATTTACAAAAAATTGAGGTATTAAAGGATGAAGGGATATCTTCATAAGATCTCAACTGTGAGATCTGGAAAAGATGATAAGATGGAAATCATAACAAATATACAATAAAATTACCTCACTCAACTTTTGGTCTCCATGCTAGATGGAAAAATACAATCAAGGGCACAAATTTTGAAGGATAAAAATAATCAACATTAGAAGGAAAAAGAAAGTTTAGGAAAATTGTAAGACTTATGAACACTACAAGAAAGTTGGTCCTAATGGGACAATCTCAATAGGAGAAAGAAAAGAAGGTTCGAGGAAAATCACATTGACTTATGAATAAGGAATTGAATTCTGTTGGTTATATGATAGGAAGTAATGTAGAATTCTAATATAAGCATGGCCAGAGCTCCTAATGAATAAGCTCCGGGAAAAACCTCTTTGACAAACTTTAAGAAAGTAGTCATCAAGGGGAAGGGTCATCGTAGAAACATACTTCCGGGATGTGATGAAATATTTATAAAACAAGCCAAGGTAATAAAGCTATTCATTCCTAAAAATTGCTACAAAATGACTCAAGGGAAAAAAAAAGTATGAGGTATGTATATGTATGCTCACATTGGATGCTGTGATGTCATGATATATGGTTGTAAGTAATGTAATTATGTATTTAAAAGTATGATATATGGAGAAGTATCTCGCAGTGCACAAATAGATGAAATCAACATAATATGTCCTCATGAAATATGAGGTGGTTGTATATGAACTAGTAACTAGAAAGGTTATAAGTTCCTGCGAATAAATAATGTGTAGAGAGGAAAAGATTAGGACATGCAACCATATCAAAAGGATTCTATCATTCGAAATAAAACAAGATGTGAATAGGAGATCTCCTGGAAAGATATTTAGACTCTGACTGAAGTCTGGTAAAGAAGAAGACCTTTGGAAAAAAGCATATCATTAGGAGATGTGTCAATCTATATGAAGGAAGCCGATGCCTACAAGAAGATGTCATGATGAAAGATCATCACTAAGGTAGCTTTCATTCTAAAAGGTAATATGAATATGTTTATCTGAATGAATCTGTGTAGGGCTACTAATCATGAGAAAGGATGTATGATCCTTGGAAATGATTCAAAGGAAAGCAACATGACATAACAATGGACCAGATAAAGGAAGTTTGATGAATCACTCTAATAACTAACTTGTCTCAAGATGGAAATGATGGATGATCTGTGCCCTATGAAGCTAGAAGTTGGAGATTCCTCAATATCAAAATCCATGGCATTGAGAATATTAATTATTCATGAGAAGCTAGGTGTCTTGCCATTGTTGCTGGAGGTCCCTAATTAAGAGGGAGCTTGATGGTAAGTTTCTTACTTTGAAGAATATTGGTAATTCCTAAGGATGATCTTAAGGACATTCTTTGTGTAAGAATGAGTAAATTCCCTTGTGGAATAAGGCCCTCCCTGGGAGGGAGAGATAGACACATCATTATGGTTTTGGGAAGACAGAATGGAGGATTAGGTAATCATCTAGCATTCGATACTCTTTGAGAATGTGATAGGGCATTCAAGATAGGAGTAGTCGGGGACTGGTATTATTTGAGGGCTAGCTACACAAGAGATGAATAGTCTAGGAAGGTCATACTTTGGGAACACCCAGGTGGAGTATGTACCTTGGAGAGACAATGACGAAGGTTTCTATAAGTCATGTGTCTCGCCAGCATTGAAGCCCATTGTATCGCTGAATATATGGGGATGTTAGTCTAGGCCTTGCACTAGTACAATGCTGGTTGAAATAATGCTATATAGATGCGATTAATAATCCTATTTTTCTTATGAGATTCTTAAGTTTGAATGTAACTATGTACCTATATGAATACCTCCCTAATTAAGAGGGAGTGTTGAAAAGTGTAACTAGGTCAGTCTTCATGTTGAAAATGTAATTATATATTTATTTAAAGAAGATGTCAAATATAATAAAATGCATTCTTTTTTGGTGTACTTGCTTCATGGATTTCATGAGCAAGCTTTTATTATGTTGATAGACCTCTTCTTGATGTCTATTAGGTTTAGGACATCTAGGAATAAATATATTTAAGGGTCATATACACATGAAGGATTTAGTATGCTCCAAAGACCTTGTAACAAATATCACAAATAGTCCTCAAAGAAGATGGGAGAAAAGCTCTAAAAGACATTGAAATTCAAGCATAGACAGTCTCCAACATGCTAGAATAAAAATCTCATAAATTATTACTCATGTTGACTACAAACTATGGACAAGTCGGCCTAAAGACAATTTGGTGAGTCGGCTTGAAGACCAGGAAACATACTCTTATATATAGTTTGTCTATGGATCACTTGAAGAAAAATATTGTGGACGAATATGAGATTGTACAACGTTAAAAGGAGCAGATCTAAGGAGAAGAATAGACTGTGGATTTAAGGAATAGACTGCGGAAGTGATTGAAGGTGACTAAAGGTGACTAAAGGTGACTGAAGGTGACTGAAGGTGATTGAAGGTATAGATTGTGGAAATGAATGAAGGTAACTGAAGGTACAGATTGCGGAAGTGACTGAAGGCTACAAATTGTGAAATGTGTAGGAAGCGTACAGTAAGAAAATCTCTAAAGTTAAAGTATCTGAGAAAATAATTTTTCAAAGTCAAGATAGTGATAGAATGTGAGGAAGGTAAATCAGATATTTACCTTCCTAACTACATTTCAATATGTTCAGTTACAAGTGAAAATGATTTTGTCTCTATAGTTGACTAAGTACTTTGGTAATTGACTTGATGAAATATTAACTAAGTTAAATAAGAGAATACATAAGCAAGCTCACAAGTAATTATCAAGAAGATAATTTGATTTAATCACTATGCCTACAAATTCTCAACACTTTTCTAGAATTCAAAATAGCAAAGATGACACTCCAGTTGAGGATACATTTTTGATGAATATATTTTTGCAATAACTACTAAAAATCCTTAGTTTGCAAATATTGCTAATTACTTATTCACGGAAAAATTACCTTTACATTTGTTTCCTAGGGAGAAAAGAAAAATTATTCAAATAAGTACAAGGTACTCATGGATTACTAATGAATTGTATAAAACAGATCTAGATCTCATTATCATAAGATGTGTTCGAGAAGATGAAATGCCTGAAATTATTAGAGTATGTCATGATGAACCTTGTGGTGGACACTTTGCTGACAAGAGGACAGACTATAAAATCCTTCATTTGGGATATCATTGGCCATCCATATTTAGATATAGCAAATAATATGTCAAAAGTTGTGATAGCTGCCAAAGGATAGGGAAAATTTCTCCATCATATGAAATGCCATTTCAACCTCCGGTACTCATAGAACCATTTGAAAAATGGGACTTGGATTTTGTTGGACCAATCAATTCACCATTTAAATAAAATAAATATATTTTGGTATGTAATTATTATTGCACTAAATGGGTAGAGGCTAAAGAAGTACCTTTTGCTAATGAACGTTCTGTAGTTAATTTCTTTTTGAGGATACCTTCACTCATTTTTTTGTTCCAAGAGAAATTGTGATAGAGCAGGGATCCCATTTTACATCCAATTTGGCGAAAAGGCTCATGGAAGATTATAATATCAAGCACAGAAAGTATACTCTTTATCATCCACAAGAAAATGGTCAAGTAGAGTCTACCAATAAAGTGATTGAAGGAATTCTCACTAAGACTGTACATCCACACATAAGAGATTGGGCAGAAAGGCTTCCTGAAGCCTTATGGGCCTACAAAAATACATGGAGGAATATAATAGGACATACTCCCTATGAACTTGTTTATGGAAAGAAAGTCATGTTCCCTATAGAATTTCAGATTTGAACCTTCAATATGGAAGTTCAATTGGGACTTGATTTATCAGAAGCACAGAAACATAGATTGGAGAAACTCAATGAGCATGATGAAATCAAGAAAGATGCAGCTCAAAGAACCTATATAGTCCAACAACAAAGGGCTAAATTTCATGATAGATATCTTAAGGAGAAGAAGTTTCAAACAGGGAATTGGGCACATTTGTTCGATTCAAAATTCAAATATTTTCAAGGAAAGTTTTAGACTCATTGGCTTGGGCCATATGAGATTGAAAAAGTCTTTGACAATGGAGTAGTCAAGATAAGGATAATTGATGAAGAAAATGTACCTCTTCTTGTGAACGGTCATCGGTTGAAAGTATATCACAAACCAGTTTCAAGACAAAAGTTTATCAAGATTTTCAAAGATAATACTGATACGAAGTTAGTGAAGACGAATTATTCTTCTTCACTAACTTAGATTTTATTTTTCCTTAAAAAAAATAATATAAAAAATAAATTAAAAAAAAAAGAAAGATAAAAAATAGTAATAAAAAAATGAAATAAAGTGTATAAGTATGAAAACCAATCAATGATTGGCATCCTTATACATAAAATACAGGGTGAAAATAAGATATTTATGACATCCTACACTTTCCATTTCTTTTATGTAATAAGTAGTAATACCGAACTATAATCATACTCCATTTTACAGTTTCATTCCATTCCACAGTCATATCCCATTTTGCAGTTTCATTCCATTCCACAGTCATATTCCATTTCATGGTTACATTCCATTCCACAGATATACTTTATTTTTTTTACAGATCAAATTCTGCAACTAATTTCATTTGCAGCTGATTACATTCTGCAATTGATTCTGCAAGTTGATCCCACATTCTGCAGCTGATTCCATAATCTGCAGCCACATTCCATTTCATTCAACATCTCTAACACATTTGTACAGCCTACTAAAAATGATCAATACAAGAAATTGAAGGACTACATATGAACACCAACATGCTAAAAGGTACCTGAAGAATCAACATCAAAGAAACGAAAATGAAAGGTTAGTTCTAAAGGTAAAGTTGCAAAAATTTATTTTAATAGCCAGGTCAAAACATTAGCATGTATAATATGGATGATAATATGCTCCCTTGACATATCATCATTTGATTTGATTGAGATTTCCATCATATCATAGAATGGCCACATCATCCACATTATATTTCATAACAATCCACAATAGACTCCCCCATTTATGATTAACGGTTATGACCTGTTGACTTGACATATCCATCTAATTTTCTTCAAAACCCCAATCCATACCACTTATTTATTCTTACAAACCCTCGATGCATTTCATCAGATCCGTAATCCAATTCATTTCATAACAGAGAAGGATAATTTTGAAGGTTATACTCTTCATAATAGAAGGCATGGGACTGATAGTCATAACAGAACCGGTGGGAAAAAAATATATGGAAGGATATCCTCAAGTCAAGGAGATGTTGCAGAAATATGGATGGCTCAAATTCATAGAGAAATTCGATGATTTTCACAAAGAGATCACAAAATATTTTTCTAGGTCTTTTGATGGCACATAAGTGGAAATTCTAGACATCAAGTTCACAGTTACTGAGACATTCAAGCCGAAGCCACATAACTCCCAAGGGTTGGAGAAAGGTTGTTCAAAAACAAGGAATTTAACAATGAGTGATGGAAATTTATCCTCAAAAACCCAGGTATGGATTTTTTTGTTTTCAGAAAAGGTATCCCCGACTCAGCTCTTAAAAATTAATGGAGGAACATGCTCTTATTTTTATAGAAATTTATCACCTGTGAAGGAAGGTTTGGTTACATGTATGTATATCATATTCGATTGTGGATGAATTTATTAGAGAATGGTGAAATAAATCTTCCCTTATTTTTACTGAATAGCTTAAAAATATACAAACATGCAGAAGAGAATAAAATTTATAGATAACACTATGCACCATCATGGGTTGACAAAAATACTTGTTGAGTTTCATTTAAAAAGTATAGAGGATTCCTGGAAGAATTTTCTTATCAGAAACCATTTACAAGAAGTACCAGAGCAACCTAAAGAAGACAATGTTAGAAAGAGAAGAAGGAAGAAGATTGATACAAAAATTAAAGTCAGACATGTATCTTCATTTCAGAAAAATGATGAAAAGCTCATCTCTGTAGAGCTTACAGAGAACAGAAAGCAAAATAAAGTCAAGACAGGAGGTAAGATAAGAAAGAGGAGAAAGAATACAACTGAGGAAATTGTAAATCCTCTACAACTGAGAAGGAGCTCTGGACTATGAGGTTCGATGAAGAAAACACTACCAAAAGAGATAGAGTGCATAAGTTTAGCTATCAATATTTCTCCTCCACATAGTCCTCAAAATTCTCCCATTCATAATTTTGAAGGTAGCCCTAGAAGAAAATATCCAAGCATATACCCAACACAAAAATAAATATATTATTACATAGAGTCACAGGAGAAGAGAAATGCAACAACGAATCTCGAACCTTCTATCAATCCACAAGAACCCCTATTTGATACTCTCAAACAGGAAATTTATGAACTAGAGATATTCAATAGGCATATTAAACTAGAGAATGAAGACTTGAAGCAACAGAACAAGTTGGAAAAGGTAATTAGTGACAATACCATTCTACATTTATGACTGTGGTACAAAAATAATGGGAAGTTAAAAAGAAATAACAAGTCACTAAACAAGGCAGTCATTAATCTCAAATACAAGCTCCTTATGAGAAAGCCCAAGATGCAAATCACTTCAAAGAAAAGAAAAATAAGGAAATTGGATGTGTTAGCAGAAGTGTCTGAACAAATTTAGTAAGAGAGGAAAACTTCACATTTTTGGTAAATTGCATGAGGACATGAAATGACTTCTCAGTGGGGGTATGTTGAACCTCAAAATTATCCTCTCTCTCACATCCTTTCTCACCCTTTTCCCTTACTTTCTCATAAGTTCATATACTCAAATCAATGATAAATGTCATGTTTTTTCTCAAGGAATGCATTTAAATTATTTCTATGTTATATTCTGATGTTCTTGCTATTCGAATGGATTTTTTTAATTTGGCTATAGAACACAGCCTATTTTGTAACTAATCATGGGTTCCGTAGCTAATTTCACGGTCTGAGAGGTTCCAAGGATAAAATGGAAAAATGATCCACATGGGAATTTCCAAAATAATCTACACATGGATTTCATCCTATATACTTGATCGAGATCGATAGAAAAGGATTCCTGAGATCGTGGTCAAAGTCCGGTCAAAGGACGTAAGCTGAGAACAGAAGCACTCCTAATTTTCTCTATCGTAGAAAATCAAGAGGTAAACAGTCAAATTCCAATTCTATAAGTGGGTTAAGATTAGCCACTTCTAGGCATAATTAGCTCATAACAGTTATGGTTGTTTTATTTAAATACCGGTTATACAGAACCGAGATTAAGCAATTTTTTGTTGAAATGTTGTGTACTATTTTAAGACTCAGTTCTATTATAATACAAGGATCGTGTTCATGGTACCAGTGATTTCTTAAGTGCATATATAACCAGCTAGGATCTCAATCGAGTCTGTTGCAGAGGGCCCCTGCACAGGAGGAGGTTTTTCGTTCATTGTTTTAGTTTAAATTCCTTACTCTGCTTTCGTCAATTCTATTTTTTGAATAAATTAATGTTACATTACAGTTTTGATCAGTAGCATTGAATTAGATCATGAATGTCTTCCTAGCATCAATAGAATAACTGTGTAATCATTGATCTTGTAAAAACATTTTGTGAGAATAGATATATCTATTTTCAAATTGGATTAAGTTTGAAGTGATAAAGTTCATAGTTATCTAGTTTCCTTTACTATTTTTTTTATTTACTTTCTTAGATTAAAACTATCAATTAATTGCATAGTTGGATGTCCTCGAAATTCATAAATTCATTTCAAGAAGATGATTTTATCAAAATTCTAAACTAAATGATTGGATATCTAATTCATGCAATTATTGAGTTTTCCTCTGCATACTTTACTTGTTTTTCTAGGACATTAGAAACTAAGATATAATTGGTTGCTTACACATCATATCAAGAGGATAATACTTCATATTGAATGTTGGGGTAATAAAATATACATTAGTTGTTTACAATCAGTTGAGCTTTAACTTTGCATGCTTTCACATTTGCTTTTGGATCCTTATTTAATTGCATCAATGATGTTCTTAAAGGTCATTCCAAGAAGTTTATTTTATCATATTTCTAGACTGAATGATTGAATATTTAATTCATTCAATTACCAAGTTTTCCTCTACAAAATTTACTTTATTTTCTATAACATTAGAAACTAAGATATAATTGGTTACTTACACATCATCTCAAGAAGGTGACACTTCATATTGAATGTTGGATTAACTAAACATACATTAGTTGTTTTATTTTTATGCTTTCACTTAGAATAGCATTGCAATTTCAATTTTAGTTATAATATTTATATCCATGGAATAGGACTAATGTTAAATTAGAAGTCATTAGAATAGAGACTCTATTTTTCAGATTAGATTCTAACTAGCCAATAGTATTTTATTCATTTTTATGTAAATTAGTTTAACTTAGGAACACTTCATTTTCTTCCTTCAAAAAATTTATTAAGATTCATTTGATTTCTCTCATAGTTTTATATTAACACTCTTACATATAAAGAAAAAAATCTCCAAAAAAACATAAAAATACATACAATGAATTAAGAAGGTTAACTAAGCACATATAGTGCACCACACTTCATCAGTTTACAAACCTTGGTTGATAATTTATGTAAGGAATTTAAGATATTAAATTGACTAAACACACCTGCAGCAGCAAAATCCTTCCTTTCTTCAATAAAAGTCTCATTTACCTTCTGTAGCTTGAGTCCTTCCTTCTTTTCAAGAACTTCGTGATCAATGGCTATGTATCTGCCTTCTTTCCCTCATCTCCTCCGGTAGTAGCACCACTGCGTGTAGTTATGTTTACGCTTGGTTCATCATCGTGCGACTCAGTTTAACCATTTTATGTTCTACGTAAGCGTCTTCTATTTCTTTTTCAACATTCTAACAATAAAAACAAGACAATCTCAATAACATGATCAAAATTTCTTCAATACTTGTAAGATTGTCGTGCAGGATTCAGATAATCGTGTGTGTAATGTCCAACATCTACACAATTATAACATATTAATTATCCTCATCCATGACCTGTGCCTCCACCTCTCCCTCCTCCCCTTCCTCTTGCTGAATATCCTCCACACCTAGAGGGAGATGTTGGTGAAGATGAGTTAGCATACACCCTATAAAGGTTGGCATTGTCCATCATTTTCTCGAACGTGTGGCAGTGGTGCTCATCGTGTCCAACTCAAGAGAAAAAATTTCACCATTGCTACTTTAGTTCTGGTACATACCTTCCTAATTGAGGGCACTGATTCATGTCATTCCATCCAGCTACCTTATAGTCAAAACACCATAGTGGGTACCACTTGGTCCTGCACCATCCATAGGGTGAAATGTATTTTTCCCTCCCGCTTGTATGTAATCTAAGGACAAAGTGCACTGATATTTGGTGTGGTCGGAACCCTTACAATGTATACACCATACATTTGTGCCAACTTCCTTTCCTTTATCTCTATGTAGGCTCTGAATCTCTAAGTTCATTTCCTCCAAATGATTTTGGATTTGCAGCGTTCTAAATTGGTCATCAGCTCTAGGCGCGGCTTCTAGTTTCATGGAAAATTCCAGAGCTTCATCCTGAGAGTCAATATTTTGCTGGTTCATAGGCCCACGTAGATGTGGAAAAAGCATGGAAATAAACCATTCCTTATGATACTTATCATCATATATAAATCCTCCTTCACTGATAGTTCGCTTCAACCACTGATATGCCTCCCAAACATATTCAGTTGGTTCTTCTTTGATATCCTTTAACTCTGTTACACACTGTGAGTAGGACTTCACATTTTTGTATTGCTTCTTCAAAGCATCCTTGATCTGAACAACAGTTGGATTAGTGTATTGATTCGGGTATCCCATAAACCAGTCCAACATATGACCTTCAAATGCCCTAGCTAGTTGCACCCTCTTGACAACATTAGTATTAACATTTTGCGTACTCCATATTGCATTTGCAATGAACTAGAACCTATACATATCCTCATATCCCATGCCCTTGAAGGTGGGTAGCTTCATGTGCGCAACCATATCTTATCCTTGTGGTAGTGGTGGATTAGGGGATGAATTACCCTTGAACGAGTTTAATTGTGGAGTAGGTGGAGGGCTACCTATGATGCACGTAGCCTCACCACTCTCTGTATCAATATTAGCTAAATTTATCATAGGGATGTATACATATATGTCCCCTCTCTTATTAACCTGGTAGTATTTTCCACTATGCATAGTGCTTTCCAACTTGTTTATGGTCATTCACTGAGTGTGACTGTACAAAATTCCCTTTTCACACAATAACATTTTAATCAGGAAAGGATGGGAGCGCATAAATTTAACTCTCAGTCCCTTGAAGAACCTCCTTTCAGCCTAAAAATATGATACAAAATTATATACTACAAACTCTGTTACAAACCCACGCAAAATGTTTTCAACCCAATGATCTACAGTACGGATGATGGAGTTATCTGTCTACTCTAACTGTTGGATCAACTCAAGTTTCCACTAAGTGATATTATCGTCCTTCCAGCAGGTTTGGAACTCATCTAACCTTGATAACCACTCCTGTAATTCTTATTCAAAGGTCACAAAGAAAATATTTTGAACCTCTGTAAAAATATACTTATGTTTCCAATGTTCAGTAGAAAATTCCTTACTTTTGTTTTCCTTAATGAAAAATTCCTAAATTTTCTTCTCAAACCAGTCTTCTAACTTAGGCTTTGAGGGCCGCCACATCACCCGATGTCTTCCTCAAAATGATCCTTGTTTTGGAAATGGAACCACTTGTTGGCTTTAGGGATCCTGGCCCAGGTTCAGAGTTAAGATTAACCAACAACATCCTCTTACTACTAGCCCTTTCGGCAGTGACGTACTTGCACAGGTCAAAGTCTCACCCTAAGTCGTATGGGGGGGTTTTGGAATCACGTTTCCACACCTTGATAGAGATTCAAATGACGTGGGTGTCTTCATATCTAGAATAATAGTGGTTTTACCTTCACAAAATAAACCCTAACCCAAAACCCTAATGAGGTAAATCTGGGTCAAATTACATAGGTTATCCTGCACGAAAACAGATAAAGGCTTTGAAGTCCCTGTAATGTGGTATTCCAATATTACAATAAAAAATATATGTATTCAAAATTCATGTAAGACAAAAAAGTAGGTAAGAAACTGATCCAAACACAAATAATGCAGTGAACGAAAATGATGGACAGAAATAGATCATAAAGCGAAACATTGATGCATTTGATACTTAATATTATCCAAAACACTTCTATCTTCATTCACAATTTTTAATCTCCTTACAATACTTCAGTTCCATCTACGCACAAAGCCACTGGGGTCTGCACATAGTAGGACTAAGGTCTTTGTGCACATAGCCAGCAAGAACATTCTAAACCTAGACAAGTTCACTTCACAACTCAGAACATCATAATCTTATCAAAACATACTTAGAACTTATCAAAAAATTTCATAACTGGTTCGATCTACACTTCCATTTATAACATAGCTTGCGCTCATCCTATGGTCCACAGACTGTGGTTTGCAAATCCTGGTTTCACCCTTTAGCCCATTAAAACTCATGAAGGGGATTTGACCCACCCCAAATCCCCTTGACCTGCACATTTATTGCACGCACAACTTCAAACTTAACTATATTTTTATCACAATTGCAGTCCTAAGGGACCCCACTCCAATAATGCACATCTTTATCCCTTTGTTGTCATAGCGTAGTCCATTATATATATTTGTCCTCATAGCTCCCCACGGGGTAGTATTTTTCCTTGATGGCGTCTTGAAAATAATTCCAAGATGATACGGACTAATATCACTCCCCCCCCCCGCTTCCCAAGGATGAGAATGGAGCTGAAGGAAGGTAACCACAAACCAACCTTTAGGTCAGGTAACCATCCCTGCCATAACCAGAGAGGGATCTCCCGATGTCACTTTTTAGCCAATGAGATGACTGAATATATTTATCTTAGGCTAGTTATGATGCTTAGAAGATTAGGGTTTTTGTTTGTTTGAAATTTTACTGGATAGGAATGATAGTTAGGGAACTAGATCCAGGGTTTAGGTCAGATTTAAAAGGCTAGATTGAAGTGGAAAGGATGAGGATAGGTAGGTAAGCTTACATAAATTCTTAATTTTTCATTGTGTATAGGGTGAATAAAGAGAGATTCAGAATGAGCATTAAAATGAATTCATTCATCAGAAGAGCAGAGACATGTTCATGTAAATCTTATAAAAACAGAGCATGGAAAGCGCAATTTTTGTCTATAAACTGATAATATTAACATAAAGAAGTCTATATGTGAAATATGGATAACATAACATTGAAAAATATAAGTTTACAGAGAAAAAAATTTCTCAAAGGCTTCCATTGAATTCTCAACACTATGTATTCAACATTGTCTTTGATTTCATTCAGAAAAAAGCTTGTCCAATAGCTCCACTGCAAATAACAAATATCCAATCTCTAAAAATGCTTGAGTATGGAGTAAATATAGAAAATAGAAGTTATGCCACCTAATTGGGTGGAAATATGATCCAAAAAACTTCATAAATGCACCCTATGAGTCATTTCCTAGTTTCCAGGGAAGTTAGAAACCACTTCCTCAAATTTAGTTAATAACTAAGAGTTCATGTATCTTTGATTAATTACATCATTCCTCCATAAAGAGAGGAAAAAAAAAATATACCACCCAAAATAAACCTCATGGGATAGCTAAACCTTGAATTTTGGAGATTTTCTGAGTTGACAACCATCCAATGGAATCCAATGACAGAAGTGTCGGGTCTCTAGTAGAAGCGTTGAACCTCCCAACAGAAACATCATGCCACTTTAGAGCCGCTTTGGACTTAATTTAAAGAACTCATTTTCAAATATGAGAGTTAAGATAGGTATCCCTATGTGTATTCTTTCCATTGCACACTCAAAACTGAGAAAATACCCACTAGAAGGCCTTCAAAATCTGATTATCCCAACCTCGATCTATAAGCACCGCACAAAGTTAAAAAAATGTGGAAGAGGCATGAAAAAAGTGATGGTTTTTGGAATTTTATTCAAATACAGAAGGTGACATGCAAACCTGAGGTCGTATATGTGATGTAGAGGTGAAAAATAAATCAAAATATATAGATTTTTCCTCATTTGTATGCTCTGAGGAAAAGTGTCACACCACTACGTGATGCTTCTGCAATGACAAAATTTCTGGAAGTTTCAAAAAGAATTATAAAAAAATAGGGCTTAATGATGGATCCATTTCTCTCTAACCATAACGTTTTTTGCACAATTGAGAGAGGGTTTTGTTATTTGGCATGTTATTAAGAAAAAAATCCTGTTGTATTCCGAAATACTTTACCATTTTCTCCTTATCCAAGTTTGAAGTTTATCACTAAAATTTTGTAGAAGCATAGCGCACTCTCAGTAGAAAGGTTGTGCCTACTTTCAGAGGAAGTTTGGAGGTATTCCCAGAGGGGTTTTGGGGTGCAAGTGGTATGGTTGGAAATCTAATGTAGGAGCATCCGGATTTAGCCAGCAATGTGATTGTGTGTTCACATGTTGTGGCTAACAAGAGGTGGAGATACATTGATTATTAATATCTTATTTAGTTTTAAATGAGAGCAGTTAGCCTGTTTTGATTTTCTAAATTAATTAGGAATAAAATAGAAAATTGGTTTCTCCCTGTGAGGAGATTAAACCAAATAGATTAGATTATAAAAATAGGATAGCATTTGTTTGTTAGAGTGATTCAAACATAAATCTATTAAAATATGAGAAGAACCACTTTCAACTAGATATATATATGCATGAATAGCTGTGAGAGAGTATAGTGGAATAGGTGTGAGAGAAGTGTGCAAGAGGTGTGATAGAGCAGTGCAAATAGAGGAGAAGGAAATGTAGAATCCATCCATCCAAGGGCTTGGCTCTATGTAAATTTCATTTATGATTTAATTCCAAGTGGTTTTTATTTTAATTCGGCTATATGTTTTAAACTATCCGCTTTTCATTTTCTCTGTTGAATATCGTATTAATCGCACTACATAAGGCCAATCGGATTTGCAAGCTGCATCGAGGATCGTTAGATATTTCAAAAATCAATAGTGGGACATCACATCACACCTATGAAGACTTCACACATCGTAGGATTTATTTTTGTGGTTAGGACTATGCAAGATAAGTTATTTACCTTGCGATGTGAAGTAGACCAACAAAGACATAGTGTAGACCATCAGATCCTACAAAGACCAATGACGAAGATCGAATTGTATTGGGAGAGATTTCACAAATTCAAACTTTTAGAGTTTAGTGTTAAGGCATACCATGGTAAGTTATTTTGTATGCGATGCGAAGTGGAGAAGGGCCACGTGTCAGCACTGCGCATTATCACAGATCGCATGGAATAAGGTTTAACCACTAAGTTAAGTTTTAAAGTATTGGAAGTGTGAAATCATGAAATTGCTAGTTTGTTAAATTCTTAAAAGTGTGAAGTTCTGGGGAAGGTAAAACATATGAGTTGCAAAGTACGATTCTCTTGCGATTGGTTCATACTATTGTGGGACCCTCCGATAAAAATTTATGCGTGTATGTAATTTTTTTGGGTGTATGTGCGATCCGTTTTAAAAGATTTTTTGTTGATTGCGCATGTATGTGTGTTTAATAAAATCTAGTATTGTAATCCACTGCGGGAAAATCAATTTTATGTGGGCCCATAACCCATAGGTTCACAATATATTTTGACTATACTATAGCTAGTCTGCATCATTGTGTATCAGAGCAGATGTTGAGTTTTGTTCTCAAAGGTTGGAGAAATTATGCCACCCAAGAGAGGAGCTGGTATAAGTCGGGGAAGACCTGTAGGAAATGCAATTTTTCTAGAAGAGATTCAACACCTTTGTAAAAGGATGGAGGCAATGGAGACTTCTCAGAGGAGAGCATCTGAAGAAGGGAATGTTAGCAAAAAAGAGGAAACTATTGAGGAAGAAGAAGAGGAAGAAAGAGAGACAGGTAAAGTTTTCAAGGTGTTAGAAAAGGCTAGTGGAATACCAAAGGTTGGAATACCTTTGTATGATGGTATGCTTACAGTGGAAGAGCTGATGGACTAGATGGGTTCATTAGACAATTATTTAGACTATGAGGAGGTTGATGATAAAAATAAATTGAAATTTGTAGCTACTTGATTAAAGGTTCATGAAGCCATGTAGTGGGATGAGCTACTATTATCCAGAGAGAGAAAGGGAAAGCCCAAGATCAAGCAGTGGGATGAAAAGGTGAGTAAAATGAAAGTTAAATTCATGGCAAAATATTATGAGTTCAATCTTTTCATACTTACAAAAATTGAAGCAGAAAGGAATGGTTGTCAAGGAGTATACATAGGAGTTTTAGAAGATGAGAATTAGAGCAGGACATGTTGAATATGATATGGAGAAATTAGCCAGATGCATCAATGGTTTAAGGTATGACATACAAGATGAAATTATTATTTTTAGTTTGAAGACGATTTAGGATCCCTACCAGGCAGCTTTGAAAGCGGAGGAGAAAATTTTGAGGAAAAAAAGTCAGAGGAATATAGGTAAAAGTCCAAAAAGAGGAAGAGGAACTTTCAAATCAAGGGTTCAGCACTCTCAAAATGAAGCAGGAGGTTCGAGTAGTAGATTGCCACAGAGAGGAGACTTTGGTAGAATGAGATTTGCACACTGATGTAAAGGCTGAGGAAGATAAATTCGGTGTTACACATGTGGAGAATGGGGACACGGATCATGGGATTGTCCTCATAACAAACCAGAAAATCAGCGAAATGTGAATGTAGCCAAAGCAAAGGAAGAAAATCCTTAGGTCATGGGAAAATAAGAACCACCTGAGGTGAGATAATGTTTATTGCAAAAAAGAGTATTGCTTACGGCAGATAAGGAAGCATATAAGGTAGCGCAGAGGAAGAGTGTATTCAATATTGTATGAAAGCGTAAAGAAAAGTGTTGCAAAGTTGTGATTGACAGTGGAAGCACTAATAAAAATTTTTCCATAGAGATGGTTGAGAAATTGGGGTTGAGTAATATGGTACAGCCTACTCCTTACAAAGTGTCGTGGCTACAGAAGGGACATCAGATTTTGGTGACAGAAAAATGCAAAGTAGAGATACAGATCGGTACATATAAGGATGTCTGTGTGATGTGATGCCAATGAACATGTGCCATGTATTGTTGGGAAGACCTTGGAAATTTTATAGAAAAGCCATTCATGATGGAAAATGAATACCTACACCATAGAGAAGGATGGAAAGAAGCACACATTTCTACCTTTGAAGGATGAATAAGAGAAAGGAACATCTGAGAATAATGTTATGTTGATCAGTGGAAAGGAGTTGTTGCAAGAAGTAAAAAAGGAGAAATAAATGCATTTTTCTATTAGAAAATCAAATATTACAGAGCAATGCAACACATAAAATATGCGGAAAAATACAAGCACACAAAACACATAAAACCAGAGAGACACAGATATACGTGGTTCACCTAGTTTGGGCTACCTCCACCCCGAACAACCAGCCCTTCCTTTCTATTATCCGGCAAAAATGAAGAGACAAAACCTACAGCAGATCCACTGTAATATCCTCTATTCTCTCTCATATTCTCCCTCTCTGTTTCTTGCTCTGAGAATACACACACAATGCACTGCCGCAATACAATGCCCTCATAAAAATCAGGGGTTTCCTTCTAGGGAAAAAAACCCTAATATAAACATAACTTCTACTGTCAGATCATTTTCCTAATGAACGACCCAGATTGACTAGAAATTACTATACTTTTACAAGGAAATTTTACATATGTTTTTAGCTTCGGGGGCGCTTCCCCCGAAAACCCCCACCAGGGGGGGGGCTCTGAAACGCACTGCCGCCCCCCCCTGGACCCCCCACAACAACGATTAATTACGGGCAGCGTTTCCATCTATTTTAAGGAACATGGGTCCAATGCTGTGATACAAAGTAAACAAGATAATCAGGCTCCACACCCAACAATCTCCCACTTGGAGACTGATTGTAGCAACTCCACCGCTGCTTCATTTGCTGGAAAATGACTCCTCTTTGGACCTAGCTGTTTCTCATCTTCATCGTCATCCTTGAAGACCAATTGAAACTGAGCACATTCTCAGTTTCTCCCTGGTTACAACTTTTGTTAGCATATCTGCAGGATTCTGGCTAGTGTGTATCTTTTCCAGCTTCAACTCTCCATCTTCCAATACTGACCGTATGAAATGGTACTTGACATGTATGTGTTTAGTCCTGGAATGAAATGTTGAGTTATTTGCAAGATGAATAGCACTTTGGCTATCACTGTATAGTGTGCCCATATCATGCTTCTTACCCAATTCATCCATAAACCTTTGTAACCAAATCATTTCTTTACTAGCCTCTGTAGCAGCAACATACTCTGCTTCTATTTTTGAAAGTGCAACAACACTTTGGATTTTTGAAACCCAACTGACAGCTGTTCCACCTACAGTAAATACATATCCTGTAGTGCTCCTCCTGTTATCTCTGTCACCTGCCATATCTGCATCAACATATCCCTGTAGAGCAATGTTTGAACCACCAAAGCATAATGCTTGATTTGTGGTACCTCTCAAATATCTGAGAATCCATTTTACTGTCATCCAATGTTCTTTTCCTAGATTATTCATGTACCTACTTACAACTCCCACTGCATGTGCAATATCAGGCCTTGTGCAGACCATTGCATACATTAAGCTTCCAACTGCAGATGCATATGGAACTTTAGACATATAATCCATGTCTTCTTGGGTCTTTGGGCACATCTCCTTACTAAGTTTGAAATGGCTAGAAAAAGGTGTACTAACTAGTTTTTCATTGTGCATATTAAATATTTTCAACACCTTTTCTATGTACTCATTCTGAGACAGTGTTAATTTACGATTTTTCCTGTCTCTAGTTATCCTCATACCAAGGATTTGTTTTGCAGCTCCCAAATCCTTCATTGCAAATGAATTTGCCAATTTTCTTTTGAGCACATTTATTTCATGCATGTTAGATCCTGCAACAAGCATGTCATCTACATACAATAACAATATAATATAGCTGCCATCATTTTTCCTTTTTAGATAAACACAATGATCAGAGTGACATCTAGTATAACCTTGTTCAGACATAAACTTGTCAAATTTTAGATACCACTACCTTGGAGCTTGTTTTAAGCCATACAAGCTCTTATTTAACCTGCACACAAATTTTTCTTTCCCTTTTACCTCATATCCTTCTGGTTGCTGCATGTATATCTCTTCCTCCAAATCTCCATGGAGAAATGTTGTCTTTACATCTAGCTGTTCAAGATGTAAGTCTTCCGCTGCTACAAGACTTAAGATAGTTATGATTGAATTCATATTAACAACAAGAGAAAATATTTCATCAAAATCAATACCTTTCTTTTGTGAAACCCCTTCACTACAAGTCTACCTTTGTACCTCTATTTTCTTCCATCTTCTTCCTTCAGCCTGTAAACCCATTTATTCTACAATGTAGTTTTACTTGCAGGCAACTTGACTAAGTCCCAATTCTGGTTATGCATTAAGGAGTCCTTCTCTTCTTCCATGGCTAGCTCTCACTTCTTCCTACTTTCAACTTGTATTTCTTATTCATAACATTCAGGTTCACCAGAATCAGTCAGCAATAAACAATATAATGAAGGAGAGTATCGTTCAGGGGGTCTACTTATCTTAGTAGATGTTCTAACACCACTTTCAGGTGTTTGAGGTGCCTGTTGCTGTTGTGGTAGTTTTTGTTGCTATGGTTGTTGATTATTATTATTTTCAGGCACCTTTACTTTTTCAGATATCTCATCAAGAACCGCGTATTCCTTTCTTTCTTTTTCCTGTTTCTTTTCCTGCAACTGATTCTTATACAAGGCCTTTTCATTGAATATTACATCTCTGATCCTAATGATTTTGTGATTTTCATAATCATATAAGCGATAAACAAAATCATTAGCACCATATCCAATAAAGGTACATTTCTTTGATTTTGCCTCAGGATTTGTTGTGTTTTCTTTATTAATATGGACAAATGCCTCACAACCAAAAGGCTTTAAAAAAGAGTAGTTTACCTTTTTACCTGTCCATGCTTCCTCTGGAATACCACCATCCAAGGAACTTGAAGGCCCTCTGTTTATTAGATAAAAAACAGTATCTACAGCATCTGCCCAAAATTGTAAAGGCAATCCTGCATGCAATCTCATGCACCTTGCACGCTCCATGATTGTTCTATTCATCCTTTCTGACACACCATTTTCTTGTGGTGTTCTTGGAACTGTCTTCTCTCTATGAATTCCATGCTCTGAAAAGTACCTATCAAACTCTTCGCTGCAATATTCACCTCCATTTTATGATCTGAGACGCTTCAACTTCTTTCCTGTCTCAATCTCAACCAAAGATTTCCATTTCTTGAAAGTATCAAATACATCAGATTTATTATGAATACAATAAATCCATGTTTTTCTAGTTGTATCATAAATAAAAGTAACATAATAATGAGAGCCACTGAGAGATGATACTTGAGCAGGTCCCCATACATTTGTATGCACAAGCTCTAATTTTTTGCTTTCTTTTCTTTCCCAACTCTAAGAAATCTAACTCTCTTTTGTTTTCCATAAATTCAATTCTCACATAAATCCAAATCAACATTCTTCAAACCTGGCAACAAATTTCTTGAGTGAAGAATCTTCATTCCCTTCTCACTCATGTGTCCGAGCCTATAATGCCATAATGTTGCATCTGCTCCTTTGGAAGTTAAAGCATTAACAGAGTTAGAAATACCATTGCATAAATACAATGTACCAACCTTTTCCCCTTTTTCTATTACCAGCGCTCCTTTGGTGACCTTCCAAGTTTTATCTGTGAAAGTTGTCACACAACCTTCACTGCCTAACTGCCCTATTGAAATCAGATTTTTCTTCAGATATGGAACATGCCTTACCTCCTTTAGTAGCCATTGGTTTCCATTCTGCTGTTTTACAAGAACTTTACCCATTCCAACAATTTTACAGGGTTTATCATCACCCAAACGAACTTGTCCAAAATCTCCTTGAACATAGTCATGAAAATATTTCTTCTCAGGTGTGGCATGGAATGAAGCCCCTGAATCTACAACCCAAGAATCAATAACATTTTCGAAAGAAAGAATCAAAGCATCTTGTAACACATCACCTGTCACATTTGATTCATGGTTGTTTTCTTGTTGTGTGTCTCCTTCTTTTCACTTCCGAGGTCTACAATATTTCTATAGGTGTCCTTTCTTTTCGCAATTCCAGCACACTATCCCCGATCTGGACTTGGATCTGCCTTTCCTTGATTTACTGCGATATCCCAAGATCTTTCCTCTTTCCATTCTTCTTCCCCTAGAATCTGCACTCAAAGCATTACCTGATGTCTCACCAGAGCTTTTCCATCACATTTCCTCCCTAAGGATAGCACCAACAACATCATCAAACTTTAAAGTACTATATCTAGAGATAGAGTTACTAATGGCCATTACTAAACCATTCCAACTCTCTAGCAATGAGCACAAGAATAACAGAGCTCTAACTTCATCATCAAAGTTTACCCCTACAGAACTTAACTGACTGGTAGCTGTATTAAATTCATTTAAATGGTCTGCAACAGATCCACCTTCCTACATCTTCATCTTAATTAGTCGTTTCATATGAAATACCTTATTTGAGGCCGAGGGTTTTTCATATAGTTTCGCCAATGTATGCATCAAACCCTCTTTTGTTGTTTCCTTCGAAATATTGAAGGCGGTTGACGCCGCAAGACACAACCATACTATTCCGAGTGCCTTTCTATAGAGAATGTTCCATTCCGCGTCTGTCATGGCCGTCGGCTTCATTGTTTTTCCGCTCAATGGTAGGTATAGATCTTTCTGATACAGATAGTCTTCCATCTACATCTTCCACAGTGGGAAGTTTTGGCCATTAAATTTCTCAACCCTAAACTTACCATCGTCTGCCATTGCTCCCACTCGAACCAGGAACCCTTCTTTCCTACGATTTTATCAGCCAAATATACCTTCAGCTCTGATACCAGTTGTTAGAAAATTAAATATTACAGAGAAATGCAACACATAAAATATGTGGAAAAATACAAGCACACAAAACACATAAAACCAGAGAGACACAGATATACGTGGTTCACCGATTTTGGGCTACGTCCACCCCGAACAGCCAGTCCTTCCTTTATATTACCCAGCAAAAATGAAGAGACAAAACCTACAGTAGATCCCTTGTAATATCCTCTGTTCTCTCTCACAGTCTCCCTCTCTTTTTCTCACTCCGAGAATACACACACAATGCACAGCCGCAATACAATTCCCTCATAAAAATGAGGGGTTGCCTTCTAGGGAAAAAAACCCTAATCTAAACATAACTTCTACTGTCATATCATTTGCCTAATGAACGGCCCAGATTGACTAGAAATTACTATACTTTTACAAGGAAATTTTACATCTATTTTTAGCTTCGGGGGTGCTGCCCCCGAAAACCCCCACTAGGGGGGGCTCCGAAAAGCGCTGCTGCCCCCCCTGGACCCCCCACAGCAATGATTAATTACGGGCGGCGTTACCACCCCTTTTAAGGTACCGGGGTCCAATGCTGTGATACAAAGTAAACAAGATAATCAGGCTCCACACCCAACATTTTCTTTTGTGGGTAAACCCAAGGTAATTCTGACTTCTACAAATTTACACAATCTACCTGTGGAAATTAAAAATCTATTAGATGATTATGCTGATATAGTTGTTGGTGAATTACCAAGTAAACTGCCACCAATCAGAAGTATCAGTCATCACATAGATTTAATGCCTGGTGTAAGCTTACAAAAAAAAGCAGCATATAGAATGACCTCTCGGGAGAATGAAGAAGTTGGAAGATAGGTACAGGAGCTGTTAGATAAAGGACTAATCAAAGAAATTATTATTCCATGTTTAGTACCATTCGTGCTTAGTCCAAATAAAATAGGTGAGTGGCGCATGTGTACTGATTCAAGAGCCATAAAAAATATCACTATCAGGTATATATTTCCATTTCCATGCATAGATGATTTGATCGATTGTTTAAGTGTGTGAAAGTATTTTAATAAAATAGATTTGAAGAGTGGATACCATCAAATAAGGATTAGAGAAGGAGATGAATGGAAGATTTCTTTTAAGACCAATAGTGGATTGTATGAGTGGTTAGTGATGCCTTTTGGGCTCACTAATGCACCAAGCACATTTATGAGAATGATGAAGGAGGTTTTGAAAGAGTATGTAGGAAAGTTTGTGATAATCTATCTCGATGAGATTCTGATTTGCAGTCAGAGTAAGGAGGAGCATTTGGAGCATGTCAAGATGGTGTTAAGTACTTTTCAAAAGGAGAAGTTGCTCATAAATTTGAAGAAGTGTAGTTTCATGAAGAAGGAGCTCATTTAATTCAGATTTATAGTCTTATAAGAAGGCTTGAATATGGATTCAGAAAATATTCAGGTAATACTCGATTGGCCAACTCCGAGAAGTGTATTTGAGGTAAGGAGTTTTCATGGTCTTGCAAGTTTTTTATAGAAATTTTATAAGAGGTTTTAGTCAGATATGTGCACCAATACCTGAAACAATAAAGGAGAGCAACTGGCCATTTAAATGGACAGAAGAAACAGATTGGAATTTCAAGTTGTTGAAAAAGAAGATCTCTGAAAGACCTATTTTAGCCTTGCCAAATTTTGATAAAATATTCTAGGTCGACACGGATGCCAGTGGGATAGCAATTGGAGTTATCTTGAGTCAAGAACAAATACTGATAGCTTATTTCAGCAAAAATGTAAATGAGTCCAAGAAGAATTATTCATCCTATGACAAGGAGTTTTGTGCTATTGTGTAGGCTTTGAAGAAATGGATGCATTATTTGTTGCCCAAAGAATTTGTGTTGTATTCAGATAACCATGCACTGCATCTCATAAATAATCAGTCGAAGTTGAACCAAAATCATGCAAAGTGGGTGGAGTTTTTGCAGGGTTTTACCTTTGTAATTGTTGGTGTCCTGTGATTTGGCAGATTGGTAAACCAAATGACAGGGTAACATCAGACTAGTCTTTGGAGTCCTAGGACCTAGCCTTCCTGGACTCATAGGGGGCTCTCTCTATTATGTGAAGGATGTGAGCTTGTTCTCTTTTGGGTGATTGATTTTAGGCTAGTTGTTAAGTGTATATTTGTTTGTTTTTTTTGGGTTGGGGTAAGATGATCAAGTAGGATAGGTGGAGTGAAAGGTTATCAAATCAATTGGGAAATGGAGTCTATGAATTTATTGATATCTTGGTAGCGAATCAGGGTGCAAGACAACTTATCTAACTTCAATGATTCAACTTTCAATATTTGTAAACATATAAGAAAAAAATAGCACCAATAAATGAAGAGGGAACACCTAAACATAATTTATTAAACTATAAAGAACTTCGAGGAAAAATGATAAGCATATTCAAAGGGCAAGATCGAAACAAGACCTCCTTAACTTAACCTAACAATCAATACATAAAAGAGAGATTTCAAGACAGAGTTTAGATAGCCTTAAAAAATTAGGGCTTACCATGAATCATGTTTACAAACTAGCACACTAATATAATAATGAAATAGACAAGCTTAGCTGGGCCTAAGGAGAAATGAATAATTCTTTAAGCTAACCCAACAGAAGAAAACATGAAAAAAATAGCTAACAGGAGGACTAAGGTGCCTCAAATAACATTTCTCATCCTATACTTTTCTGAGCTACTGAAAAATAGAAAGATGGACATATGGAAAACAAGAAAAATGTGAACATATGAGAGATACATCACCATTAACTAAACTCAGGGATCTTGCAAGCAAGCCTTCATCACCATCAATCAAGGAAATCCATCCACAAGCTCCACAACACTAAATTTTTCTTTAACTTTTAAAAGCCATGTATTTCTCTTCAACACATCAGGTTCCCCCCTTGTGTTTAGGCTTGGTAGGCCTTTGGATCTCATCACTGTTGGTATGAATTTATCCTTTAGACATGGTGACCGGTTCTAGCACAGCAAGGTTTTTAGATTTTGTTTGGGAACCCTTAGGTCAAAGGATGAAAATTAGTGAGGTCACGGTAAATTTTTCAAATGGGGGTGAAGATGAAGCTTTCAAGGAATGTACTCAGTTTTAAGAGGTTTGTTTGTTGTCACTCAGTCTCCTCTTGCATATATAACAGTTTTTTCCTTTACAAACCCTAACCTAGTAGATTTAAAATTGGCTTTTTATGCAACCTAGGGTTTGGTCTAAATAGGCATTTAAATGTCTCCTTTTCTTAGGAAAATGAATGTTTATAAGGCAAGAAAATGAGCCACTAACCTTTTTCTTTGATTATAGGAGGTTTGGAGGTGAAAAGTTAAAATGTTTTGGATCCTTTTAGCAAATCGAGACACAATCTGCCTATGTGTAGCGCCTGTGTATAGCAGCTGTGCATAATGCCTGGGTCGAATCGGGCTGGAGATGAGCTAGTAGGGACCGTTGAAGCGTAGCGTCGAGTGGATGATAGGTAGCTCAGGAAATTTCCTATGCCTTTGTGTAGCACCGAGCCCTAGGTGCACAACGCAGTTTTAAATAACACTGCGGCAACCTCTCCTGTGCGTAGCGTTGAAGGCCAGGTTCGTAGCACCGGCCTCGGTGCGTAGCGCCGATGAAATTTTACCAATTTTGCACAAAAACCCTCAAAATCTCTCCCAATGGCTTTCTCTTTCTTTAAGATGACAAATGATGTGGGGGAATACCCAAAAAGTTCTTTATAACCTTTTGAAAAATAAATTTGAAGCTAAACCCACTTTAATAATGTTTATTTCTTTTCACTTTTTCTCACTGTGCCTTTGACTGCTTTTGCTCCTATAGGTGGGAAATTTGATTAAAAAATTGTGCTTTTTTCACTACTACAGGCCTCTTAAGATCCTTTTTAATTTGAAAAACTTCCTAAAGACACCAAGCCTATGCCTCTCAACCTATTCTTGGAAAAAGAACTGTTTTTGACTTTAACACCTATACATAGCAAACTCATTATTTTTTCCATTTCTCCCTTTGACTGATATTCTGCCATGTTTGTCCCTTTTGGCCACTGGAATATGTCTCTAACTATTCTTTAGATAAAAGAGGCCTTTGAACTAAAATTTCTTGCCTCTTCCTGCTGATACTCTTCATCATATTTATGCCTTTGGTGTAGTGGAGTTTTTATCTTCATGTCTTCCAAACCTTAGAAGGTATTTTGGAAACCCTTGAAACCATCTGCTGTGATGAAGGAGGTTTTCGCTGTCACTAGCTGGACCATCTTTGTCCATCTTCACAAACTTCTGAGTTTTTTAGGGGCACCTAGAAAAACAAACAATGTTATCTTCTAAGTTCCCAAAGAAACACTTATCAAACTCATTACTTATGTCTAAAAAGCCTTCAATGATCATTTGAAGGGGTTGAGGTGTCCTTTGCCTTTGTAACCCTAGTATTGCTTTATTGTTTGGTCAAAACAATCATAAATCCTAATTTCCATCAAACCCATACCTTTCTACATTCTTCTTGGTTTTGAGTGGTTTTCTTGTGATGGTGCCTCTCATTACCTTACTTCTTGCTAGGTTGATAGCTTTTTGACTCTTTTGCAGAAAAGTAAGTAAGGGACAATTGTCCCCCTACAAAACTTGTGCTTCATGCCAAATACCTTTTGAATGATCTCCTCTGTGAACTTAAGCCTGTTGTATCTCATTACCTGCTGTAGATAACTTTATAAGTTTTTTATGCCTCTTTCTTTGACTCTGTTATGTTGTTGACCATTTACAAAACATTCCTGCAGAAATTCTTGGACATGGTAAATTTCTCGTTTACAGACTTACTGCTTGATCAAGAGGATATATTTGGAGGTATTTGATGTTCTTTTGATAATTATAAGCTTCATCCTTGTGTTCTCTTCACATCACCTTTGAATATATGTTGAAATAGTGAATTTAGAACCATGATAGTCCATAACCTAGGTGACTCTATTTGACTCATTGTAATGTCCTTGGACTAGGTTTCTGACTAAAAAAGCTTGAATCATGTTTTGGATGAGGGGAAAGGGTTTTGACACTCTATTATGCACTATCATCCTAGACAAATAGAAAACCTTGTTTACTTTAGAGTTTTTTTAGAAAGGGATTTTTGAAATCACCATTGCTTGAGGCACTTGGTGAGTACGGGAAATAGTTTGATTTACTTGGCGAAACAAGGTGTGAAAGTAGAGGGCTTAAGAAAAAAGAGACGTAGAGTTATAGGTAGAGGTGGAAAACATAGTGAGAGTGAGGGACATTAGTACAGGATTTCGTATTTTCGGGGTGATAGATTGGCCATGCTTCGACAAGGAAGCAGGATAGTGAAAATTTTATTTTTGAGGAGATTTCTAGAACTCACATGATTCTTAAATTTTGTTTCTAGAAATCTGGGACAAAGAATTTTAGTCATCTAAACAGGAAAAAATTACTGATGAATAATAGTGGCTCCACTTGGGGAGGGCGGCTCCTTTTCAAGAGGTGTCCAGAATTTTAGATGTCTTGGTTTATGAAGACCAGTGCCTCATCCATTGGGTAGATTTTCTTCTTTCTTTTACTGTTTCTTTCCCTGAAGTAGTGATTTTGAAAATTTGAAAGCATGATTAGCTCAACTTCACCTTTACCTACCCAACCTAATTTGCTAACATTTTCTCTTCCTTGGGTGCACTTGAACTGGAAAACCCATTGACATTTTTTCTTTTGAAAGAAAAAAAAAATTATCTAGTTCTACACTTATTTCTTCCAAGAGTTCAGATTATGCTAGTGAACTCTTCTTATTCTGTACCTAGTCTATTGGAATGTCAAGATTAAGCAGTCTGACAGACTTCATTCTCTAATCTAAAAACATGAAATTAAAAACATGATTAAATCTAGATTAGACAATCTGATTTATCATGGTTTTGTAGCATAAAAGCAAGCTTCACACAAATGTTATTTTTGTACAAAATAAGACTTAGAAGAATCAAGGCTAGGATACATAGTTTTTTATTCATCCCTTTTTTTCTCCTTGGTTCTATTTTGAGCATTTGGAACCAGTATCTTTATTTCCTAATCTATTTTCTTCGACAAGTCAGGCTTCAATGATTTGACCAGCATTCTTTTCACTAACTTATCATGAATAAATTTAAAACATGTTCAGCCATGATTAGGCTACATAGCTTAACAAGACATTCTTTTTGCACCAGTAGTGGCATTTAGGCTTGCACACTTTTAGTATTACTATTTTTTGGGTATGGGGCTCTACCTTGTCTTTTGAATCTGCCCTCTTTTCAATTTTTTCTATGTTTTTGTATTTTTCTCTCTTTTTGACTCTTTCTTCACACAATGGTATGTAAAATGAGAAAAAATTTTAAAGCTAAGAATCTTGACAAAAGTAGTGTTTGAGAATCCTGTCTTCAAAAGGATCTCCTAACATATTTTTTACATTCAACTCTTGAAAATAGAAAACATAGTTACCTCTATTTGACAACATGGTATAAATATTATTCCAAGAGTTTTTAGAAAATCCATGATCCCCTTGGTTCTTCTTCTTTGACCTTTTCTCCTCAAATATGTTTGTGTCAAAGGTCCTCTTTAAGTAGGCAAGGTATTCTTTATCATCTCTAAAACAAATGATTAACTCATCCATGTACACCACAGTAGAGAAATTTAAAACTTAGGGCATAGTTTTTCGGAAAATATCTTGAGCACTTTCTAGCCCAAGAAGTACTTGTTTAAGCATGCAACTGTCCCAACAAAATTTGAAAAAATATTTGAGCTGATTAATCTGAAGTGGTATCATTTTATGGTAACCAGAAAAATTATCATGCAATGAGATTTGGTTAGAAAACCCTACCCTTTGTAAAGTATGATATTTTTTGGTAAAAAGGTATTTGTTCTTTTGGAAAGGTTGCTCCTGGTACCTAAAGTCTATAAAAAGCCTACATCCCTTTGCCTTCTTTCTAAGTGAACTCATCTGCTCAAAAATTTTATGATTATTTTTCAAAGGAAGGCTTTTTAGAACAATGGCTGTGTTACAAGGATTTAGACTAGCCTCCCTACACACATAAGCATTCTGAAATTTTTTGCACAGTCTTGTATTTCTTTGTTTTGTGTGTAGTGATAAAATTTTAGAAAACTTAATTATTTCAGGCCTCTTAGTTTTACCCATTCTATCTTCCCCCACATTAGCTTTAGCAAATATTTCTTTGGGATTTATAGCAATATTTGTGAAAATTGAAAAATTTTTTAAAAGGGAAAAATTCTTGGATGATGAAGTATCTAGGTAAGGTAAAAACATCAGACTGTCTTGTTCCAGATTCCCAGATATTTGTGTTGTGTGAGGCTATTTAATTTTTTCTGGATTAGCAAAAGGTTGAAGTTTTGTTTTTGTGGTTTGTCTTTCCTTCGAGAAATCCATTTCCTGTCCTAAACTGGTTTTTGTTTCTGCCATTTCATTTTCAATTTGCAGAAAATCAAGTTTAGTTTTGTTATCTTGCCGTGTTTCAGGGTCGTGATAGTTTTTATTGTCGCACTCATCATAGAGGAACTAATTTGATTGTCGTAATGTGCCTAGATCTTCACAATATTCATTCACTTTCTCATCAAGGTCATTCTTATTATACAAGATGAATGAGTCCAAGTCTGAATGAATGGAATAGATAAGGGTGTTGTTGGGTCTATCTAGGCTGCTTATCATATACTTCATGTGAGATTCTCAGTAGAGTCTCCTTGCTTGGTTAGAAATTGGGATGGTAGCATAAGGCATGTCCAGTTTGAGGTTCCCTAGAAGTTTGGCTCCCCAATATTGGGACAAAAGCATGCCATATTTGGGGGGAATGTTAGCCAGGACTATATCCATGACCGGGCTCTTAGCAGGAATTTGTGTTAGATTGACACATAAGTCCTTGATTAAGCCCAAAAACTTAACCTTGTTTGAATCAAAAGAATACAGATCTTTGTAGGCCCTGGTTATTCTAGGCCTAATCTTTCCATCACTACCTTTGGCATGAGATTGTGAGAGGCACCAGAGTCTAGCATGGCATTATGTAGGATTTTGACGTGTATGTTTTGGCTAACATAAAATGGGGGAATGGATACTTCTTGGTATTTTCCATCTACTCTGGGTCCAACCAATAGCTCTGGTTTATCATCTGTCAAATTTAGAGTATTGGTATCATTTCCCATGTTCAAAAATATCAAAACTTGGGAGTGGTACATATCCTGAGCTACCAGTTTAGTGAGAGGGATGGTTATTTTGATTTTAGTGATCTCTCCTTCAAAACTTAAAGGTACTTGAGTTTTAGACATATTTACATTAGTTTTATTAGCCATAAATTTTTCCACATTTTTAATTTGTTGATTTTGATTTGGGGCTTTGGTCAGTAGAGTTTTCTCAGGGCCACTAGCAGAGGTGGTAGGACAACTTGTGTCAACACCTGGTTGGCTAGTTTTATCCTTGTTAGGATCATTTATTCTTAGCCATGGCACTGTTATTGTCTGATGTTCTTTTAAGAATTTTTTTAGGATTTTTCTTAACAACGGTGTCTGAGTTTTTTTTCCTGGAGTTTTCTTGGTTTTTCTTACTCCTAAGATCATATTTTCTATGGACATTCATTATGGAATTTTCTAACCCCAATTCATGGTCTTTGGAATCCTCATAACTTGTTTCATCTTGGTTTGAGGAGAAGAAAACTTGTTCTTCTTCTGTGAGAAAAACATCACCCTCACCATCAGAGCCTATTAAGTTTAGATGATTTTCATCTGGTTATTCAATATCTCTTTCCCCTTCGTCAACATAGTTATCTTGGAAGGGTGGCCTGAATTGTTGATCATTTTCCCTTGGTCTGTTTTGGGGTGGGTCTCTTCTAAAATTCTGATTCCGGTTTATGTTTTGGGGATTTCGTTGGTTGTCCCTAGGGGGTGTTATTTTTTTATGCTTATTCTCTCCATCATTCCTTCCATGGTCCTAAGAAGGTTTTCAATCTTGGAATCAGATGAGGAGGTGGAGGACATGGTGTCATATTTGTATGTTACCCTCTTTTCTGATCTTATCCTAGTTATTTTTTAAATGAAGTTGGCCTCTACACTTATAGCTCCCTTTTCCATGTCTCTATAGTTAAGGGATCTTTCTCTCTTAGTTGATAGGCCATGTCGGGGTCAAAACCCTCCGGGAATTTAGCTAAGGCAAGGCCTAATGGGGGTTTCATGTTTGGTGGTAGTGCGTTGTAAAATCTATTGAACCTAGTGCAATAGTCTTGGACGCTTTCCCCTGTGTTTCTTTTAATATTGCTATACTCTAAGAGGATCTGAAGAGGGTTTTTCTTGATTTCCCATTTATTTATGAAAGTTTGGTAAAGGTAAGGGAGATCATGTATGTTGTTGGGAGTTAGGATTTTGAACCATTTCTTAGCTTCTCCTCCTAGGATTTTGGAAAACATGGTAATTTTAATGGTTTCCTCTTCTAATTCCATGTAGTCAAAAGCATCATTCATTCTATCTACATGTTGTTGGACAGTGGTGGATTTAGCCCCAGTGAAGTGTGGGATTCTAGATTGGTAATCATTTGGAAAAGGTACCAATGGTTGTGGTAACACAAGTGGTGTGTACCATGCTTCCATGATAGGAGCTAAGGGTGGATTTACAAGCAGAGTACTCGGACCAGTAAACTGATTTTGAGCAGACTTGGGGTGAAAGGAGTCAAAGTGACGGAGAAGTTGGAAATCAGGTGGTGTGGAAGAAGAAGCTTCTCCGCTATGACTCTACTGTAAGTCTATGGGCTCAAGATCAGTATGGTCGATTCTACTTTGTGACTTGGTTCTAAAAATTTTTCTATTATGGTGCAAGTCAAACTACGGATCTTGCAAGGCTGTAAGATGTTCAAGTACAGAGCCTGCTTTATAAATGGTCCTATTAGTAGCTAAGTTTCCAGTTTTAGAAGTTTGCCAAAAAATCCTTTCTGGGTCATCAACTATAGTAGGAGGGTTTGGGTCTGTATGAGATCTGGTATTGATTCTTCGTGAAGCCAGGTTTCGAACTCAAAATTTTTAGAGGCTAAAAGTTTTTCTTCATTTTTTTTTTGAAAAGTTTACCTCTTTTATGTTTTCTAAACTTAGACAGTGTGTGACTAGGATTCTAGACTTCCTACGGTCGTTTCGGCACAATCCTTTAGGAGCCTAAGGGCACTAGTAAAGTTAAAAGGCCTACTGGAGGCTAGTGGAGTCACCAGGTGGATATTCTTAGCTGTTTTGAAGATAAGTGTCTATGGTCCACCACCAATATTGACAAAAGCCAATCTAGAAATATTTTGGATTTCTTTGAGTTTCTATATGTAGCCCTTAATGTGTGTAAGAGTGTTCTATAGTTGGGTCATCATTTTGCTAGGATGGTGAAAAAGCTATATTTCTACTCTCAGGCTATCAGTTAAGTTCTTTATGATTTAATGAAGGTTTCTAAAGTCATAAGGGATACTTAGTTTCTCACTAACATGAGAGGCTACGTCATGATCACCATTCTGTTAGTGATAGTGATAGTGATGAAGTAGCTATAAATCATAGGATACTATTTCATGAAGGGATTCTAGAGTCCTAAGGGGTATTTATATTATTGTGAACTTAGAATGTCCCACCGTGATCGCCATTATGTTGGTGTCCTGTGATTTGGCAGATTGGTAAACTAAATGACAGGGTAAAATCAAACCAATATTTGGAGTCGTAGGACCTAGCCTTCCTGGACTCAGAGAGGGCTCTCTCTATTATGCGAAGGATGTGAGCTTGTTTGCTTTGGATGATTGATTTTAGGCTAGTTGTTAAGTGTATATTTGTTTGTTTGTTTTGGGTTGGGGTAAGATGATCAAGTAGGATAGGTGGAGTGAGATGTTATCAAATCAATTGGGCAATGTATTCTATGAATTTATTGATATCTTGGTAGCGAATAAGGGTGCATCATAGGGAAAATCTAGTGTAGTTAATGGATCTTTTAATTTTATGTGTGAGCTGAAATGGACAATAATTTTGGGAACCAAGGTAGGGCAAAGGGTAGTTAAGAATCCTTTGTCAAATACCTATGAACAAGGAGGTATTTAATACTGATAAGAAAAAGATAGTAATAATGAGATAGGGCACACCATTTACTCAGTGACAATAATTTTAAACAAATAAACATTGAAGATAAAAAATCCAGTAGAACACGGAAGCAAGACAACTTATCTAACTTCAATGATTCAACTTTTAAGATTTGAAAACATATAAGAAACAAATAGCATCAATAAATGAAGAGAGAACGACTAAACATCATTTATTAAACTATAATGGACTTCGAGGAAAACTAATAATCATATTCAAAGGGCAAGATCGAAACAAGACCTTTTCGACTTAACCTAACAATCAATACATCAAAGAGAGATTTCAAGACATATTTTAGATAGCCTTAAACAAGCACGGATTACCTTGAATCATGTTTATAAACTAGCATACTAATCCATTAATGAAATAGACAAGCTTAGGTGGGCCTAAGGAGTAATAAATAATTCCTTAACTAACCCATCAGAAGAAAACATGAAAACAATAGCTAAGAGGAGGACTGAGATGCCTCAAACAACATTTATCATCCTATACTTTTCTGAGCTACTGCAAAATAGACATATGGACATATGGAAAACAAGAAAAACATGAACATATGAGAGATACATCACCATTAAATAAAATCAGGGGTCCTGTAAGAAATCTTTCATCACCATCAGTCAAGGAAGTCCATCCACAAGCTCCACAACACTAAATTGTTCTTTAAATTTCGAAAAAAAATGTATTTCTCTTAAACACATCAAGTTCCCCCCTTGTGTTTATTCTTGGTAGGCCTTTGGTTCTCATCACTGCTGGTATGTCCTTTAGACATGGTGACTGGTTCTAGCACAACAATATTTTTAGATTTTGTTTGGGAACCTTTAGTTCAAAGGATGAAAATTAGTGAGGTGAGGGGAAATTTTGCAAATGGGGGCCAAGATGAAGCTTTCAAGGAATGTACTTAGTATTTAGAGGTTTGTTTGTTGTCACTCAGTCTCGTCTTGCATATATAACATTTTTTTCCTTTGCAAACCCTAACCTAAGAGATTTAAAACTGAATTTTTATGAAGCCTATGGTTTGGTCTAAATATGTCTTTAAATGTCTCCTTTGCTTACGAAAATGAAAGTTTGGAAGGCGAGAAAATGAACCACCAACATTTTTCTTTGATTGCAGCAGGTTTGGAGGTGAAAAGTCAAAATTTTTTGGACCCTTTTAGAAAATTAAGACACACTCTACCTGTGCGTAGCACTTGTGCATAACGCCTGGGTCAACTCGGGCCAGATATGGGCTGGTCGGGCCCATCGGAGCGTAGCATCGGGTCGCTGATAGGCAGCTCGGGCAGCTCGGGCGCTTTCCTATGCTTGTGCGTAGCGCCTACCTAGGTGAGTAGTGTTGGGCCCTATGTGTGAAGCATAGTTTTAAATAACACTGCGGCCACCTCTCCTATGCGTAGCGCTGAAGGCCAGGTGCGTATCGCCAACCTCGATGCGTAGCGCCTGTGAAATTTTACCAATTTTGCACAAAAACCCTCAAACTCTCTCCCAACGGCTTTCTCTTGCTTAAAGATGACAAATGATGTGGGGAAATACCCAAAATGGTATTTATAACCTTTTGAAAAATATATTTGAAGCCAAACCCACTTTAATAATGTTTTTTTCTTTTCACTTTTTCTCATTGTGCCTTTGACTGCTTTTGCTCCTGTAGGTGGAAAATTTGATTAAAACATTGTCCTTTTTTCACTTCTGGAGGCCTCTTAAGGTTATTTTTAATTTTAAAACCTTCCTGAAGACACCAAGCCTATGCCTCTCAACCTATTTTTGGAAAAATAATTGTTTTTGACTTTAAAACGTATACACAAAAAACTCATTATTTTTTCCATTTCTCCCTTTGACTGATATTCTGCCATGTTTGTACCTTTTTTCCACTGGAATATGTATCTAGTTGTTATTTACAGAAAAGAGGCCTTTTAACTTGCATTTATTGCCTCTTACTATTGATACTCTTCATCATCTTTATGCCTTTGGTGTAGTGGAGTATTGATCTTCATGTTTTCCAAACCTTAGAAGGTATTTTGGAAACCCTTGAAACCATCTGCTATGATAAAGGAGGTTTTCTTTGTCACTAGCTGGACCATATTTTTCCATATTCCCAAACTTCTGAGTTTTTTAGGGGAACTTATAAAAACAAACAGTGTTATCTTCTAGTTTCTCAAAGAAACACCTATCAAACTCATTACTTATGTCTAAAAAGCCTTCAATGATCATTTGAAGGGGTTGATGTGTCCTTTGCCTTTGTAACCCTAGTATTTATTTATTGTTTGATCAAAACAGTCATAGATCTTGATTTCCATCAAACCCATACCTTGTTTATTTATTCTTGGTTGTGAGTGGTTTTCCTATGATGGTGCCTCTCATTACCTTACTTCTTTCTAGGTTGATAGCTTTTTGACTCTTTTGTAGAAAGGTAAGTAGGGACAGCTGTTCCTCTACAAAAATCGTGCTTCAGGCCAAATACCTTTTGAATGATCTCCTCTATGAAATGAAGCCTATTGTATCTCACTACCTATTGTAGATGCCTTCATAATATTTTTAGGCCTCTTTTTTTAAGTCTGTTCTATTTTTGACCATTTACAAAACATTCCTGCATAAATTCTTGGACATGGTAAATTGCTCCTTTATAGGCTTACTTCTTGATCAAGAGGATATATTTGGAGGTATTTGATGTTCTTTGGACAATGATAAGTTTCCTCCTTATGTTCTCTTGACTTCACCTTTGAATATCTGTGGAAATACTAAATTTAGAACCATGATAGTGCATAACCTACGTGACCCTATTTGACTCATGGTAATGTCCTTGGAATAGGGGTTTGACTGAAAAAGCTTGAATCATGGTTTGGATGAGGGGACAGGGTTTTGAAACTCTATTATGCACTAGCATCCTAGACAACTAGAAAAAATTGTTTAATCTAGAGGGTTTTTAGAAAGGGAGTTTGAAATCACCATTGCTTGAGGCACTTGGTGAGTAGGGGAAAAAGTTTGGTTTACTTGGCGAAACAAGGTGTGGAAGTAGAGGGCTTAGGAAAATAGAGACAAAGTGTTATAGTCAGAGGTGAGAAACATAGTGAGAGTGAGGGACATTAGTCCGTCCATGATTTGGTCTTTCTTGGGTGATAGATTGGCCATGCTTCGACAGGGAAGCAAGATAGTGAAAATTTTCTTTTTGAGGAGATTTCTAGAACTGACATAATTCTTGAATTTTTCTTCTAGAAATTGAGGAAAAATAATTTTAGTCATCTACATAGGAAAAAATTACTGACGACTAACAGTAATCAAACACACAAGTTGTAATTCAAACAAAGTTGTTGATGCTTTAACCAGAGTAAATTTTATTATGCAGGAATTGAAGATTTGCATATTGGGGTTTGAAGAGATGATTGACATGTATGAAGAAGACAAATATTTCAAATAGATATATGCAGTTGTTAAAAATATAGTGATTCATAATATAAGCCAGTGGTTAGATTAATTGATTCAAGGAGGATTTATATTCAAGAATAACAAACTATGTATACCTAAGTGTTCCATGAGGGAAAATATGATGAAGGAAAAACACAATGGAGGACATTCTGGATACTTTGGACAGGATAAAACATTTCCTCAAGTAATTTCTTTTTATTTTTGGCCAAAAATGCAAACTGGTATCAAATTTTTTGTTGAGAAGTGAAATATTTGTCAAAATTCCAAAGGGAGAAGCGAAAACACTGGGTTATATCAGCCATTTCCAATACCCAATAGACCTTGGGATGCTGTCAACATGGATTTTGTTTTAGGTTATCTGAAGACTCAAAGAGGACATGATTCTATCTATGTTGTCATAGATAGGTTTTCCAAAATGGCTCACTTTATTTCTTTAATAAAACTAGTGATGAAACCCACATTCCTAATTTATTTTTTTCTAAAGTTATAATATTACATGGACCACCTATAAGTATTGTTTCATACAAGGACACAAAGTTCATAGGACACTTTTGGACAACTCTATGGAAAAAGCTGGGTACAAACCTCAGTTTTAGTTTAGTTTATCATCCTCAGACTGATTGAAAAACTGAAGTGGTGAACAAGAGCCTGGGAAATATATTAAGGAGTTTGGTTTACAAAAATCCAAAGCAATGGGACTTAGCACTTGCTCAAGTTGAATTTTCCTATAATGATACTCCTAATCGGAGTACTGGAATGAGTTCATTTCAGATTTTTTTTGGGATGAATCCAAGAGGGGTGTATGAACTTAGATATTTGAGAAAAAAAGAAGCAAGGAGTGAAAAAGCTGAAGAATTTGTAGAATAGATATAGAAGTTGCAGGAAGATGTCAAGCAAAGATTAAAAAAAAAACACCCAAAACTATAAACAAAGATCTGATATGAAGAGGACTGAAAGGGAGTTTCAAGTAGATGATTTATTCATTGTTTATCTAAGGAAGGAAATGTTTTTGGTCAGGACTTATAACAAACTAAAAATGAAAAAGGTAGGGCCATGTACAATTTTGAGGATGTTTTCCTCAAATGCATATGAGATTGAATTACCAACAGGAATTGGGATATCGCCCATATTTAATATTGAATATTTGTACCCATAAAAAGGAAAAAATGAATAACTACAAGAAGAATCCATAGAAGAGGAGGACCAAACTTTGAATTGGAAGGAACAAATGCCAAATATAGAAAAGAAAGAAGTGGAAGCCATTCTAGAGAAAATAGCAGCAAAGAAGACCAAAGGACAAACCTATTATCAGTATCTAGTCAAATGGAAAGGACACCTAGTCGAAGAAGCTAGTTGGATGACATCACCAGAGTTATAGAATTTTAATATAGGTCCTGAAACATTGATGGATCAATATTTTCTTCCCCGGGAGTCTGATGCAGGAGCATCCATATTTAGCCAGCAATGTGATTGTGTGTTCACACGCTGTTGTGAAAACCAGGTGGAGAAACATTGATTATTAATATTTTATTTAGTTTTAAATGAGAGGAGTTAGTCTATTTTGATTTTCTAAATTACTTAGGAATAAAAAAGAAAATATTTTTCTCCCTTCGAGGAGATTAAACAAAATATATTAGATCATAAAAATAGGATAGCATTTGTTTTTTAGAGTGGTTCAAACATAAAGCTGTTAAAATACGAGAACAATCACTTTCAGGTAGATATATATATGCATGAATAGGTGTGAGAGAAGTGTGCGAGAGGTGTGATATATGAGTGGATAGAGAGCAGAAGAAAATGTAAAATCTAGCCATCCAAGGGCTTGGCTCTGTGTAAATTTCATTTCTGATTTAATTCCAAGTGGTTTGTATTTTAATTCGGCTATCTATTTTAAACTGTCTGGTTTTCATTTTATCTTTTGAATATCATATTAATTGCACCACAGAAGGCCAATTAGATTTGCAAGTGACAACGAGGACTGTTAGATCTTACACAAATCAATGGTGGGAAATCACATCGTGACCGTGAAGACTTCGCACATCGCGGGATTTAGTGTTTATTGTTAACACTTCAGAATATAAGTTATTTACCTTACAATGTGAAGTAGACCAGAAAAGACACAGTGTAGACCGTCAGATCCTGCGAAGACCAACAACGGAGATCGAATCGCATCAGGAGCGATTTCGCAAATCACAAATTTTATAGCTTAGTGTTAAGGTGTTGCATGATAAGTTATTTTTTTATGTAATGTGAAGTCGATAAGGGTGACATGTCGACATTGTGCATTATCACAAATCGCATGGAATAAGGTTTAACCACTAAGTTAATTTTTAAAGTATGCGAAGTGAAAAATCGCGAAATTGTGAAATCGCAAGTTTGTTAAATTGTTAAAAGTCCATAGTTGTGGGGAAGGTAAACCGTATTAGTTTTGAAGTGCAATTCACTTGGGATTGGTTCATACTATTGTTGGACCCTCTGGTAAGAAGTTTTTCATGTATGTAATTGTTTTGTGTTTATGTGCGATCTATTTTAAAATAATCGTTGTTGATTGCACGTGTATGTATGTTTAATAAACTTCAGTATTGTAACCCACTATGGGAAAAGGGAGTTTATGTGGGCCCATAACCCACAGGTTCACATTATATTGCAGTTAGTCTACATCAAAATCCTAGGATGTCTAATACAAATTTGAGTCATCAAGCACTTCAAAACCCTTCTCCAAACCCCTGAAACATTGACTTGAACAAAACCTATCCAAAATTGTAGAAAATGACTTGGAGAAATTGTATTTTGGGAATTTCTCTCAAATCATAACACTTGTGAATAAAATAAAGGAGATTTTTTTTATTTCGCCTATGATTGATAGAAACCTCTTTCATTTTTGTAAAATTAAACTATGTTTCTTCATAAAGGGATTTTGAAGCAAAAATGCCCCTGTGTGCAATGTAAACCCTAAATAGGTTAGAAAACTCTGAAAATGATGCCATGGCTCTGATTTGGGTCAAAAATGGAATGATCACCTCCTTTATCGACCCTCTTCTCACCCTCCATTTTTTTTTCCAACAAGGAAAAACCTAGCTTGATGTACTAGATAGGGAAGGTGGAAAATTAGGAAAAGAAGGATAGTGGTAGAGTAGTTTTAGGGACATAAATGGGATGGACATAAGCTAGGGAAAAATCCAAAAAAATTTGGGGAGGTAGGGTGATGATTTTTCTACAATATGCAAGTGGATTCTTTGGAAATGGGCATGCGAAAGGTGCCCAAAAGGTCAAAACACAAGCTATTCCTAGTTTCCCTGCAAAAATTTAGTGAAAACTAGGGTTTTAGTGAAAATGGTGGGAAGGAGCGGTATGAGTGATAGGTAGTGTTTGGATAAGGTATAAAAATTATGTATAAAGGTTTTTGAATGGTGAAATTAGGGTTTTTCCAACTGAAACCAGTCAACCATGGAGGAAACCAAAAAAAAAGTGAAGAAAAACATGAGGGAACCCACCCTTTATTAATAATTTTATTTGAATGAGGTATGAATAGAATTCACTTACTGTTTCAGAGGTCTCAGAACATTTTTTCAAGGTGGTTTAACCCTTGAATGGTTATTTTGAGGTTTGGAACCAAAATTGTAGAAAAATACCAATCTCTGGATGGTTGTGGAGAGTTGTGAGCATGAGAGAGAAGCTCTTTTGACCAGGTAGCATACTTCTTTGGGAAAATACAAATTTACTTTACTTATTTTCCTATATTTTCTAACTCCCAATGTAGATGATATGTATGGTGAAAATGACAACTTGTTCGCCTTCTTTCATGACATGATTGGACATTGTGGTGGTGAAACAAAATATACTTAGACCCTGACCCAGATGAAGTTGCGATGAATGACCTAACACCATAGATGGTTGATGGATGACATGACCTATGAGATAATCATGACCATGAATGGAGTGAAGGGCGTATAATTTTAGACCTAGACACATTCAAGAAAAAAAATTATATTTGAAAATTGACTTGAAACATGAAATTTGTACCTAAGACCACTACCAAGTAAATTTGAAAAGGGTATTTTTTATAACTAAACATTAAGACACTAACATTGGCTCAAGCTTGGGATGGGAGCTCCTTCGGGACGTTTCAAGAACACCGTAGCCCAAGTAGCCTCAACCATTGGGAAATGGAGTCACTATAGCTACAATCCTAAAACTCACTCAAATTAAACTTAAAGTTGAACTGTACATCATCAACTACAAACTATACTTGAAGACAACACTGAAATAGATGCTCATAATTTTGAGCTTATTCCTCACACCTTACCTATTGTAACTGATACATAAATCATTTGATCAAGTGAACTAGAATATCCAATGTAACCAATCAAGTAAATGACTACTTGACTGATGCTTGTATTCAGCTCCACAAGACATAAAGAAATATTGAGTAAAAGGAAACTAAAAATCAAATATGAGCCCAAAACCTCTGTTGGTGAAAAAAAAAATATCCACCTTTTCTGATAATTGTAAACCATTGCCCAAGTGGTCTTGAAAATCATGAAACATTACCTCTTATTGATCAGAAAAAAGAAGGGAGATGCTTTCAGATATAATGGATTATGGTTATTCTTCATTTGGTTGATCCTTCCAAAATAAAATTCAAGAATGTTATCTTCCATATCATCCATATCATAGAAAATATATGTATGTTCTTGTAGATATGCAATTGAGGTAGCCAAATCCGCATAAAAAAAAAAGTCTACTGAGTGAAAATCCTTGAGAAAATAAATAGAAGAAGGAGGCAAGATTTCATAAAAAAAATGTCTTTTTTATTCTAATGTGATCATGAACATATTTGTTAATCAACTTTCATGAAAATTAATCTTTAGCTTACACACATGCATATGAAATCTTATTAAATGAATTGTAGCATCATCACCTTTTCCATCTTTGAATTTTGGCAATTATGTTTGTGAATCTACCCAAGGCATAGGATTTGAAAAAATTCTATATCTTGATCATTTGAGTGTTTTTGAACATGTTCTTAAAACTCAAAATAACAAACCTATTGTACATTGTTTTTTACTTCAATGGATAACTCATGGCTCTTTAGATTTTTTATAGAAGAAAACACAAAATTCTTATTTGCACATATTTCTTCCTAAATTAAAAACTCAAAAGAGGAAATGGATGAAGAGTGGTTGGACAAAAAATATTCATATATATCTTTATTGCTTGAATATTGGAAATACTGCTGAAAAATATCATCAACTTTGAAAGATGGAAGATCAATGTCATGCTTTGAAGAATTATTCTCTAGTTTTCTATAGTCCAGGGTAGAACCCATGATATTCTCATGGTGGTGAAAAGGTTTTTCATTCAAATCATCAAGAGTTCATCCTCCATAAACTCTTCATTTCCATAAGCACTTTCTAGCTCTTGACTAAAATTCTCAAAGTGATCAAAACAATCCTCGATCAAAATCAAAGAAGGATAGTTTTATTTCTACTTCTAAAAAAATACTGAGTGAAAATCCTTGAGAAAATAAATAGAAGAAGGAGGCAAGATTTCATACAAAAAATGACTTTTTTATTCTAATGTGATCATGAACATATTTGTTAATCAATTTTCATGAAAATTAATCTTTAGCTTACACACATGCATATGAAATCTTATTAAATGAATTGTAGCATCATCACCTTTTCCATCTTTGAATTTTGGCAATTATGTTTGTGAATCTACCCAAGGCATAGGATTTGGAAATCCTGGAACATGATCATGATGTATAGGATCATGCCTTCTAGCAGCTGAATCCATCTTGAAATCATTGAACTCATCAAGAATTTCTTCAAGCTACCAATTTTTTGAGCAATGGAGTTGCCATTAAAACTATAAACTGTTGGATTCTTTGACACTGGAGTCGCTAGGTGAAAGATACAAATCATTTCTTTTGCTTTACCATTGTTCACCATCGACAATCAAAGGTGAATATTTTCATCCTTACCTGGGAAATATTTAACCTTCTCTCCCTAGAAATGACGCCAAAAATGTTATCACTCCCCCCTTCTTCCCAAGGTTGAGAATGGAGCTGATTGAAGGTAACCAAAAACCAACCTTTAGGTGAGGTAGCTAGCCCTTCAAAAACCAAAAAAGGATCTCTCAATGTAAGATTGCATCCAATGATATGAATGAATATATCTATCTTATGCTAGTTGTGATTCTCAATAGATTGGGGTTTTTGTTTGTTTGAGGTTTTGCTCGATATGAATGAAAGTTAGGGAAGTAGGTCTAGGGTTTAAGTCATATTTCAAAGGCTATATTGTAGAGACAGGTATGAGGCCAGGTAGGTAAGCTTATAATCATAATTAATTTGTCATTGTGTATAGGGTGAATAGATAGAGAGTCATAATGAGCATTAAAATGAATTCATTCATTAAAAGAGTGTACACATGTTCATGTAAATCTTATAAAAAGAGAGCATGAAAAGCATGATTTATGTCTATAAATTGATAATATTAACATAAATAATCATATATGTGAAATATCTATAACTTAAAATTGAAACTGATAATTTTAGAAAGGAAAACAAATGCTCAAAGGCATACCACTCGAGTCTCAAAAAAAAATATTGTACAATAGATCCATCGCAAATAAAAACTATACAACCTCTAAAAATGCTTTATTATGGAGTAAATATAGAAAATAGAAGTGATTCCACCTAATTGGGTCTAAATCTGATCCAAAACACTTCATAAATGCATGCTATGAGTCATTTCCTAGTTTCTAGGGAAGTTAGAAACCACTTCCTCAAATTTAGCTAATACCTAGGAGTTCATGTCTCTTGAATTAATTACATCATTCCTCCATAAATAGAGGAACAAGAAAAAATTCCACCCAAAATAAACCTCATGGGGCAGCTAAACCTCAAATTTTGGATATTTTCTGAGTTGAAAATTGTCGAAGGGAATCCAATTGCAAAAGCGTCGCGCCTCCTAGCAGAAATGTCGCGCCACTTTAGAGTTGATTTTTACTGAATTTAAGGCACTCCTTTGAAAATAATATTGTTAGGATAGGTATATATCTATGTATTCTTTCAATTTCACCCTATAAATTGATAAAATAACCAATGTAAGGCCTTCAAAAACTTATTCTCCCAACCTCACTCTAGAAGCGCCACACATAGGTAAAAAATGTGGCAGACGCATTAAAAAAGTGATGTTTTTTGGATTTTTCTTAAAAAATAGAAGGTGACATAGAAGGTTGAGGTTGTATATGTGATATAGAGGTGAAAATCAATCCAAATATATAGATTTTTCTTCATTTTGATGCGTTGAGGAAAAGCATCGCACCGCTATGCAACACTTTTCCAATGACCAACTTTCTAGAATTTTCAAAACAAATTATGCAACAATAGGGCTTAAACATGGATCAATTTGTCTCTAGCCATAACATTTTTTTATGAAACGGAGAGAGGTTTTTTTTATGTGTTGAGTTATGAACAAACACCTCCTCCCCTTTTCCAAAATAATTTCCCATTTTATCAAAAACAGAGTTTGAAATTGATCAGTAAATATTTGCAGAAGCATAGAGCACTCTCAGCAGAAGTGTTGCACCTACTTTGAGAGCGAGTTTGGAAGTCTTACTAGAGTATTTTTGGAATGAAAGTGGTATGGTTGGAAAGAATAGGATGTCTTATAGAAAATGGAGTCATCAAGCACTGCAAAAAGCCTTCTCCAAACCTCTGAAACATTGAATTAAATACAACTTGTCTAAAAGTGAAAAAAATGACCTAGAGCAAATGTATTTTGGGAATTTCTCTCAAATCATACCACCTGTGCATAAAATTAAAGAGGTTTAGTTCCTTGGTATATGATTCGAAAAAACCTATTTCACTTTTTTTTAATTCATCTTGGTTACTTCAAAAACTAATTTTGAAGCATACATGTCCCTGTGTGCAATGTAAACCCTAGCTTGATTACAAAACTCTAAAAATGATGATGTTATCACTGGAAACTCATACAAGAAAAATTCATTAGGAAATTTCAAGAAGAAGGTACAAATAAGGATTTACAGGGAAGGAAGACATTACAGGATATGAAAGTTTTAACTTTTCCTAAGGTCAAGCAGAAAAATTTATCAAGTAACACATAGAAATCAGTGATGCAAAGTGATCTGTGCGGCCTTTTTTTCGATAGTAGTGAAGATCATCATGGATATCCCTCATATAGCAATGTGGTCCTAAGTATGTTGAAAGTCACCACCTATGACCACTTGGCACACTTGAAGAAGAATATTCCCACTCAATCCAGTCAAGTACAGTTGTCTTGGAGCCACCTTGAGGCCTTAAGTGCAAAACATAAAGGAATCAACCTCCCACTCTTGTGTCCACATCCACATTCTACCAAGAGAGGGAGGTAAAATTTAAAAAAAAATTATAAAATATTTCCATGGGAAGAGGAACAAGAGAACACATTTTTTATGTTGGCCAAATTTCTTAAGAGAAAACTAGCATTGTGTTTTCGAAGTAGCAAGGAGTGGAAGGATTCAGTTGTTGGCCACCCAACACCTGAATCCAAGAGAAGAATTTCACCAAGTGTCCATTATTCTTCCATCCGTCGAGGAGAGAGAGAGGCTTGTAAGGATATTAAAGGGAAGAGATCCCCTTGCCTTGAATATTATAGCTCCATAGCTCTAAGGATTTGTTGCAAGTGATTTAGCATCCTATTCTCTTAGACCATCAGCAACTAATAAAATGAATATAATTCTCCATTTGAATTAGTAGTGTGTTTGAATCGATTGAGCTTGTTATTGTACATGAGTATTTTTTTCTTGTTTCTTCTTTATTGTAGTATGCTATGTTCTTTACTTAGTTTACTACATGTTATTTTGTTCCGCTAACAATATAACAAACCAATTGAGATGTTACTTTCTTGTAGGAAAGCGGCTTCCCCTATTAATCGTAGTATATTTCGTTTGCCCATGCACAAAATACACTACCCACTTCTTTCTTTATTTTAAGCTAGTGGTTGCTAATTGCATGTCCTCTCTCTTGCCTAGACTTACTACAAGATAACTCCTGCTTCCCCTTAGCACTTTTCAGTCACCCTCAGTGAGAAATTTGGCTCAGAGAAGGCGGCATTTTCAGATACTATAAATCCACATGTGTTCAACCCAGACAAATGCACGAACCTTGTGCTTGTGCCAAAATAAGGTGTACAGTTGGCAGTGAACACACTTTTCATTGTTTTTTCTCATTTTATAGCTATTTTAATTTGTTGGCAACCCATAAGAAATTTTCCATCACTATGTTCTAATGTTTGATGGCTGGTTAGGACACTTTTGGTGGAGTATAGCTTAGCAAATAGTTTGTTTTAATTTTAGTTTTTTATCATTTCAAATCACACATAGTTTAAGTAGGGGTAATTAAGTGGCATTCAATCCGCAAATGCTATCTACACAACCTATTTGGTGGTAAAAGATACCAAACACATGGGATAATTAGCAGAAAATTAAGTGGCCCATACCTCCACACACCTTTAGATAGTTTTTGTTTTTATTTTTTTGTCAACTTTTATGGATTAGTTTAGTTCAATTTTTTTCATTAGGATTCGAGACAAGGACCAAAATATCGAAAAGAAGGAAAGTAATCTCTGCCACCCTTTCATCTCTCGGTGAGCCTGCGTATGCATATGAAATATTTCTTAAGATAATTTTCCATCTCCCTATAGTGAAAAATTAGTCTAATTAGGAAAAGTGTAAGTGGCCCATCATCCACACATTGTTTATTTTTTTCAAGGAACAATCACACATAGTGTAATTAAACAATGATTGTAAAGGATCACAACATATTTGTATCTTATAACTATTGGGTATGTGTTATATTCTTTCCACGACTAGCCCCACGCGTTGTACGTTCCGCCGGGTGCGGTAGGGGGGTCACAGGGGGGGCAGCAGCCCCCCCTGTCGGGGTCCGGGGTAGCGCCCCAGCAAAGTTTTTTTTGGTATGCTGTCCCACTCATATGCGGACCCACCCATGTTGTGTGCATGAGTTTGCACATGGTTTTGGGGTACGATGGTTTTCGGCCCCTGGTATTTTGTAGATCCGATCAAGGGAACTATGGTTATGTTCTAATCCAGGGTTAATGGATTGGGGTTTATGTATGCTTTGGCATGTATATATATGTGTTGTAACACTAAAAGGATTATAATGAAAAATCAAGCTGGTCGTCCCAATTTGGGATCGAGGGGAAAATCTCTGTGTTTATCTGTTTTATGTTTTATGCTCTTGCTATTGTTTATTTTATGTTATAAGATTCATGTGTAGATAATTTTTGTTCAGGGTTAAAACCTACAATAACACTTGTGATTGTACACTCCAAAGCACACACGAAGAATCAGTAAGTATTGGGGTGAAAGGCACCCTATGTGTTGGGACCTTTTTCCTCTTCTTACGGTTGCTTCACCAAGGCACACTTTAAGAAAATTAAGACTTTCTAAAACTAAACACTAATTGAACTCACTAAATTCTCCCAAAAGGAGCCACAAAATAAACTATCGTTCAGGTATATAATAAGCCTCCATAGTCATTCTACATTTTGAAACATAGATGTTGACTTTTAAGGGAGCTCAAAATCTGTCTATCCGCCCACGGAACAAAATACCCAATAATTACACAAACCCATTTCAGAGGGGGTTAAGCTTAGGCCTAGTGCTTGCAGTACTCTTTGCGACTACCTGACCCATCTAGTGCTCGGTACTGGTAGCTGAATACCAAGAATATCAAGACTCGAACACTAACGTGGGATGACGGTACTTTAGTGGCAAAATCTAGGGAATCCTTCCCTATAAGTGATGGTGTATGTAGCGGTAAATCCTCATACATTTACCTTGGTCAATTCTTTAGTTGCTAGAATGCATCGCTAGTTCTTTCGAGACGTTAGCCCAATACCGATAAGAAGATCTCTTCGCAAGGCCCAGTTACATTTTAGAGTGTGATGATGATTAGGTATTGTTAGGATTTTGAGCATCATACGATAAAAAAAAAAAAAACCATATTTTTTCATTCTTCATCACATAGAATTAATCTAAAGGAAAACTTAACTTTTATTTTCTTCTTTGTTTTATGTATGTGATCATATTTTATCTGGTAATAATCTTCCTCCTCTAAAAAAATTAATAATATTTCCAAAATTAACGAAATCGACACCATAACAGACCCAACAGGACCTCGTCGATGTAGACGGATTTTGGACCTCCCCCCATTATAGGGAGGAGTGCCAGGTATTTCTCCATTTAGGCGTCAAATATGACACACCTCCAACATTATTGGTTCATCATTTATCAGGGAATCTTTAGTTGGAAACCCCAAAGGGTCACCCAAGAGTCACCCAACACCACACCCATGGAAACCCCGACAAGGTCACCACACCCAAATCCTCCTACAACCCCTAAAAGGCAGAGGAGCGCTACCCCTCTAAAGAGTTAGCATAACACAGAGCAGGGTATATCATAGGGTAATATTCCCCAGACACCCTCCATACATCATCACACTTAGATACTTGTGTTCCAACAATACAAAATGGTGGTTGATACTGAGTTACCTTTTTTAACATCCTTTAACCTACCAGATCTATCAAATCTAACTAACGACCCCATTTATCACAACCCAAACTGGGCCCCCATGCCCACAGAGCTCCCCTAGGACATACCAAAATTTGTAGGGAAGCAAGAGGAAGACCCTATAAATCATATTACGACTTTCCATCTATGATATTCATACAATAGTATTCTTGATGATTCTACTGGACGAAGACTATTTCAACACACCCTAACTGAACCTTCTACGAAATGGTATGTGGAGAAGTATTTTTCTTCACATGGAACCTTTAGGGCCCTCTATTGCTGCTCATAGAGGTGGATTATTATTGACAACTCTAGCGCTTTCTCATTTAACTATCAACCTGGGGTAAGTCTTCTTATTTCAAGAGTGTTGGCACAATATATGCGAGTGATGTTGTCTAATAGTTACTCCTTGTTACTTATGAGGAAGAATTTGCTAACTTCCTAAGTTCACTTATCTTAACGAGGGGTTGCTTTGATTGGTTTTTAACCTAAGATTGAGCAGCAAGATTGAGCAGCTATCTAATTGAATTAAACAATAGTCTAAATGAACTAAACATCAATCTAGGTGAATCAAGGAGCAATTGAATTGAATTAAACAATAGTTTAACTAAACTAAACATCAATGGAATTGAATGGAACAACAGTCTAACTAAACTGAACAGTAATGGAATTGAATTGAACAATAGTCTAGCTAACTGAGCAGTAATGGAACAACAGTATAACTAATTGAGAAGTAACGAAGCAACATTATAACTAAAGCAATTTAAATGAATTTTACAACAATTATTTATGTAATTTTGCAATGGAATTATATTTATGAACTAAGTAGTCGACATTAATCGATGGTTGAATGCTCCGCTGTGCTAAAAGAGTAATTCAATCCTTAAAGGTAGATAACGTCAAAATAAGCTTATTCTATGATCTATAACTCAAATGAAATGGTATTGAAAGAATTGGAACTATCTACTGATGATGAAGCATAATCATAAGTTAGGAAATACGATTGTTACTATCCTAATTCAAGAACACAATTGCTAACAATCCTGAAGAAAGAGAAACTGTAAATTTATTGAATGGAAATATAATTTACAACTGCATCAGATACTTAAGCATTGGTTTTTAAACTACACAGAGTATGAAAACTAGTGATGAACTTCCAGGGGTTGGGCCCAGACCACCAAAAGCTCTAGTGCAGTAAAAACATCAAAATATTATTGTTCAAAGATCTATATTACATCCAGTGATGTTACAAAAATACAATTAGATAGGTTGGTTCTGATGCATCAATTGCAGAATGAATTTCCTATTATATCTTCAACTCCTCTTCTCATTAGTCCTTCACCCTTTTAAAGGTGATTTCAAAAATGAGAAAGTATTTCCCAAATGACAGCCCGCTATGCGTGGCTATTGTTTGAGTTCTTGGGCTCGAATTCATCTGTCTACCTTCTGTCAGCCGCTGGGAGTTATCTATATCTCATATGTTTGCACCTGTTGGTTAGATTATGTTTCCTAATGGTCCAGCCACTCTTCCTTCCTACATGTGGAGATAAGAGAAGTCAATTTTCTGTTACAAAAACATCATTTTCATCATCAATATAATTGTTCTAGTTTTCATAATATTTTTTCTTTTTATTATTAATATGAAGAGGAACTTGCCCAAAATTGTAACATAATTTGAAGTAATTACAAGGTGATAACATACCTTAATTTGGGCCCAACATACTCCCCTTCTTACCTAATTACATGTCCTCATGCAAACAGATGATTGATATGTAACTGCATTAAGGAGCAGGCAGAGTAGACATTTTCGTTCTATGCTTTGAAGCCTTGTTTTTGTTTCATGAGTTCAAAGGTAGTGCCTGTGGATCCTTCTGGTAATTCGTAATTGTAATTATAATCCTCGAGAGGATACCAGTGGAGAGGGCTTCTGTATCTACATCCCAACCAGGCAGGCCCCATGCTGTAGACCAGGCTGCTGTATGAGAGGAATTTGGAGGCAGCAGCCTTGAAATTCCTATAACTGAATGGATTCCTATTCTTCACATTGTTTGTGGAGGCCATCTATATTTGTTTAGCTACTTCTAAGGCTGCTTCACGAATGTCGCCAAAGTATTCTCACCCATTTTCTATGATATCCTTATGGATCAGCCCCAGCCTAGTCCTCATACCTTGCCTTCTCATGAAGTTTTTATGCTGGATGATCATTTGCAGGGGTTTTGTAGGTTTCCCCCTGACCCATAAATCTAGGTTATGCTCTTTGTTTTGGAAGATGTCGTAGGCTTTGGCCCATTTGATATAGTTTTTAGCCAATGAAAGGAAGGCTTGTAGCTACACATCCCCTATGAAGGGACTAGGGTTGATGTCTGTGTCTTCTTCTAAGAAGAAGTTATGCATGTAAAGTTCACACAGGAGGCGCTAGACCTGCTCATCCTGATCAATACAACAATGGAAAAATTCCTCTATGGTCCTGAAAGTAGTGGATTTTCCTACCCTGACAGCTTTAACTTTCAAGATTAAATACCGTTCTGTTAGGAAAAAGGCATAGTTGGTTTCCAGAGCTCTGCATGATAGCACATCATTATATAGAGAGAAAATTGTAGAGATTTTCTTCTTAGCTTGCTCCACCTGCTCTTCTACCATTCTAACATTTTCTCGTTCTCCTCTGAGGTGGGAAAATGTTTCGTCTTCTGTGGAAGAGAGGTTAGTGAAATTTTTTAGCAGTGTTTAATATTATTGTAATGGCACCACCTCCTTCCTACATTGTGTTAGCTCATGTCGCACTTGCACTAGTTCATTGCGTAATTTCTGGTTGGCAACTTTCTCTACTAGATGGGCATAGGTAGGAGCTTCCTCTATCAGGGTCCCCTTTTCTTCTATAACCTTCTGCTTAGTTTGAGTAGAGGCTTCAATGGTGTTTTCCAGTTCTGTCTACATTTCAGCCTTAGTAGTGTCTACTAAGTTGGTCTGGACCTCATCTTCTATAGTACTTATCATGTTGGTTTGCATTCCAGTTTCAACTATGTTGGCTAAGTTAGTTAGTATTTACTAGTTTTGTTTGAGTTCTTGAAATGGAGGTTTCTTTCTTTGGCTTATGGACCCTTCTTTCTTTCTTCAGTTGTTTTCTTAGATATTTTACCAATTTCTTTAATCTCTTGCAGATCCTTCTTAGTTTATCACTTCTCCTTTCATCTAAGTCCTCACCTGTCCTAATTTTACCAGGTGGTAGGGGAGCAGAATTCCCCTTTTCAGGGATGATTTCTAAAATGGTGTTTCTAATTACATCTTCATAATTTAATTCAATGTGAGGGTCCTGACTAGGAGGAGTGATGCTACCTCCTAGTGTCAAATGGGTTGTCTCCGTGTGTGCGTTTTTCTCCATAAGGACAATGTCACCTAAATGATCCTGTGAATCCATTATCTCCTCTATCTACCCATTACTATACACCTCATAATTATCAAATGGGGACAAAGCCTCATCATCTTGAGGTTCCTCTTGGTCAGGTAGGACGTTAGTGTGACCAAAGCTACTGGGGGTGGTGGATTTATCAAAAATTTGCTATTTCTCTCCTTCTTCCAACAGGATTCTTGATTCATAGTATGTCCTTATTTGTCCTAGGACATGAGCCATTTCCACCTTGAAATCTTGCAAGGGTGCATGGGATGCTCCTGCTTCCTCCATGAGGTTTGAGGTTCCTTGGAGTGCCTTGGACCATTTTTTCCTGCTTGGTTCTGAAGTTGAGGTTCAGGCTCTTTTTCTTCTTGGTGTATTTACCCTGGGGAGCTCAATTTCGGTTTCATCAGGGTTTATTTTTGGTTCTTGTGCCTCAGGGTTAATGAAATTATCCCAAGCTATCTCCTACCTATCTAGCTCATGAATGATGATTAGTTTTATTAACCCCTAGTGACTGACCATCACTTGGGGATTTTTGGATTTCCTTAATCGAATAGCAGTATCATGCAATATGGAATTCAAGAAGGTCGGCAGATTAATTGAAATATTTTTCTTAAGTACAGCTAAAAGTTTGAGCTTTCAAGGTTTTACCACGTCCTAACGTCCTTCACATGTAATAAAGTTTTGGATGAATGCTTCCATCTCCTACCATGGCTTGTGTAGAGAGGTAGGGTTAATCCCTCCGTATTTTAATCCAAATGGTTCCTTCGGGTCCTAGTATGCTGCTACTGCTTCTCTCAAGAGGAGATGCTTCTCTGCCCATCTTTCTCCTTGCGCTGGTACTCCAGAAACTTCCACTATAATTCCCTCTATGATTGTTATAATTCGACCTTTGAATTTGGTTTACTCTTGATACATATTTTGCAGAAACTCGGTTGCAATTCCCATATATAATTTTTGTAGTTGGTGTACATATGTCAGTGATCGAGATTGCTAGAGGATGGCACTCGCTACCTACGAAATTGGAAATTTTGCAGGCTCGCTTCGAAGGGTATTTCCTCCCATAGTTGACATGTCATTTTCCTCTGATTGTGTTTCTTCTTGGCTCTGTTGTTTCCACTGGATGTTGTATGCAAGCGGAAAAGAGATTGTGGCTCTGCATAGATAATATCCATGCCTTAATTGTAGTGTGTCTCCGGTCTTATCGATGTGTATAACGAGATTTGTGCAGGGGTTTCACATGCTTTCCGAATTAATACCAATTACACCCCCTCCCTCAAAGAAAGGGCACCCACACCCTCAAGTACAGGAGAGATTTGGTCGCTCATGAACGCAGACAGGGGAATGTCAGAATTTGGTAATGATAATCTACGTGTGAAGGAGCGGGTGGTTGAGTAATTACTAATATATGCAGTATAAAGGTTAGATTTATAATTTTTCATAATTGTATCTTGTGTGGAAGTGACCAGAAAGCGAGAGGAAATAGCATAACCATTATTGCGATATGATGTCCTTGTACAACAGAAATGTCATGATGGAAGCAAGATCGAGTCAAGTAATGATTGGTGTTGTCATCTCGAGGTTCAAATATGTAAGCATATCTCTGTTAGTTATTCTTGTGGTAGGTCATAATTATCACTAATTCGAGTAATACCTTCTGGATGAAGAATGGAAGACAAGGTGTCTACAAAATAAATTGGCTATTTGAAAGAGCATACTTTCTATTGTACCTTAAGAAACAATTCCTTGCTGTGTAAAGGAATCTGTGCTCAAGACATTATATCTTTATGTCACGAAATAAATATATATATGTCTCTGTCTTATAAACCCTCAAACATTAATTATATAAACTTCAAATATTAAATCCATGCATGTTCTGCAATGTTATTTTCCACTTATGCCAAAATGAACAAACATAAGAAAAAGAGAAGAGGATTTCAATTTGATATGCTTTCTAAAACTGAATCTATCATAATAAAATCCTGAAGAAAAAGGAAGAGAAAAAGTTAAAACAGAGGAGCGCACATTAAGGTTTGTGTAACTCTTAAATACACATGTATAAAGAGACCCGCAGCTCAAATTACTCTATTTTATTCACAGATATGGAAACATAATGTAAACCAGATAACTTTTCAACATAAACAGAATAATATAAACTTGCATACTTCTTTCATTGATTTTTCATTCAACAGTACAAAATTAGTCTTCAAGGTTCAAAACTCGGAACCTTCATCTTTCTTGAAATTGTCTTTAAATACACTATCACAAGATAGTTTCCAGTAATGAAACTAGTTCTAACTGCCCTAACTAATTCTAACTGCTTGAACTACTGACTGTTACGGAGGCACATGCCTCAAAAAGGTTCTATTACATTTACATGATTTTGAGAAATAACATAATGAGAATTTGAAAACTTCTAATCTATGAGAACAACTGCCCCTGAAGCGGTTGTTGAATCAACGACTACTTTTGGTTGAGCCGTTGGGACCTCTTTTTTTGAGTCCATTGAAAATTTCTTGCACTTCTTCCATAGCTCATTTTGAGTTGTCGAGGAATTTTTGAAACTTTGATATTCTATCCTGAACGCCACAATTTGACTATGTGTAGGTTTTCCTGTAAAGAGAGTCTTCACCATCCATATCAAATTTAAATGCCTATGCAAGAAGTTAAACACAGTTTCCCCTTTTAAGATCTGTGTCTTTCTGTGCCTATTATCTACCCTACTTTTTGCTAATGTTAACTGATCTTCATAAAACTTCCATGACATGATATTTCCTTTCTCAGTCCAGCATGAAGGTAAACCTGTTCTGGTCAATTTGTCAAATGATATATCAAACTTCTTTATTGTCTCCTTGATTCCTAGTAACCTTTTCTCTACAACCTTCCGAAGATCATTCTTAATTATCATCTTATTAACTTCCTTAGCATAAAAATATCCGTCTTGTATTCCAATATCTTCTAATTCTTCGTCTGATTTGGAATTGATAAAATTTATAAACTTCCTAGCCCAATTTTCTCTTTTAATGGTCGTCTGCTTTTCAGATAATATCTCCTCTTCATGTTTTGAGATGAGGCTTTTCTCTTTAGCAACTATATTGAGGGAATTCCAATTTGACTTCATTTTTGAAATAATCTCACCCCAAATGATATCTTTAGCTTTTATAAGTGAGATATTACCTTTTAAATTCTCCTTGAGATCTTTAATTTCATCTTCATCCTTCTGTAATTTCTGCTTATTCTCATCCGCTTTATCTTCTAGTGCTCGCATGATCTTGGTGGCCGTTTCTAACTCTGATTGAGCCTGCTTTTGATCTCGTTCTGCCATCTTCAATTCTGTGCTGAGCTAAACAATCTGTGCTTGAGGGTCTGCATTACCTGTAGGAAAAACAAATGTACAAGTATGATTTTCAATATGGTTTTGTAATGAAATAGCAGTCTGCTTTACTTTACCTCAACTCTTCATCTTTCTGCAACAATTGCTGACGCAATTCTTCTTTCTCTTTTTCCACCTCTGCTACTTCTGCAACCATTGAATGTTCTGCAACAGGTAACTTCAGTTTTCTTCTTAGGGTGGATATCTCTATTTCTTCACTCTTCATGAGCTTCTGCACTACAGCCTTGTCATTCGGATCCACACCAATCTTCATGATAATCTTTTTTAACTCTTCGTTTTGAACTGATAAGGCTCTTGAATTGGCCTTTTCCATTATGAACTGTTTGATAACTTTTGCAAGCATGTTTTCAGCTTTAACCGCTATGGCATTAGTCTTGGTTAAATCATTAAAAATTAACTATCCAGTCTACATATGAAGGTTCATCTTATCCCACAGTGGGATCTTCTTAACATCCATAGTTATATTTACCTCATTGAAACTGCTTGAAGATCCAAGGGACATCACTGTTGGATGTGTTAGAGCCATTCTGAATTGATCCTTTTCAAGGTCCATTACAGTCAACAACCTATTCTGATCAGCAGCTATATGATACTCTGCCTGAGCCTCTACATTAGCTTTTATTCTCTGATTTCTTTCTTCAATCTGTGTAAATATTTTTTTGACTGAATGCATCTTCTCTGAGTAAAGTTCATGGCCTCTAGGATAAGAGGGGAAATTTTGTTCTTCATTGATATGGAAGGTAAAACTAGGTGAGTTTGAAGAATTATCTTCAGCCAATTTAGTTCTATTTTCCTCTCTCGGCTCTTCATCATCTACTTCAACAACATCATCCCTACCTCTTTTATTTTCCCTTTCAGTTATAACAGGTGTTTGAATACTCGTTTTTGACGTATATAATTCGCTTGGGTTTGCCAGCTTCTCCTGATCAGGTTTGCTTACATGAGAAAATGCAGAATATCCATTCTCAATTATTCTCTGGGAAATCACTCTATGCAGATGATATGACCATTTTTCTCCTAGTAGCAAATGTGTCTCTTCCAACATTTTAGAAACTTCATCAAAAGCTTGCCTCATATTGACCACAAAAGGCCCCACACTCGTAGGAAATTTATACATAAAACCTTTCTTCATTGGAAGAAAGTGAACCTGATCCACATTAAGGCTCTATCTTATGAATTCCAAGGTGAAAATCTGCATAGGTACAAAAGTCGGGAGCCTATAATGCTCAATACTAGCTCCATACAATCTTATCTCTGAATATTCTTCAAACACAAACCAATCTCTGAATCTGTAACTAGGTCCTAACTGTAAAAACTCCCAGGCTTTTGGTAGAAAACATGGAGGAGGGACTCCATTCAAAATTCTATAAGAAATAGACATATAATGACTAGAAAACTCAAATAACCCTGCTTCATTTCCTTCTTTTCTAGTCATGTCAGTCCAAAATAAAAATAATTTCTTTTGCTTGTTAACATCAACTATATTCAACCCCAAACTCATAAATTCTTTGACATTTTGATATAAAAATAAATACACAATCAATGACAAGAATTTAAAGAAACCTGTAAGAGGAAAGGTCGTCAACTGAGAATTTACAATCTCCTGCCAGAAAGATGGAATGTCGAGAAAAATTCCTGGTTCCATCATCAGTGCGTACATTCCCAATACTGATTTATCAACTGTATGGTCATTGTCTTTGCCCAAAATCTCGGCAATGCAACTCAAAATTGGTCTATACTCAGCATCGAACACTTCCAAACTAAATTCTTCTCCTTCTAGTTGAGCTTCCTTTGAATTTGATCTCAATTAGGACATACATTGATCAAATTCTTCATTTGAAAGGTCCTCAAAATAACGAGCCAATGAATCTTCAGAGAATTGCAATGGTGACTCGTTTTAAGGAAAGCATAATGCTTGGTGAATTAACTGTGTCGATACCTGCAAAACGTTTTCTCCCTACGAATTCATTATGAAGCACTTCCCAGGATACATTGAAAAGACCAGCCATGAGATAAAATCAAGAAAGAAATGGGATTTTGGGATACAGGCGGACATTATACCAGAATTATTCATGGTGGAAAAAACTGGGGATTTCTCAGTATTTAGGGTCACTTGATGATACAATAAGGGATGATTTACAGAAGACATGGTATCATGGATGTCTTTTTCACTGTCCATGAAGGAATTGAGGCTTGACGAACTAGATAGAGATACTCATTTTTCCATGGCTTAACAGACAATGGATGGAAAATGGAAAGGTGGCGGTGACACGGCTCGAAAGGAAAAGGACTGCAAGTGATTTGAAAACGGGATACGAAATTATTTAATAGATGCGGAAAACCCATATTAAATGACCAAGATGACGTGTAAAGCCGCTGACGTGGGATACAACTGTCTTCCACCTCGCTTTATGAAATCACTACGGGGGATCCTGGAGTATGGCGGTGAACTTCAACTTGCACCCCTCGCAATGAATCCAAGTCGTTGATCATGGCTCACCCGCGGTCAAACTAGTCAACTGCGGGGGCATTATATTTGGTAATTAACGAGCTCTTTGCACCCCCGCATTGACTCATCCGATTTCAATCTTAAACGATCACTACTCCCGCTCGGAGAGTTGCTCGAACCTTAAATATGAAGTAACATACATTCAAATAAAGCTTAACGATAAACTTTAATCTACAACGAGCTCGAAGAAACATTTCATTTTTTATGATAGAGTATAAATACATTATACTATAGCATATGCTTTTTGAAATTTCAGAATTATTTTTTGCTATTTTTCGATTTTCAAAATAAAATAAAAAAAGGATATGCAGATGATCCACAACACTTTCATACCATAAGCAGAGCCACTTCTGCCAGCAGGCTTTCATAACCTCGACAGGGTTACTATTTTAACCCGAAAAAATGAGCCAGGATCCTTATGTAAGAATAGTTATTTTGCCAATTTTATGGAGAGATCACCACGCTGGTATGGTGGCTAGCTAACCATGGTGCCACTCACTACAGTTGTAGCAAATTGATCATGGCGGTTCATGATAAAACCTCCTACCTTCGAGTATTTAAGAAGGTCATTACCCTCGTGTGGTGGCCATTGTGGGCATGTCACTTCGTACACCCTTATGAATGTGGTAGGTTGGCTCATGATGAGACCCCCTATCTGTAGAAATTTCCTGTTTCCCACCCCGGTTTTCTATTTCACCTTATTTATCCAAATAGTTAAATGCCTTTTCCCATATCCTTACATTCAAAAAACTGGAAAATAAATTTTGCTGAAAACACAAATTTTGGAAAATTTACAGAATGTTGGAAAATGCATAAATAAAAATCAGCAAATACAAATAGTCATTCAACACCTGATAACACAGTGATTTTTGGTCGACATGACCCTGGAAAAACACCCTATAACTCTTGGCGAAAACCATTTTGAAAGCTCCTTCTTATTTCTGGAAAATGCTTTACAGAGAGGTGAAATATACAGGAAAAATTCTAGCAAATTAGTTACAGACTTATCTGGTTTTCCGTGCTTGCCTTCGCCTTGGAAAATGTGCTAGAATAGCAAAATACTCAAAACAGAAATTTATTACAGCAAACTACCTTTCTCGAAAACTATGCTGGCTGCCTCAAAAAGTGTGCCCAACAACCTTGGAAATCGAGCCCTTTGTTGCTATACTTTTCCTCAAAAATCGTGTTGCCTTTCTCCTCGAAAAACGTGCCACAAAATAGTTGTACAGACTGTTGTCTTAGTTTTCGTGCTACTGTATGGCCTTGTTGCCTCGATATTCGTGCGGCCTCTTGTTTCCTCAAAAACCGTGCCCTCCTTGTTGCTGTACAGATTTGCTAGGTTTGTCTCTCTTTCACCTTCTCAAGCTCTCTTCAGAAAATGTCTCCATCTCTCCTTCTTGTCCTCTCTCAATATGCTCATGAAAGAATGAATGACCTTTTCGTCCTTTCCCTCCTTTAACCTAACCCTAAGTGACTTTTGGGGAATCCCTAAATCCAATGGCTGAAATAGATTTAGATCTAGGGCTGAGATTAAATGCTCATTTAAATCTCACTTTCTATTTTTTAATTCACCCCACTTTAATAAATACCCACTTAGTCATTTATTTCCAAAGTCACTTTTCCTTTCTAATTTCCAATTGACTTTATTAAAGTCACTATAAAATTATACTTTAGTAACTTTATCACTTAAAGTCACTTTTAAATTAGATTTGACTTTATAACTTTATAAAGTCACTTTACGAGAAAAAATAAATTCTTTTGGACACTTTTCCCTAGGCCAAAGATCAAAGCCTTAGGGAACCACCTGTCCTCCGGTAACCAAATTTCAACACTCCCTCTTATCGAGGAAGGTGTTCCTCACCACACCCATCTTGTCTCTGAAGTAGACATGCTTGCCCCGTGGTAAGGCTTTGGTAAGAATATCTGCAACCTGCTCATCGGTGGGAATATACTCAAGCTTCACAGCTCCTTTCTGAACATAGTCTCTGATGAAATGATATTTGATCCCGATATGCTTTGACCTGTCATGAAATACTGGATTCTCCGTGAGTTTAATGCAACTCTGATTATCACAGTAAATCACTGAAGGTCTCAACGGCTGACCAAATAAGCCAAAAAACATCTTGCGAAGCCAGATGGCCTCACAACTAGCTAGACTGGCTGCCATATACTCTGCTTCCGCTGAACTCAATGCTACTGACTGCTGCTTTCGGCTGAACCATGACACTACTGCCGAACCCAACCCAAAACAGCACCCTGAAGTGCTCTTCCTATCAGAAGCACAACCTACCCAATCAGAATTAGTGTAACCTGCCAATCTCACTCCATCCCCCTGCCTGTAGTCCAGACCATAATCCACTGTCCCCTGCAAGTACCGCAAAATGTGTTTTACAGCCACCCAGTGAACCTTCCTAGGCTCACACATAAACTGACTCATCGTGTTGACTGCAAAACAAATATCTGGTCTAGTGTTGACCAAATACATCAAGGAACCAATCAGCTTTCTGTACAATGTGGGATCCACCAACTTGGAATCCGAAGCATGAAGCTTCTTCAAGTTGGTGATCATCGGTGTCGACATGGGTTTACAATCCTCCATGTGGAATCTACCACGGATATCCACAATATACTTCCCCTGCCCCGGGAAGAAATGCCCCTCCTCCTGCCACACCTCCAAACCCAAAAAGTAATGCATCAAGCCGATGTCCTTCATCTCAAAATCCGCTGCAAGATCTCTCTTGCAGTGCTCTATGAGTCTCTCTGCACCTGTAATGACTAAGTCATCTACATACAACACCAGAATGAGAGCCTCCTCACTTATCACAATATAGTAAAGGTTTGGATCTGCCTCAGTCTTTGTGAAACCCATCCCCTACAAGTATGTATCTATCCTAGAGTACCAAGCTCTGGGAGCTTGCTTCAGGCCATAAAGGGCCTTCTTCAGTCTGCACACATGGGACTCCTTCCCATGCACCTCAAAGCCCTATGGCTGCTCAATGTACACCTCCTCCTATATGAAGCCATTGAGAAATGCGGTGTTCACATCCATCTAGTGGATCTTCCAACCCATCTCTACTGCTATCGATATAATGGAGTGGATTGAAGTATATCGAGCCACGGGAGCGAAGGTCTCCTCATAATTAAATCCCTCTACCTAGAAGAACCCTCTAGCCACAAACCTCGCTTTGAATTTATCAATGCTGCCATCTGCAGCATGCTTTACCTTGTAAAGCCATCTGGAAGTAACCACGGATTTTCCCTCAGGCCTCGGCACCACCTCCCAAACATAATTCTTCATGATAGAAGAATACTCCTCCTGCATGGCCTCTCTCCAGACCTGCTGGCTAGCTACCTCCTCATAGCTAGAAGGCTCAAAGTCAAGGATGCTGGTAGCCATTTCCATATAGCTACAAAACATCTCAGGTGGTCTACTCTCTCTGACTGACCTCTTAGGCCCAGAAACAGATGTGGCCTCTCTCAAGGTGTCCTAAAGCCACTTGGGCTTCCTCTTCCCTGAGCATACCTCTCCCATTGGAGAATGAAACTCCTCCTCCTCATCATCATCAGGAGCCTAAACTCCTTACTGTCTATCTGTTGTCCTCCTGCCTGGACTTGAACCTGTAGAAGCTGAGGTACCGTGTGAACTGTCCAACAGTGGACTCCCTATTGAACTTCTCTGTGGACTGCTCTGCATGCTTCCCAAAGCACCACCCCTCTGACTCTATGAGCCACTGTTCACTGATGGACCTGACATCGTCATAGATGTACCTTCGGATCCTCCTGATCCCTGCCCACTGGATCCCTGTGACTAACTCAGCTGCTATTGAGGGTCTGGCTGATCCAGATACTCTAACTCCCGTAACCTCCTAAAGGCCCTATCCTCCTCGAACTTCACATCCCACCTGACAACAATTTTCCTCTGTGCAGGAATGTAAATCCGAAAGGCCTTTGAGGTCTCACTGTAGCCCACAAAGATACACTTCTCTGTGGTGGCTTCTATTTTGGTCCTCTTCTCCTTGGGTATGTAGAAGTATGTGATACACCCAAATATACGAAGATGAAAAATATCAGGCTTCTTCCCAGAAAAAGCCTCCTCCGAAGTCATATGCCCCAAGGAATGATGCAAACTCCTGTTCTGCAAATAAACAGCAGTGTTGTAGGCCTCTGCCCACAAAAAAAATGGTAACCCCTGATCATGTAACATGGCTTTGGCAGCCCCTCCGATGGATCTGTTCTTCCTCTCTGCAACCCCGTTCTGCTGGGGGTTGTAAGGAACAGTGAGGTTTAGACTCCCTCTGAAATGTCAGTGTTCCCACACCGACTGCTCTAAAAACTCTGTCATCACCGAGTACTACCTCTATATCAGTGCCACTCTCTAAAAACTATGAAAAGTTCTCACAGACTCCTGTAATATGACATGAAGCCCCACTGTCCACATACCAGATACCCGAAGATGCTCTGGTAGTCGAGGGAAATGCATGCTCCCTCTGAACCTCTGTGGCAGGTAATCCTGCACTACTGGAATCACACACAATGAACCCAAACTCCCGGTCAAAGCGATCTGCAAAGTACTCAACCTCTGCTGATGCTTCCATGCTCTGGTTCTTCCCCTTCTTCTTCTTCTTCTCCAGACACACAACTGCATAGTGTCCCATCTTCTGACAATTCCAACACTTCACCTTGGAATAGTCCTTCTGAGTGTTACCCTGTTTACCTTTACCTTTACCTTTTCCCCCAACATTGCTTGTGGAAGCCTGCTTATTCCCTTTTCCTTTCTTGCCTCCTGCCAATAGTGCTATATCCTCATCCTGCTCAACTGGCTTGTCTTCCCCAAGCTGACCTTTCCTGATCTATGTCTGAATGCAATCATCCCAAAACCTCTCCCATGTGGGAAGGGTATCACGTGCACAAACCCCATCAACAAAGTTCATCCATGAACCAGGGAGGCCATTCACTGCTATCCGCACCAACTCAGTGGGTGGAATGACCTCTCCAATTGCTACCAACTCATCTCTCACATTAGTAATCTTTGTGAGATATCCAGCTGCACTATCAGTCTTACTCATCTTAATGGTTTTCAGCTTCTACTTTAGGACCATTTTTCGGTTCTCATTGGTACTTTGGTAGAGATTGGAAAATTTTGTCCACATCTCATGAGGAATGAAATCTAAACAGCATCAGTAGGCACATTAACAGGATGTTGTTGGGTATGAACCATGATATCCCAGACTTCTGCCTCCTCAAAGATACTCTGCATTCTCTCCTTCCAAACATTGTAATTGGTATGCCCATCCAACCTATCCTCCACCTTCAATCCTAATGAAATCCTACTGTCCTAAAACTGAAAAATAGCGCTGCTGTAGTAAAGATAAAAATTCTGTGTGAAAAAATCAGCTTGTTGGAATTTTCTGAGTGAAAAATCAGCACACTGTATTTTTCTTCTTGCTGTCCCAAACTGCACTTTCAGCACCCAAGCTCTGATACCATGTAGAAATTTCCTACTTCCCACCCCGGTTTTCAGTTTCACCTTATTTGTCCAAATAGTTAAATGCCCTTTCCCATATCCTTACATTCAACAAACTGGAAAATAAATTTTGCTGAAAACACAAATTCTGGAAAATTTACAAAATACTGGAAAATGCAGAAATAAAAATAAGCAAATACAAACGGCCATTCAACACATGATAACACAGTGATTTTTGGTCAACATGACCCTGAAAAAACCCCCTACAACTCTTGGGTAAAACCAGTTTGAAAGCTCCTTCTTATTTCTGGAAAATGCTTTTATAGAGAGGTGAAATATACAGAAAAAATTCCAGCAAATTAATTACAGACTTATCTGGTTTTCCGTGCTTGCCTTCACCTTGGAAAACATGCCAGAACAGAAAAATACTAAAAACAAAAATTTATTACAGCAAACTACCTTTCTCGAAAAATGTGCTGGTTGCCTCGAAAAGTGTGCCCAGCAACCTTGGAAATCGAGCCCTTTTTTGCTATACTTTTCCTCAAAAACTGTCCCGCCTTTCTCCTCGAAAAACGTGCCACAAAAAAACTGTACAGACTGCTGTCTCAGTTTTCGTGCTATTCTACGGCCTTGCTGCCTCAATATTCGTGCAGCCTCTTACTGCCTCAAAAACTGTGCCCTCCTTGTTGTTGTACGGATTTGCTGGGTTTTCCTCTCCTTCACCTTCTCAAGCTCTCTTCAGAAAAATTCTCCAGCTCTCCTTCTCCTCCTCTCTCAATCTTCTCATGAAATAATGAATGACCTTTGCCTCCTTTCCCTCCTTTAACCTAACCCTAAGTGACTTTTGGGGAATCCCTAAATCCAATGGCTGAAATGGATTTAGATCTAGGGTTGAGATTAAATGCTCATTTAAATCTCACTCTCTATTTTTTAATTCACCGCACTTTAATAAAGACCCACTTAGTCATTTATTTCCAAAGTCACTTTTCCTCTCTAATTTTACATTGACTTTATTAAAGTCACTTTAAAATTAGACTTTAGTAACTTTATCACTTAAAGTCACTTTTAAATTAGATTCGACTTTATAACTTTATAAAGTCACTTTAGGAGAAAAATTAAATTCTTTTGGACACTTTTCCCTAGGCCAAAGATCAAAGCCTTAGGGAACCACCTGTCCTCTGGTAACCAAATTTCAACACTATCCTCTCTTAAAATTTGCATGTAAGTGTGGAACTTCCTTTTGAATTGTAACATCTTGATCTATAAGGAGGTCACTGTGCTAGTGTGGTAGCCAGATAGTCACAATGCCATTCACTATAATTGTAATAGAGTGATCAGGCCGGCTCATGATGAGACCTCCTGTCCTTCTAGAAGATGAGAAGGTCATTACCCTAGTGTGGTAGCCATTGTGGGCATGTCACTTGTTAAATCACTATGATCATCGTAGGCTGGCTCGTAATGAGACACCCTATCCTCTTAAATATTTTTATGAACACATAATAATTTCTTTTTATACATAAAGGGAGGCTCATTAACTCCTTAAGAGTGAGGGATGTTGAAAGAAGCGGAAAAAAATGCCAATACCATTAATACCCCTCGAATAGTGCAGAAAGGTATATCATCATAAGGTCATGTATTGTATGATATCATATTTAAACTAAGGGTGACTTAGCCTTTCATTTCATATTTTCATAATGTCAGCTTCCTGTTTAAGAATTATAGTGCCAAAGGGCCATCATATTTGTAATTTTACCATTTTCCCTCTCTCTTTCAACTGCCATTCCCTACTCAAGTTTATTCAATTTGAGAAAAACACAAAACAAATGGTTATTTAAGTTGGTCGGAGAAGAGTTGTTCAGATATTGAGCAATATTTGTTCACATATTTCTCAGCACAATTAAAAATGCTCAAAAAATATCCATTAAATTCGAATGAATAGTATTCATTCAAATATCGAACAACATTTATCCCCGAATTGAACCACTAAAATAAAAGCATAGAAATGACTGTTCAATTGATTGAACCGTAGTCGTTCAAATATTGAACAACACTTGTTCTCGAATTGAACAGAAAAAATAAAAAACACAGCAATGACTGTTCAATTTTATTGAACCTCAACCATTCAAGGATTGAATAGCAGATGTTCATGAATTGAACAGCAAAGTGAAAAACATGAAAACGACTGTTCAATTTTTGTTGAATCAGCAGTCGTTTAAAGACTGAAAAACAACTATTCACGAATTGAACAGTAAAAATAAAAACACCGCAAATGGTTGTTCAATTGAGCAACAGCCATTCAGAGATTGAACAACAATTGTCCACAAATTGAACAAAAAAATTGAAAACACAACAAATGGCTGTTCAATTCGACTGAATAGCAGTCGTTCAAAGATTGGACAACAATTGCTCATGAATTGAAAAATAAAATTAAAAACGCAAAAAGTACTATTTAATTTTGGTTGAACATTAGTCGTTCAAATATTGAACAACAGCTGTGCAGGAATTGTACAGCAAAAATAAAAACACCGCAAATTTCTATTCAATTCGACTGAGCAGCAGTCGTTCACATATTGAATATCAAATTTGCATGAATTAAACAACACAAAAAATGAAAACAGAGAAAATGGTTGTTCAATTCAACTAAACAGAAGCTATTCAAAGATAGGACAACAACTGCTCATGAATTGAACAGCAATGTTAAAAACACAAAAACAGCTGTTCAATTTTGGTTGAATAGTAGCTGTCCAGGAATTGGATAGAAAAAATAAAAAAACTACAAATGGTTGTTCAATTCGACTGAGTAGCAGTCATTGAGAGATTCAACAGTAGTTGTCCATGAATTGAACAACACAAAAAATGAAAACACAGGAAATGAATTTTCAATTCGACTGAACAACAGTCGTTCAAAGATTGGACAACAACTTCTCATGAATTAAAAAAAAAAAATTAAAAACATGAAAACCATTGTTCAATTTTTGTTGAACAACAGCCGTTCAAAGATTGAACAACAACCGTCAATAAATTTAATAGAAAAAATAAAAATGAAAATGAATGGATGTTCAATTCGACTGAATAGCAGTTGTTCAAAGATCGAACAACAGTTGTCCCCGAATTGAAAAGTAATAAAAACACAATCTTACAAGGAAAGTAAATTGCAAATGTGAAGAATGTACAACAAGACAAGACAATTATATACATTATTTACAAGTGATGTTAGCAAGCCTCTCATGTACTTGAGTTTGTGGGGTTATCACCCCCTTGCACCACAACTTGGATTGTGGGAGCGTTTCGTACCTGTTGAAAAAAAGATTCTTTCGTGAGAGGTTTTCGATAGAGGCGTACTCTGTGTCCGTTAACTCGAAATGTTGAACCAGACCCATCTATGGTGGTCAAGGTGAGGGTACCATTTCTATGTACTTCCTGAATCTCATATGGACCGAGCCACCTTGTTTGTAGTTTTCTTGGAAAGTATTGGAATCTGGAGTCATAGAGGAGTGCCCAATCTCCTTTTTGAAACACCTTCTTCTTTATTAGGTTGTCTTGCCACTTGGCTGACTATTTCTGGATGATCGTTGTCCATTGTAGGGCTAGCAGTCAAATTTCGTCCAGTTCGTTTATTTTTTGGAGTCTCCTAGCTTGAGCTTCTGTTAATTCCAATCCCACTTCCTGGGCTGTTACTAGAGTTTTAATTTCGAATTAAATATTGAAGATAGGTTCTCTCCCAAATACTAGCTGATATGGTGAATATCTAGTGGTATTTCTCCAGGTTGTACAATAAGCCCATAAGGCTTCTATTATTCTAGTGGTCCAGCCCTGGCGATGTGCTACTAGCCTCTTGGTAAGGATTTCCTCCAGGAATTTTTTGGTGCTTTCGACTTGCCCATTGGCCTACAGGTGGTAAGAATATGTAACTCTGTGGATGATATGGTGATTTCTTAAGGTGGATGTGATCTTATTGCCTACGAATTGTGCCCCTCCATCGGTTATCACTTCCCTTGGCAAGCCATATCGCACGAATAGTTCAGAGAGAATCTTAATTACTGATTCTTCCATGGCTCTTGACAAGGCCATTGATTCTACCCATTTGGTGACATAATCTATGGCAACTAATATGTGGGCTTTCTGGTTTGATGGTGGGTTGAATGGCCCAATGAAGTCCAATGCCCATCATTCAAATGGTTCCACCACCAATTGTGGTTGTAGCGGCATTTCATTAGCTTTGCCTGGGTGGCCCATTCTTTGGCAGCTACCATAGGCCTGGACATATTTCTTTACGTCTTTGAAAATCATAGGCCAATAATAGCCTAATTGCAACACTTTATGCCTTGTCTTGCGTTCTACAAAATGGCCACCACTAGTTTCATTTTGACAGGCTCGTAAGATGTCATAGATTTTTTATTCCCTTATGCATCTATGTATGTGCATATCAGCCCCTATATAGAAGAGGTATCCCCCAACCCAAGAGAATCTTGCACTGCGTTGTACAATTAGTTTCTGTTCTCTTGATGTTAAGTGTCTGGGTAACTTTCCTACTACTAGATAATTTTCCACATCTGCATACCATGGTGTTTTTACTGCTACACCAAATAGGTGTTCGTCAAGGAATTTATCATCAACTATTAACATTTCATTTTTCTTGGGGACCCTGGATAGGAAGTCTACGACCACGTTTTCCTTTCGTGGATGGTCTTTGATTGTTATATCGAATTCCCAAAACAACTGTAAGCAACGAGTTATTCTCCAATTCATGATTGGTTTATTAGCTAAATATCTAATAGCAGAGTGGTCAGTATACAACAACACTTGATATCCAGTTATATAGTACCTAAATTTATCGATAGCATAAATGACAGCCAAGAACTTGTTTTCGGTCACGATATAATTTAATTCAGCTCGAGTAAGGTTTTTACTAATATAATCAATATCATAACGTTTTCAGTATTCTTCTTGGCCAAGGACTACTCCTATTGTTGTATCAGATGCATTGGAAGAGATGTCAAAGGACAATTTCTAGTTAGGACCTCATAGGATTAGTGTTGTTGAGACCAGTCTCTTCAAGTCTGTAAAAGCAGTGTCACATTTTTCAGTCCAATGGAATTCAACATTTCCAGTCAATGCATATAGAGGTGCAGCTATCTGTGAGAAATTTTTTATAAATCTGCGATAATATCCTGCATATCCTAGAAAACTACGCACCTCTATCTGTGTACAAGGTGTGGCCAATAGAAGGATTACCCCTATCTTAGCCGAATCTACCTATATTCTAGTTACAAAAATGTATTGACCTAGGATTACCCCCTCAATCATCATCATGTGACATTTTTTGTTACTTAGACATAATCTAGAAGCAATACATCGTTCTAACACTTTTTCTAGCATTTCTAGGGGTTGATCAAAGTCTTCCCCATAGGGTGTAAAGTCATCCATATATATTTCAAGCCCTTCATTTATTAAGTCAGAAAAAATGCTAATTATGGCTCTCTGAAATGTTTCTGGGGCATTACATAATCCAAACGGTAAAACTATGTAAGAAAAAGTGCCCCACGGGCAGGTAAAGGTTGTCTTATCTTGGTCTTCGGGAGCTATTTGGATTTGATTGTTGCTGTTGGATATGTCAAGAAAGGAGAAGAACCTTTTCCCAGCCAATGTATCAAGGACTTGGTCAATGAAGGGGAGGGGGAAATGGTCTTTCTTCGTTCCCTTATTTAATTCTTTGTAATCTATGCATATTATCCACTTCCCATTATTTTTAGGGAGGAATACCAGAGGGCAGACCCATTTTTTGTCTGAAATAGGGTAAATGAAATTTACATCTAATAGTTTTTGCAACTCCTCTTTTACAATATCTTTTAAGTGTGGGTTTAATCTTCATTGAGGTTGTCTAACGGGGCGTGTTTCCCTATCGGTATATATGTGGTGTGTGTAGAGTTGTGGGTCTAAACCATTCATGTTTTGGTAATCCCACGCAAATGCCCCTTGGTGCTTCCGGAGGAATTTTATGAGTTTTTATTTTTGGTTGTCATCGACATTTCCATTAATATTCAGAACCTTTCTGACGCAGGCACTAGCCTGCAAAACCCAGAATCTTCACAAATTCTATGCATTTAATAATGCATTGCATTCACTGCCCAATTAACCTTTAAAGACAGGAAATTTCATACATTTCCCAGCTGCGGAAGCTATCTTTCACATTTAAAGTTATAAAATCATAAACACAGTAAATACATCTCAAGCATCAAAATTGTGAATGCTTCCTTAAACCATACCCATGTCTTAATTCCCTCATGCACCTGTGTTTACATCATTTCAAACTACAATTTGCATTTCCAATCCTCAATTAAACACTTTCATCCCAAATTCAAATCTTGAAACTCTTCATTAAACATTCAGACAATCTCAAAATATTATGGCTGGATTCAATTAAAGAGTGCGCCCTTACCTTTAAACTCCGATGCTTAATTCTCATATGTCTGCCCACTAACCTATTTATTTTAAATCTCAAACAACAAACAGCTCGAATTTTTCATTAACAAATAGCTTGAAGTTTTCCATTTCAGCAACCTGCATATATGGTTTTACAACATGGATTTTCAAACAATCTCCATAAACAAAGGCGCCCATATATTAAGACTGTGTCTGGAAATCATTTTCATGCGTTATAACTTATATCTTACTCATTCTAAACTGCGCCCTTTAGATTCTGGATCTCAACAATCGAACTATTCGACTCATGAGATTTATCTGTTTCAAAATACCATTGTCATAAAACATACCTGTTTACTAAGATGTTGTCATCATGGCTTTGCTGTGGCACATAAGTTTGCATCTGAATGTCTCTTCGTTTTCCTCAGAGACTGAGGTTCCAAGTCAACTACAACACGCACTTTTTACAGATCATTACAATTCATTTGCGTCCAAACCTGGAACAAATTCTAATAGAAAATTTCAATTGGACTTAACCTTCATACTAAGGCAATTGCTAAACCCAACATCGATTTAAGAACTGATGTCGATTCCTATGAATCAAACCATTCAAATCAACTTATATCAATCACTGTCTTTGAAAATGCAGATACAATGTGTAACACGATCGCTGCCAAATACCACAATTTCGTCTCAGAGAAAAACGTTTCCTCTGCTCAACATACAGCGCTTTCACAATTCATCCATATTTAAAATGGACTCCAGCCAGCAATCTGCTCCAATCTTTGTCAACGCCTTTTTCTAAGGTATTCACTGGTTCTAATTATACATCTGGTCAAATATCAATTTGTTTCACTATTCGGTCACAATTTCACTCTCCATATACTTCTTACAGTGAGACCATATCCATTCATTACTGGAAACAACATTACAGAAAACAGAAATTCCAATACCTGAATTCGAAGGCTACTCCGGAAAACACTGATTCTCTACAACGCTCCTGCCTTCAACACGTGTTCTACTGAATTGTATTTCAAACAAATCGAGCCTCTACAATTAATACTCTGTTTTATCGATTAGAAGGGTTTAAACAAGAATTCTGTGCCTACAAGGTTCGACTTCATAAAATGTACATACAGCTCTGCCTTTCGTTCAAATCAATTTCATTCAATGGAAATTTAACCAGCTTACGCCCTCTCCTTATTTAACAGAGATTTAATAGTTTGCGCCTCACAGATTTATCATTTATTAACTGCACAATCTGTCTTTTGCATAGATCAATTACTCCTTGATTCATCTGCGCTAGCACTCTTGCCAATGTTACAGTTCTTTAATGTACTTATACTTCTCGAAGGAACAACATAATTACTTGCGCTGTATAAATATTATCATCAGAAAGCCAAGTGTGAAGTCGATCATCAATTCACTGAATTTTATAAACCCAAATTATATAAGAGCATTTACAACAAACAGATGAAATATTATCACTGTATACTGTTCCACACCTTTGATTTAGGCTCGATTCAATGCCTTCTTATACTCAAACAAATTTGCATTTAACAATATCCACATCGATTATTCAAATCGATCTGCCAGTTCTTACCAAGTACAATTCATTCAGTTGTTTTGTTTGAATTCATAAACGCATCCAATACAAATGCACATTAATCAACTCGCAGTTTCAGAAATTTACAAGAAACAAATGTATAATCCCAATCAACCAATATATACAATCTGAAACACACAAAATTACTTACAACTGTCGTCTCGGCCAGGTATTTGAAACTGATGGCCCTCTATAAACTGCCCGAAGGCATCCAAACAGAAAACCTCTCACTCTCACACTCACACACTCACAATCTCAATGTATTTTTCTCTCAAAACCCCCTCCTATTTATACAATTTTAAAAATGATCTAATTAAATGCTCAATCCCTAAATCTCTCAACATCCCTAAAAGATAGATTCTTATCCCTAAAACTTAGAAACTAATTCCAACTTAGCCTCCCTCACCAATTCTAAATAATCTAAAAACTAATTTCTCTCACATTAATTAATCACTCAAAATAATATTAATATTTACATGAAATTTAATATTTCTTCAGAACATGAAACCCCCTAGCTTAAATAAAATACAAGGTGTTTTTCGGAGCTGATGCTCCTGCATCAGACTCCCCATGTAAGAAAATTCATGACCACCTGGTCATAAGTCTGGATATTTCCTCCTGGATCCCAAATTTTATTTTGTAATCTTTCTTTGCTTGTCAATTGCTTTACTACTGTTGTTAACTGCTATTGTCCTCCAGGTTTCCATATTTTGTGTTGTAATGCTCCACTATCTGCACAATCTACAATATCTGTCTTTAATCTTTCTTTACTCTGGATTTCTTCAACGTCAATGATCCTAAATGACTCAGTGTATCCTTTGAATTCAATAGTTCTTTTTCCATCCTCCTTATTCTGCATATGACTATGAGTAGTCATTTCTTCAAGAGTTTTCAATAATTGTTTGTCTTTCCTCAAGTCAATATGACCTGCAAACACAAAACAACCTTCAGTTTTCAAAATACAATACCTTCCATTCTCTTTTGATGCTTGAAGCACCAATCCTCCGTCGTAGATCTTTTGAATTTCAGCAGATCCTTCTTGCGGTGACTTCAAATCAATATGAATTTGTTCTAGTTTCCTGAACTCGTTCATCATCTTGCCATTCAACCTCTGTTGCAATAGCTTCCATTTCACCCTTTTCTCCAGTCTCCATCTGTATCTTCGATTTTTACTTGTCTTTCTTTGTACTGCTAGACCAATTTCTGGTTCTTCATTCTGCTGCCAGCTTCTATACTCCTGCAATTTAATGCTTTCCTCAAATTCATTCTCATGTAGTTGATCATTCCTTCCAAATTTCTGGTTACTTCCACATTCATCTTGTTGAGTTAATATTTCTGTCTCTTTTATGCCTTTGAGGACATAACCTCCTTGCTGCTTCTGATCTTTCATCTCACCTTCATATAATCGCTGCTCAATTTCTCTGATTTCAGCATAATATTTATTAATGCTGTCTTCCGCACCTTTTCCTCCATCAGGTTCTGTAAGCTTTGTTTCTCCTTTGGGTTCCTCGAGTAATCTTTCCAAGAATTCTATCTCCTTGTGAAATCTCTCTATCAGATCATCACAATTTTCCTTCTCAGCTTCATTCTTTTCTTGGCAATCCTCCTGAGTTGACCTGTTTTCCACATTATCATATTGCAAGCATATTTCATCAATTCCATTAAATAAATTCATTGGTTTACCTTTTTTTAGTCCCACCATGGAATTGTCTACGTCAACCTCATTTGACTGTTTCACCCCAAACAGGATTTCATCTATGAACTCCTTCTGTTGCAATAGATCAACGCATTCTTCCTCTAAAAGGGATTCATCATCATACTTTACCTCAAGAGCTTCATTCCTGGTTGTGACAATTTCATTAGGCTGTCCATCATCCTCTGCATATCCTGCAAACATACACAAACTATAAGAATCAAAGTCACAAGGCTTCATTGCCTCATATGCTTCCTTTGTCAACATATCTTCGAATTTTTCTGAACTCTGCCAGTAGTCCATAAGATCTTCAGCTGACCTCTCATTATCCTCTTCCCCCAACATTTCACCTTGTTCTGGTCTGCAAATGGAGACTTCCAATTCTACCTCTGCTTCTCTGAGTTTCTCTGATTCCTGTTGAGCACTCAATATCTGCTCAATCTTTCTCAATTCTTCTACTATCTCTGACTTTACTTGCTGATTTCTCCTTTCTCGTAGCCTTGGCCACTTTACTCTTTTCCTCATGGCCCAAACACTTTTCTGCAGCATCTTCATCAATATTCCAATCTGGAAATCTATCTCAGCTTTCTCTCGGTCAAAGTCTTCTTGACTCATCCTCATGCCATTTGCTTTGGCATCTTCCCTTCTGCTGTGGCTTCCTTGTGAACTTCTGCTATGACTATCTGTAGTCATTTTATTCTTCTCTCTTTCCATGAGATCCTCGCACGTCTGCAACAAGCCTCTTCATAGCAAGCCCTTCTTACTGCAATCTTACCTCACTAAGCTCTCCTCACTCAGTCTTTTGGTAAGCACGATCCCCTATCCGGAATCTTCTCTTGAGCAACACCTTTGCTCCCTCTAGGCTTCTGCAATCTCTCACTCTTTCTTTCGAGAACACCTCAATTGTCCTCTCTGTCCAATCTCTTGTTGGATTCTTCAGGTTCACTGCCACTTCTATCTGGTTCTTCTCTCACAACTTCTCTTGATTTATATTGCTGCAGTCTTCACTCTTTCAACAGAGCCAAGCTCTGATACCAAAAATGACGCAGGCACTAGCCTGCAAAACCCAGAATCTTCACAAATTCTATGCATTTAATAATGCATTGCATTCACTGCCCAATTAAACTTTAAAGACAGGCAATTTCATACATTTCCCAGCTGCGGAAGCTATCTTTCACATTTAAAGTTATAAAATCATAAACACAGTAAATACATCTCAAGCATCAAAATTGTGAATGTTTCCTTAAACCATACCCATGTCTTAATTCCCTCATCCACCTGTGTTTACATCATTTCAAACTACAATCTGCATTTCCAATCCTCAATTAAACACTTTCATCCCAAATTCAAATCTTGAAACTCTTCATCAAACATTCGGACAATCTCAAAATATTATGGTTGGATTCAATTAAAGAGTGTTCCCTTACCTTTAAACTCCGATGCTTAATTCTCATATGTCTGCCCACTAACCTATTTAGTTTAAATCTCAAACAACAAACAGCTCGAAGTTTTCATTAACAAACAACTTGAAGTTTTCCATTTCAGCAACCTGCATATATGGTTTTACAACACGGATTTTCAAACAATCTCCATAAAAAAAGGAGCCCATATATTAAGACTGTGTCTGGCAATCATTTTCATGCGTTATAACTTATATCTTACTCATTCTAAACTGCGCCCTTCAGATTCTGGATCTCAACAATCGAACTATTCGACTCATGAGATTTATTTGTTTCAAAAGACCATTGTCATAAAACATACCTGTTTACTAAGACGCTGTCATCATCACTTTGCTGTGGCACATAAGTTTGCATCTGAATGTCTCTGCGTTTTCCTCAGAGACTGAGGTTCCAAGTCAACTACAACACGCACTTTTTACATATCATTACAATTCATTTGCGTCCAAACCTGGAACAAATTCTGATAGCAAATTTCAATTGGATTTAACCTTCATACTAAGGCAATTGCTAAACCCAACATCGATTTAAGAACTGATGTCGATTCCTATGAATCGAACCATTCAACTCAACTTATATCAATCACTGTCTTTGCAAACGCAGATACAATGTGTAACACGATCGCTGCCAATTACCACAATTTCATCTCAGAGAAAAACGTTTCCTCTGCTCAACATACAGCATTTTCACAATTCATCCATATTTAAAATGGACTCCAGCCAGCAATCTGCTCCAATATTTGTCAACGCCTTTTTCTAAGGTATTCACTGGTTCTAATTATACATCTGGTCAAATATCAATTTGTTTCACTGTTCGGTAACAATTTCACTCTCCATATACTTCTTACAGTGAGACCATATCCATTCATTACTGGCAACAACATTACAGAAAACAGAAATTCCAATACCTAAATTCGAAGGCTACTTCGGCAAACACCGATTTTCTACAACGCTCCTGCCTTCAACACGTGTTCTACTGAATTGAATTTCAAACAAATCGAGCCTCTGCAATTAATACTCTGTTTCATCGATTAGAATGGTTTAAACAATAATTCTGTGCCTACAAGGTTTGACTTCATAAAATGTACATACAGCTCTGCCTTTGGTTCAAATCAATTTCATTCAACGGAAATTTAACCAGCTTACACCCTCTCCTTATTTAACAGAGATTTAATAGTTTGCGCCTCACGGATTTATCATTTATTAACTGCACAATCCTTCTTTTGCATAGATCAATTACTCCTTGATTCATCTGCGCTAGCACTCTTGCCAATGTTACAGTTCTTTAATGTACTTATACTTCTCGAAGGAACAACATAATTACTTGCGCTGTATAAATATTATCATCAGAAAGCCAAGTGTGAAGTCGATCATCAATTCACTGAATTTTATAAACCGAACTTATATAAGAGCATTTACAACAAACAGATGAAATATTATCACTGTATACTATTCCACACCTTTGATTTAGGCTCGATTCAACGCCTTCTTATACTCAAACAAATTTTCATTTAACAATATCCACATCGATTATTCAAATCGATCTGCCAGTGCTTACCAAGTACAATTCATTCAGTTGTTTTGTTTGAATTCGTAAACGCATCCAATACAAATGCACATTAATGAACTCGCAGTTTCAGAAATTTACAAGAAACAAATGTATAATCCCAATCAACCAATATATACAATCTGAAACACACAAAATTACTTAGAACTCTCGTCTCGGCCAGGTATTCGAAACTGATGGCCCTCTATAAACTGCCCGAAGGCATCCAAACAGAAAACCTCTCACTCTCACACTCACACACTCACAATATCAATGTATTTTTCTCTCAAAACCCCCTCCTATTTATACAATTTTAAAAATGATCTAATTAAATGCTCAATCCCTAAATCTCTCAACATCCCTAAAAGATAGATTCTTATCCCTAAAACTTAGAAACTAATTCCAACTTAGGCTCCCTCATTAATTCTAAATAATCTAGAAACTAATTTCTCTCACATTAATTAATCACTCAAAATAATATTAATATTTATATGAAATTTAATATTTCTTCAGAACATGAAACCCCCTAGCTTAAATAAAATACAAGGTGTTTTTCGGAGCTGATGCTCCTGCATCACTTTCTTGGCTCAATCTCAATAGGTATGATATTACGAACAATGGTTATGGAGATATGTTGAGTCTCGAAGTCTGTCAGAAGATCCTCTTGATCTTCATGTTCAAGGACTATTTTCAAAATTTGGCATTTTAGATTTTCACGCTTGGGTGATTGATTCATAAAATTATTGATTACATCATCTTCAGTTTAATCCTTGAATTCGAGAGATTCTACTAGTGTCAGAGGTGGACGAATTTTTTGTTCCCAATATGTATCTGGATGTTTGTGAATTTTTACCATGGGTAAGCTTGGTTTGGCAGACGAATAGATAATGATATTTTTTATAGAATCTCTTCTAGTGATAATCATGCTACCTACTTGGCAGCCTATGTAAGCATCTGTTGTGGCCAGCCAAGGTTGCCCAAGAATCAATGGGTGCCCTTCCATCCTATTTTTTGGATTAATGACTAAAATATCAGCTGGATATTCCCATGAGTCCACAAAGACCATGATGTCTTGCACTATTCCTTCTAGCCTGATAACAGACCTGTCAGCCAGTTCCAAAAGTGTGGCCATAGGTTTTAAAGCTGATATGCCCAGTGTTTCGCAAGCTCCAGTAGTTAGGATATTAATGGCTACCCAAAGGTCAACCAATGTGTTTGTAAATGATTGGCCAGATATTTTCATAGTTACAATGGGGTTTCCCTGGTCTTCATATTTCACAGGTGATTCCCTACCTAACACAAGTCAGATAGCGTTCCTACCACATGAACAGTGGGTGCAGCCTTTTTTTGCTTGACTTGTTTTTTTCCACATAATTCTTTGATTGTATTTGCATAGATGGGAATGTCTTGGATGGCCTAGACAAGAGGAATTTTGACACAAAGGTTTCTTAATTCCCCCATGATGTCAAAATCTGGAGCGATTATAGGCCTGGGTAGATTTACTCTTTCAGGAAATGGAGGCGGAGTCACCCTACGTTCTTCAGGACTTTGTTGATCAATTGTTTCCTTATCTTTACGTGTTTCTATTATATTCATTAAGCTAGGTTCTGTTGATGTTTCAATTCGGGACTGAGGTGGAGTTGTGGCTTCTATAGGTAATATGGTACATCCTGACCTTAACCTTAGTTTGTTGCACTGTTTATATTCGGCATTAGGTTTTGTATTTTCTATGATCTGAATTAGTTGAACCAGTTTGTTACTGGGATTAGGATTGGGTTGGGATGGAAATAGAGGGCGTATGGAAAGCTATTGGTTATGCTGAACTGGGTAGCGAGCTGTCAACGTAGGCTGATTTTGGGTCCTTGGTCCTATTGGCAGATTGGCCATTCCCATGGGTCGCTTCCAATTCCAATTGGTTTTTTGAGTAGGGGGGTTTGGCCATTGGCTTTGATATGGGACATTTTGCCAATAAGGGGGAGAGAAAGGAAAGTTCTACCAATTATTCCCTGATGGAGGTTGTGTAGGCCAGGGTGGCATAGGAAATGCTTGTTTTGGCCAAGTTGGGAAGGATTTTTTAGTCTGCCAAGTTGGTGCAAGGTTTTTTTGGCTAAACTATAGAGAAGGAAATTATTGAGGTAGGTCTTGTGGTATGCCAAGTTGTGCTTTCCCTTGTTGAATTTGATTCATTAAATAGACTGGCTCTGTTTCTTCTTCTGCTTCCTTGTAGACGGCTTTCCGCCTAGGAAGTGAAGGACACTGGTTCGTGGTATGACAATTAGTGCAGATAGAACAAATCTGAACCATCTCTAAAGGACATTCCCTCTGGCTGTGCTTTTTCCAACATCTTGGGAAAAATATGGCTAGGTTTTGTCCTGTTATAACTTGTTTCTGTTTGGCTTGTAAAACATCAAGTTGTGTTGTCAAGGTACCCAGGATGTCAGTTTTGAAATTTTCTAACAGATTTACAAATTATTCTTTGGTTACATTTCCATTGGTCTTCTTAAAGTCTTTCTTCATAGAATCACGCCCAACAGGCCTATTGCGTGAGCTACCTTGAGAGCATGTAATACATAAGGAAATAATCTCGTCGTATTCTTCCTGGTAAATATCTTCCTTCCCCATTATGTTAAGCATCTCAACCCATTCTTCCTTCATCCCTTTAAGAATCGTGGATTTTAAAATTTCCTTGGATAGCATGGTATATGGGTATCTTTTTAAATTGTATTGAAATATTTCTACATATTCTTCTAATGTTTCATTGTCTTTTACAGACATACTGAAGATTTCACCTTTTAGATCTTGGGTTCGGCAATAGTCTTGGTATTTGGTAAGAAAAATATTATTCATTTGGTCCCAGATATTTATATTTCCCCCACCTAATCCCATGAACCAGCGTAGCACATTTCCTTTTAAGGTAGAGGGAAATATTTTTAGTTTTTGGGGATCAGTGGTGTAGTCATATCCTCTGCATAAGACATCAAATTAAAATAAGAACACATCAGGATCTTCTATGGTTAATCCATTAAAGGTGGGAATGTTGTGCAAGGGGATGGCTTTCATATGTGCATTGGGAGCATGATCAACAATAGGGTATTCTAATGTTGATGTCTGCCTCAGAATTTTATTTTGATTATTTGCCATCTGATCAAAGAGGTGCCAGAAATCTTCGGGAACTTCTTGATCTGGAGGAGTGATTCTAATAATATTGGGAGGTGAATGCAGTGGGGGTTTTACAACACTTCCCTAATCTGGCATCCTAATTACTTCTTTTTTGATCACTTCTTAAGGGGACTTAGGTTCTGATATTTATATGTAAATTCCTCCGCTAGTTTCTCCCCCTCCTTCTTGTAGGTTGCAAGAGCCTCCCTTTTTTGAAGGGCCAGTGCCTATATGAATGGTAGTTTGTAGGCTTTACTCAGACCCCTCTGTCTCGTAGTGAATCTCGACATAGGCTGCAGATAGTGAGGCTGCCGCCTGAGGGTGCGTATTAGGACTTGGAATGGAAACAGTTTTGGGTCCTATAGATTCCTGAGATTCATCTTTCCTAATGATTTCGTTTATATATGTTGTTCTTCCAAGGATCACCGGTCCTTTGTATTGTGAGGATGGTTGCGAAGAGAACCTATCTTACAGTTCTTTGCATGATTTGCTGGTAAGCGGGCTAGAGGGCAAGCATGTTGCTTGCCGGTATGCAAGTTCTTACCTATCATTTTCAATACCAAATTCTTCACAGAAATGGAGAAAGATGAATAAAGGATATGACTCTTAACACTATCCCTGGCAACGACACCAAAATGTTGCTGTTCACAGAGGTGGCTTATTATCGACAAATCTAGTGCTTTCTCATTTAATTATCAATCCGGGGTAATTCTTCTTATTTAAAGAGTGTTGGCACAATATATGCGAGTGAAGTTGTCTAATAGTTACTCCTTGTTACTTATGAGGAAGAATTTTCTAACTTCCTAAGTTCACTTATCCTAACGAGGGATGGCTTAGATTGGTTTTTAACTTAATATTGAGTAGCTATCTAATTGAATTAAACAATAGTATAAATGAATTGAACAACAATCTAGGTGAATCAAGAAGCAATTGAATGAATTCAATAGAAGTCTAACTAAACTGAACATCAATGGAATTGAATGGAACAACAATCTAACTAAACTGAATAGTAATGGAATTGAATTGAACAGCAGTCTAGCTAACTGAGTAGTAATGGAACAACAATATAACTAACTGAGTAGTAGCGAAACAATAGTATAACTGAAGAAATTTAAATGAATTGTACAACAATTATTTATGTAATTTTACAATGGAATTTTCTTTATGAAATAATTAGTCGACATTAATCAATGGTTGAATGCTTCATTGTGCTAAAAGATTAATGCAATCTTTAAAGGCACATAACGTCGAAATCAGCTTATTCTATGATCTATAATTCAAATGCAATGGTATTGAAATAATTGGGACTATCTACTCATGATGAAGCATTATCATAAGTTGGAAAATACGATTGCGATTTTCCTAATTCAAGAACATGATCGCTAACAATCCTAAAGAAAGATAAACTATAACTTTATTGAATGGAAATATACTTTACAACTACATCAGATACTTAAGCATTGGTTCTGCAACTATAGAGAGTATGAAAACTGGCGAGGAACTTCCAGGGGTTGGGCCCAGACCACTAGAAGCTCTAGCGTAGTAAAAAATTCAAAATATTATTGTTCAAAGCTCTATATTACATCCAGCAACGTTACAAAAATACAATTAGACAGGTTGGTTCTGATGCGTCAATTACAGAATGAATTTCCTATCCTTTCTCCACCTCCTCTTCTCATTCATCCTTCGCCCTTTTAAAGGCGATTTCAAAAATGAGAAAGTATTTCTCAAATGAAAGCCCATTGCGTGTGGCTATAGTTTGAGTTCTTGGGCTCGAATTTGTCAGTATAACTTCTGTTGGCTGCTGGGAGTTACCGAGATCTCATATGCTTGAGCTCGTTGGTTAGCTTCCGTTTCCTATTGGTCCAGCCCCTTCCTGCATGCAGAGAGAAGAGAAGTCAATTTTCTGTTACAAAAACATCCTTTTCATCATCAGTCTAATTGTTCTAGTTTTCATAATATTTTTTCTTTTTATTGTTAATATGAAGAGGAATTCCCCCAAAATTGTAACATAATTTGAAGTAATTATAGGGTGAGAACATACCTTAATTTGGGTTGAACACCCTCACTACTACATTTGTCACATATTTACGGCTACCCATCCACCATGATTCAGTGATGGATTTGTTGACTCATTTTAGGGAAATGCTAGTTGTCCATATCTCAGACCATCTCCATGAATGGAAGTGACATCATAGTTTGTCTAAGGCAAAAATCAATGATAAAGTTATACTGGACTTGTTTTTGAATACTCTCACAGCAGAGATCTCAAAAGATGTGGTGACACAAGGACCTAATTCCGATGAAGACACCATTTGTAAAGCCCAACAACTCGAAGTTATTTATACTCATTCATAATACATTTACAATGTCTTGAATAATGCCCTGCACCTCCAAAATTACAGAGAATTGCTAGGCATGTCAAATACCGCAAACGACTTCATCTAGTCATTTACCTAAGGTCACATAGGCAGCAATATTCAATACCTAGGTTACTCGTATGATTCTAACTAGAACATCATGCAATTTGGCCACCACCAAAGTCACTCTCCACCTTTGCAGAATATGAAAAATAGGGTGTCATCATACCATCATTAGCAGGGATGATCATACCCTCCCTCACAGGGGACCCAATACTCAGCTAGGAATGATGATATAATTGATTCCCCCCAGCAACCATACACCAACAAGGGAAAGGGAAATCAATATTCCCTCTCCCCCGCACAAAACCCACCCCAAAAAAACAATGCATTGGTGAACTTTGTGTAACCTTCTCAGGCTCATCCGCGCTAGTCCTATGACCAGGAGAATCGTAATAATCCTCCTAATTCTACAAGGAAATATCTTAAGAATAAACAAAAGGGAGATTCTATAAAACAGGGTAGTAACCAACGACGCCTCCCCCCCCCTGCGATCTCAATCTGGGGTAAACCCCAACTGAAATCAAAACCAGGAGTCAACCAAAAACTCCCAAGGGTAGAACAAGAGGTCCACTCAGACAAACCATTATTGTGCCATATGTTCTGAGTACCGCCATTACACTCATAAATATCTTGAAATGCCCTAAACTAAAACAAATTTAGGGTAACTGTGGACAAGGGGGACCTACACAACAGACCATTGTAATGTAGGAGCCCTTCCCCCACAAAGGAGTGGTTAATACCCAACAACAAAAAACACCCCAAAATGATTTCGGGAATGGTAGCCATGAAATTTACATGATTGATGAAGAAATTTTCTTTGAGACAAGGAATCAAAACTATGACGCTCCCCGAGACACTAACCTGTCATTGGAAAGCACGAGTGCACCTACCGCACCATTGATCATATCCAAAATACTTATCGATCCCCTTCCAAATATGGCAAAGGGTCTGACTAGGAAAGTAGGACACCACTCAAAATATACCCATAATTATAGCATCGTGGATGATTTAACATAATCTCCTACTGCCATGTCAGCCTTAGAGGTCCTACAATCGTGCCCGAAATAGTGGAAAGCCTTACTATCCACATTAGGTGCAATCAACCCTTCCAATTCGCACCTAATGGATTTTGACTTAGACAAAGCCACCCCCTAGGCTTCCTTCATTGGTCACCTTTCAGATACCAGTGTTAGTCGAAAATATCACCATAGATTGATGTATCTTTGAGAAGGTGAATCTACATGCATCATGTCCAAATCTATTTGGTAGAAGTTGGGATCACCTGAACTAAAGCCATGTGACATCATGCTCAGAGCATACGATGGTCGACCTTCTGCTCCCATATGTCTTTATCAAAATGTCCCTATTAAATTTGCCAGAAAAATGGTACTCATAGACATCAAAGTCTTGGATGCTTAGCTTCACTACAATATACTCCTTGGGTGCAGTTATATGTATTCCATGACTGTCATAGCCTCCTCCCATTTTTGGGTGATGATGTTCCCCCACGAGGATAGAATCATCACCATTGACCAACTAACATACTATGATGAAAAACCCATGACGACTATCGATGTCATTCTACCTTACCTAGACACGACTGTGGAGTCACTCATGTAGTACCAAGAATATGTCTGAGGTCAATTCAAACCATCATCAATCCTAGGATCATTCCTAGGATATATCTTGTCATACCAGTGGTAGTCCCACACATCACAGGTGCATTGGTGTGCATGATGATATCATCAAACACCGAGACCAGCCCGAATATGGAGACCAGTAGTATGGAAACCAAATCTTCGAACACAGCTTTCCTACCCCACACAATCACCCAAATCACATTTTTATACCCCCAAACTAGTTTTGTGTCAAAACAAGTCATGGTAACTATCACATTTCCAAATATGGCTCTCGCAATACGTGTGTGATAATTGGTCCCCAAAAAAATGCTAGCAAGTCCTAGCATCAGTTCTACAGGTTTAATCCCTATCACCCCTCAGGAAGAAACAATGGTTAAAGAAACGACCACAGCAACACCAGCCAAAACGACAAAGAAAAACAATAAAAAGGGGAAGAAAATTGAAAACGCCAAAATATCTAGGGCATTGCAACATTTTGCATTATGTGATACCGTAAGCCATCCTACTAACATTTTCCCAAATCTAGACAAATTAAAACATCTTCTAAGCACCCAAATAAATGTTGTGCCCCAAACTTCCCATAAAAAGGAACATGCCACAAAAAATGAAGGGAAATAATTGTGCACCGATCAGGCCTGTGCAATCTACAACAGTTATTTCCATTACATTCATCAGTGCCCAAAGATGCCATGATATAGTGACACCTTGCAAGCCCTAGATAAATCAGAAAAATAGGATCCATCAAATCCACCCATGTAGATGGGTCATCGCCGCATGGCAGTTTTACACAAAGATAGATTCATCATTTATCAAGTGACACCTACAGGCTAGGCCTGCTAATATCCTATACCTTACGTGTTCTGAGTGGGTGCGTCGAGTATGGATGATTTTTGAAACTGTTGAGTAGGGGACTGAAGTTACTTCCTTTATTGTAGACATAATCCTTGAAGCATGCCGTGAAATCCATCATTTTACACTGCCAACTCCCATTCTACACTTCACCCATCCTTATCGATCAAATAAATAAATAAATAAAAATTATGGTTCTTCCAAACTTAATGAATTAACAAACGATGTTCACTTGGGCATGTAAAACATGGATTAGCATTATGTTATCCTAACAAGTAATCCTCTACGCCATGCAAGATAACCTCAGAGGAAAGTTCCTTTCCTCACGAGCTTCACGTGCCTCTCCCTTCATCGCTTGCGTGATCAAGGCACAAAAGGGGCAGGTAATCCGTACAAGACTCATTTAAACTGACTCCCTCATACAAAAATAAAAATAAAATAAAATGCAGGACATTGAGGGCCCTACCTGACATTTACGGCGCGAATCCCAGGTATTCAGGTTGACTGCAATGACACAAATGAACTGAAATGAGCCATATTGACCCATATATTGCCCTTTTCTCATATTTCAATAGTCCATAACTGAAGCTCAGAATGCCTAATTCCAAAAATAAAAGAAACACAGTGATCAACACATCATCATGTCCAAACTAGGCTTCACACATCCATGCCTCAGGAAAATCATTTTTTCAGCTGTGATAGGTACGCACTCTCTTATCTCTTTCCATTTATAATTAATTTCAATATGTTTGAATATAAAATATGCTTTCACTTGGGGTATTTATTGCAGGTATGACAAGCATGACAAACTACCTTTTACCCCAGCCACTTAAGGTACAAGAGTAGGTATCAATCTATCCCCAACATGATAGCCTCCCTAAAGAAGCTTTTCATATCCTAGCATCATTTCTCTAAATGAATCAACCATAAGTTCCAGTCACTCGACCATGTTTATCATCACCTCACCATTTCACATGAAAAACATTCTTGTCGGTCTGTAGAGCCTCACCCTCCATGGCATCTATCAATCAAGTAGACCATACATCAAAAATATGGAGCCATGGCCATAGCATCCAAGTTTTGGAAGGACTTAATTTTCATTCATCCAACATACATCAAGAAAAATTTTAACCACATCACGATAAAGACCCTTTCCCAGACTATAATTCTCATAAGCAGATCGAATATGTATCACCGTGTCTCACATTTGGCATACCACACCCCCATCATCATAGCCTAGCTGCGACACTTTTCATCCACTTCAGCACCCTCTCACTGAGACCAGCCAATGGGGCCCCAAAAATCAGAAAAAAAAACCCTCCTCTCAACATAAGTGAGTGATCATTTTCATGTTTATTAGGGAACTCATCTCAGTGCTTGTATATCCAAACCCATTCTATATTTTTTTGCAAGTGTAGAAAGTTTTTTTTAAGGAGAACACCCCCACCCATCCATCCACGTTTATCACCTGGTAACAATCCCTAATCACCCTCAATCAGAGCTTCAAATTCTTTACCCAACACCACCATGACACTCATAAAAACTAGATACCCACCCTAGATGTCCTACCGACCCTAGGTATTTCCTCACCGGAAATTGTTATGACTGTCATCGCTTGCATTTACAAGCTCCAACCTTGGCCCATTGAACTCCCATCATCAATTACATCCATTTATCGTCATAATTCCTAATTTAAACTATCAAACCCCACCTTCTACAGCAGAGACCCTGGCCCCTTGCATCAGTACTTCTCTCAGTCGATTGAGGCTTCTTTGTTATCGACTTCAAGAACCATCTTCCAAGAAGGAGGCAATACATTGGATAACTCCTCACCTCAATAGGGGCATTATCGGATGGCACTATGGGAGTCATCATTGCCCATTGATGTCATTGATAATCCTGACAATTCACTCCAACATAAGCTTTCATGTCAAGATGGTATCGTACTTCACTGTCATTTCACTCTATCATAATTTTTCAAAGGCTTGTGCCATGATAAGCATCACTTTCAGTCAGGAACCCATGCATACAATGAGAATTTACTCTAAAATCATTTCATGCCAAGATTATGCATGTGGGCACCACATTAAACCTATTGTCAAAGAAACAAGACCCTGAGGATGTAAGTAATTGTCTTCATCAACCAAATAGCAGGTCACTGCCACACAAGTGACACAAACAGAACCTCTATCTTTCAGATAAGGTTTAGAGAGTAGATTTTTTGACCATGTAGCATACTTATTTGAGAAAAGACAATTTTCCTTTACTTATTTTCCTATCTTTGCTAACTCCAAATGTAAATGATATATATGGTGAAAATGATAGCTTTTTCATCTTATTTCATCACATGATTGGACATTGTGGTGGCGAAACAAAAGAGACTTAGACCCACCCCTAGATGAAGTTGTGATGAATTACCTAAGACCATATATGATTGATGGACGACATGACCTCTAAAATGATTATTACCATGAAAGGAGTGAATGAAGTAACATTTCAGACCTTGACACATTCAATAAACAAAAAGTGACTTGAAACATGAAATTTTGACCTACGACCACTACCAAGTAAATCCGAAAAGAGTATTTTTTATCACTGAATATTAAGACACTAACATTGGATCCAGCTAGGGATGGAAGCTAATTTAGTAGGTGTGAAGAACATCGTAGACCAAGTAGCTTCATCCATTGGGCAATGGAGTCACTCCAACTACAATTCTCAAACTGACTCAAACCAAACTGAAAGATAAACTGTACATCATCAACTGCAAACTCTACTAGAAACTGACATTGAAAAATATGTTCATAGTGTTGAGCTTATTCATCACACCTTACCTACTCTAACTAATCCATAAATCACTTTATCAATTGAATTTGAAGATCCAATGTAGCCAATCAAGTAAATGATTACCTGAGTAATGCTTGCATTCACCTCCACTAGGCATAAATAAAGATTGAGTAAATGGAAACTCAAAATGAAATCTAAGCCTACAACCCATGTTGGTGAACAAAACAAACTCCACCTTTTCTAATGCTTGCAAAACAATTCCAAAGGGGACTTGAAAATTATGAAACCTTACGTCTTGTTTATCAACAAAAAAAAGGGAGGTGATTTCAGATATAATGGATGATTGTTCTTGTTAATTTGGTTGATCATTCTTAAATAAAAATGTAGCAATTTTATCTTCCATATCATCCAGATCAGAGACAAGATTTGTATGTTCTTGCAGATCTTCAATTGAGGTAGGAAAATCAACATCAACACAAATATCTACAAGTGGATTTTCATGTATATGACAAATAAAATTGTCTTGGATTTGAAACAATTCTATATATTGATCATTTTATGGTTTTTGAACATGTTCATCATACTCAAGACAAAATAATTTTTTTACATTTTATTTAACCTCAACGGATAAATCATGGCTCTCTATCATTTATATACAAGAAAACTCAAAATTATGATCTGCGAATATTTCTTCCTGAATTAAAAACTCAGAAGAGGAAAGAGATGAATGGTAGATGGCCATAACATCTTAATATATATCTTGATCGCTTGAAGAGTGGAAATACTACTGCAAATTATCATCAACTTCAGAATATGGAAGATCAATGCCATCCTTTGAAGAATTATGTTCAAGGTTGTTGTCATCCAGGGTAGAATCTATGATCTTATTATGGCGGTGAAAAGGGGTTTCATTCAAAGAATTCAAGAGTTCATCAACCATAAACTCTTCATCACCATAAGCACTTTCTATCTCTTGAATAAATTCTCAAAATTATCACAATGATCCTCAATAAAAAGAAAATAAGGATAGGTTTCTCTATATTTCTCAAAAAATATTGAGTGAAAATACTTGAGAGAATAAATACACCTAGGAGGCAAGCTTTCATACCAAAACCATTATTTTTCTTCTAATGTGATTATGATCATATTCATTAAACAATATTCATGAAAATTAATCTTCATCTTACACACATGCATATGAAATATTATTAAATGAAGTGTAGCCTCATGACCTTTTCTATCTCTGAATTTTGGCAAGTATGTTTTCCCATATACCCGAGGCATACGATTTTGAAAGGTTGGAACATGATCTATATGCATATGATAATAGCCTCTTGTAGTTAAATCCATCTAGAAACCAGTGACATCACCAATAAGTTCTTCAAGCTACCTTTTTTTTGAACAATGGATATTCCATGAAAACTCCAAACTTTTGGATTCTTCGACACTAGAGTCACGAGGTGAAATATGCACAAAATTTCTTGTGCCTAGCCATTTTTCACCATCAACAATTAGAGCTAATATTTTTCATTCTTTCCTGGGAAATATTCAACTTTCTCTCCCCGAAAACGATGCCAAAAATTTTATCACTCCCCCCCCCACCTCCGTGCTTCCCAAGGCTGAGAATGGAGCTGAAGGAAGGTAACCACAAACCAACCTTTAGGTGAGGTAGGTATCCCTACCACAACCATAGACGACTCTCTCAATGTCACTTTATAGCCAATGAGATGACTCAATATATTGATCTTAGGCTAGTTATGATGTTCAGTAGATTAGGGTTTTTTCTTGTTTGAAGTTTTGATGGATAGGAATGATAGTTACAGAACTAGATCTAGGGTTTAGGTCAGATTTCAAAGGATAGATTATAGAGGCAAGGATGAGGTCATGTAGGTAATCTTAGAAAAAAGCTTAATTTTTCATTGTGTATAAGGTGAACAGAGAGAGAGCTAGAATGGGAATTAAAATGAATTCATTCATCGAAAGAGAAAACACATGTTCATGTAAATATTATAAAAATGGAGCATGAAAAAAATGTTTTCTTTATATAAACGGATAAGATTAACATCAAGAAGCATATATGTAAAATATGGATAAAATAATGTTGAACATGATAATTTTACATAGGAAAAAAATTCTCAAATGCATACCTCTAGAGTCTCAACATTATGTCTACAACACTATCATTTCATTCAGAAAAGCAAGTGTACAATATCTCCACCGCAAATAACAACTATCCAACCTCTAGAAACTTGGCTTGAGTATCCAATAAATATATAAAATAGAAGTGTTTACACCTCATTGGGTTGAAATATGATCCAAAACACTTCATAAATGCACCCTATGAGTCATTTCCTAATTTCTAGGAAAGTTAGAAACCACTTCTTGAAATTTAGCTAGTAACTAGGAGTTCATATATCTTTGATTAATTACATCATTCCTCGATAAAAAGAGTAAAAAAGAAACTCTTACACCCAAAATACACCTAACGGGACAAATAAACCTCTAATTTTTAATATTTTTTGAGTTGACAATTGTCCAAGGGAATCCAATGACAGAACCGTCACGCCTCCATCAGAAGTGTTGCGCCTCCGAACTGAAATGTCGCACCACTTTGGAGCTGATTTTGACTAACTTTAAATCACTAATTTTCAGATCTAAGAGTTAGGCTAGCTATCCATGTGTATCTTCTTTCCATTTCACCCTCAAAAGTGAGAAAATACACACCGCGCGTCCTTCAAAAATTGATTTTCCAAACCTCACTCCATAAGCACTGCGCACATGTAAAAAATGTTGCAGAAGCATGAAAAAAATGATTTTTTTTGGATTTTTCTTCAAAACCAGAAGGTGACATGCAAACCTAAGGTCATATCTGTGATTTAGAGATGAGAAAAAATCCAACCATATAGATTTTTCCACATTTGGATGATCTCAGGAAAAGCATCGCGCCGTTGCGCGACACTTCTCCAACGACCAAATTTCCATAATTTTCAAATTTTTTTGCAAAAATAGGGCTTAACGATGGCTCAATATCTCTCTAACCATAAATTTTTTCACAAAAATGAGAGAGGTGTTTATTATTTGGAATTTTATTAACAAAAACCTCCTCCCGTTTTCAAACAATTTCCCATTTTCTCAAAATCCAAGTTTGTAGTTGATCACTAAACATTTGCAGAATCGTAGCACACTCTCAATAGAAGCATCACTTCTACTTTGAGAAGGATTTTTTAGGTCTTCCCGAGGATTTTTGGGATGAAATTGGTATGGTTGGAAATCATAGGATTTCTGATACAAAATGGAGTCATCAAGCACTGCAAAACCCTACTCCCAACCGTTTCAACATTGACTTGAATACAACTTGTCCAAAAGTGCAGAAAATGACCTTGAGCAACGGTATTTTGGGAATTTCTCTCAAAAAATAACACCTGTACATAGACAGAAGGAGGTTTTTTCTCTTTAGTATATTTTTGAAAACAACCTCTTTTAATTTTGTAAAATTCATCTCCTTTACTTAAGACACTTATTTTTAAGAAAAACTTTCCCCCTATGCAATGTAAACCCTAGCTTGATCACAAAACTCTGAAAATGATGCCATGGGCCTGAGTTGGCTCAAACCTGGAATTATGACCTCCTTTATGGAACCTCTTCTCACCCTTCATGTTTATTTTTGGCAAGGAAAACCCTATCTTGATGTAGTGGATAGGGAAGGTGGAAAATTAGGAAAATAGGCGATAGTGGTAGAGTGGTTTTAGGGACAAAAATGGGATGGAAAGAAGTTATAGAAATTCAAAAAAATGGGGAGGTAGGGTTATGAGTTGGCTAAAATATGCAAGTGAAATTTTTGGAAATGGGCATGTGAAAGGTGCCCAAAAGGTGAAAACACGGGTTTTTCCTAGTTTCCCTACAAAAACGTAGTGAAAAGTAGGGTTTGAGTGAAAATGGTGGCAAGGAAGGGTATGAGTGATAGGAAGTGTTTGGATAAGGTATATGGATGATGTATGAAGGTTTTCAGATATTGAAATTAGGGTTTTTCGAACTGAAACTAGTCAAGCATGGAGGAAACCAAAAACGTACTGAAGAAAACCCCAAGGAGGGAATCCACCCTTTCAGAAGAATTTGACTTGAATGAGGTATGAAAAGCATTCAATTAATGTTTTGAGGGCCTTGGAACCTTTTTGCAAGATTATTTAACCCTTGAATGGATTTTTTGAAGTTTAGAACCAAAAGTGTACCAAATTGCCAATCTTTGGATGGTTGTGGAGAGTTGTGAGCATGAGAGAGCAACTCTTTTGAACATGTAGCATACTTCTTTGAGAAAATAAAAATTTCATTTACTTATTTTCCTATCTTTTATAAATCCTAATGTAAGTGATATGTGTGGTGAAGATGACAACTTGTTTGCCTTCTTTCATTACATTATTGGACATTGTGGTGGCGAAACAAAAGAGACTTAGACCCTGATCTAGATGAAGTTGTGATGAATTACCTAAGACCCTATATGAAATGACCTCTAAAATGATGATGACCATAAATAGAGTGAAGGGAGTAGCTCTTAGGTCCCTATAATACTATTATAACCCCTCATTGTTTTCAGTGTAGACCCTTTATTATTATTTTTATACCCTGTAGTCCCCATATTTCTATTATTGTGCCCCATAATAGCACACTATTGTTATTGTTTTGCCCTCTGATTATTATTGTTAGGTCGACTAGGAATATATTGTAACCCCATGGACTCCTATATATAGAAAGGCAGTTTTGTCATTTGTATCATCCAACAATTTTTCATTTATGTAATGTAAAGGAGGTTTCCCCCTTGAAGTGGGTTATTTCTAAGGCATTGATCTCTCTTTTCTTCTATTTTTGGAGCTAGTTCATAACGTTTGGTATCATAGATTTGGATTCTAGGGTTTCACTGCTCCAAAATGGTCATCGTGGAATTTTCACTATAAGTTTTTTTTCTACGAATGTTCAGAAGCTAGAAGTTTTACCACGAGAATCTAAAATCCCGAGGAGCTTTGTGTAAGAATTTCAGATCTTGGTTCGCAACATTTTCAGAGATATGATCTATGGAAGTTAGGGTTTTTGCAATCTCTTGAATTTCATGTAAAATAGGTGACCTTAGAAAAATCATTAGAACTATCTCTCTAAGCATCAGATTGTAATTCTATAAAAATTGGATGAAAGTACACAGATTTTAGTTTTGCGTATATTGATTTCAGAGCCGAAGGAGTAAATATTGATACGTGGCATGCCATACAAGTTTTCTCTACTGAAGCAGTCCATAATTAGGCCATTGTGGGAGATTGAGAATAAATTTTCCATGAAGAATCCAAATCAGGTAAGACATGTGGCATTGAAAAGAGGAATAAGAGGGATACTATAGAACTGAATTTCAGGTATTGAAGATTTGAATCCACAGAGATAATTCAGGTGAAATATCGACCTCCTAAAAAGAAAGAAAAAGGTGTGTTTTGTTTTAAACAAATTGCATAACCTTGATTTAAAAAATCAGTTTGAAGTGATTCCAAGGGAATATTGAAGCATTGTTATCAGTATTGGATTCTATAATTCTTCCAAAAAATAATTATACACCCATTAATCCATCAGAAAGCTCTATTATGACACATAAAGAGGAAAAATTTTAGTATGATATATCAAAATTATGGTACAAAGCGCAACAAATTTTGGTCTTACAAAGAGAAAATAAAGATGACATAGAGGGTTTAAAAGTAGAAATGAAGGATATGTTGGATAGTTTGAAGGAACAAATGAAATCTAATATGGATGATAAAGTAGTGGAAGATCACATCGAGCATCAAAAACAAGTTCTCAAACTCTCAAAGGATAACCTAAATTTGGCGTTGAATTGAATGAAACAATAGAAAGATCAACATCGCAAAAAAATAAGTTATGAACTAGTCATAGAAACAAGAACTCTACAACTACGAAATTGATCAATTTTAGAGTATCTCAGCAAGTGGAAGAACTTAGCTGTTGAATATTCCACATGGGAGGATGAGAATTTTATATAGAAGAATCCATAAATAATCAAGCATTGAAGACAACATTTGTTTGAAGGAGATGGGAATGTTAGGTCCCTATAATACTAGTATAACCCCTTACTATTGTTAGTGTAGCCCCCTTATTGTTATTATTGTACCATTTAGTTCCCATATTTCTATTATTGTGCCCCATAATAGAACATTATTGTTATTGTTGTGTCCTTTCATTATTATTGTTAGGTCAGATAGGATTATATTGTGACCCCATGGACTCCCATATATAGAAAGGAGGTTTTTTCATTTGTATCATCCAATAATTGTTCATTTTTGTAATGTAAATTAGGTTTCCCCCTCGAAGTGGCTTATTTCTAAGGCATTGTTATCTCTTTTCTTCTATTTTTGGACTTGGTTTCAAAACAATATAATTTCAGACCTAACCACATTTAGTGAACAAAATTTTATCTGAAAACTATCTTGAAACATGAAATTTTGACCTAGGACCACTACCAAGTAAGTTTGAAAATATTATTTTTTATCACTAAACATTAAGACACTAACATTGGCTCCAGTAGGGGATGGAAACTCCTTCTAGAGGTATCAAGAACACCGTAGACCATGCAGCCTCATACATTGAGGAATGGAGTAATTGCAGCTACAATCCTCATACTAACTATAATAAAACTGAAAGATGAATTGTACATCATCAACTGCAAACGCTATTGGAAACTGACACTGAAAAATATGCTCATAATTTTGATCTAATTCATCAGACATTACCTACTCTAACTTATCCATAACTCATGTTAGGTCCCTATATTACTATTTCAGTCCCTTATTGTTATTAGTGTAGTCCCCTTATTGTTATTGTTGCACCCTCATAACCCCAATATTGTTATTATTATGCCCTTGCATTATTATTGTTAGGTTGGCTAGGATTATATTGTAGCCCCATGGACTCCTATATATAGAAGGAGGTTTTGGTCATTTGTATCATCCAATAATTTTTAATTTATGTAATGTATTGGAGGTTTCCCTCTAGAAGTGGCTAATTTCTAAGGCGTTGATCTCTCTTTTATTCTATTTTTGGATTTGGTTTCATAACATTTGGAATCAGAGCTTTGGATTCTAGGATTTCGCTGCTCCAAGCAGGTCATCATGGCATTTTAGATATAACATTTTTTCTATGAATGTTCAAAAACATAAATTTTTACAAAGAGAAGCCGAAATCCTGAGGAACGTTGTGGAACAATTTTATATCTTGGTTCGCAATATTTTCAGAGATATGAACTGTGAAATTTAGGGATTTTTGCAGGCTTGTGAATTTAACCTAAATAGTTCATTGTGGGATTTTTTCTATAAGATTGTTTCTATGAGGATTCAGAAGCTAAAACATATACATAGTAAAGCCTCAATCCTAAGGAATGTCATGGAAAATTTTCAAAGCTTGATTTGCAATATTTTCGGAGATAGGGCTTGTGGAAGTTATGGATTTTTCAGGCTCCTGAATTTCATCTCAAAGAGGTGACTATGGGAAAATCTTCATAAATCTCTCTAAACATTGGATTGGAATTCTGTAAAAAGTGGCTGCATTTACTAGGACTGTAGTTTCTTGCATATCAATTTTAGAGTCGAAGGAGGAAACAAAGAGAAGTGGCATGTCGTACAAGGTCGCTCTACTAAACAATTCCATAATTAGGTCATTGTGAGAGATTTTTCATAACTTTGTCCTAAAGAATCCAAATTAGGTTATGTTAGAGTCAGCCTTTGCAGCCTTCCTCCAGTGATCAAACATGCTCTTACAAAGTGATTTTAAGGTGTCAAGGTCAAATTTTGTCATTTCAATGAGTCTTCAAGCAAAATTTGGTCACTAGGCATTAGGTCTAGGGTTTGTTTTCACTCCTTCCAAAATCGTCCAAATGTCGGTCCATGTCACCATTCAGCTGAGTGTACCATCATTCAGAGGGTTTTCATCATAATTTCAAGTTCCATTGGGTCATTTTACATCTTGTTCATGCTTCAGTTGTGCCTTGGTAAGGTCCATTTCCCTCTCCTAGGGTTTTGGAGGTAATTTCTCTTGGACGGTCAAATCATTGGAAAAACTTGTATCCTGATGTTCACACACCCTCCCCTATCCTTAATATACCTTATTAAACACTTCCCATCACTGAGATCCCCCAAATTCCTCATTTTTCCACAAACCCTAGTTTCTTGCCACAACTTGGCAATTTTCTAGGCTAGGCCTGTGTTTTGCCCTTTTGGACCTCTTCCCCTCACTCAATCTCTAAGATTCCACTTTCCCCTACTTCCTAACATTCTCCCCTACTTCTCAAAATTTCCCCAAGAATTTAGAAGCCCCTTATCCCCTTCATTTCGCTTCATTTCGACAAAATTCCTTGTTTCACACATCGGGGTAAGTTTCACTCAAAAGATGTTTCAGAGACATAAAAGATGAATTTTGGAAACCTGAGAGAGGTTTTTGTCCACAACATCCCAAGGAAGAAAAACCTCCTTCATTTTTTACACAGGTATAATGGTTTTCGAGAAATGTCAAAAATACCGTTGCCTCAGGAGAATTGAATGCACCTCTGAAGTGACCTTGGGAAAATCACGTTTTATCCTAGAATTTTTGGCCAACTTACTTTCTTGATGAGTCAAATGATAACTAGACACAAAGAGCTTTCCAATGAGCTATCATGAGCTCAATTTGGAGTTGAGGAAGACCTTCAAAAGTTGACTGCAACAGCGCTCTGCCTTGAGGCAGCCTCATTCTGCTCATTTTGACTAGTGTTGGGAGATTTGGTTTTTGACAGGGTAAATGAAATCCAAATTGCATAATTCCACTTGTGTTGGAAATTAGACTCCAAGATCTTTCCAACGACATATCACACGCCCGATTTGGACACCGGGAAGGCCTCCAAACGCTTCCTGCAAAATGCACTATGTGGCAAGAGGCATGCGACCCACTTGAAGTGGATGCGACCCACTTGAAGTGGTTGCGACCCACTTAAATCAGAACCCAGAAACTTCATTTTTTGCGCCCAGATTCGATTCTAATCGACTCCAAAAGCTTCCAAACAGGTTTTAATAATTGTTCAATGGATTTTTAGCATGATTATGATATTATTGATGTTGGGCAATAAGCCATGCTTGGAGAGAATCCTACATTTACATGCACATTAATTCCTCAAGGGTTTTGAAAATATATGGACAGTTTGTGAAGGTTTGAAAAATTTTGTGAATGATAGAGATGCTCATGCCCTAGCATGTATACACGATCCTCACGCCCTCAGTTATCATCTTATCACTGCTATTATGCTCTCTCATATTGTTGCACAGTTTTATGTTGACTAGTACAAAGCCTCTTTCACCATACCACTGTTGTCATCATCATTCGACTACCACTGTCATGTTCATTTTGTCTTTCATATGGTCTTTGCAAAGATGGTCCTATTCTACATTACATAAAACACAATCCTTTGACATATTTTTGGCCATTATTAAAACTTGACTACACATTTGCATTTGGTAGTCATTTGTCAAACCTACTTGCAATCTGAACACAGAGATAGTGTTTATGCCATTAGAAAAAATCCATCCCTATGATGATTTTGGTATTCCATTGCTACTTGGGTATATGGGTGATATCTGTTGGGTTTTGAAAATACATTAAAACTTTGCCTTCACTGCACCTATATGAGCATCCATATTGCAAATATCTTGTTCAAAGCCATGTCAGAGACGGATTCAGTTTTTGAGCAAGGATATGAGCAGGACAGTGACTCAACCGTTGAGGTTGATGTACTGAGATGGAGCATAGCAGTGCGCCAGTAGTGGTAACATATCAGAGAGGCCATAGAGCTTTGTTTGCAGCATCACGACGAGTACTATCTCCACATGGGGTGGAAGGGGTCTCGTTGACTTCATCAGCAGCGCGAGTACTATCTCCACATGGCGTGGAAGGGGTCTCGCCTTCTTCATCAGCATAGGTACATTCATAGGATAATGATAGAGACAAAGACATTCTTCGTCACATGAAAGGCCATTATTGGGCTCGCATGCATGTCTGCAAAGCGAGAATGAAGATTCTGAAGAGGAGGTTGAGCGAAGCACTAAAACGGCGGAAAAGGCCTAATCCACTTCGGATTTTGGCTGAGGCTTCGTTTACTGGGCATGATACATGATGGAGGATCTTCGCTCCGAATTTGAGCAAATTTGGACAAAATTTTGTCATTTTGAAATTTTTTGGTCTAAAAACAGGTTTTTCAGTTAAGTGGGTCTCGCACTCATATGCTCACTTTTTTTTGGGACACTTGCTGAAGGAAATTTTTGCATTTTTGGATTTTTCATGATAATTTATACATCCTCAGACATTACCTAAGCATTTCATCAGATTCTGGATGGTCAAAAAGCTAAAAAACACCATAAAAACCACCTTGCTGCCACCTTTTGCACCAGCAGGAAGTACTTCTGGGAGAAAGAAGTTTTGGAGGGTCAAATGAGGTCCAAATTGGAAAATTCCACTTGGGTTGGATAGCCAACATCCAGGGCTTTCCAACGAGCTATCATGAGCTCAATTTGGAGGCCGGGAAGTACTTCAAAATCAGGCTGAAAGTAATGCGACCCACTTGGCTCAAATGCGACCCACTTAAATTTTTGGTTGAATTTTCAACTCCCAGCTCAGATTTTCGGCCAGTTTGGACCAGTTTTTCTTGTGGATGAAATTTTTGGGTTTTCATGATGTAAATTTATGTTTGGCATGTAAATTTGGCTTGTTTTTATCTATTCTAGAAGATTCACTCTCAAAAAAGTAAAAATCATGTAAATGGATCAGTTCCCACTCTTTTAGAGGCAAGTTGTTAGCTGCCTAGATTGTAGTTCCATGATTAGAATTTGTTGAAACTGATCCCTGAAGGAGGACTTCGACCACTAGAGGTGGGGGAAGGGGTTAGGATGCTCTATATGATGTAATTTCTCAATCATTTTCAGAGGTTGGAGAGGTTGGACTCTTGGGAGACTTTTGGCACCATTGTACATATTTTTTCATATTTTGGCTAAGGAAAGATCAGAGATTTTGCGGCACTTGTTGGGATCCTTGTGGTGTTCTGTTCTTGATGGTGTTTTCTCTTTGTTTACTGTAAGTTTCTTCATGTTTAAATGTATGCCATCCTTTCATATGCTTCTGAACTAAATTGAATGAGTAAATGAGGTTGAATCCATTGTTTACAGTGCTCTGCCTTTGAATTCAGTTAGTTCTATATGTTTTCGACTGTTTGGAGAGGATCCAAGTTCTTCTTTGCCCTTTTCAGCTCCTCGTCGGTCTAATCTGTCCATATATCCAATCAAAAGCATCAAGACATTCACCTACCTCGCCCCAACTCGAAATCTGCAAAGGTCTGACCTTATCCCCGGACCCAAAATCTGTTTTCCCATTTCTCCAGCGAAAACCCAAAAACCAAAAAAATCAAACATACCTATCTCTTTACTAGCCTAAAATCAGTTCCTATTGTAAGTCATCTCGCATCCTATTGCTCATTTTATCGAGATTGACGGAGAGAGCCCTCTCCTGTCCTCGTAGGGCTAGCTACGAGGCTGAGCGTGGTTTGATGTAGCCTTGAGTTTTACTTCATTTCAGCCTGAGGTAGATTTGAGCGCTAACAGGTTAGACCTATGGAATTTGAAAGAAGATTCAGAGGGCTACTGTAGGGCCGAATTTCAAATATTTAAGATCCTAAATCACAGAGATAATTTAGTTTCCATATTGAGCTCCTCAAAAGAAAGAAAAAGGTGTGTCTTTTTTTGAATTACATAAGTCTCGTTTGAAACAAAATAGTTTGAATTTATTCCAAGGACATATTGAAAAATAGATATCAATATTGGGTTCTAAAATTCCCCCGAAAAATAATTCGACACCCATTAAGCCTTCATAAGGCTCTACTATGACTCATGAAGATGAAGAAATTCAACATGAGATATCAAAATTACAAGAGCAAGTGCATCAAATTTTGCTATCGCAAAGAGAAACAAAATATGAAATGGAAGTTTCGAAGAAAGGTGTGGAAACTAAGATGGATGGTTTGAAGAAAGGCATGGAAGCTAATATGAATTGTTTGGAAGCTAATATGGATGGCATGGAAGTTGGCATGGAAGCTAAGATGGGTGACATGAAAGCTAAGATCAATGAAAAAATGAAAGACAACATGGAAAACATGAAGAATGATCTAAAAGTAGACATTGAAGGTTTGGAAAAGTTGATACAAGAAATTTTTCCTAATGGCGAAAAGATAGTAGAGGAAACTCATGATGAGAAAAAAATAAATTTTAATCGTCATTTCATAAAATCTAATGTTGGATGGAAGAACCACCATAATCCATAGATGGATATTAGGAAGTTTGATGGCAAGGATCATGTAACATGAATACTATATATGGAGCAATATTTTGATCTCAATAATGTGCAAAACACACAAAAGGTACGCATTGAAACTTTACATTTAGAACAAAATACATCTTTATGGTAGCGATTTCTATGTTCCCGTAAAAAAATTGTCACTTGGTCAATTTTTATGGAGGAAATTCTAGCACATTATAAGGATACAAAAAGCGATACATTCTTTAGCCAATTGATAAATCTCAAACAAAAGGGTTGAGTGGTGGAGCACATTTAGGATTTCCAAAAATTGAATATAAGGGTAATTTATATTTGAGAGGAACAAAAGATTGGCGTCATCATAGGGACTTTAAAGGATAACATCCAACATGAAGTTCGTGTTTGGGGACCTGATTCATTGGAAAAGGAATTCAGGTTGGAAGAAAATTTTAATGTAAAATTATGGCGACAAGGAAGCCTACCACTCACATATATAAATATGGAATTGTTACTACTCCTAGACTTACACAATCTACAAGGTTGACACCACAAAAATTGGAAGGAAAAAGAGAAAAAGGGCTTTGCTACAGTTGTGATAGAAAATACACTAAAGGTCATAAGTGTGCTGAGAATAAAGTATTTTACATAGATTGTGAAGAGGAAGAATAAAATGAATAAGAATCTTCAAAATAAGAGAATATACACCAGGAACCATCCCTAGAAGAGGAAGAAATGAGTCTAACCATATCGTGTAATGCATTAGCAGGAATTACCACTCCTCAAACTCTCAACATAGAAGGACATATCAAGAAGAAAAAGGTAATAGTGTTGATTGATTTGGGCAGTACCCATAATTTTATTCATTGTAAGGTAGCCAAGGAATTGAATTATTTCCTATACCTAGCACCATAATATCAAGTGATGGTTTCAAATGGAGGAAATATAAATTACTCTATAAAATTCCATAATATCAAGATAACCATCGGGGAATACGTATAGAACAGTCCAATTCTCTCCATTTCAATGGGAGGTGCTGATGTTGTACTAGGAGTACAATGGTTACAATCTTTGGGGATGGTAGCTTTTAATTTTCAAAAAAATTTCTTGAATTTTTTTTTTAGAAGGAAAGCAAGTCGAATTATGGGGTATTTTAGGGAATCGTGGAAAGATAAAAATCTCTAATGTCATGAAAAATATTCTGAAGAAAGAACAACGAGGTGTAATTGCACAATTATGCTCACTAGAAGTTCCAAGATCAAAATCATCTATTTCTGTAGATCTCCAAAAAATCTTAGACAATCATTCCAAGGTGTTTGAAACTCCCAAAGGACTCCCACCTATTCATGATCATGATCATGCTATTCATTTGATTCCAGGAAGTGTTCCTCCAAACATCAGGCCTTATATATATCCTTATGTCCAAAAGAGAGAAATTGAACATATGCCATTGCAGAAATGTTAGAGGCTTGTATAGTTCAACTTAGTCAAAGTTATTTCTCTACTCAAGTAGTATTGGTGCAAAAGAAGGATGGATAATGGCTCATGTGTCCAGATTATAGGGAGCTCAATAAGCTCACCATTAAAGATAAATTTCCCATTCCTGTGATTGATGAATTATTGGATGAACTACATGGAGAAATTTATTTTACCAAGTTGGATCTGCGTACAGGATATCATCAAATTAGAATGAAGACTAAAGATATTCCGAAAATAGCAATTCAAACTCATGAGGGTCATTATGAATTTCTGGTCATGCCCTTTTGGCCTTACCAATGCACCTTCTACATTTCAAGGGTTGATGAATTCCATTTTAAAACCCTTCCTTAGAAAATTTGTGCTAGTATTTTTTGATGATATATAGTTAATCTACAACAAGTGTTGGAAGGATCGTGTTTGACATGTTGACAGGGTGCTCAAAATATTGCAAGAGAAATAATTATATGCAAAAACATCCAAATGTTTCTTTGGAGTACCAGAGGTGTAATATCTGGGTCATATTGTATCTCATGAGGGTGTTAAGGTAGACCCTAACAAAATTAAAGCCATTAAGTAATGTAAAGTCCCAAAAAAAATAATTTGCAAGGATTTCTCAGGTTAACAGGCTATTATCACAAGTTTGTTAAGAATTATGGGAGAATAGGAACACCTCTAACAACATTATTGAAGAAAGATTAATTTTCATGGAATCCTGAAGCAACTAAGGCCTTTGAACATCTTAAAGAGGCAATGTGCCTAGCACTGCTCTTAGCTACGCCAGACTTCACAAAAACCTTCAATTGTGGAATGTGATGCCTTAGAAAATGGAATTGACGCCGTTTTAATTCAAGAAGGAATACCCATTTCTTTTGAAAGTCGTACAATCAAAGGAAAGTATTTATAGAAATTTATTTATGAGAAGAAAATGTTAGCAATACTTCATTCACTAAAGAAATGGCGACCTTACGTAATGGGAATACACTTCAAGGTAAAAACTGATCATGATAGTTTTAAACACTTTTTGGAACAAAGACTATCTTCACAACAGAAGAAAAAATGAGTCACAAAGATGTTGGGTTATGAATTTCAAATAATCTACAAAAAAAGGGAAGCTAAATGTTGTTGCAGATGCACTCTCAAGAAATAATGAAGAGGTAGAAGCATTTCTTTGTCCCATTTCCATTATCCAACCATATTGGATAACCAAAGAAAGGGATGAATGGAAGAAGGATGAAGAAGTGTGGACACTCATTCAAAAGTTGTAGCAAGATCCTAGTACATCTGATACATTTAGTTGGATAAATGATTCCTTATGGTATAAATACCGCTTATTTCTAGGAATTCCCAACTAAAACAAAATATTATTTTGGAAATGCACACTTCTCCTTTAGGAGGACAGTCAGGATTTTTAAAAACTTACCAGAGGCTAAAGAAGGATTTTTTTAGGATGGCCTTAAATCTGATATTCAAATGTTTGTGGCCGAGTGTTTGTTTTTCCAGCATAATAAAATTAAGGAAATTAAGGCCCCGGGTCCTCTACAACCTTTATCCATTCCAAGTCAACGTTGGGAGGATATTTCAATTGATTTTATCACAGGCTTACCTAAGTCTGAAGGAAAGAGTGTCATCATGGTGGTAGTTAATAGACTTATCAAGTATGCACACTTTTGTGCATTATATCATCCATTTCAAGCAAGTACAGTTGCTACTACATTTATGGACACAATTGAAAAGCTACACAGAAACCCAAAGATTATTGTGAGCAACAGAGATCCCATTTTTACTGGAAATTTTTGGACGGATTTATTTTCTTGTTTGGGTACTCAATTAGCTCATAGCTAATCTTCTCCCTAGCCCCAGTGGAAGGATAGCTTCGTTGTGATGAAGCTAGCCCTACCACAACTAGAGAGGGCTCTCTCAATTTCACTTTTTAGCCAATGAGATGACTGAATATATTTATCTTAGGCTAGTTATGATTCTCAGTAGATTATGGTTTTTTATTTTTTGAAATTTTGTTGGATAGGAATGATAGTTAGGGAACTAGGTCTACGGTTTACTTCAAATTTCAAAGGCTAGATTGGAAAGGAAAGGATGAGTCCAGGTAGATAAGCCTATAATCATGCTTAATTTTTCATTGTTTATATGGTGAATAGAGAAAGAATCAAAATGAGAATTAAACTGAATTCATTCATCGCAAGAGTAGAGACATGTTCATGTATATCTTGTTAAAACAGAGCATTAAAATCATGATTTCTGTCTATAAAATGATAAGTAAATAAGAATATATGTGAAATATGGATAACATACAATTGAACATGATAATTTTATAGAGAAAAACAAATGCTCAAAGGTATACCAATGAAGTCTCAACACTATGTCTGAAGCACTCTCTTTGATTTCACTCAGAAAAAATCTTATGCAATAGCTCCACTACAAATCAAATCTATCCAACCTCGAAAAAGGATTGAGTATAGAGTACACATAAAATATAAGTAATTCCACCTCATTTGGTCTAAATCTGATCGAAAACAATTCATAAATCTACCCTATGAGTCATTTCCTAGTTTCTATGGAAGTTAGAAACGACTTCCTCAAATTTAGATAATAACTAGGATTTCATGTTTGTTGGATTAATTACATCATTCCTCCATAAAGAGAGGAAAAAAAAACTTTTCCACCCAAAATACACCTCATCAGACAACTAAACCTCAAATTTTTGAGATTTTTTGAGTTGACAATTGTCTAAGGGAATCCAATGACAGAACCATCACACCTCCAATAGAAGCATCGTGCCTCCCAGCAGAAACTTCACACCTCTTTGGAGCTGATTTTGAGAACAAACCCACTGTAGGTAATTTAAAAACTGATTCTCCCAACCTCACTCCAAAGGCATCGCACATCAGTAAAAAAGGTGGCAGAAGCATGAAAAAAGTGATGTTTTTTGAATTTTTCTTCAAAACCAGAAGCTAACATGAAAACCTGAGAACATATATCTGATGTAGAGGTGAAAATAAATCCAACCATATATATTTTTCCTCATTTGGATGTTCTGAGGAAAAGAGTCACGGTGCTGTGCGATGCTTCCCCAATGACCAAATTTCCATAATTTTCAAAAACAATTATGCAAACATAGGACTGAAATATGGATCAATATCTCTCTAACCACAACGTTTTTGACAAAACAAAGAGAGGTTTTTGTTCTTTGGCATGTTATGAAAATAAACTCCTCCTGTGTTCCACAATACTTTTCCATTTTCACAGAATCCAAGTTTTAAGTTGATCACTAAAAATTTTTACAAGCGTAGTGCACTCTCAGTAGAAGCGTCGCGCCTACTTTGAGAGGGACTTTGGAGGTCTTCCAAAAATATTTTTAGGATGTAGGATGATGAGTTGGATACAATATTCACATGGATTTTTTTGAAATGGGCATGTGAAAGGTTCCCAAAAGGTCAAAAGACTGGGGTTCCCTAGTTTCCGTGCAAAAACATAGTGAAAACTAGGGTTTCAGTGAAAATCGTGGCAAGGAGGGGTATACATGATATGTAGTGCTTGATTAAGGTAATGGATGATTTATGAAGGATTTTAGATGGTGAAATTATTTTTTTTCCAACTGAAACCAAGAAATCATGGAGGAAACCCAAAACGTAGTGAAGAAAACCCTATGGAGGGAATCCACCATTTTTTAAGAATTTGACTCGAATGAGGTATGAAGAGAATTCACTTACTATTTTGGAGGTCTATGAACCTTTTTTCTAGATGATTCAACCCTTGAATGGATGTTTTTAATTTTGGAACCAAAATCATAGCAAACTGGCAATATTTGGATGGTTGTGGAGAGTTGTGAGCATGAGAGAGGAGCTCTTTAGACCATTTAGCACACTTCTTTGAGAAAATGAAACTTTCCTTTACTTATTTTCCTATATTTTCTAACTACCAATGTAAATGATATCTATGGTGAAAATGAAAAAAAAAATTCCTTCTTTCATGGCATGATTGGACATTGTGGTGGAAAAACAAAAGAGACTTAGACCTTGACCTAGATGAAGTTGTGATGAATGACATAAGACCCTAGATTATTCATGGATGACATGACCTTTGAAATTATTATGAACATGAATGGAGTGAAGGGGGTAGTATTTCATACCTGGATAGATTCAGTGAACAAAATTTTATTTCAAAACTGACTTGAAACATGAAATTTTGACCTAGGACCACTACCAAGTAAATCTGAAAAGAGTATTTTTTATCATTGAGCATTAAGACACAAAAATTTTCTCTATCTAGGGATGGAAGCTACTTCAAGAGGTGTCAAGAACACCGTAGACCAAGTAGCCTCATCCATTGGGAAATGGAATTATTGTAACCACAATCCTCAAACTCACTCAAATCAAAATGAAAGATGAACTCTACATCATAAACTCCAAACTCTACTAGAAACTCACACTAAAAAAGATGCTCAAAATGTTGAGCTTATTCATCACACCTTGCCTACTCTAACTAATCCATAAATCACTTGATCAAGTGAATTCGAAGATCCAATGTAACCAATCAAGTAAATTAATACCTGATTGATGCTTGTATTCAGCTCCACGAGGCATAAAGAAATATTGAGTACATGGAAACCCAAAATGAAATCCGACTCCAAAGGCTTCGTTAGTGAAAAAAACAAACTTCACATTTTCTGATGTGTGCAAAATACTACCCAAGGGATATTGAAAATATAATGGATGATTGTTCTCCTTCATTTGGTTGATCCTTATTGAATAAAAATGCAGCAATATTATCTTCCATATCATCTAGATTAGAGAAAATATTTTTATGTTCTTGCATATCTTCAATTGAGGTAACCAAATCAACATCAACACAAATATCTACAAGTGGATTTTCATGTATATCAGAAACATAATTTTCTTGGCTTTGAAAAAACTCTATATCTTTATCATTTAACGACTGTTGAACATGTTCGTCAAAATCAAGAAAAAAAACCTGTTCTACATTTTTTTTTACCTCAATTAATAAATCATGGATCTCTATAGTTTCTATACAAGAAAACTCAAAATTCTGAAATGCACATATTTCTTCCTGAATTGAAAACTATAAAGAGGAAAGGGATGAAGGTAGCTTGATAGAACATCTTCATATATATCTTGATCTCTTGAATATTGGAAAAACTATTGAAAATTATCATCAAATTTGATAGATGGAAGATCAATGTCATCCTTTGAATAATTCTGCTCAAGTTTGCTATCATCCAGGGTAGAATCCATGATATTATCATGGTGGTGAAAAGGGTTTTCATTCAAAGCATCCAAGAGTTAATCATTCATAAACTCTTCATCACCATAAGAACTTTCTAGCTCTTGAACAAAATTCTCAAATTGATCACAACAATCCTCAATCAAAAGAAAAGACGAATAGGATTCTCTATACTTATAAAAAAATACTAAGTGAAAATCCTTGAGAGAATAAATAAAAGTATGAGGAAATATTTCATACTGAAATTGTGTTTTTTCTTCTAATGTGATCATGAACATATTCATTAAACAATCTTGATGAAAACTAATCTTCATCTTATGCACATGCATATGAAATCTTATTAAATGAAGTGTAGCATCATCACATTTTCCATCTCTAAATTTTGGCAAGTATGTTTTCCAATCTACTTGAGGCCAATGATTTGGAAGGCTTTGAACATGATCTCGACACATGGTAGCATACCTTCTAGCAGTTGAATCCATCTAGAAATAAATGAATTCACCAAGAATCTCTTCAAGCTACCTGTTTTTTTAACAATGGAGTCTACATGTAAACTATGAACTTTTAGATTCTTCAATACTGAAGTCGCCAGGTGAAAGATTCACAAAATTTCTTGTTCTTGACCACTATTCACCATAAAAAATCAGAGTTAATATTTGTCTTTATTTCTTATAAAATATTTAACCTTCACTCCTTGGCAATGACGCCAAAAATGTTATCACTCCCCCCCGCTTCCCAAGGTTGGGAATGAAGATGAAGGAATGTAGCCACAAACCAAACTTGAGGTGAGGTAGTTAGCCCTACCACAATGAGAGAGGGATCTCTCAATGAAACTTTGAAGCCAATGAGATGACTGAATATATTAATCGTAGGCTAGTTATGATGCTTAATAGACTAGGGTTTTTGTTTGTGTGAAGTTTTTCTGGATAGGAATGATAGCTAGGGAACTACGTCTACAATTTAGGTCAGTTTTGAAAGGCTAGACTGCATAAGAAAGGATGAGTTTAGCTAGGTAAGATTAGAAGCATGCTTCTTTTGTCATTTTTTATAGGGTGAATAGAGAGAGAGTCAGAATGAGCATTAAAATGAATTCATTCATGAGAAGAGCAGAGGCATGCTCAAGTAAATCTTATAAAAAAATAGCATGAAAAGCATGATTTATGTCTATAAACTAAATCATAACACTGTATTTTTGGAATTTCTCTCAAATAATAACACTTGTGCATAAAATGAAGAATATTTTTGTTATTTTGTTTATTATTGACAAAAAATTCTTTTTTGTTTGTAAAATTCATCTTTGTTACCTCAGAAACTGATTTTGAAATGAAATTGTCCATGTGTGCAATGTAAACCCTAGCTTGATCACAAAACTCTGAAAATGATGCCATGGGTCTGAGTTGGATCAAACATGGAATTATTACCTCCTTTATAGACCCTCTTCTCACTCTCCATGTTGTTTTTCGATAAAGAAATCCCTAGCTTGATGTAGTGGATAGGAAAGGTGGAAAATTAGGAAAACAAGGTATAGTGGTAGAGTGGTTTTAGGGATAGAAAATGGATGGAAAGAAGTTAGGTAAAAAGCCCAAAAAAATTGGGGAGGTAGGGTGATGAGTTGGATACAATATGCAAGTGGAATGTTTTGGAATAATCATTTTAAAGGTGCCCAAAGGGTCAAAAAATAGGGTTTTCCTAGTTTCCCTACAAAAACGTAGAGAAAATTAGGGTTTGAGTGAAAATGGTGGCAAGGAGAGGTATGAGTGATAGGTAGTGTTTGGATAAGGTATATGGATGATGTATGAAGTTTTTCATATGGTGAAATTACAGTTTTTACATTTGAAACCCATCAAGCATGGAGGAAACCAAAAACTTAATGAAGAAAACCCTAAGGAGGGAATCCACCATTTCTTTATAATTTGAATTGAATGACATATGAAGAGCATTAACTTATTTTTTTTAGGTCTTTGAACCTTTGTGAAAGCTGATTGAAGCCTTAAATGGTTTTTTGAAGTTTGGAACCAAAAGCGTAGCCAACTACCAATCTTTGGATGGTTGTGGAGAGTTGTGAGCATGAGAGAGGAGCTATTTTGACCATTTAGCATACTTCTTTGAGAAAATAAAAATTGCATTTACTTATTTTCCTATCTTTTCTAAATCCCAATGTAAATGATATATATGGTGAAAATGACAACTTGTTCGCCTTCTTTCATGAAATGATTGGACATTGTGGCGGAGAAACAAAAGAGACTTAGACCCTGACCTAGATGAAGTTGTGATGAATGACCTAAGACCCTAGATGATTGATCGATGACATGACATCTAAAATAATTATGACCTTAAATGAAGTGAAGGGAGTAGAATTTCATACCTTGACACATTCAGTAAACAAAATCTAATTTGAAAATTGACTTGAAACATGAAATTTTGATCTACGACCACTACCAAGTAAATCTTAAAAGAGTATTTTTTTATCACTGAACATTAAGACACTAGTATGAATGAGAACAGGTAGGATTCCCCCCAGTCATTTTGGTCATAGTAGGCTTCCCACTAGTTTTTTACATGGGCTTGAATTTGAGGAGTTCAAAAGTAATATTTTCATGATTGGATAAGTCATGAACCGAAAAATATCCTTCTAATATATTCAACCATTTATCAACAACGTCTAGATCTATTTGGCCCTAAAATATGGGATTTTTGCAGTTAAATTATACCTTAAAAGGAGTGGTGCCTCCAGAGTGGTTGTCTGATGAAGATGCATCTCCAGTGGGTAGTCGTCAAGGAATCTTGGCAAATATATCCATCATCGCATTCCTCAGTTTTGTGAGGGCCTCCATGAGAAATAATTTGATAATATCCCCTCCTACCTTGTCATTATTTTCCTCCACCATGGGAGGCCATCGAGCTTTGCGAGGTTGATCTTCCAATGGTCACTAAGATCAAGCCCTAACTCCTTATACCCCGATCTGGTTGGGGACATGCAAAGAGAAATATCGATAAAGAGAAGAATTCTATAATACAACTAATCCATATTTATGCAAAAACACAATAAAATAAAAAAATAAACATAAACACACAGATGCAGTAGAAAATATACTTCATTTCATTAATATCAAATAACTTAAATAAGCTTAAAGAAAGAATGGAAATAAAATATCTCGGGCGATGGTAGATTATCTATGAGAGGAGATGTGGTGGCTACATGCCTCTAAACTATGTCAAAATGAGGCTCGAAGGTCTATTTATTATTGAGAAATAATGGAAAACTCTAAACATCAAAAAACCTAACCCTAGGAGATGAAGCGCACAACTTATGAGCCTCGTTTGGGTAAATTGGTACATCAACTTCCTGGGGTCGTAACTTTGGTATATGATCTTCGTTTGGTGTGCACACTACCTCATTATAAATATTTATGTCATGACTATAGATTTTCGATCCTAGGCCTATTTTTCCCAAAAAGCTTCGTTTAGTGCCTCAAAATGGCTCTGAAAGTTAAGGACCCGAAAAACTGCCAAAAACAGTAAAATGTGCTATATTTAATGAAACTGAAAAACTTAAAGAAACAATGGTGGGGGACCAATTGGAATAGGCAGGTGGCCAGCAATATCCACCTGGATCAATGGGTGTCATGTCCTTATGATGTTATGTTTTCATGTTGGTGGCTTATCAGTAGGTTTCTCATTGTAAATACTGCAACAAGATATGTTATAAAGCTCCATGGGAATTATACTTTTCTTACAAAAGTCTTGTTGGCTGTAGGTGTTGTTGAACACTGAGGATGGTGTTCCCCAAGGGTGAGGGTTTTGTAACAGCCCTAATAAAAATTCCATGTAATATAAGTTAATAAAGGAAAATTAATAACCAAAATCATGGGACACGTATTCCAAGCTGAGTGTTGGGAAAAAAATCCTAGTGCAGGTGTTCACATGGTTTATTGTGCCTATGGAAATTAGAAAAGGTAATGAATAAGGATTTGGAAAGGAAAAGTGGCATTTATTGGAATTTATTTATGAAAATAATAGAAAATAGAAGAAAATGGAGGTGAAAGGTCACAAATTGCATGTGAGGAGGAAAGTGAAGGAAAATAATGGAAAATGACGAAAATAGAGGCCTCATTAATAAGAAGGCTTATGAGGATCAATTCATGCCTTTTGTTTTGTGCGGTTTTGGACCTCTCATTATTCTCTCTCTCTCTCTCCCATACTCTTGGATACTTAGAGTTTCCTTGGAGAAATCTTGAAGAGTGTGGCATACTTTGTGATTTGGAACAAGAAGGAAAAGGAAGAGAAGGAAAGTGCAAGAGGATATTTGAATTAGCAACTAGAACAATTATTTATTGAATGTACCAAGTCGCATATATGTTTTCCTCACTATTTTTGGCATGTGTGGTGTACGCATGTGGTTTCTTCATCCTGATATGTCATTGGCTTATTGGATTTCCTGGATTGAAAGTGATTTTTCCTAGCCTTGCCATTTCCTGGATAGCCATGGTGTTTTGGGTTTAGCTTCATTATTTTCTTTCTGGCTGGTTCTCATGTTCCTTTAGTTGTGGGTTAAGTTATTACTTCCTAGAAGGCTTGGTTAGAAAAATGATCTGAAATCCTAACTGCTAGTTGTGGGTTGAGATATTAGTCCTGAAATCCTTGGTTAGAAAAATTCTCTGGAAGCCCTGAGTGGGTTGATTTACTAGTCCTCGAAGCCATCGTTGGAAAATTTCTCTCGAAGCCCTGTAACAACTAGGGTTGAGTTACTAGTCCTTGAAGCCTTGGTTGGAACAAATGCTCTAGAGCCCTAGAACAACTTGGGTAGAGAAAAATCCATGATGGTTGGGATATATGACCGTGAGGTGGAATCACTAGTTGAGGGTTTAGGTTGTTTAGCCTATGGAAGCCCTGGTTTGGTTTTTATGGATTTGGTTCATGAGGTACCACATTCATGCTTGGAATATTCAAATTAAGTGACTAGCTGAAGATATATTTGGCTAAGTCATTTCTATGGTTGGGTGGAACGTGGATGTACCAAACTTGGTTTAATTTTTCTTATGGAAATAAGAGCTCTTTTCCCCTTGTATTGATGGCTAATATTATTGTTATGTTTTGGAATATATTGTTGTTATGTGCTTGTCATTTATGTTTCTTATATGTTGTTTATGAGTGAGTTTTATGGTGGTGATAATGTATGGCTCTAATCATGTTTTGATTCCTAATTAAATGAACAATCTATATCTGCACAAATAGACTATAATGCAGTTAATGTGATGTATCAAAAAATCTTCTTAACAATTCTCAGACAAGTATGAGACCCCTATGCTCAGATCTATTGTTTTAATTTGTAGATTAAATCCTTATGACATGTTTGGTGAAATGCATGTCATGGCTAGTGGGGGTCCAATCAAGTAATTGTGCACCATTGTTTTGTTGTTATTTTTCATTTCTACACTTTTCATTGAGTTCTAGGGAGTGACCTGGGCTCTAGGCTTGAAAATTTGGCTCAAATATCAGGGACGGTGGCACAGGTTTATGGTAAAATGTTGTTGGATGCACAAATTCATTTGTTGTGGGAGTGTCCAGAGTCTCCCAAACGAACCCATGCGTATAATGTGGGAATGTCTGGGGGCTTGAAGGTAGAAAACCTCAATGGGACCCAGGGGATAGATTCCTGAGTGGTTGGATTGACTATTGAGAGTTTTTTTTTGCTAATGTGGAAGTTTTGCTTGATGTATTTCCAATGGTTCCACTTCCTTAAGGACACCGAGGAGGTTGAATCATATCATAGTAACTCTTTGTCACATTTTTACCCTGGTTGGCTGATTACTTGGGTAGATGTGGGAAGAGGGTGTTCGATATTATTAGCTAAAAATGAAATAACACATGGCCATAGAATAATATTTTAACCCCTAAAAATAGCATGCACGGTTGCTCAACAATGAAAAATATATGATATTGAAGCCAACTTGTGAATCCTATATGGATACACCACACAATTTTCATTGTAGGATTTTTATCCTCGGATCAACCTAGAACTAGCCATGCCAAATTCTAAAAAATAAACAATAAGACAAGCTCGAGATGATCCAAAGGCCTAATTTCTATCCCCTTTAATAGGCTTAAAGGACTCTCTAGAAACCGTTATTCTATTATTTTCCCTTGAAAAACAAAGCCCAATACTATGGGTAAATCCCATGGGAAAATATCATGGTAAGTACCATGGGTAAATTCCGTCCATTTTGACCAAAATAATATGGGTAGATCCCATGGGAAAATACCATGCGTAAATTATATGTATTTTGACCATGTCAAGAAAAGGGAATATTACAAATCCTCCCACCAAAATATTTCTTTCCCTCAAGAAATACACTTCTATCCACATCAAAAGCATTTGTATACTCATACCTCGATCCCATAAAAACCAGTTTGTTATTCCATGCATCCATCATAAATCTTGAATGTATGCTTCTATACCTGGATCCCAAACAATCCTTTTCCCAATCCTACCCTCAATAGATTCACCTAGATCGCAATGCCACCTAAGTCTTGGGACCTGTGGGTTATGATACCATTTCCTCCCTCCATCACTATCGATGTCTAAGGTCCCAAGCTAAAATATTCACTTGGAAAAGGGTATCCTCCTAAGAATAATCTCATTGATATAGTTCAAACTCATAATCTCTCACAAATCCATCTTATGGGAAGCATCTAATGCAAGAATTCATGCACATGGAATAATTACATTATGTTGATGTTGCCTAATGTTGAATTCATGTTTCTCTGCTCAGTCACCCAACATGATCGATTTGGAAAATTATGCCCTACTTTCCTGATCTGAAATAGCTGGCTAACTTGTTTTTCTATGCAAGCACATTCTATTCCATTTAAAACAACTTAAGGATCGTGCTCATATATCCCATTAAAGTAATTTATGTGTGAGCAATTTAAATTTTTTTTTAACTGATTAAAGGCATGAAAAACAAACATAATTTTCATAAAATAACCAGTAACTTACAACAACAAGATAATAAAGTATTTCACCCTCAACACTTGTGCTACGTATCCTTGAGCCTCCATAAATGGACTAGGCTCTATGGGATTAAGATTGTCAATTTTTTTACAATCTGATGCTCAAATCCATTGGTTTTACAGAGTGTACCAATGAGTTTAGAATACCAAAATACCCCTAAATTGACTATTCAATCACTGGAAATGGACCATGTATCCCTTGGGGATGACCTCTTATGTTGGTGACCTTGAGCTTCTCTGAGTTATCCTCTGGAAAAAACACCCTTATAAGTCCTCATCTACTACTGAAACCTGTCTCACTATTTCCAAAACATGTCAAACATCCAAAATTCATTGTTCATTCACTCAGAATGACCTCTGGCTCCCATGGCTATGCCTCCAACGCTTGGTAGCATTGGGCTCCATGAAACTTCCCTCAAGAATTTTCGCACCTAGAAGTCTCCAAATTCTTTTGAAAACCACGCCATTTGCTTCTGAATTTCCAAGATAGTAAAAAATTACTATTCATTATCTCATAATGGTTTCTGGCTCCTTTGGCTATGCCTCCAACACCTGATGCCTCTCGCCTTAAAAAATATTCAGTTGCACAAAAACACCTATAGATGGCCTTTTCTGCCTCTGCAACCTACTTCATTGAGTTCCTATCATGAAAATTAGCAAAGAATGACTTTTACTGAGCTCAATTTGGTCGAAAACTGAGTGAGTTATGAGAAAAACCAATTTGCCGCAATTTCTCCTCTAAAACTTGAAAAACTGCCAATTAAGTTTCTAAAATTCTCATTCCCGGCAAGTTTGGCGCTGCCTCTGAATTCTTCGCCAGCTCAAATTTCAGATTAATTAATGCTAAGCAGAATTATTGGTGGATAAGCATGTGTTTATTGATAATTTCACTTTATACGTTAATGATGGATTAACATGGGTTAACCCCGTTTTAAGTTTAATTAAACATGTTTAAATTTCCCATCGCTTATTTTGTGCAGGCCTGTGGTTCTCAATCGTCGTCCATGTGGGAGGGGGTTGGCCCCCTCTGGACCCCCAGTCACCACCGCATTACAATTTAAATATAGACGGAAACACATCAAGGTTAAGACCTTTGGTGTAGATGAATTGGTAGGACGGTGAACTGGCACGAGGTAGGTCGGGTGTTTGACCCCTGATGTGACCATAAAATTTTGTTAAACAAGCCACCTTCAAATTTGGCCCCGCTCCACCAACTTAACCCTCTCCAAACTAGTTGGTATCGCTCCTCCAATTATGGCTAGGTTTGTCATATAATATGGTTTTTTCAACTTAGGTTACATAATATTTAACACCATATATATGTATATGCCCACCAATAAAAAATTTGAACTACCAACCTTCAAGGCCTTAGGGTGAGGGCTCGTGGTAGCCCCAGGCTGTGCCACATGTCCTGCACTCATTGGCCCTAAATAAAAATTATAGTACTAAAAAATTACATTAATGATATATAATTTGACTTAGACTTAGGATAGGAGAAAATTTCCCTCATAGTCCACATAGGCTAATCTGAATGTGCCACTTGGCGCGATGTTATTGGTTGTTTCTAGAAGACTTTCCTCATGAGCTAACTGGGCTACCACATCATCCCTATACCTTCTCTACCCATTTTTTTTCCTATTTCAAAAAGCGAACACCAGACCATAACTCACTCATACAAACTTGGATTTTGATGAAAAGAGTTGCACCAGAATCCTCGTGACGAACTTTGAAATTTTAGGTAATCTTAGGCCCTCATCCAAATTATGATCATTCCTTCACACTGGAGGGATTTTGGACCGACAAAAGCTAATAATTATCTGCTTGAGCTTCAACACTCTTCTTCTTTCAAGTTATATCAACTGATTTTACTTGAAAAGCCTTTTTTTACAATCATATTGGCATGCCTTGCATCGCAACTGGCCATGTCTCTCAACCACTGCTCTCTTGTTGTTGTTAACCCACTTCAACATTGTTGACTGTTGTAAATCAATACATACCTTGCTGTACCAAATAGATCTCTATGTGCTTGGAAAAATGTTAGCCTTCCCACTTTGAATCAAGTCTTTCTTGCAACAAATGCATTCAATCTTCTTCTTGGATATCCTCTTACCCAAATTAAGCTTGCAATATGAGTGAACTCTTGGCGTCAACACAAGAAACCAAATTTTTCTATGATAGCGGGGCTCCTCATAGTCTCGTTTTTCCCAAGGTCTTCCACAATTATTACGTTTGATAATTAAATATATTCCACAACTTTTTAATTCAATGTATTCCCCATAGTACAATTTGGCTACAGTACGAGTGCGCCACCTTTCAACCTTAATCTTTCCATCTTATTTTAATAACTCAATGAACCTTAAATAAACATCGTTAATATATTCTGGACTTATTCTATCGTTGAGCCTTATAAGTAAGGTTCGAACCCGACACATTAAAGTCAACACTTATAATAGTCCTTAGGCTGGTTCCACCTTTACAATCGGCTGTTTAAATAAAATGTAGCCTCAACACCTTAGGTTAACCTCCATGCTACTTCCGAAGGTGATCACCGTGCGATGCACCTTCCTCTAGATCAATGGTATGTATCAATATTGCACTGAGTCTTTGGTCGATGGTTAATGCGCGATGGCGCATAGTGGAGGCGGTTTTTCAACCTTGCCCCATGCCACGTGTCGATCTTTCTATGGAATCACTCACCAATGGAGAAAACCGCTTGCTCCACAAAAGCGATGCGATGTAAACTGGAAACCGCCTTTACCGTTCACTCCAAACCATGTTAATTGTTCCTCTCAGTCACAGTTCCGCTTCTTCCTCGACGCGCCAGGTTCCGGTCTTCTCCAACACACACCAGGTTCTGCGGTACTCCTTTACGCTCACGTTCTACTCGTTCTTCATAAAAAGGTTCTCCTCCCCATGCAATCTCAACACTGTATTTCTTCACATTACAACCTCATTCCTCTACGTTATTTTCATCTATCTACTCCAATGCAGAGTTCCTACCACACTGTAATCAATTCATTAACCAAAACTACAATTCTCACACAGTTTTATCATGCGTTTCTTATATATACTTTGTTAGAGGGTCTCATCCATACAGAATTATTCTATCTCATAATCGATCCTTACAATGATCGATTCACCTCACATTACAAGTCAATTCTCAGAAGATGATCAAAACCCTGATTTCAAATTACTGACAGGGCTTTGCGCAGAACTCAATACAATCAAGGCACATACAATTTGGACACAACATCGACAAGAAGGTCGATTCCTACAATGACGCACAGGATTCAGTTTACCAAAGTTTGAGCCAAAAATATCGGTACAATGCTGAAACGATTTATATTCTACACATTATCATACACTCTCCTTTCTGAATACACAGACAAACTCTTATCTCAGTTTGTAGAGTCCTGGTACTACAAGAATTTAAGGCCAATTCATGCAGGAATTTCACCAATAAATGCACAACTACGAAGGTACTCTCCACACAGAGTTAAACAACAGATGCAAAATTACACTGAGACAATTTCCTCAGATGATTCAACCAAGAAGACATAAGTCACAGATGGAACTTATAAGCAGTTCTCCATAAATAGATATATATATATACATACAGGCGATCAATCTCAAAAGCAATTTCTTACAAATTCATGACAGGCCAGATATTCAGTTCAGTGGCCATTATCCTTCTATTCTATTGCTGAAGAGTTTCTCTACCTCTCTCTCTCTCCAGCCCTCTATTTAGACTCTTCAGGGTTACATTTATACCACAAGGATGACCTGAATCGGTTCAAGTCTCCAAACAATTCAGCAACTCTTAGCATTCTCAATTCCTGAATTTAGACTCAATAATTGAACTAATCCTAAACTGACTCTTCGTATTCCTATCTCCACCAAATTCTCGTGTTCTCAAAATGACTTGAGGATCATTACAACTTCCTACCAAAACATTCAAAATATTAATATTTACAATAAATTCAAAGGACATAGGACCCCCTATGTCTATTTTATGTACAAGTAACTTTCAAGCCTAATGCCCCTGCATCAGACTCCTAAGCTTCAAATTTTTCATGGTCTCCTGATCATGTGTTCTTCGTCTCTGCCTCCAAGATCCCATACTTGGTTTTATTGTTGTCCATCAGCTACATCATTCTTCAACTGATCTTCTCTAGGCTTCCAGACTTTGTTCTGTAATCCGCCCCTAGCTATGCCTTCACAATCTGCCATTGTCTTTCTCCTGCTTTCCTGCTGTTGTCTACTGCTCCTGAGTCACTCTCATCATCAGTATTTTGATGTACTCAATCTCCATGTCCAGCTTATCTTCCAGCTAGAAACTATCTTTCCCTCTGTTGCTTCTTTCAATCTCTCTCACTGCCAATATGTTTACCACTCCTGCAGGTATCACCCTCCATGTTGCATCTGCTGCCACCATGGGTGTTTTTGCCTCCCCTTCCTGTCCTTCTGCAACACTTTTCTTTTGTTCATCATCTATAAATTCATTCTCAGAAACCAATCCACTATTTTATTTCTCACCAGCAGTGACATACTTCTCCAGTATACTAGTAAACAGAATTAGATTCTACAAGTTAGTATCCACTCTTCTCTTATTCACAGCTTCAGGAATCCTTTCTCCAGGGTCTGCAATCCCTTTCTCTTCTTCAAATGTTCTCAGCAAATAGTTCAGACATTTCTCCTATGTTTTTTTTATACCTTCAACATGCTAGAATTTAGACTCAACATTATTTTCTTCTTTGTGGGCAATCTTCAACAATTTCCTCTCATCCTCCTGATGGATTCTGGAGATCCGATCAAGTTCTCTAGCCACTATATCTTCATTTTCTGTCAGCGTGGAATGCTGATTCTTCCTCACTTCAGCAACTTCCAAAACTTTTTCTTCAGGCTGGCTTTGGCCTACCCAACTAGCCAACTCTTTTTTGTCAATGGTAGTGATAAATCCCTGCATATCAAGCATGGTTGTCTCATCCTCCTTCAGCAACAATTTTTCTCCTCTCAAGACAATTTCAAAGGATGAATTGTCTTATGTATCACCTGTACACATAAACAAATTGTCAGTGTTAAAACCATAAGACCCAATGGTCTCAATTGATGACCTAGTCACCAATTCTTCTCGTGGTGATTCTATGTCTGGTTCAAGGCTCAAAAACTCTTCATCATCTTTCTCTTCAGCTGTCAGAGCCATATCCACTATTCCAATCACATTTTCCTTCTTATTCACCTCTCTGACAACTTCCAACTGTCGTTCTTCCTCTTTCTCTACATGATTAACACATGGATCATCAGCAGTAAAGTTCCAATGCTTCGATGCCTTCTTCTTCTCTGACAACACATCAGTATGTTGTCCAAAACTTCCTTCCAAATCTTCTGTCAGCACTTCAGCATGTTGATATGCATCCTTCACGAGATTGTCAGCTAGCCTCACTTTTCTTCCATCATCTACTTCAAGAACTCCATTCATGAAGATCTTCCTGCCTTGTTCCCTTAGCAAACCATCTTGTGCATAGGTCCTCTGCTCCTCCAATTCTCTTCTTTGAGAATCCAACCTACTATATAACTCAACAACGTCCATAGGAGTAGATTTCGGGAACCTTAGACAACCTTTTATGCCTCTACTGGTTCTTGACCAATCCTCTGTTGGCCCTTCTCTCTCGGCTTCAACATTCTGCTGGATATCTTCATTTGACCCTTTTGTCTTCATCTCTCCCTAAGATCTCACTATCTTAGCATTGATCTGAATAGATTTCAGATTCAATGTCTTCTTCTCACCAACAAACTCTGAAGCTTGTTCATCTTACAGTGCTGTACCTGTAAACACACACAACTTTTTAGTTTTTAAATCATAATATTCTTCAGTCTTGGCTACTCCCTCAAGCACTTCTTCTTGAACAAGTCTGCACATGGAATCTTCAATTTCCATATTTTCCTCAAGAACTCTGGGTTTTTTTCCTCTGTGGAGTCTTTCATTACTTCACATTTGTTAGACTCAAGAACACAAGCCCATACATCATCTGGACTTGTCCAATAACTCAGGAATTCCTCAATGGCTTCCTCTTCAGCAAGACAAGATTCTTGCTGCCTCAAGTCTTCACTATGTCTCACAAGATCTCCTACAGGTCTCCACTCTTCATCTATGCTTTGTTCTGCTTAACAAGCAGAAATTTCTTCTTTCAGCTTAGCTGCTCTGAGTCCTTCTCTCAACAAGGCAATCTTCTTTTTCCTCAACCACATCTATAATGGTTTCCATTTCACATTCTTCCTCATCAGCCAACCAACTCTCTGGCTTTCTTATATCCTCAGTTTCAATCTATTGAAATCTTCCTGATCTCAGCTAATTCTTCCTGCCATTTGATTTTGGCATCTTCACTCACTCTTCTGCTGTGGCTTCTCCCAGAACCTCCGCAATCTCTGCAGTCTTTGCCATGGCTCTCAATATCCATTTTCTTCTCTACGAGTTCTTCAATCACAAGCTGCACTAAGCCTCTGCAACAGAAAGCTCTCTTGCTGCAACTTACCTCACCAAGCTTCTCTCCCGAGCTCCGGCTTTTGGCAAGTACTGGTCCCCTCTCTCTGGAACCTTCTAGACTTCACTCTGCAACTTTCACAAGAACAACTCTTTTTGTCCTCATCCAACCTTATTTTGGAATCTTCCAGGTTCTTCCACACTCTTTATTCTTCACTCAAAGTCCCTTGTTTGACTCTTCTACTGATATATCTTCAATTGTCTGCACTCTGACTTCTCCAAATAATCCTTCAAATGGAGTTAAACACTGCTCATCTTCTCTAGAGAACACTGCAATTGTCCTCTTTATCCAGCCTCTAGCTGAATATCAGGCTCACTGCCTTGACTATTGAACTTTGTCTTCAATTTTCAGCAACCAAAATTATGCAATTACAAATTCAATCAGATTAAAGTTAATTACCTGCAAGATCATGATCCTGTCCTCCACACACTCTGCAAATCCTATTCACTGTGGTTCTGTGTATCCTTGCTGCCTGATCTTCCTTCTTCAGATCGGTAGTCCTCCAATTGGACTCTGCAATTTTGCAATCACCTTCACTGTATTTCAGTATCTTGTAATTTCATCAGTTCCCACAAATCTGGTTTCTCTGTATTTACCAAACTTGGAATTCTACAAAAAGAGCTATTCCTGAAGCTCTGATACCACTTGACAGCGGGGCTCCTCACAGTCCTTTTTTTCCCCAGGTCTTCCACAATTATTACGTTTGATAATTAAATATATTCCACAACATTTTAATTCAATGTATTCCCCACAGTACAATTCGGTTACAGTACGAGTGCGCCACCTTTCAACCTTAGTCTTTCCTTCTTATTTTAATAACCCAGCGAACCTTAAATAAAAATCTTTAATATATTCTAGACTTATTCTATCATTGAGCCTTATAACTAAGGTTCCAACCCGGCACATTAAAGTCAACGCTTATAATAGTCCTTAGGCTGGGTCCACCTTTACAATCAGTTTTTTAAATAAAATGTAGCAGCCACACCTTAGGTTAACCTCCATGCTACTTCCGAAGGTGATCACCGTGCGATGCACCTTCCTCCAGACAACGATATGTATCAATATCACACTGAGTCTTTGGTCAATGGTTAATGCGCGATGGCGTGCAGTGGAGGCGGTTTTTCAACCTCGCCCCATGCCAGGTGTCGATCTTTCTATGGAATCACTTATGAATGGAGAAAATAGCTTGCTCCACAAAAGCAGTGTGATGTAAACCGGAAACCGCCTTTACCGCTCACTCCAAACCATGTTCATTGTTCCTATCGGTCACAGTTCCGCTTCTTCCTCGACGTGCCAGGTTCCAGTCTTCTCCAACACACACTAGGTTCCGCGCTACTCCTTTACGCTCAGGTTCCACCCGTTCTTCATAAAAAGGTTCTCCTCCCTGCACAATCTCAACATTGTATTTCTTCACATTACAATCTCATTCCTCAGCATTATTTTCATCTATCTACTCCAACGCAGAGTTCCTACCACACTGCAATCAATTCACTAACCAAGACTGCAATTCTCACACAAAGTTTTATCATGCATTTCTTATATATACTCTGTCACAGGGTCTCATCCATACAAAATTATTCTATCTCAGAATCGATCCTTACAGTGATCGATTCACCTCACATTACAAGTCAATTCTCAGAAGATGATCAAAAACCTGATTTCAATTACTAACAGGGCTTTGCGCAGAACTCAATACAATCAAGGCACATAAAATTTGGACACAACATCGACAAGAAGGTCAATTCCTACAATGACACACAAGATTCAGTTTACCAGAGTTTGAGCCAACAATATCGGTACAATGCTGAAATGATTTATATTCTACACATTATCATACACTCTCCTTTCTGAATACACAGACAGACTCTTATCTCGATTTTTAGAGTCCTAATCCTACAAGAATTTAATGCCAATTCATGCAGGAATTTCACCAATAAATGCACAACTACGAAGGTACTCTCCACATAGAGTTAAAAAACAGATGCACAATTACACTGAGACAATTTCCTAAGATGATTCGACCAAGAAGAAATAAGTCACACATGGAACTTATAAGAAGTTCTCCATATATATCTATATATATATATATATATATATATATATATACACACACACACATACAGGAGATCAATCTCAAAAGGAATTTCTTACAAATTCATGACATGCTAGATATTCAGTTAAGTGGCCATTATCCTCCTATTCTGTTGTTGAAGAGGTTCTCTACCTCTCTCTCTCTCCAGCCCTCTATTTAGAATCTTCATGGTTACATTTATACCACAAGGATGACCTGAATCGGTTCAGGTCTCCAAACAGTTCAACAACTCTTAGCATTCTAAATTCCTGAATTTATACTCAATAACTGAACTAATCCTAAACTAACTCTTCGTATTCCTATCTCCACCAACTTCTCATGTTCTCAAAATGACTTGAGGATAATTACAATTTCCTACCAAAACATTCAAAATATTAATATTTACAAGAAATTCAAAGGACACAGGACCCCCTATGTCTATTTTATGTACAAGTAACTTTCGAGCCTAATGCCCCTGCATTATTCTGCAATGGCTTCAAAACACTTTGCATCTCGTCCACTTCCCACTAAATGGACCTCAAACTTCCTACAACATCTTGTCACAAAAACACAATCATTCTTGAAAATAAAACATTATGCAAGAATTGATATGACAACCACCTCTTTTTTGCTCCTTCAAAGAAATGATTGCCACCTCCTGTAACATCAAATACATGACGATCTTCTTGCACATTGGTGTATCTAATATTTACCCACAATCGACAAACACCATCGAATAAAACATAAATCGATCAAAATAATTGACAAACATAGTCGAAAAAAAATATGCGACATCAACAACAGAAGTCGACATGAAATATGCAACACAATCAACATAAATATATATGAAATGTGTGTGACACAATCGACACAAGTCGATAATAAATATGGAACACAATCAACATAAATCAATATGAAATGTGTGTGACACAATCGACACTAGTCGGTAAACATATGTACAACACATTTGACACAAATCGACATTCCAAGACACATATTGACAACAATACTCATGCATGTATCTATCTACAATGAACCTATCACAATTCCTCTATTTACATATAAAAAATATCATGAATATGTACACTCTTCAACTCTCTCTTTCAAGTAGAAACAAGTACAAAAACCAAAAACATATGAGTGATCATAAGAGCTGAACATAATGATAAATTGTTGTAACATAAATGACTGACAAACCCATATTTTACACTATCTTGGTGAAATTTTCAACAAATAGAAATGCCTTCGACCGAACAACATTCACATGCAATCTTGCATCATACAAGTTGTGATAATCTACTGCAACTTGTCATACTTTCAATAGAAATTCATGCATACATAAGTCTGAAATTCGCATCTATGTACAAAGGAAATGCATGCCTTACTTGGTCAAGAAATCGAGCCATTTCTTAGCAAAAACTTTCAATGGCGATTTTTCCTGTTGAACATCCTCTTCTTGTGAAACATCTTGATTCACATTGATGATGGAATCTCCTATTCCATTCTCACCAGTATTTTTCTTCACTTGCCTCAAATGCTTTTGATGAGTGGTTGGATGTAGTGTCCAACATTGGGCAATGAGATATCCCTTCTTCTAGAAATGACTGAAAATATTTTGCATCTTCTGTTCAAGTCGCCTTTGCTTTGACTGTTTCCTTTATACTATCATTATCTTCCAGTGTCTTAAAACTTGATGGTTATACAAACCACAATATGAACAACAATGTTTTCTCCCATTCATGCATGCAGATTTGTCATGCTTAACATAATCATAAAAAACATGATTGTAGGAAGAATTATACCTTGAATTATTCTTTGAATGTTCATCTTTATCACCTTCTTGAGGAGATGAACTTGAAAAGGTTCCAGCTCTCTTTTTAAGACCAAAAACAATGTTCACGTCCTCAGAACTATCACAAGTCCCTTGTTCGCCATAAGCTACATGTATACAAGCATCTTGCTGAAACATGGGTTTCAAAAAATTGCATTCATCTTGATTACAAAATTTACATGTTTGAGGGTTTGTACTTGAAACAAAAGTCCTTCTTGAAAGAGATTCAAGTGCCTTCATGGCTTTAGATATTTCTACATAAATTGTCCATAGCCAAGACCCAAATAGTTAGGCCTTTCCTCAACCATAATTGGCTCAACTATGCCTTGTACATGTTTTCCTAATCCTTTACCTTCATAGCCTATTTTCATCATCAATTTGGACCATATACCTCTAGTGTGTCTTCCAAAATAACCTACGCATTTATCTTGAGAGAAAATTGAAGACAAACTTGAATTATTTAACTCTTCTTCAAGCACATGCTTGGCTAAGGCTTCTTTGGCATCATGGAGCTGAGTCTCCGTCTCATGCATATTTTGAAGAAGTTCTTTCATCTCTTTCTTCATGGAAACAAACTTCTCTTAAAGTTTAGTTTTCTCCCACATATCTTCATACATATTTTGCACCATATCTTTCACGATGTATATGTCCTACACCATCTCTTTATCAAATATTCTTGCAAAGGTGGATGGTTTAGAATCACCACTTAATGAAGTTTCCATCACAATGTAAAGAATTAAAGAGCTTCACAAACAATTCACAAAGATTTGCAAACTTCTTTATTGTGTTCCAAGAACCAAGCTCTCAATCTAACTTCTCCTTCATGCATAAAATTTCAAACTGTTAAATTATCCTTGCACAATTTAACAACCAATAGATAACCTTAGCTATTATTGGCTACAATGAGCTAATATAAGCTCTGATACCAACTTGATCTGAAATAGGTGGCTGAATTTTCTTTTTATGCAAGCACCTTCTATTCCATTTAAAACAAATTAAGGACTGTGCTCATATATCCAATTATGCAATAGCATTCTTGTGTCAGGTTTATGTGTTTTTAAAGTGATTTATGTGTGATAAATTATCAATTGTTTTTAACTGATTAAATTCATGAAAAAAAACACAATTTGGATAAAATAACTAGCAACTCAAAACAACAAGATAATAAAGGAGTTCACCCTCAACACTTGGGCTACGTCTCCTTCAGCATCCATCAATGGACTAGGCTCTTTGGGATTAAGATGGTCAAATTATTTTACAATATGATGCTCAACACCATTGGTTTTACAGACTATACCAATGGGTTGAGAATAACAGAATACCCCTATATTGACTATTCAATCACTGCAAATTGACCATGGCTCCCTTAGGCATGACCTCTTCTGCTGGTGGCCTTGAGCTTCCCTGAGCTATCTTGTGGAAACAACACCCTTATAAGTCCTCATATGCTCCTAAAACTTGTCTCACTATTTCCAGAACATGTCAAACATCCAAAATGCGTTGTTCATTCACTCAGAATGACTGCTGGCTCCCCTGGTTATGCCTCCAACGCATCATGGCACTAGGCTCCATGAAACTTCCCTGAAGCATTTTTTCATCTAGAAGTCTCCAAATTCTTCTGAAAACCACACCATTGGCTTCAAAATGTCCAATATAGTAAAAAATTATTATTCATTCTCTCATAATGATTTCTATCTCCTCTGGCTATGCCTCCAACACCTGGTGGCTCTCGCCTTAAAAAAAAAATAAAATTCACAAAAACACCTATATATGGCCTTTTATACCTCTAAAACCTGCTACATTGAGTTCCCAACATGCAAATTATAAAGGAATGACTTTTACTGAGCTCAATTTGGTCGAAAATTGAGTTATGAGCAAAATGAATTTGCCCCAATTTTTCCTCTAAACTAGAAAAACTGCTAGTGAAATTTCTAAAATTGGCATTCCCGCCAAGTTTTGCATTGCCTCTGAATTTTCCACTAGCTTAAATGTTGGATTAATTAATTCTAAGCACAATTATGGGTGGATAAGCATGTGTTTATTGATAAGCGTTCTTTATACGTTAATGATGGACTAACGTGGGCTAACCACGTTTTAATTTTAATTAAACATGTTTAAATTTCCTGTCACGCATTTTGTGTAGGCTCATGGTTATCAGTCTTCAGCCATGTGTGAGGGGGCTGGCCCCCTCTGGACACCCAATCACCGTTGCATTACAATTTAAATATAGGCGAAAACACATCTAGGTTAAGACCTTTGGTGTAGATGGACCAGTAGGACGGAAAACTGGCATGAGGTAGGTCAGGTGTTCAACCCTCGATCTGACCATGAAATTTTTTTAAATGAGGCACTTCAAATTTGGCCCCACTCTGCCAACTTAACCGTCTCCAAACTAGTTAGTAGCACTCCTCCAATTATGGCTATGTCTGTGATATAATATGGTTTTTTTCAACTTAGGTTACATAATATTTAACACCATATATACGTATATGCCTACCAATCAAAAGTTCAAACTTCCAATCTTTAAGGCCTTGGGGTGAGGGCATGTGGTAGCCACAGGCTGTGCCATGTGTCCTACTCTCATTGGCCCTAAATAAAAATGCAAATACTAAAAAATTACACAAATGATATATAATTCGATTTAGAGTTAGGATAGGAGAAAATTTCCCTCATAGTGCACATTGGCTAATCTGAATGTGCCACTTGGCACGATGTCATTGGTTGTTGCTAGAGGAATTTCCTCATGAGATATCTGGGTTGCCACATCATCCCTGTATGTGCTCTGCTCATTTTTTTCCATGTTTCTAAAAGCGAACAACAGACCATAGCTTAGTCATACCTCGGATTTTGATGAAACGAGTTGTGCTGGAATCTTGGCGACAAAATATATTTGGTCATTCAGTTTCGAAGCAATTTTTAGCACTTTTAAATTTTAGCTAATTTTAGGCCCTGATCCAAATTCTGATAATCTCCCTAATGTATAAAGGAGAGTTGGTAGTGTTGCAAGCTTGATCTATGTACTCATGTAGAGGGTTTCTTTGGGACTCCCAACTGCACTCCTCTTTCTACCTTATGAGTGACTTGAGTCATTCCTCGACACTAGACATCTTAGTTGTAGATTCAGCACTTTCCCCTTCGAGCTCCTCAGTTTTCCTATTCTCCTATAAGATAGTGTCTCATACTATCCAGACTCTCAACTTTATCATCATATGCTTTTTCATGAAATCCATGATCTTTTTCTAAAAGTCCTCTATTAGAATTTTTTCTTCCCTATTAAATGCCTTTATATTGGTCTACACCAGATGCTCAACCATCATAGTTCCATCTTGAACCTTTCACCAACTCTCCATAAATAGCTCATCCCGCATACTATATTTTTCATGTTTCCCCTCATGATCATGCGCACCATGTTTGTTTAATACAAGTAGCTCCTCACTTGTGTCTCCTTGAATGTCTTCTTCTTGGCCTTCTCCATGTGTGGGGATAATCTATTGTTCACCCTCTCTACTTATGAAACATGGATGTACTGGTGGACTCTTATCTACACTTGATTTCCTATACTCTTTATGGATGTCCTATTGGATATATATGGACTCAATTGTACAATATTTTACCACATAATTTGGAGGAATTTCCCTCTTCCTTTCCCCATGTACTTTTTCAAGCTCACTGATTATTGTTGGCTTATCCTAGAACTCTCCCTAAAAAAAATTGTGTTGTTGCTCACCATGTTTACCTAATTTCTTGGATCCTTCATGGGTCATCCCTTGAAAACTAATGATCCTAACTATATATTAATTCCCATGATCTGAAATAATCTCCAGTTTTTATGCCCTTGTTGCCTCCTTATCACCTTGACATGAATAGCCAAGTTCCCAAGGTCTGCTGCAGATAAAACATAGTAATTTCTTTCTTCGTTCATTCTTGCTATAGGTTTTACTACATTTTTTCGTGCTTTATTCATCAATCATTTCAAGCTCCTTCTTAGTCAAAACCCTTCTGAGCAATTTCATGTTTTGCATGACCAATTTCTCCTCTAGATAATAGGAAGTTGGTGATAAAATTAGTTCCTTCCTCTAAATGGTCAAAATTCTGAATCTCAATATCTTGTAGATGTTGACATATACTTCAAGTAACATGGACACAATATTTTGTATGTATGGCTTGATACTATCTCGATGAGTCGATGTAATGCGGGCGTAAAAGTTCAAGAACACTTGAAAGATCAATTCCTCACGTTCCAGATTCAACATGAATGTGTCAAAGATAAAATTTTCCATGAGTTTTAAGATTCTACGTCGCTTCTGAAAGGTAGTAAGCCTGATTTTGTCCAACCCCTGAAGGGATTCTACTATCACTTGCAATATCTCTCTCATGATATAATTATTGTAAGGTAGTAGTGGCGATGTTAAATCTATGATCCTGCTCAGCCAAGCAGCAACAATGATCCCAACCTATGCACAAGGATTCTCCTAGAGTTTGGCCTGTATTAATGCAAGTATGGATGGCTTGAGAGCCCAACTGATTTCCTTCCATTCTAACTACCCCACACGAGATAAAAATGTGTCTAATTCCTCCAAGTTATAAAGGTCTATGGCTGAATTTGTTCATTGCAATTTAAATCCAAGTGCGAAGAGCTTAGCTCCTCTTCCTTGACCTTCCCTCACTTCCCATGGGTCCTACTGCAAAATTTCATGGACCATTTTTTAGAATTGTCTGTTGCTTTGACTATCATTTTGGTCTATGGAGGTATTTTTCATAAAGGACCATATATTCTCACTAGTTCATCAAGAACTTTCTAGGTTTTTTCCAAAGTCTCTTCATGCCGGTCCATCTTTTCACATATCGAAGAAAAACATATGAAGGAATCCATTAATTCTGATTATGGCGATTATATCAAAATTTTGAAAATTATTCCTTCCTAAAAATTTTGGCCCAAATATAGCTGGAGCTAGAATAATATTTCCACCCCTCCTTCCAAAAAAAAGATTAAAATCTCTTTGCTTTCCTCCTTTTTTTTCTCCCCACCCTTTTTTTCCTTGGGTAAATAATAATATCAAACCCTCTTTAAAAAAAAAAAACAGACTCACCCTACATTAACCATTACATAAATATTACACATCATTAAATATTATGCAAGAGCTATTAGCTTAATAGGAGCCATATCATAGACGGGTTTCAATAATTTGGGCACATGGATATACCTTGGCACTACAGTTGCTTCAACTGATTCAATGAACATATAAAGATGTTTCTTGGCTATGAATTAGTAATGAATCACTCTGGAGAGGATGAATAAGAGGTCCATGACTTGTGAGATCTGGAATTCCCACATTTGTAGTCCCTTTTGTTGAATATAGTTTAGAAATCCCTTGACGTTATTCAACTCGTTTGTTATTGATAACTCCAGCATAATGTACCATGAGTTGTAACTTGAAAAAATGCAACTTAGGAAAATATTCACTATCTGATGCAATGCTACACTTGAATTTTTTTGGCTCGATTTCAAATGTGATCCATCGTAGGGTCCCTCTCGCCTTTCTATTAATATTTATCAACCCACAACTTGTAAGATTTTCTATGTGATGCCCAGTGAATTCTACAATTGTAGCTCGATCCTTCCCTTCACTACATATGGCATTAGTGTCTTCTTAGTGACCAATGAAATATCAATACTATTATATTGTTGTCTTTACAAAGCTGAGGTATTTTTAACCTTGGGTGTGGACAATCTATGATCGACCCTATTTAACTCATTGTGCCTCTATCTCAAGGTAATAGGTTGACTCCTATGATCTGGTGAATATTCAGAAAGTGTGAGGCATGTCTGTTGGAATTATACTCCCAATCACCGCCATGAATAAGCAGTGCCACCAGCCCACACTTCATAAATTTTGTTGCAGAGAAGGACAAGAACAGATCCAAGAAATTGGAGGTGTTTTCACGCAATCCACGCAAAATATCAAATAGAGTACTCGAGCCATAGCACTGTGTTTATTTCCATTTTCCGTGTTGACTTACCTTTGTCCCATAGGCGCCGCCCGCAACCTTTTGTTATAACTCTTAACACTTTCGCCAGAATGTTAAATCCCCACATATGCGATATTGGCGGGATGCACCTTATCTTTACCACATAAACCAAACCTTGTTTTCTGCCAATTTCCTTTGTATTTTTTTTACCGCACTTACCAATGCTTACCACCTGCAATATCGCAGATCACAACATTTAAACCTTTCCTTTCGCCGCCTTCAAGTTATTTATTCTGCGATGTGATGCGATTGTGCCATCACACATTACAATCACATAATTTTATGTTTACATTTGAACCTCCCCCAGGCTATGATAATTTATATGCGATGCGATGGTGCCACGTCACTTCGCAATTGCAGAAATTTAAGTTTACCGTTAGGCGCCCACAAGTTAAAAGTTTATATCACTGAAATACGATAACGGTGCGAATGCGATGAGGTTTCAAAGTTGAAATCTATAAAATCTCAGGTGCGTCAGTTATGTGTTTTGTACAAATTTCGTGTATAAACAACAAAATGAAGTTTTGGGATTATATAGCTTTGTGTGCCAATTTTAATGAAGAAATGGGTTTCAACAGCAGAAGGATGACTAGTGGTTAAATTTCCATCCAACATTGAATAGCTTTAGGTTTTCAGGCTTCGACCATTTGTATTAAAAATAAATGTAATTTCATTTTTGATAGAGAAGGAATAGAAATTGGAATTTGGTTCCTCTCCTTTTTTTTCGCTTTTCCTGTCTACGTATTGTTATTTCTGCAAAATTTTTCATTCTCTGTGTTGTGCGGGAAGAATCCCTCTGTTTTGTGTTTTGTTCTATATTTTCAACATGGTATCAGAGCAGGTCTAGGTTCTCAGTAAAAGAAAAATCTCTCTTTACTAAAGAAGCTGTAAGATTTGTTTGAGAAGTGGATTTCTCCAGCAGTGAGAAAGCTTCTATTTTACACAATCAAGTTGATTGTTTGTCTACACAGTCAGAATGGCAGAAGCAGGCACAAGCCTGACAAATCCACAATTAGCATAGTTCAATGGTAAAAATTATGATTATTGGGCCATTACAATGAGGGCCCTATTTCCTTCACAAGATATATGGGAGCTGGTGGAAAATGGCTTTCCAGAACCACCAGATGCAGCAACGCTTATTGCTTTGATAGCATCAAAAAGAGACTTGCTAAAAGATAATAGGAAAAAGGACTCCAAAGCCCTATTCCATATCTTTCAAGAAGTACATGCGAGTATTTTACGAACGATTGCAACAACAACAAATTCTAAGGAGGCATGGAGAAGGTAAAGACATCAAAATTACAAATGCTAAGGAGATATTTTGAAACTCTCTGTATGAAAGAATCTGAAAACATAGAATCATTATTCAGACATGTTTTTGGGTTGTTACCCAGATAAGGTATCATGGAGAGACACTTGAGGAAATAATAATAGTGGATAAAATCCTAAGAAGACTACTAGCAAGATTTTCTGCCATAGTAGTGGCCATAGAAGAGACAAAATATCTCTCACAATTTTCAGTGGATGAGCTTCATGCATCACTGATGTCTCATCAATATATACTGAATAGAACAAAAAACTCTCACTGGAGCATGCATTCAAGACACATATGTATTTTGGTTGAGGTAGAGGTCGAGGAAGATCAAACTACCAAGGAAGAGGAAGAAGCCCACAGAGAGGTAGAAGAAGCAGCCCTCAAAGCACAAGTGGAAGGGGCAGAAACTAGAATCAAAGAGAAGGCTAAAGCCATAATCAAGAACAAGGACAAAGGTATGATAAATTCCAATTCCAATGTCATTATTGTAAAAGGTATGGGCATTGTGCCAATGAATGTAGAAAGAAACAAAATGATATGGGTAATAGACCCAGTGTAAATTTTACAAAAGAAAAGCAGATTCAGAGTAATGTGATTTTAACTTGTAATGTAGCACAAGAAAAACAAGAGGATGTATGGTTGTTAGACTCAAGTTGTAGTAACCACATGACTAGAAACATAGCAATGTTTTCCAATCTGGATGAGAATGTGAAATCTGAAGTGGCAACGGGGACTGATAGTAAAGTCTCTGTCATGGGGAAAGGAAGAGTATCATTACTGACAAGGAAGGAAGAGAAGAAGTTTGTGCCAGATGTCTATTATGTACCTATTTTAATTTTGGACAACTAGGTCCAAAATCCATGTTGTGATGCTCAGATGAAGATACCAATATTTTTATTGGGTTCCTCTTTCAGAGAGTTGCAAGATTGATCTAAATATCATCTTGATCTGATGAGAAAAACATTTATTTTAAATTTATTTTCATATATTCAAAATATGTGTAGGTCTGCCTTAAGGTTTTGTGCCCTAGTAGATGCATCCCACACCCTCAATGATGGATATAAATAAGTTCAACGTTGGACGACATTTCACTCATATCATCCTCACACATTCTCTCTCCTCACCTGATTGTTTTGATCACTTGGAGTCTCTTCTCTCTCCACACGTGGGAAATCTGGCAGTAACACTTTTCTGTTTTTGGTCTAGGGTTTCAACAACAAACATTTTCCAATGTTGACTTTGGTCAATAGAAGGTCAAATCGACCCAAAACTCTCCCAAAATATCGATTTCCCTAATCCACATTTTCTGGCATTGTTTCCGAGGCAAAACATTGACTTGGAATTTTTAGCATTGACCTAGCTGCTGCTGCTATTTGTCTTGACCGTTGAATGACAATGTTGACTTTTGGGTTGACCGTTTGGTTGTCCTAGAGGGTTGTGTGACACTTTTATTTGGCTGACCATATGGAGACTTTGCTGTTTGAAGCATCCTGTTGACCGTCGTAATGCACCAACACACTTATATATTTTTGGTTTGTGTTATGTGGATCTACTGGTATATTCTATTAGAATTTTACTTTATTTCTTATGTGATTTTTGAATGATATTGGGATAAGAAGTAAAGTTTCATAAAGCATAGAACATCAACATAAATTTACATGGTATCAAAGATGAGGTGAACACAAAGCCCTAGTTTGCAGCAATCACCGAAGAAGAGGATGGGTTCCTCAAACTATAATGGCTTTAAGGTTAATAGAAATTTGACTGGTAAGGATGACTTCCATGCCTAGAAGATGACATTGGATCTTAATTTGGAAGACCAAGATGTCATGGACTATGTGTAGGGTAAAATCCAAGAGCCTCCATCCACTGCAACTGTTGTTGCCAAAACAAAGTACCAGAAGGAGGAAATCAAAGCAAAGCTGATGATAAGGGACTCAATTCATAAGAGTCTAGTTGCCTACATCTATGAGCTGGGCACATCCAAGGAGATGTATGATAAGTTGGTCCACATGTTCAAGGCCAAAAATGCGAATAAATTCCTATTCTTCAAGAACCAATTAAAGAATCTGAGCAAAGGTAGGGATGAATATGTTCAATCATATTTTTTGAATCTGACCGAAATCAGGATAATGAGTTTGTTCAATCGAGATATGGTTCTCACCGCACTTGGAGGTATCTCATCCTAATGTCATGTATTAAACACTAACATTCTCAATAACAAAGTGATACTTGATTTTGACGAAGTATTATCCAGATGCGTACAAGAAGAGACAAGGATGAAGGAATACGAAAATGAAGGAAATGTTTCCTTCACTTCTCATTCTAAGAAGAAGAAATTTGGTGGTCCAAGGAACAAAGGAAGAGTAGGGGCCCAAGGAAATAAATGCAAGTGTTACACTTGTCACATGCAAGGTAACTATGCTAGAGAATTTCCTTTCAAGAAGGATTCTCCTAATGATGATGACAACAACAACAACCAGAGGAATGGAAATCAAAGGAACAACATGTTCAAAGGGAAGAGGAAGGCTTCCTCTGGTGGAAATGGGAAACCTTTCAAAAGGTCGAGAAATTCCAGGTATGAGGAATCAAGTGTTGTTGATAAAAGAAATGAATTCATTCTTGTATCTTCCCTCTCTGCTGCATCTCCACCTGACGCTATGAATGTCTGGTTGATAGAGAGTGGTGCCTCAAGGCACATCACTAGGTTCAAGGAAGCACTCTCTGATATATTTGAGAAGGATACTAATATGGAAATTATACTTAGAGATAATGCCACATATCCCATGAAAGGGATAGGGACTGTGACCCTCCACTTGTCTCAAGGTCAAGTCCTCCACTGACGGGATGTACTCTATGTACCCAATTTGAAGAAGAACCTTGTGTCTATATTGGTCATGGAAGAAAAAGGTTTCAATGTGGCATTCATTGATGGAAATGTGCACATGTGGAAGAAGAGCTTCAAGGAAGCTATCACGATTGGGTTTACAATTGATACACTCTACCAGGTTGGAGGAAGTACACTCGGAGCGATGACATGTGATACTATCTGACAGACTGAACTATGGCACCAGAGGTTTGGAAACCTTCACTACAAGGCCCTTCTCGAAGCAAGGAAGGTGATGACGGGGATGTTCAAGTTCTAAAATAATGATGAAGGTGTATGTCAGGGTTGTGCCAAAGGAAAGCATACAAGGGGAAATTTCCCCTCAAGCGTCACAAAGACATCTAATGTCTTACAGTTAGTACATTCTGATCTGTCTAGTATGTTGCCAGTGACATCCTTGGGAGGATGTTATTATTATATGGGGTTCATAGATCACTGCTATCACAAAACCTGGATATACTTCTTGAAGAAGAAGGATGAGGCTTCCATATGGTTCCGTACCATCAAAGCCTTGGTGGAAAATCTGACAGGGAAGAAGGTCAAGATTTTGAGGACAGATAATGGCACTGAATATGAGACGAACGAATTCAAGAAATTTTGTAGAGAAGCCGGAATCAAGAGGGAGACCAAAACTGTCTATACTCCTAAGCAGAATGACATTGCTGAGTGAAAGAACAGGGCCATTGTGGAAGTTTCCTATGCCATGCTATGTGACCAGGGTCTACCGATTTTTCTATGGGGAGAAGCTGCAAACACTGCTGTGTACATACAAAACCGATGCCCGCTTTCTGCACTAGACTCCAAAACTCCCGATGAGGTTTTCTCTGGTAATAAAATTGACGTATCACATTTTAGAGTTTTTGGATGTCCTATTTATTTTCATGTGCCAAAAGAGAAGAAAAGCAAGCTGGATGCTTTTGGGAAGAAGGGAATGTTTGTGGGCTACAGCAAAACTTCAAAGGCCTATAGAGTATATGTGCCTCGTCAAAGGGAAGTGGAGATATGCCACGATGTCACCTTTGATGAAGATTCTTCCTTGAGGGAAGTATTCAATCTTCCGAGATCTGAGGAAGATCATGAAGCAAGGACTCGAATTCAAGAAGAACCGAAGGCTGAGACGATGCTCGATGATGAAGGACCGATGGACCCGATTGATACAACTCCTTCACTGGGGAAGAGACCATCATGGATCAGTGACAATCTCGAGGATGCAGAGGGAGATATGGCCCCAAGGGGAACATTTCATGAATGCAAGAAGTCGTGTAGATACCAAGGGTATCTAGCATCCATGAGTACTATTGTACAATATGAGCCTGGATCTTTTGAGGAAGTCATAAAGCATAAATTCTGGAAGGATGCTATGCACGAAGAGTATGAGTCCATAATGAATAATTATTTCTGGGATGTGTTTCCAAGACCGAAGGAAAAATAAGTTGTCACCTCGAAATGGCTCTACAAGATCAAGAATGGATCTGATGGAAGTGCTGAAAATTTCAACGCAAGATTCCTTGCCCATGGTTTCTCTCAAAAGGAAGGCCTAGACTATGATGACATATTTTCACTTGTGTCCTGATATACCACCATTTGATCTATCATAGCCCTTGCTGCTACACAAGGATGGAGTCTTTATCAGATGGATGTGAAGACTACATTTCTTCATGGTGCGATAAAGGAAGAGGTGTATGTAGAGCAACCTCTGGTGTTCTAAGTCCAGGATTGAGACACCCATATTTGGAGGTTGAAGAAAGCCCTCTATGGGCTGGAGTAAGCACCCAAAGCTTGGTACGAGAGGATAGATAGCTACCCGATGAAGCTGGGCTTCACTGGTATTAATGATGATCTGAACCTTTACTTCAAGGTTGATAGAGAGAAGCCTCTCATTCTGTTGTTGTATGTGGACGACCTCTTCATGGAAGGTGCTGAACCTCTCATTCATCAGTGCAAGAGGGAGTTCGCTGCTAAGTTTGAGATGAAGGATATAGGACTCATGCATTACTTTCTAGGCCTGGAGGTTTGGCAGAGACCTAGAAATATTTTCCTTTCTCAAGGAAAATACATTGTGAAGCTTTTGGAAAGATTTGGTATGGTGGAATGTAAGTCCGTGTCGACACCGATGGAGCTCAAATTTAAGAAGTTGAGTGGCAGCACTGTTGGGCTTGTGTTAGCAAATCCTACTGAGTATCGTAAACTTGTAGGGGCCTTGATCTTCTTAGTGAACACCTATCCAGACATATGTTTTGCAGTGAACACTTTGAGTCAACAGATGGTTGAGCCTCATCACAGTCACTGGGTTGGTGCCAAGAATCTTCTGAGATATCTTCGGGGCACGATAAACCATGGGTTGAGATACACTACCAGGAGCATGACACTCCTTGGATATATTGATGTTGATTGGGCTGGAAATGTGGTCGATTGTAACAGCACATCAGGATGTTGCTTCACACTTGGTTATGCTTCGATATCATGGATGAGAAGGAATGATAAGTTGGTGGATTTTAGCACTGTGGAGGCTGAATACATTGCAACGGGTATGGCCTGTTGTGAAGTATTCTCGTTGTGAAAGATATTCAGTGACTTGTTCGGGCATGTGCCAGATATCACTGTGATACTCTATGATAACCAGAGTGGGATTTGATTGTCTGAGAATCTTGTGTTCCATGATCGATCCAAGCATATTGATATTAGGTACCACTTTATCTAGGATATTGTACAGTGAGGCACCGTAAAGCTCGATCATATAGGACCTAATGAGTAGGTCAGGAATATTCTCACAAAGGCCCTGGAGAAAGTCAAGTTCCTAACCTTTCGTGAGAATCTTGGTATCGTGGAACAACCCTATTTTGAGGTTCATGTTGGGCGATGAGTTTTGGGAGCTCTGGGGGAATTTGGTGATAGCTTCTCAGAGCTATAAGCAACCACAGGGCTAGGCTTTCTGAACCGTGTTAGTGTTCTTCTAACCCACTGTTGTAATAATTGACTTGGTTCACGTCTCATTATCTGTGCCCTGTATGCATCCTACCCATTGAGTTCAGGGCTCATGGGAAGTACCTCTCATTTGGCTAGTGAGTTGGGAAAAGCTAGAGACTAGTAGCAAAGACTGATGGATGCATCAGAGATTTTCGTACTCTCTATCTAGGATGGCATGATCCAACCACTTGATCTGGGGTCAAGTCTAGTTAGGTTTTGGACCTCCTACTGACTTCGGGTAAGATAAACCAACTTCGGGTTGGTATGAGACTCTTTGTGAGTCTTATAAAGGTTTCGAACCTCAGGGCTAAATCTGTCAACCGGGAATGATGTCTTTGTGATTGACCCACTTCTGTTCTAAAATAAAGATTCCAACAAAACAAGTTATGGTGGGATGATGCACGATATTTGGATTTCACAGGTGGATGGAGTTCTCCCTAGTTGAGAGGGAGTGTTAATTTTGGACAACTAGGTCCAAAATCCATGTTGTGATGCTCAGATGAAGATACCAATATTTTTATTGGTTTCCTCTTTCAGAGAGGTTCAAGATCAATGTAAATATCATCTTGATCCGATGAGCATAACATTTATTTTTAATTTTTTTTTAATTGTAGCAGCGGAAGTTGTAGATTTGATTTATGTAGCAGCAAGACTTGTAGATTTGTAGGCTTAATAGAAAAAGAAGCTTTAATTATAAAAATACACAAGAGGTATTTATAATAATAAATATCTATTGATATGATATGATATAAGACGACTGAATGATTACAATAAGGCCCTGTTTTTATACCTATGCAGGTGACCTTTCATGAACATGCATGTCTTTTAGACATGCCATTTCAGTTAACTAATGACTACTTAACATAATCCTGATTGATTATTTAGAAATTACATTTATTCTATTTATGACTATATTTATTACATTAGTTATGAATTAGGTTCATAACATTACCTCCTTGAAAAGCTTTGTCCTCAAAGCTTAACCTTTCGACAATTTCCTTCACTTCAGATTATCTACGAGGCATGTCATTCAATGGTATCTTCTTTGTAGAATTCTCTCTAATACATCCTCTTTTGAATTCCATGTTCTTGTTACTGTTTTTTTTTTTTTAATATATATATATATATATATTAATCATTTTTTTTCATTAATTTAATTAATTAAATTAATATTTTTTTTACAACTAAATTATAACATGCTTTAATAAATTGACTGGAAGTAAAATATGTTGTATACATTTTACTCGTGAATCTTTATGGTTATCTCAGTTGATGTAGTAGTTGAGAATCCTTCTCTATCACCTAGATGTTTTTCCTCTCTTACTGACACATGTACTAAGAATTAGTCAATATTTTTTTTTTCACTTCAATGCTCGAAGGAATATTTTTATAAAGATTCACGGTGCGCCATATTATGTCGAACTTCTTTTGGTTATAATTCACTTTCCTTGTTTCAAAGAGATATTTTTATAAAGATTCATGTAAAACGTACATCTGATTTTGCAGTATTGATGGTTTGTATAGAAACAAATAAATTACCAATTTTAAATTACCCATTTTTTTGTCGAGATTGCTTATCATCCGATTATACTCACTTATCACAGTTTGTACAGAAAAAAAATATGTAATACATAATAATAAGCAATATATGCATATCGATACATGACTAGGTCCACTCATTGACGACTGCAAAGGTGAGTGAGTTTAGAATCACGGTAAGGTATATGAGAAGCTTTTCCCTCACTTGACTTCCCTATCACCATATTGAGCCTGACAATATTTATATCGCATGTATGTGCATAATTGACCCTGCTCAATGAACCGCTCAACGAACAGGTGTGCTCGCTCAACGAACAAGTGTGCCGTTTATCTACCACACTGTATCGATCTGGCACGGCGTTTGAATTGACCATGAAATAATCCTTGCCTCCTCAGCTTCGAAACATTTTATAGCACTTTCTTTCTGAGCCTTCTTCAGGGAATAGTTCACCTGTAAAATACCCTCGACTTCCTTCTCTTGGTTATGAATATCCACAACTTGCCCATATGGATCGAACAAGGGGTATAGGTCATCTACAGTTGTACTGAAGGTTATTTTGAGAACCAGTAGCTTCAAACCATCGATTGAAATCGTGGGTTGCATGGAATTAATTGAATTAATTTTTTTTTTTGTTTTCACAGCGTTAATTCCCGTGTCAGTTTCAACCACCTTTCCACAACAGACAACAACCTTGACTGTTCCAATACAGTCAACTCTAAATGTTGTGGGCTCGGCTGAAATTTTTTCTTTTAAAGAACGTGATCGGTGGAAAAACCCGTTCGATAAGTTTACACCATTTGAATCGACTGATTGTGAGTTGGTTACACAGTTTTTTTTCCATATATCTGGAGGTGGCAGTGATCGTGTTCCGCAGTGCATCTGCATTTGCGAAGGGTTCTCCAAGATTTCATTAATCGGAAGCAGGTCACAGCACAACCCAGGGCAATGACTACTACATTTTTTTACAGTGTTTGAGCCACTATATAAGGGACCGCCATTCATATCCTCCAATTTAAATTCATTCCGATTTAGCCGTCTGGTAAATCCTGGTATCAGATGCCGCCCATTAATGTCCTTCACCGCCACTTGTGACACTTGGTCCGTTCCATTTGCATATCTATCATGGCGATAAATACCATCGAATCTCTGAGGGAACTGAACATAGCATAGTTTATTTCTAAGTTGGGGATCCATTAAAAAACACATTGAACTTCTTGTAACACACACTTGAATTGTCCCCGCAATAACAGCTGGGTGACCAATTCTTTTTCCATTAAACTGAGACTTTCATGTAGATACCCAACGCTGTGAGTCAACACATGACTCAAGGTCGATTCTTTAAATTTTGCAATGAAGGGTGCCAGATCTTCTTTAGTACATTGAAGAAATTGGTATCTCTCTCCACTATCTGCATTTGAGTATGGAACAACAAGCCATGGCATCATTTGCAGGTGGTCCTCGAAACATGCATTTTTTTGGCATTGTTTCTGCATATTTACTATTGGAATATCCTGCAGACGATTGTCAATATTAACTGGGAATTTCTCCACTTCTATAGAATCTTCCTTGTCCAGATAAGAGTAGCTAGAACTACAAGTCTGTTCATGAGAATTATTGGATATAATGGAAGACATGCTTTTATTAAAATGAGACTTTTATGATTCATTTACATGCATTACATGTATGGCTTCATTGCCAACTTCAAGAGTTTGGTTGGAAACTAAATTCTCATTTTTTATTTGAACCGTGGAAATTTCATCTCTTGTATAAAAGGCACATATATGTCCTGCGAAATATTTATCTCCACACTTCCAACATTTCTCTTCTTCTTTTTTTTCAATATTAGTTGGTTGTTTTCTTTTATTACGCATTGGTGAGGAAATGTATTTGGTTGACTTTTCCATGGATGTTCTACTTGAATTTCCCTTGGCATAACTAACTGCCTTCTCATTATTACAACAATTTTCATCTTCTTTATTATGGATTACTGCAGAATTTTTTTTCAGGCCTGCAGAAATTTTTTTATAACCGTTTGTGACTTTTGCACATGAATTCTCTAATTGCTGAAACTTTTCTTGAATTTTTCTAATCTGCTCAAATTTTTTGGGATCGTCACATAATGGCACATTATACGGTAAACAATGTTCCTGGGCTCGTGCACTACGCTCATAGGTTTGTAATACGATATTATGTGTCATGGCTCTGATAGATTCAATATGGCTCCGATATCACTGTAGCAGCGGAAGTTGTAGATTTGATTTCTGTAGCAGCAAGACTTGTAGATTTGTAGGCTTAATAGAAAAAGAATATTTAATTATAAAAATAAACAAGAGGTATTTATAATAATAAATATTTATTGATATGATATGATATAAGACGACTGAATGATTACAATGATGCCCTGCTTTTATACCTATGCAAGTGACCTTTCATGAACATGCATGTCTTTTAGACATGCCATTTCAGTTAACTAATGACTACTTAACATAATCCTAATTGATTATTTAGCAATTAAATTTATTCTATATATGACTATATTTATGACATTAGTTATGAATTAGGTTCATAACATTAATCTACTCAAAATATGTGCAGGTCGGCCTTAAGGTTTTGTGCCCCAGCAGATGTGTCACACACCCTCAATGATGGATATAAATAATTTCAACGTTGGATGACATTTCACTCATCTCATCCTCACACATTCTCTCTCCTCGTCTGATTGTTTCGATCACTTGGAGTCTCGTCTCTCTCCACATGTACGAAATATGGTAGCAACACTTTTCTGTTTTTGGTCTACGATTTCTATAGAAAAACTTGAGTAGCAGTGAGTTCAGTCAATGCAAGGTAAAATCGACCCAAAACTCTCCCAAAATTTATGTTTCCCTAATCCACATTTTCTGGCACTATTTCTGAGGGAAAACGTTGACTTTGAATTTTTAGTGTTGACCAAGTTGCTGCTGCTGTTTGCATTGACCATTGACTGACAGCATTTACTTTTGGGTTGAATTTTGAGTTGACTGATTGGATTTCCTAGAGGGTTGTGTGACACCTCTGGTTTCCTGACCATATTGAGACTTTACTAGTTGAAGCATCATGTTGACCTCTGTAATGCACCAACACACTTAGATATTTCTGATTTGTCTTCTATCGATCTATTGGTATGTTCTATCAGCATTTTACTTTATTTTTTATGTGATTTCTAACTGATATTGGGATAAAAAGTAAAGTTTCATCAAGCATTGAACATCTAGATAAATTTACAACCTGGCCTGAAATGTAACTTTCTGAGCACTAGACAACTCGTGAATAAGGCCTAAAATGTGTTTTTCAAGAATGATGTGTGTACAATCATGGAGATACCTCCAATTAAAAAGTTCATTGCAGAAGTGCATATGACAAGCAATAGCATGTTTCCTCTCAATATCATATCATACTTGAAGGAAGGAGGTGTGGTAGCAGCAGTCACACAAGAGGTATTTCAAAAAGAAGTGAAAGATAAAAACTAGTTATGGCATTTGAGATTTGCACATCTTGATTTTGGAGGTTTGAACCTGTTGCATAGAAAAGGGATGGTAAAGGGATTAGCACTGATAGAAAAACTAGATAGCCTATGTGAAGGTTGCATCTTGGGAAAACAACACAGAGAATCATTTCCAGCAGGAAAGAGTATAAGGGAAAAGGCATCCTTAGAGATTCTCCACTCATATTTATGTGGACCAATGAAAATGCCATCATTAGTTTTCAGTCATTATGATTTGACATTTATAGATGATTACACAAGGAAGACATGGGTGTACTTCCTAAAAGTGAAAATTGAAATTTTTGAAGAGTTATTCCACTTCAAATATCTTGTTGAGAAGCAAAGTGGGCATTACATAAAAGTGTTGAGAACTAATAGAGGAGGAGAGTATATCTCCAAAGGCTTCCTACATTTCTGCAGAGAGCATGGAATACATAACCAATTTACCATAAGATATACATCGCAGCAAATTGGTGTAGCAGAAAAAAACAATAGAACCATCATGGACATGGTAAGAAGTACGTTGAAGGAAAAGCATTTTCAAAATGAGTATTGGGCAGAAACTGTAAATTTTGTAGCTTATATTTTAAATAGATGTCCAACGAAAGCTGTTATGAACAAAGTTTTGAAAGAAGCATGGAGTGGAACAAAGCAGTTTTTCACTCCTATGAGAGTATTTGGATGTCTGGCATATGCACATATCCCAGATTGACTAAGGAATAATTTGGAAAAAAAGGGGGAGAAGTGTATATTTTTTGGATACAGTGATGAATCCAAGGCCTAAAAGTTCTATAATCCATCAACCAAAAAGGTAATAGTCAGCAGAGATGTTCAATTCATTGAGAAAAAATCTTGGGATGGAAATTTAGAGAAAAATGTAAATGTGAAGACATGTTTTTCACATGAACATAAAGAGGAATTAATTGCAAAAAATAATCCCTCAACAGTGGGTCTTCCTCCACCTACACAAGCTCAATAGAGCACACCAAAAGCAAGCAATAGAGTAGTAGTGAAAAATCAAGGAAGTACTTCTCCAAGCACATCACAAGGATCTGCAACTTCTTTGAGTTCAAGTGGAACTCCAAGCACACCAAGAAGACCAAGATTCAAAAATTTGAGTGAAATTTATGAGCAAGAAGAAGTAAATAATAATACTGGTCTGAATTCTTTATTTGCTTTGTTTTGTCATGCTGATGACCCAATCCATTTTGAGCAATAGAAAAGAGTGATACATGGGACTTAGTGGACCTTCTAGAAGGTAAAGAAGTCATTGGAGTAAAATGTGTGTATAATACCAAGAGAAATATCCAAGGAAAAATAGAAAGAGACAAAGCAAGACTTGTTGTCAAAGGCTACAAGCAGCAACAAGGAACAGACTATGAAGAAGCCTTTGCACCAGTTGCAAGGATGGAGATAGTGAGGACAATGTTGTCCATAGGAGCATAGAAAAAGTGGAAGGTCTATCAAATGGATGTAAAGTCATCATTCTTTAATGGATTGTTGAAAGAGGAAGTATATGTTGAAGAACCTCCTAGCTGTGAGATATAAGGCCAAGAGCAAAAAATTATGTAAGTTGTAGAAAGCTCTTTATAGGATGAAACAAGCGCCAAGAGCATGGTATAGCATGATTGATGCTTACTTGATGGATAATGGGTTTGAAAAATGTGATGGTGAACCAACAGTCTACATTAAATAAAATGACGATAAGATCCTTATTGTTTTTTTATATGTATATGATTTAATTTTCACAGGCCATGAAGTTTCTCTCATTTATGGTTTTAAAGAAGTCATGAAAATTGAATTTAAAATGAATGACTCAGGTTTATTTAGATATTTTTTTGGAATAGAAGTAAAGAAAAATGAAAATGGAATTTTTATTTCGCGAGAAAAATATGTTGCAGAAGTTTTAAAGAGGTTTAACATGCAAAACAACAAAGTAGTATTAACTCCAGTTGTCTGGGGTTAAAATTAAGCAAAGAATATTGCAGCAAAAATGTCAATCCAACATTGTACAAGAGCATAGTTGGCAGTCTAATGTATTTGATTGCAACTAGGCCTAATATTATGTATGTTGTAAGTTTAATTTCCAGATTCATGGAGACACCAAAGGAGACACATTGACAAGCATCGAAGAGAATATTGAGGTATGTGAATGGAACAAAAGAGTATGGTGTTCTATAGTCAACTGATAATTTTAAATTGATTCGTTACACTGACAGTGATTGGGTTGAGAGTGTAGATGTTAGAAAGAGAACATCTGGATATGTGTTTCATTTGGGATCGGGAGCCATTTCATGGGCTTCCAAGAAGCAACCAATAGCTGCATTATCAACAGCAGAAGAAAAATATGTGACAGAAACATCAGCAACATGCCAAGCAGTATGGATGAGAAGGATGCTGAGAGATTTGTGTTATGAGCAAGACAAGGGAACCACAATTTATTGTGATAATAGCTCAGCAATTGCAATATCAAAGAATTCTATTTTCCATAAGAGAACAAAGCACATAGATGCTAAATATCATTTTATAAGAGAAATGGTTAACAATGGTGACATTGTTTTGCAGCTTTGCAGGACATAGGAATAGTTTGGTGATATCCTCACAAAGCCATTAGGATAGAGGAATTTTTTTTATCTAAAAAAGTGTTTTGGAATGACTGATGGGGGCAGTTGTGATTAAGGGAGAGTATTGGAATTATACTTCAAACCAACACCATGAATAAGTAGTGGTAGCAACCCACACTTCATCAATTTTGTTACAGAGAAGGAAAAGCACAGATCCAATAAACTGGAGGTGTTTTCACCCAATCCACGCAAAAGATCAAACAGAGTACCCAAGCCATAACTCTGCATTTATTTCCATTTTTCGTGTTGACTTACCTTTTGCCTATAGGCACAGGGCATAACCTTTTTTTTAAATCTTAATGCTTTTGCCACAATGTTAAATCCTCGCCGATGTGATATCGATCGGACCCACCTTATCTTTACCACATTAATTAAGCCTTGTTTTCTGCCCATTTCCTTTGTATTTTGTTTACCGCACTTACCAATGTTTACCGCCCGCAATATCACACATCGCAACATTTAAACCTTACCTTTCACTGCCTGCAAGTTATTTATTTTGCGATGTGATGCGATCATGCCATCGCCCATCGCAATCGCATATGTTTATGTTTATGGTTGAACCGCCCATAGGATATGATAAGTGATATGTGACGTGAAGGTGCCACGTCACTTCGCAATCGCAGAAATTTAAGTTTATCATTAAGTGTCCACGAGTTAAAAGTTGATATTGTCGAAATGTGATAAGGGCACACATGTGACGAGGTTTCAAAGTTGAAATATATAAAATCTCAGGTGTGTTATTTATATGTTTTGTACGCATTTCGTGTATAAATAACAAAATGAAGTTTCGGTAATATATGGTTCTGTGCATCGTTTTTAATGAAGAAATGGGTTTCGACAGCAGAAGGACGACGGGTGGTTAAATTTCCATCTAGCATTGAATAGAATTAGGTTTTCAGGCTTCAACCATTTGTATTAAAAAGAAATGTAATTTCATTTATGATAGAGAAAGAATAGAAACTGAAATTTGGTTCCTCTCCTGTTTTTTCGCTCTGCCTGTCTGTGTATTGTTATTTCAACAAAATTTTGCATTCTCTCTCTTGTGCAGGAAGCATCCCTTTGTGTTTTGTTTTGTTCTATATTTTCAACAATGTTTTCCTTGAAATTGAATCAAATTTCACACAATGGATGTACTCTTCACAAATCAGCCCGCTCCTTTAAAAAAAATGTCTATGCCAGCAAATTCTTATCACGTCAAATTTTAGTACTTTTGGTGGCTTCAAGAATTTTTACCAAGGAAACCTATGGGATCAACAACACCATATCCGTTCTTCTTCATGTTGGAAATAACCCTGACTGCTAATCTATGGAAAGGAGGACAAAACTTCAATTTTTTATTTGAAGAATGATGCACAAAGCAGCAACATTTTTCAGTTTTGTTTTACACTCCATCTTGCATTCAATTATGGGTTTACATACACCTGCAAAATTAATTTTTGAGTATGAATTTTGTAGCCCCTTTTCTGTGGTAAAAACCATGGTTTAAACCATGCAATATCCACACTCTTAAACCCACACCTACCTGCCATTAAACCGTTGCACCAACTGCCAATACACCTACGCATTTGTTTTAAATTTAAATACTCCACACTAGATCTTGTGGTCCCCACGACTCGACGTCACCTATCTCTTAGACCAATCACGCATTATCGCATCCCCTTGAGGCCTATGTCACCACACCCCCAACCTATGCAATGAGCCATCCCCATCAATGTGCCACGTCAAAACCCATCAACCAATCAAATTGATATCATATAGTTTTGCGCTGATGTCACCAGCCCTCCGAAACCATGCGATAAGATATGGCCATCCTCTGCCAGCGCATCCACCATTGACCAATGACGCTCTTTCGCATTGTTTTGATGCCAACAAAGATGTTTATGATAAGCAGAGATGTCAAATTTATTGAGGAAGAAGCTTAGGATGGAAGCATTAAGAAAACAATAATTGTGAAAACATGTTTGTCTCATGATGAAGATGACGAAGAAATGGATGAAAGACATCCCTCATTAGCAGCACCACCTCCACCAACACAAGGACAGCAAGGGACACCACAAGCATGTATGAGAACACCCTTGATAAGTGATGAAAATGCTTCTTCAAGCACATCACAAGGAGCGGATTTGAGTGCTTCTGCAAGCACAAGTTCAGTAAGTGAAAGAGGAACCAGATTCAGAAGTATGAATAAAATTTATGACCAAGAAGAATGTATGAACCTTTTATTTGCATTGAATTTTCATGTAGAAGATCCTATTCATTTTGAAGAAGCTGTAAAAGATAAGAAATTGATAGATGCTATGGATGAAGAAATAAATGCAATAGAGAAAAACAAGACATAGGAATTAGTTGATCTCTCAAAAGGAAAAGAAGTGATTGGAGTTAAATGGGTTTCTAAAACCAAAAGCAATGCTGAAGGTAAGATTGAAAGGCACAAGGCCAGACTTGTTGTCAAAGGCTACAAGAAGCAACAAGGAAGAGATTATGAAGAAAGTTTTGCACCATTTGCAAGAATGGAAACAGTGAGAGCAGTGTTGTCCATAGCAACACAACATAAGTGGAAAATTTACCAAATGGATGTGAAATTAGCATTCCTCGATGGAGTATTGATGGAAGAGATTTATATGGAACAACTTGTGGGATATCAGAAAGAAGGCTAAGAGCGCAAGGTATGAAAATTGAAGAAATTTTTGTATGGGCTAAAACAAGCACCAAGAGCATGGTACAGTAGAATATATGCCTATCTACTGGAAAATCGGTTTGAGAAATGTGAAGGAGAACCCACATTACAAATCAAACAGAAATATGGTAAGATGCTCATTGTTGTTTTATATGTTGATGATGTGATATTAACGGGTAATGATGTTTACCTCATTGAGAATTTTCAAACAGTCTTGAAGGATGAATTTGAAATGACTGATATGGGATTGCTGAGATACTTCTTAGGAATAGAAGTAGAGAAAAATGAAAATAAATTTTTGTTTCTCAAGCTAAATATGTAAAGAAATTTTTGGAAAGATTGAATATGCAGGATTGCAAGGAAAAAATTACTCCTACAGTGATGGGATTGAAGTTGAGCATAGAAGACAGCAGCAAGGATTTTGATCCAATTTTGTATAAGAGCATAGTTGACAACCTTATGTATTTGACTGCAACTAGGCCAGATATTATGGATGTTATAAGTTTAATTTCTAGATTTATGGAAAGGCCAAAGGAGACACATTTCCAAGAAGCAAAACGAATTTTGAAGTATGTGAAAGGAACGAAAAACATGGTATTTTATATACCTCTTCAGAAAATTTTGAATTAGTTGGATATACTGACAATGATTGGGCTAGAAGTATAGATGACAGGAAAAGCACCTCTCGATATGTTTTTCATATGGGATCACGAGCCATTTCATGGGTTTCTAAAAAACAACCAATTGTGGGTTTATCAACAGCAGAGGCAGAGTATGTGGTAGCTACAGTAGTAGCATGTCAAGCAATATGGATGAGAAGAATGCTAAGAAGTTTCTGTCATGAATAGGTAAAAGACACAACAGTTTATTGTGATAATAACTCAACAATAGCTTTATCCAAGAATTCAATGTTTCATAAAATAACAAAACAGATTGATGTAAAGTATCACTACATGAGAGAGTTAGTGAGCAATGGAGAAATTGTTTTGCAACATTGCAGAATAGAAGAGCACTTTGATGATATCTCAGGAAAACCATTGGGATAGAAAAGTTTTAATTATCTACGGAAATGTCTGGGTATGCAAGGGAAGAGTAGTTGTGATTAAGGGGGAGTGTTGGAGATAACCCCAACTGCCAATCTATGGCAAGGAGGATGAAACTTCAATTTTTTATTTGAATAATGAAGGAAGAAGCAACAACAGTTTTCAGTTTTGTTTTACACTCCATCTTTCATTCAATTTTGGGTTTGAATACACCTGCAAAACCAATGTTTGAGTATGAAGGTCGTAGCCTTTTTTTGTGGTAAAAGCCGTGGTTTAAATCACGCAATCTCTGCACTCTTAAACCCACACCTACCCGCCATTAAACCGTTGCACCAACCACTAATACACCCGCGATTTTTTTTTAAATTTAAATACTCCACGCGAGCTCTTGTGGTCCCATGACTCCACGTCACCTATCTCCTCGACCAATCACGTGTTATCGCATCCCATTGAGGCCTACTTTACCACACCCAACCTGCTCGATGAGTCGTCCCCACCACCATGCGACATCAAAACCCATCAACCAATCAAATCGACATCACACAGTTTTGTGCTAATGAGCCCTTCGAAACCCTGTGATAAGATATGGCCCACGATAAGATATGGCCCACCTCCGCTAGAACATCCACGGTCAACCAATGACACTCTTTCGCATTGTTTTGATGCCGAGTCATAAGGCGAGCTTATCGATGGGATAATGCCCATGGCATAGTTTGAAAATAAATCGCTAAATAATGTTACAAGGGTTAAAGCTTTGTTTTAATGTTTTATTTGTTTAACGAGCCGTGATAGTTTTATGTATTAAAACTTAGATTAAAAGGTTTATTTTTAATATATGTTCTAAACATATATGTTTACAACATATAAATAAGACAGTACTGTAATGTAACAGTGTGTGCAGTAGGCGGAGACTGCTTAAGTGAATGTATGGAGAGAACAGAAATAGGCAGTGTGTGACTGTGTGTATGCAGAGAGCAAAAATAGAGTGTGAGGAATATTGTGTGAGAGAGTAAGCTTGAAGAGCGCTGCGTCGGGGAGCAGATTTATTTTTGTAATCTGCTGTTCTGAGTAAGAATTTTCTTTTTGTAACAGTCTAGCAATGTTAATGAAATGGAGTTTTTCGTCCATCTCTATGTGCATATTGTTTTGTTATCTTCTCTATGTTAGAAGAGGAATTCTTGTTTCCTCTATTGTCAGGAATAAACAGCAATGCTAGATGGGAGACTTGTCAGCTTAATGGTCTGGCCCTATCGTTATTAAACATAGCTCCCACACCTGAACTCTGTCGTTGCTTCCATGCAGAAGGTGCAATGAAATGCCATGAGGCTACCCACTACGCCGATCCAATCGCTGGACAAGCGATTGACTTGGTACCACTTTGGTTATATTACGAGGAATCAACCTAAGTTGGATGATTTGGTGGATTTGCCTAGTGAAGTCTCCTGGCAGTGATTATGATGCCTAAATGACCTCCCGTCCCTTGCCTTTGAGATATGTTCACCCTCGTATGATGAAAAGATGACGCAGTCGTAGTAATATTTTATGGGCTCTCATACTATGAGAATCCAACATTATTGCAAACGGCTTCAGTGCCTGTGATTTGATCCTCATGGTTTCCACCGTCCGTCAGGCATACATTTATTGTTTCCAGTGCTTCCATGGAGCTCGAATCCACTCGATAATCCTTAAGTCGTCGATCTTGGCTCCAAATCAGTGCCTGTGATTTGATCCTCATGGTTTCCACCGTCCGTCAGGCATACATTTATTGTTTCCAGTGCTTCCATGGAGCTCGAATCCACTCGATAATCCTTAAGTCGTCGATCTTGGCTCCAAATCAGCGACCTACCGCTTTGTGGTGGTCTTGGCCCTTATATATTATAGCTGTGATAGATCGGCCCCCAAAAAATCTGTTGGGCATTGACACCGTTGGAAACAGTGATATTTTGTATATATTTAGTTTTCTCGTATGATTGGGGAAGCCTTCAGCCTCGACAACTAATTGGAACAACAATGACAATACCTCGTGTCAATGGAGAACAGTCTTTCGTCTGAATAAAATTGAGTAAAATTGAGTTGATTTTAGCATGATTTTTTTTAATGATTTTAGATAGATTTTTTAGGTTTAATTTCTTTAAAATTTGCTAGGAATTTATTAAAAAGAAAAGTTTGATGGTAACTTTGCACAATAGAAATGCTCAAAATTTTTTTGAAGTACTGAATCCATATATAAAATAAAAAAAACTGTTTAAATAACTTAAATCAAAATTTAACCTCAATTTTTTTTTACAAGAACTCCAAAAAAATGAAATTAAAAACAACTCCCAAAATCTATATGCCCCACCATCCTACACCCCTTGTTTATTTGTAACCCTTCCTGATATTCACTAAAACCAATATTTTAACCCCCTTGAAAGCCTTCACCTCAACTAAATCACCTCCATGAAATCGATTAGATCGAAAAGGAATCGGACTATCTAGGGTGATATATGGCATCATCGAAGTTGGGAAATGTTGGGTAGGGTGAAAAGAAATCCCACGTTAAAAAAAATTCTCAGGCTGGGGTACTACGGTAAGATCTCTCAGGCTGGCATACCACGGTAAGATCTCAAACTTTAAAATTTTCAAAGATCTAGAAAAAAATAGTGTTTTATATTATTAGCTCAAAAACCGATGGACCACACATATGTCACCAAATTTCGGAGAATGAATCACCCGAGGGAAGTTATGGTTAAGGCTAACCATGAGGACACTGTATGTTTTCGGAGGTGGAGGCATAAGGCAAACGTGAGGCACCCTACTCTAAAAATAAAATTCAAACCAGGGCCAGTGATATGTTTCTTGAAATGATACATGCATAGGGAGATGCTACATTTAACCAAAGTCCAGAGTGCCGATGAAAAAAATATAGAGAGTTTGAGACATTAGTGTTGGATTTATATAGTCCATCCACCTTATAAGAGCGTAATATTTTCTAATAGTGCTTATAGGGAATTAATCATATGATAAAAACCCCTATCATGTAGGTAGCATAGTGGTCACATTTCCACTTTTGGAAGTGTATTAATAATGTAGTGTTATACAATGTATGTCCGTGATACGAAAAGTACAAAATCTTAATTGTAATAAAAACTTGAAGGTCAAGAACTAAAATATATATAAGGTAAGAGTGGTTGCAATATTAGAATTAGAATTTTTATATTATGGAAACATAAAAATAAAAATTTTGAAATAGATTTCTTGATTTGTGTTTGAGAAGGGTGTTGGATTTTCATATTCATGCTATTGGGAATTGAGCACATGGTCTAGCATTTACTCTCACACTAAAAATTATTTTAATTTTTTTTTGGATGATAAGTTGCTTAATAAAAATAAGATGATTTATACAGGTAAACCTCCACCAAAGGTAGGTGCATATGCACTTAATTTTCAAACTAATTTCTCTATATATTTGTTGTTCCAATGACTATTTTTATGTAAATTTCTCATTTTTATAAGATTTCTTAATGTGTTTATAGAGTTGATTAATATTTTATGATATATATTTATTTGGTCTATCAGAAATTGTAAAGTTTTAATATGAGCTTATTTTATTTTAAAACTATGTGTATGAGTGAAAGGTAAGATATATAGTTACTACAAATCTGGTTTATTTTTACAGTCTTGTAAACGTGATGAGATGGTTAGGTGAAGAGGTTTGATCCCATAAATCTGGTTATCTAATCTTAAGCAAGAATATTTTATGAAATTTGAAAATAAAAATCCACTGATATTCGTTTATCCTTTATATGTTTCCTATCACATACTGAAATATTTCTGAAATTAAATTCAAAATATCACAACTAATTTTTATTAGAAACCCACAGATTGTATACTTTTGAAAATTGTATCAGTATTCAAAGATTTTTCTAGTTCTCCCACAGATTTTTTCTATTGATCTTTTTCTTTTGCTCAGTAAATTTGATTAAAAATTAATTTCAAAAATCAAAATCAAAACCATTCATTAACCTAGCAATTTCGATCTTCTTCTTTTGCTCAGTAAATTTGATTAAAAATAATTTCAAAAATCAAAATCAAAATCCATTAACCCAGCAATTTCCAAAATAAAATTTCAAGATCCATGAACCAAACCATTTCAAAAATAAAAACAGGCTCCATAACCCAACAATTTCAAAATTAAGAATCAAGATCATAAATCTGCATTTTCATGCTAGTGCACTCACAGTAAATAGTAAATTATCCGAGTGAGCTTAGAACCTTGCATACCGAGAAAGGCGCAACGTACAAACCTTTGAAATCTATACATAACATCAACTTTGGAACCTCTGAACCTGGAGCCTACCACCGTTCATCAACACTGGAATAGGCACATACAACCTGTCTTCTCCATAGATACGACTTTTATTTATGGATGTGTGCGGCATTTTGAGAGACTAGCTCCACATACCCATTTCATGTGCTCCTTTCTTCTACTCTGAGGTGATTTGTTTGGGATATTAGATTTCCAATAATATATAAGCCGTGTTTGGATATGACAGCGATTTCGAATACTAATTTTTGCGGTTCGTTCCCACTGGAGAAGCGGATGCGAAGATTCATCTGTTGAAGGATCGACGAGTGGGAAGAGAAACTAGGGCTCCAAGATTTGAATAGCGAAGGGGATGGATGTATGAAGGCCGATAAACTATTTTTGCGGTTCGTTCCCACTGGAGAAGTGGAAATACAGCCAAATTACTTGAATTTCGCCATTTTGGGGCAGCGGGCACTTCTGGAAAGAATATGCAATTCAGAAATGAGATTTTTTAATGTATGGTTCTTCGTCAATTTTATACAGAGGACAGAGGACAGAGGACAGGGACAGAGCATAAAGGGCAGAGCATAGAGGACAGGGACAGTGAGCAGAGCAGCAAGGGCAGAGCAGCTAGTTTTCAGTGGATAGCGGGCAGAGCAGCAAAGACAAAGCAGGAAGTTTTCAGTGGTCAGACCAACAGAGATTGAAGAGTTAAGCAAAAAACAAAGAGTCAGTTTTAGGCAGAGATTTTGATTTCTCTTAATATCATCATGAGAATTGAACAAGAAACTTTAGAACCCGTAGAAACAAATGATATAGGGCAAGTGAAAATTGCCTCATCAACGAAAACTGGGAAGTGGGTTTGGGTCAATGCCAAACAATATCAGGGCATTTTAAAAAGGAGACTAACTCGTCTAAAATGGGAGCAGACAAAGAAGAAAAAGTCTCAAAGGGAGAGTATTGTTCGTAAGAAACAACATTCAAACAAGTTTTCTTCGCAAGCATGTGGCAACAAGTCCAAAGGAAAAGGAAAAGTTAGTGATAAGTATGCTTTATATAGTCCTACATCCACACCTCTCACTTGGTCATCTGACCTTTATGTGAGAGAACTCTTAAATGTAAAAGAAAGGTTGGAAGTAGTAGAAGCTAAAGCGCTGGAAAGAGATTGTACAATCCATATAATAACAGCTGACAATCAGGCTTTAGCAGAAAGCAACAAAGTTCTGAAGGAGCAAGTGTCATTACTGCAGGAAGCTCTCCGAATAGGGAAAACAGAATGGCAACGCATGAAAGCGGAGGTGCAAAACATGAAGAAATTTGCAGTGGAAAACACAGAGGTGATGAATGCGAAGCCACTCCAGAATAAGGGGAAAGCAGTTGCTCAAATAGACAACAATGAAAAAACATCAAGAGAAGGGAGGAAAGAAGATCCCACAAAACTTTCCAAAACTTGGGCTCAAGTTGTTGGCAATTCTGCTAAGAGGGAAGGAGAAACAAACATCCAGGTTAACAACATGCAAGATAGAAAAAGCAAGGAAAGACTCGATAGAGCAACAAACATAATTATTAAAGGGGTGAAAGAGTATGGTAAAAATGAATGTACTCTTGACCTTGCAAGAGACTTCTTGAAAGACAAACTCCAATGGCAAGGACAAGTATGTCAAGCATGGAGAGTAGGTAAGCTCAACGGTGAGAGAGCCACGCACATAAAAGTCATCTTTCCCAATTTGCATGATAAAGATATCATTCTGAGAAAGAAGCAACTCTTAAGGGGTTCTCGGTTTTTTATAGAAGAGGATTTAACTGTAAGACAGCAAGAGGAAAGGAGGGATGAAATGACAAAAGTTAGGGCAGCAAGAGATGAGGGAAAAAGAGCATGGATTTATAAAGGTAAAGCCGTGATTGCGCAATTTGGACCTCCTTCCAAAACAATGCAACAAAATGATAACAAAGAAGAGGCAGCAAACTCTTTAGCAAGAAATGAGGAAGAAAGGTCATTATGGGCAAGCAGGGACAAAGACTCAATTGTGAGTCTTGCATGTCAAAACAAATAGCAATCAAGTCTTACGCAGGTTAACTTAAGATTAGTTTGTTGGAACTGCAGGGGTTACCCATGGAGACGAGGACCTGGGTTAGGGCCTATTGCGGAAGGTAGAGACATAATTTGCCTCATAGAAACACATGAGCATGAAGGGTGTAAGACACCTTTGTTTGAAGGGTATTGGAAGATAGCAGTGTGGAACAAGGCAGCAGGGAATGGCAAAGGGCACGGGGGTATCATGGTATTAGTAAGAGAAAAAGAAGGTCGTTTCATTCAACTCGAAAAAGAAGACCCAAATAAACAATTTGTTGGGCTTAAAATATCAGAAAATGGGAATCTCATTAGAATTGCAGCATGCTATTTTGCACCGCAAGTTTCAAAAATCTACAAAAGTAGAGGGCTTGACCACAAAGATCCCTTTGCAGCCCTAAAAACGGATATTGCAATATATTCTCAGCTAGGTGAAGTCCTTATAGTGGGGGATTTTAATGCTAGAACTGCAAGTGAACAAGCTAGCATTCTTTGTTGTAAAGAAGACAGTGACCCTATCTGGCTTACAGAAGAGAGTAATCATCAGTGGAAACAAATTTTAGAGGATAAAGGCTGCAATATCTTTGGAGAACAACTGCTTATGCTATGTGGGGCTTTCGATTTAGTCATTTGTAATGGGTTGACTAAATGGGAAAAGTCCGGTAATTTCACTTGCAATACTTACAATGGAGCAAGTGTAGTAGATTATGTAATTTTCTCGCATAGTTTGTGTGAAAAAATGGACGAAGTGTTGATTGGAGATCAAATTTGGGACTTAAAATCAGATCACAAACCAATCTATTTAAGTTTCTCTTGGACCGGAAAAAAGCAATTAGGGTCGAAAAATCAATGTGTTCAACAAAATCCCCCAAAGGGCAGAATTCTTTTGAATCCAGAGAATTGTAATACCTTCAAAATAATGCTAGAGAGGCTCTTCAAAAAGGAGGAAATCCCATCTCATGGCCTTCATAGTCACAGATTAACACATTTAATTCAAAGCGCACTTGCTGAGTGCAAAAGAGCAAAAATTAAGAAGTCCGAAAAAAATTGTTTTCTGGTTAATGCTTGGTTTGACGAGGAATGCAAAAAGGCAAGGAGAAGGTGGAAGGAATCAGACACGGATAACATAAAGCTCAAAGCTTACAAGCAGTTAGTAAAAAAGAAAAAAGCTGATTTTATGGTTTCAAGGAGAGAAGAGCTAATCTTTCTCGGGAAAAATAACCCCAAGTTATTTTGGAAGGAGCTCCAATCAAAAAAGGTGCAAACTAAAAACAACATTACAGCTTCTAAATGGTTTGACTATGCAAGACAACTTTATGAGCAGGATCCCAAGGTTGACCCTCCTCCCTTGGTCGACACAGACACAAAACTCTTCACGGTGCAAGAGGTAGAGATGGGTATCAAGAAGTTGGGCGCTGGAAAAGCAAAAGACATAGATGAACTCCAAGCAGAATATCTAAAGTGGGGCTTAAAATTTCTTTCACCTCACATCACAAAAATTTTCAACAACATCTTACAGCAGGGGTTCCCCACAGATTGGACAACTAGTATGGCAATACCTCTTTTCAAGAGTGGTGACGTCAATAATCCTTTCAATTATAGAACCATAATGATAAACCCCTTGTTTGCAAAGTTATTTGGAAGCATGTTGGAAAAGAAAATTAGCAAGTGGGCAGAAGAAAGAAATAAACGTGCTAAAGGGCAAGCAGGTTTTAGACCTAAACATTCCACAGTTGATCATTGTATAACTTTAAGGCACATCATTGAAAAAGGTTGGGAAAATAAGGAAGAAGTTTTTTGTTGCTTTGTTGATTTCAGAAAAGCCTTTGACACGGTTCCTAGGGATAAGCTTTGGGGCATAATTGAGGAACTCGGGGTTCCCAAGCATTTGAGAGCAGCTGTGCATAGGTTGTATGAAGATGTGAAAGTCAAAATCAGAACTTCAGCTGGCATTTCTGAAAGTTTTAGAAGCGATATCGGGGTCAAACAAGGTTTCCCATTGTCTCCTACCCTTTTTGGGTTATATATTGACAAGCTTGAAGAGTGGCTAAATTCGCAAGGGGGTGACGGTATCCATTTGGGCAAGTTCGTTATCAGGCTTCTTTTGTACGCAGATGACCTTATATTGATTGCTAATTCGGCTTTTGGTCTGCAAGAGCATTTACATTCCCTTGAGCATTTTTGTAAAAGGGTTGGGATGCAATTCAATATTAGCAAAACGAAAGTAGTGGTTTTTTCTAACAAAAGAAAGCATAACCAACATAAATTCTATTTTGGAGGCAGCGTTTTGGAAGAAGTTGCAGATTACAAATACCTCGGAATTGACTTCAACAGAAATTTATGTTTGGATGGTTGTAGAAAGAAAATAACTTTAGGGGGTTGGAAAGCATTTTATGCTCTTCAAAACAGGTGTGGAGAGGCAGAGCTGTGGGACTCGAAAACCACCCTAACTCTTTTTGGGCTTCTAGTGATTCCGGTGATTCTTTACGGTTGTGAACTATGGGCCAGCAGCACAACCAAGATGCAATGGAAACAAATTGAGAAAATTCAGAAACGTTTGATTACAAACAAATTCAAAATTAAAAGTGCAGTTCCTTATGCTATCCTGTTAAGTGAAACAGAGGCTTCTCCTATTGAAGCAATTGCTATGGTGCGAGTCATAAGGTATCTGAAAAAAATTGAGCAAATGGAAGAGGATAGATGGCCTAAGGTTGTGTTTAGTGACAGATTGTGTAAAAGACAGAAGACTTGGATGCGGCAAAATAACAAATGGTTTAGTAAATGGGGTATTTGCTTGAGCATGTGTCCTACAAACAGTAAAGAGATAAAAACTTTTGTTATGGATAAATTCCATAAACATACTTGGAAGAAAAAGCTAGAGAGAAAAAAAAGTACTACATAGAAGAGTTTAACCCCACACATAACCATCAACAAAAGGCATACATAGGGGCTGATATTTCCTGGAGATCTAAAATTCTTATTGCTCAATTAAGGACTAATTCTCATCAACTCCGTTGTGAAACAGGGCGCTCGAAAAGGCCAAAAGAAATGTGGAAAGAAAGAGTATGTATTTTTTGCTCCTCCGGAAAAGTGGAAACAGAAAAACATTTCATTCTAGAATGTGAGGCCTTCAAGGACACCATAGAAAACTATGCAGGTATTCTGGCAGCTAATTCTTGGGATAATCTATTCAGTGAAGAGTTTGTCGATAAGCTGGGAGTGCTCATTGTAAAACTTCACAGGAAAAGGGCCAAATACAAGAGTCAGATAGAGAAGCAATCTGTCCCATAGGCTATTTTTAGCCTCGTGGACATTAAAAATTCTTTCTTTCTTTCTTTCGTCTGAACTTCATGATCATTCAGAAACTGTATATCGGCGGGGTTTTCGACGATGATCCTAAACCAATTGTCAGGCATATGCTTTAAATAAGGGTTCCGAATGCCCACCTTGATTCCCTTTGGGTAAAGACTCTCGATTTTTGTCGGCGAATCGGGCACATTGTAAATGTACAACCTGATAGCAACGCCATTATCCTCCAGCACAGTCATGACGCTAATCAGCTTGTAGGCATCAGCGCAGAGAGTTCCGTACAGCACACTGCCGAGCTCGACTCTGTCAATCTCCATCTCGATTAAGGTTATAGGGTCGAGCCCTACCAGCGAACACGAAGAACCTGCGCTGCTTCTGACACTTAAGCCTACGGAGGAAGAGGGTGTTTGAGAATTGCCTGCTCCGTTTCTGCCAATTGGGCATATGGAGTAGGAGGGTGTTTGAGTAGTGCCCGCTCCGATTCCGCCAATTGGGTCTACTGAGGACCTGCTTGTTTTAATAGCGGGTGCTACAATTTGGCCAAATGGGTCTATGAAGGACCCAGGTCTTTGAATAGTGCCAGTCCCGCTTCCGCCAAATGGGTCATTGGAGGACCCGTGTGTTTCAACAGTGCCTGCTGCAGTTCCTCCAAATGTGTCGTTGGGGGACCCGGGTGTTTGAACAGTTTCTGCTCCACTCCCGCCGGACGGATCTATGGAGGACCTGGCTCCGCTTCCGCCAATTGGGAAGTTTGTGGACCGGCTTCCTCGATATGGTGGCGGGGGGTTCAGAAATGATTCACGGAATAGATAGTGATATCGGAGAACAGTTTGCTTGTCCAAGCTCTGAGCGGCATGGAGACACCTGTTGCAGTGTTTTGTCACTTCTACATTCTCCTTCGTGTCTACTTTCCTCTTCATTTCTTAATCACCTTGGTTTTAATTCTGCCGCTACCGAAATCAAGTTCACGATCAGCTATGTCATCTGTTCTAGCGTTACGATTTTCTCAACATTTGCACAGGTCTTATTTAAAGGAAAACCTAACCCAATCACACTTAACCAAACCCTAATTCTCCACGCGTGCGATGGTTCAGAAGTTGAAATCGGGACCCAAGGGTCGGAATTTGCACCGTGAATTTGAAGTGATTTTTGCGGTTATAAGGACTGCCCGCGCATGCCACGTTTCTATATAAATAATTTGATAGTTTTACTATTTTAATGAATTATATAATAAGATTATATAATAACAATTGTAGATGTATTTTAAATCGGTATCAATCAATAGGATCGAATTTCTTTTTAACTTTAAAAATGTTTGTATATCATAATATTAGATAGATTAGGAGTTAAGATGAGATTAAGTCGGGTTTAATTTCTGTTTTTAAATATGTTATATTTTACTTGATGAATATCATAAGTTAATATCATGTGTTGTTGTTGTTATTATTATTATTAATTTGACTCATTAAATTGTTTAATTTTTTGTTTTTAAATTAATTTTTAATTTTAAGATATCTAACAAATATTAAACATTACATTATAATATTTTTTGGTTAATCTTTTTATTTTATTTTTATTTTTAGTTGTGTTAAATTTGACAAAATCAAAGTGTTGTATTAATAATAATAATAATAATTTTATTTTATTTTTTAATTTAATTTAATTTTTATTTTATTTCAATAAAGTCAAAAGGTTGTATTAATAATTATAATTATAATTTTATTTATTTTTTATTCTATTTTATTTCAACCTAGTCAAAATGTTTATAGGCATTCCATGTACATGTTTTAGTTGATTTAATTTCGAAGATATAAGATAAAAATAGAATAAAATATACATAAAATATTTTGATTTTGAAATGAGTTATGGTTTTTATGCATGTGGTATTCATAAGCCATGGTATTGACTCATGGTATTGTAAAAGAACCTATTTGCAAATTAATAATATCATGGTAAAATGAGGATCAATCTAAATAGTTAAGAATTATGTTATTTTTTAAGTGTAATGTTACAATTAAGTTTTTATGTGCTTCTTAATACAAATTAAATATGGCTAAGGAGTCATGGTTGTACACCACATCTCCCCCAATACTTTTTTCTTTTAGATTTAATTTTAAAAGTGTTATAACATTACAATACTTATAAATATATCTAAAAAATTGTTGACATACAAGCTTTCTTACATTACATCTAACACCTACTTATCTTTCTAGTATTGGATTAGGGAGTGCTAATTAAATTTGTTTTTTTGGTTATTGATATCTTTTTTAATAATACATACAAACTTCATATTTAAAAAATATTTATTAATACAAATAAAAACCTTTTTATCCATACACATATGCATGATGTGTTATTAAAATATTTTTCTTCATATACTTATTCAAATGCACATTTTTTTTTCAACATGAAAAAATCTAACAACTTTATATTAATATAACATGAGTGAAATTATCCACTAAATAAAACTTACAAAAATATACAAGACACATGCTGGTTAAAAAAAAACCCATAAAAAGCACCAAATATAACCCACCAAAGTGCAACCAAAAATTACTATAGCAATGTGGGAAGATATTTTGATGGACAAGAAAATAAACACGAGAAAAGAAAACACAGTGCCCGAAGATACTTTAGCCAGCAAGAAAAAACAGTGTGTGAAAATACTCTCACCAACAAGAGAAAACAAGCCCTAAAGATACTCTTAGTGAGCCGCATACATATTCCAGGACAATAACAAGAAGTAAGAAATAAAAAACATTTTCGGTTAAAATATCATCCCAAGATACACAAAATATTTACAGAAGGAACATTAAACTAACAACAAGACATAACACATAAATTTAATGAACATAGTATTTATTCTAGAAAACCCCAACTTTGGTGGAAAAACATAGCTAGGTCAATTCCATTAGGTTTATTAGTCAAGTGAGTCTCCAACTCTCACATGTCTTGAGTTATTATATTAGGGTCTTTATCTAGTCTTTTAAAGGCTTCATTACATCAGTCTTCACCTAAAAAAAATCCATTTTTATCTCTTTGCCAAAGGTGTTTCACCACACACATATCCTAGCTTATTACAATAGAGTCTTCACTTAACCTTTTAAAGACTTCTTTACATGAATTTCACGGGAAAAAAACCATGGGTATGTTAAACCATGTGCTCAAAACCACTATCATTTTACCCAATCAAATTTGATTATTTCCCCTAATCAAGTTTTCCAAACCACTACGATTTGTTTTTCTCAACTTTAAGGAATCAAATCTTACTCATAATAAAAAATAAAAATCATTTATGGAATAATCGAGTCCAGATCCATCTTAACTCCGCATCTACCAAATCTCTTTTATCTCTAAAAATGTTTGTATATCAAGAGAGTTTATCCCTATAGGTGTTTGGTAGATGAGATGTTAAGATGGATCAAGTCTTGCTTAATTCCCCTCTTTAAATAGGATATATTCCACATGAATACCATGGGTTTTTTTTATTTTTATAGGGTTATTTCTATTTTTATTTTTTTATTTTAATTTGATAGAGTCCCCCATTGAAAGTACGGCTATGTTTAGATATCTGATGTATAAGAGAAGCTTGACAACATGCAATCAAAAAATATCCATAAAATTGCTTCTAACTATAGTCAAAACCCTCACCTTCACCTCAAGCTTTGGTGGCATAAGGATGCCCAGTCCTAGCTCAAACATTGGGGAATTAAGGAGGAGATATGTATGGGAAGCAAAGATAACATAAAGAATACTATTACATCCAATTTTAAGGACAAGCTATGGGAGGATCAAGAGCTCAACCATTGGGGAATTAAGGAGGAGCTTAATATGGGAAGAAAAAATAACATCAAAAATACTATTACCTCCAAAATTAAGACAAGCTATGGGAGGATCAATAATTGGAGAGTAAAATCAAGCTAAAATACTATAAGGAAGCGATCAACCCCACCCTTGATAATGAGAATTATCTCTCTATGTTGTCCAACAATAAGAAAAAAATGAACATCCCTAAGATAAGAACTAATTCCCATGAGCTTCTGAGTGAGACTGGACTGTGGTTTAATCCATGACCCATTCAAACCATAGAATCTGTCAGATTTGTGATTCTAAGAAGGTGGAAGATGAAAAGCACTTCCTTTTAGATTGCACTACCCTTACTCACATTGGGTCTCAATTCCCTAACATCTGCCACACTTGAAATCTTCTTGCCTTATTAAGCCAACCCACCTATAGCTATGTCGGTGTACTTATTTCCCTTATCTTTGACCGTAGAAACAAGATTTTGAAGAATCAAAGTTAGATTATTTCTCCTCTCTTAAGGTCGATAGACAACATTCATCTTAACGGACTGTAACCATCATCATCATCACCATTAATCCTTCTATTTAAATTTTTCTTTTTTTATGAAATTTAACTTAGTAAAAATGTTGAACATTACATTATAACATATCTTCCATAGTGGTTAGTATTTTTTATTTTATTTTTACTTTTTGTTTTGTGCAATTTGAGGGAGTCAAAATGTTGTATTAATAATTATAATTAGATTATTTTTCCTTTCTTGAGGTCTGATAGGGGCCATTGGTCTTAGGCGAGGTTAATCATCGTCATCATTTTATTTTATTTTTTAATTTAATTTAATTTTTATTTTATTTTATTTAAACTGAGTCAAAAATTTAGATTTAAGATAAAAATTAAATAAAATATACATAAAATATTTTTATTTTGAAATGAGTTTTGGTTTTTGGGCATGTGGTATTAATAAGCCATGGTATTTGCCCATGGTATTGTAAAAAAACCTATTTTCATATTAATAATATCATGGTAAAATGAGCTAGTTAAGAATTTTGTTATATTTTAAGTGTATTGTTAGAATTAAGTTTTTATGTACTTCTTAATTAAAATTAAATATCATGTATAAGAATTGTCCATGAAAATCACATGTAAGAAAATTTTGTGTGGTTTCATGATGAACTACACTGGCTGGTTCAAAACGCATCAACAAAATTTTCTTACATGTGATTTTCTCCGAAAATTCTTATGCACAATTTATGGATCACAGAAGCCAAATTCCTAAAATTAAATATTGTTATGGAATAATATTTTTACACCACTACATCCCCCCAATACCTTTTTTCTTTTAGATTTAATTTTAAAAGTGTTATAGAATTAAAATATTTAAATAATTGTTGACATGCAATCTTTCTTATAAAATTAAAATATTTAAAAAATTGTTGACATGCAATCTTTCTTATGTTACATCTAACACTTATGCATTTCCTAGGTTCTAGAGTGCCTCTAGGCTTAATAAGTTTTATTAGTTAGAAATTTTATGCAGATCTACTTGGTTTTTTATTTATAAATTTATAGAAATTAAAATTAATTTAATGAATTAATTAATTATGAAAGTAATTTATCAATCCCTGATGGGGGTGAGGAACGAAGAAGAGGATGTTCTAGTGGGAATGTGGGGACACACATGATAACCACATGGAGATAGAAGGGAGGGTTGGACACACAAAAGTCTCATATTACCTCCATACGAAGGACGCTGAATATCAACATGGGAAACCTCATATCGCATTGGGTCTCAGAGAGGATGGTGAAGCCATGAATGTTATGGAGGGTGGCGGGTATGTACTTCTTAATTAAAATTAAATATAGTTATGGAATAATTTTTTTACACCACTACATCTCCCCAATACCTTTTTTCTTTTAGCTTTAATTTAAAAAGTGTTATAAAATTAAAATATTTATAAAATTGTTGACATACAATCTTTCTTATGTTACATCTAAAGCCTATGAATTTCTGAGGTTGTAGAGTGCCTCTAGTCCTAATAAGTTCTATTTTTTATAAAGTTTATGCACATCTACTTGGTTTTTTATTTATAAATTTATAGAAATCAAAATTAATTTAATGATTGAATTAATTGTAAAGCTAATTTATCAATCCCCGATGGGGGTGAGGAACAGAGAAGAGGATGTTCCAGTGGGAACGTGGGGACACACATGATAAGCACACGGAGATAGAAGGGAGGGTTGGACACACATAAGTCTCATATTACCTCCAGTACGAAGGAAAATGAATATTAGCATGGGAAACCTCATATCACATTGGGTCTCATAGAGGGTGGTGAAGCCATGAATGTTATGGAGGGTGGTAGGGGTTTTCGATGGAAATTCTTTAGTGGCAAGAGTTCTAGAGCTTGTGTATGAAGTGTTGGGAGAAGTGGAGGGTGTTGCATAAGTTATTTGTGTCGACCAAAGGGGTGGCATAGTCGTAGGAGTTTCTTGCCCTACTGGTGGGAAATGGGAGCTATAACTTGGTGAATTGGGCCTGGTAAGGGTGAGTCTACAAGGAGAGCGGTGTATGTACATTTGACGGGGTTGGTATATTGATGCTTTTAGTTTTCTAAAGGTGATTTCAATCCAAGTTGGATGTGAATTAGCATTTGGTGTAGCGATAGTATTGTAGTGCACCTACCCTGTCTAATTACAGGGTCCTAGGCTGCGAGGTGGTGCCATTAGCACGCCAGTCACGGTTTTTGTTGTTTCATGGTGAGAAGTTTCACTGAGAGTTGTGGGTGCGTGAGGGTAGAGGGAGAGGCAGCCCAGGCCGAGCTGTTGGTATTTATCCTTGCATTGTTTCTTCAGGAAATTATGGACCAATGGTATTCATTACCCTATGGTGGTGTCGGGGTTTTAAGTATCAGGTTGGTTCCTCTAGTAGGGAGGTCATCTGTCCAGGTGCCACCGAATTTAGGAAGTCCTGGGATGGAAAAGTCTCAGTCTCGGCTTGTGCTTGTGTCTAGAAATGGTGATGGAAGTCCATGTTGAGATTGAAACAAGATGATGAGCTTAGTGGAAAGGAGTCGCCTTCACTAAGTGGGCCCACAGGCTATTTTTGGCGCAAAGTCTATTTTTAGACTATGTCTATTTTTAGACATATGGATCATGTTCTATGAGTTGCGGATGCTATTTGTGGATGGTTGGTCAAGTTGGAAAAAATATATAGACTTCTATTTTTAGACATACTGGGCGGAATCTATTTTTAGATTGCCAGACTAAAAATAGATATGTCGAATATTGTTAGCTCTTAATAATATTTGGACTCTAAACATTATCTTATTCTCTTGGAGCACTTCAGTTAAGTGCACAGATGTGGCACAAGATCTGACAGAAGGAATTACACTATTCCTGAGGGTTAAGTGGAGCTATTGCATGCATACTTCAGTTAGAACTCATGTGACAGAGTTTGGTGGAGTTGATTGAGGAAGTTAATGGAGTTTTGTTTAGTTTAACTAATCTAAACATAGTTGAGCTATTTGTATCTAGTTTAACTGATTGATACAATTAGTGAGAGTGGTGTGAATTAATTATTAATTAATTCACTAATTATAAACTCATTAATAAACGAAAGAATGCATCAGTTAACAGTGCATGGACAATTTCAGTGGAGACCAGTGCAGAGATAGGTGAAAGAGCAGGTTAACTATCAGTTGTGACTATACAGTTGCTATTTGCAACACACAGATAGGTGGAGAAGCCCATGAGGATTTCACAGTACAAGCCAAGTGGTTTATCTATTTAATGAAGCCATCCCATAGTATTGAAAATGAAATAGAGGCTGACAGCAAGTGGCAAAATATTGGAGCATGTGTTTTGCTAGATCTAGCTTGATAGTGTGTAGCAATTGGAGGTGGTGCTGAGAGCTTGTGAGGAGCTTTGTACTATGATTGTTACATGATCTCCATGACATATAATATACAGATAGTTGGGGTTTTCGGCTTTAAGATTTCCCATTAAATACTTTTTTCATATGTGTGATTGTTTGTGGTTTTAATGTATGCATGCAATTCATTTTATTTCCGCATGTGATGATCAATGGTAGAAGAGATTCTATATTATGCATGAAGCTAAGATAGTGTGTGATCTAGAAAATCTCAGTGAATAATATCTCAGTTATTAAAATTTCTACAGTCCAGAAGGTCACAATGGAGAGGGGTCGAGTTGTGGGGTTTCTAGAGGTAGAGGTGGTGGCGCTCATAGGGGAAGACCCATGAGGCCAATCGCACGTGGGGGCAGACAAGGGGGTTCTTCCAGGAGTCAGGGTCTCCTCTATTTGTAAGTTCTATCGAGAAGGGGTTAAACTCATCGTGGTGGATCCATGCGTCATTTTCTAGTGTGTCAAGGTGGTCGTGGTCTATAAATTTTTTTTTGAATGGAGCACTTCCAATAGGTGATTTAGTATATCCTAGATCTTCTCAAGAATTCGAAACAGGTTCGTCCACAAGAGCATGCTAAATTTATATCTACTCTGAAAAAGAATGCATTATTTTCAATTCCATACCTAGGGGCTTGTTGTGGTGGTCTAGCGCAGCAAAAATTTTCTATCATAGAAGGTCGAAAACCGGAGGCGTGTATGGCCCATTTCAAGGAGAATGTTGAATGCTCATTTCTCCCTTTGTTGCCTCCTGGTTGGTACAAATCCAGATAACCCATCTTCTCTCACCTCTAACGAATATCATGGATACATGTTTTTCATATGTTTTATCTCTTTACTGGGGCCTATGGCCTCTGAAATTCTAGACTATGTCTCTCTTTGATTTCACGTTTCATTGTCATATGCTTTCGGCGGTAATAAACAAACCTAGTCAGGGTGAGACTATCTGTGTTTTTCCTCTAATGTATTTCCTTTTGAAACCATGAATATAAATTTGACTTCAAAAAAATAATTTCTCAAATTTATAAAGTTAGAGCTTGTTGTCCTCTTAACCAAACAGGCGAATTTTCAAAAAAAAAAGTTGAATAGGGTCAATGGTCAAATTTTTTGTTTTACTTTGGCCCAATGAGAAGATGACATCTGTCAAGTTTTGGTTGGTCAGATCTCTAGGCTTGTTGCAAGATTTTAATTTGGTTATGAATGAACCAATGGTATGTCTACACGTGGCTAGCTTGGAGGCCACCATGTGCCCTCCCAAAGGCCAAAATTTTCATATGTATGGTTGAAAGTTAAATATATTTTGGTGTGGAAAAATTTTAGGGTGGAGGTCGGCCTCGACTGCATGACCTCCCCCACGCTACGCACAAGGCATACCAAGTCTTCTACACAACAGATCTTAACACTATAAGAAATCACATTATATTGATTTTCAAACAATGGTTTGGGTAGAGGTTAAGAGGGCCAACACTTGGTCCATGGGACGATGTGGCTACGATCATGGTGAAGGGTTTATTCCCTAAGAGGAATATTAGTGTTAAAACATGCTTAATAAGCACTAAACCAAAATAAATAATGTGCTTATACAAATTATGAAGTGTTAGACTTTAAACATGGGTTAATTAACCCTAATCACATGTTATGAGCGCTAATCCAACTTTAATTCATATTTTTGTTAATTGTGCATTTAGCGCTAAACTCTGAGTTAAATGCGCTTAACATTAATTAATCTTGAGATTAATTTGGCAACTAGTTTGGCAGGTCAGATAATTTCAGCGTCGCTTCCATATTTGACAGTTCTAACTCGATTTTCTCCAGTTTTGGTGAAGTTTTTCTAGAAAATATTGAGGAAGCCATAAATTTGGCATATTTCAACTAATTTTGGCTCAGAAAGATTCAATCTTAGATGATCTGGATGCTCAAAGCATGAGGTGTAGGTTACATAGGCGGAGGAGCACTTTTGTAAGTGTTTTTTCTACTTTTAATGTTAAAGAAACTTTAGGCCACCAGGAGAGGAGGTCATGCATAGTCCACTTGAAGACCATTTTCAGAGCTTGAAGAGTATATTTTGAGGCTTTTGGGTCTTATGAATCCAATGAATTAGGTTTCAAAATCATTGGAGCATTGTAGGTGCATATAATCAGAGAATTAACCATTAATACAAAGAGGGCCTAAGCGGTTGAAGCATGTCCATGGAGATGTAGTCGAGGAGGGGTGAACTCCGTTATCAACAATTGTGTAATGTGTTTGTTGTGTGTTATTTATCTGCAATTTTCTTGTTTTACATGTGTTTTTAACAACTAATTTAATCAATGAACTGATTATAAAAGACACAAAACTTGACACATAAATCCTCACATAACAGGTTAATATGAGACTAACCTAAACACATTTATTTTATACTGATGAGGGGGATATCATAGAAAAACCAGTTTTCCCATATTCATATTAATTTGGTATCATATCATAGTTTAAATCATTTTAGCCAAGGTTAGATATATAATTAGCTATTTGTTTTTCATATCTGCAAGTATAATATAATTGTGTGCAAGTTTATGTGTGCGAAGAGAAGGTCAAGATTGAGGACTGAGCTCCCAAATCACAACAAAGAAGCTTTTTATGCTTTACAGGTGCTAGCAGCTTCATCAAGTGAAGTATCTATTCAATATTCCTTGGCAAGAATATTTGATAAAGATATGTTACAGAAGCTCTACATCATGAGGGATGTGGTGCAAGAGTTGGTTGAAGATAGGAAGGAGAATGCTATACTTCAAGAGCAGTTGATTTCCATGAAGGAGGATAAGCAAGAACTTCTTTGGAATATGTATGAGATGGATACTGAGGTTCATATTGCAAATGAAAACCTAGGAAAGTTGCATGAGATGGAGACTCAACTCCATGATGCCAAAGAAACCCTAGCCAAGTATGTGCATGAAAAAGAGGTATGCAATTCAAGTTTATCTTCTATTTCCTCTCAAGATGAATGTGTAGGTACTTTTGAAAGACACACTGGAAGAATAGGGTCAAAATTATTGACGAAGATGGGAAATGAAGGTAAAGGGTTGGGAAAACATGCACGCGCCATAGATGAGCCAATTGTTGTAAAGTAAAGGCCTAGGTATTTGTGTCTTGGTTATCGACCACATGATGGAGAATGCTCCAAACCCAAGGAGGCACATGAAAGTGTTCCAAGAAGGACTTTCATTACTGGGTTGTTACCTCAAGCTTGTGGAGTTTATGTTCATGAGGAATGCAACATTTTTACACACAATTTGCAAGAATATGCTCATAAGCATGCAACTAATGTAAATGACAAACAAGAGGATGTTGAAAGCTATAAAATAATCAGAGCCATTGTTGGTATTCCCAAGAGAGACACTACCTCATTAAATTTACCTCCTCAAGAAGGCGACAAAGGTGAATATGCAAGGTATAAATATGTCTTTAATGAAGTTTCTTTTGATTATGATAAACAAGGTAAATTTATACATAATATTTGGAGAAAATGTACATATTCTTTTTGTGTTTTAAATAACCATACTGTTTTGAGATGTTGGGAGAATTTTTCCATGCACAAGAAACTTTCTAAACAAAGGAGACAAAAACACAAAGGTACACTGGACAAGGAAAACCATGTGGAAAAGAAGATGCAATTATTTTGTGCTCATTTCCATAAGCAAGGTCATCTTGTAGACAAGTGTTGGAATTTGTATCCAAAAATTCATCCACGACATTTGAAGAAGGTGGAGGGAGATCTTGACATGAATGGAAAAGAGGATTCCATAATTGATGAGGGTCAGGATGATTCACATGATGAAGTGCAACCGAAAGAAGCACCATTCAAATGGTTTGGAAAGAGATGGTTAAATTTATTAATCAATTAAGGCGTTGCATTTATTTTGATGATTGATGCAAATGTTTCCTTATTGATGCATTTATTTTCCAATTGAATGCATTTATTTTCTCTTGAAAGTATGCTTTATGTTGCATGAAGAAAGATGTTGAAAAGTAGAGTTATGTTGACTCACTTAGATGAAGCAAACATGGAAATTTGTACATATTTTAGTTTGACTCGATAGTTAATGGTTTGAAGATGCATGTTTTGTCAAAACTCATCGACAAATTTCACGGATGTTGAGTTTGTACACCAAGATGTAAGAATACATGGTGATGTTCACATGATGTGAAATTTGTCACTTTGAAGGAGAAAAAATATATTTCATCAAGGTATGTTTGTTGCATGATATTTTTTTCATATTGATGGTTATGTTTGTGACAAGATGTTGGAGATTTTGGGAAGGTCCACTCTTGAGCGAGAGGCTCATGATTAGCCTCCGTTCCAAAATCATGACATGAGGAACATGTCAACATTGGATCATGTTGGAAAAGAGGGACAATATGCCAAAATGACTGCAGTCAAAACAACAACCATTGTATCCCATTTGATGTGTTCACGCCAAGAAGCGAAAGATATGGCGAATGCATTCTTTCAAATGTGAAATTTGGAATCGTGAAGATGGGCTTAACTTGGAAAAGTGATTTCCAAGGAGAAGCTTTCATCAAATGTGTTTGTGTGCAAAGGAGGAACAACATTGTCAATGGGAAGGCCATCTGTCATCTTTCCAAGCAGAGAGGGGTTGCTTTGGTACAAAAAGGTGTGTAATCAGTTAGCAAGCATCGAGAAAGTGTTGGATTCAGTCAGCAGTAAAAGGAGGACATTGGTTGAAGTACCAAGCCATTTTCAAGGCAAGGTATGTCAGTGAACCCAAGTGGTTGTCATGGATATTTTTCCAAGTAGAATCAAGTTGACAGAACTTGGAAAAGAGAAGAGTATTCACATATCATCAGATAACCAGATTTTGTGGGTCCTGTTGTGGATCATTCGCATTATCCTTTTATTTTAAATATTGAAAATACAAATATATATATATATATATATATATATATATATATATATATATATATATATATATATATATATATATATATATATATATAAGAAAATTGGTTAAGCATGTTAAAGTATTAAGGTCTTATAATTTATCATGAAAATATTTCAGTTCACCGAATTATAATTGAAAGTTTAAATACTTCAGACTTTATGTGAGTGGGTTCTGTCTTGAAGATTAAAGCTCATTTATTTTATTGAGCGGGATGTGATGATTTCTTCAACCTTGGCCAAATGACTCAACCCGCAGGCACAAATACTGCACTAATTAAAAAGAGGGGTGCCTCTGCAGTTGACCAGGTTGACTGCGGGAGAAAGACAGATGAGTGGTGGATATTGACTGCAGGGGCACATGCCAAAATAATTCTCCATACCCCAAGACCCCCTGCAGTGACGTAACATGCTGAGTTGGTCACAGCTGTCATCCACGTCAGGTGAACTCAACGGTTCATTGGCGCGTCATGTCAGCATTTAATTCTAAAGGCCGCGCCACCTATTTAAGCGAAATTCTCATTTGCTCGAAGGTATTTTGTATTAAGTTGACAATTGTGATTATTTTGTGCTGCGTCCTGATTTATTTTTCTATCACCCAGTTAAAATTTAGCCACCTTGTTAGTCGTTCCTTGTCATAATTCTGAATTATGGCTAAGCATTCATCTTTGTCCAGTTCTGCTAGTCATATCCCTCTCATGGATACCGAGAGGGATATCCAAGATATAAATTGTTCCTTTATTCATCTTCCATTCTACCAACAAGTTGCTTTGAACGACAAAGCTTCTCCAGTTTATGCTGCCATGGTCAAGTCTCATTTGTTGTCTACATGTATCCCTAGAACCTATATTTTTCCTGAATTGATATCTTGGATGGTTTCTATTATGTATCCTAGTAAATGTTTTGTGATGAATTGTCAGGGAGAGAATATTATGCAAGTGTCCTCTCAGTTAATCCGCCAAGCCCTTTGTTACCCTGAGTCTGAGTCATGTGTTCCATTCTGTGATGATTCTTTGGTAACATATTATGATAACATTATAGGTCAAGACTTCATTCAGATTATTCATTTTCTAAAGCCTAACACACAACAGTTTCAGACTGACAGCAAGGATTTTCCTATGGAGATTTTTGATGTTGAGGTTCAGCCAGTATTAAGCAGCATTGCCAAAATTCTGAGTAAAGACGATGACAGTATGGTGGATAAGTCAATGTTGGGAATGTTTTCCATGATGATGAGGCCAGGAATGGTGCTAGATATTACATCCTACTGGCAAGAAGCAATAAATTCACAATTGATGAGTCTATCATTAATAGGTTCTTTCATATTTCCTTCACTAATCATTTACCTATTCTTATATCAAAATGTTGAGGAATTTATGCATCTAGGTCTAAATATCATGGATATGAATAAGAAGAGGAAATCTGTAGTTTTATGGACAGATATTGTAAGGAGAGAACTAAATGAAATGGGACTATTTTATTTTTCCAGTTATTTCATGTCAATTGCATATAAAATTCTGAATGGAGTTTCTCCCCCTTGTTTTCTACCCAAATCTCAAGAATTCTTGCATTTAGGAGAAAACTATAAGTTTGGAGGTTGGTTTGTTTTTTAGGATTATTGAGATATTAGGTTGTATGGAGCAAGTGTTGAGCCTTATAGACTTCCATTATTTGTTCACATGAGGCTATTTGTCTTGGATTTTATTCGACAAAGTCTGAATGTTGATCAAGTTCATCTTGTGCCCATGAAAAAGGGACATATGTTCAAATTACCCATGATTGTAGGTCCTTTCATTGTAAATATGAGACAGGAATTTGAAGAGGTTACTAAAATGCTATATGAGATGCATTTGATGTTAGGGGAGAGCTAGGCTTATGACCCTCACAGTATAATTTCCAATAGAAAAATTTAAAATGGATATTCATCTTTCATTCATGAAAGCACACCAGATTTGGAGAAGATAGCAAGCAAATCTATAATAAGTTCAACAGGTTCAAATGTTCGAACTCCCATCATATCAAAAAAGTCTAATAAAATAAGTAAAGAAACAACAATTGATTTAGAAGATGAGGAACATGGAGCTAAGAAAAGGGAAAAGTTTAATGAAGAGAAGGCATGTAATCAACCTGGTTTCTCCTTACAGCTGGGAGAGGAACAAAATGTTCCTGCCTCACCCAGAAGGCATGAGACCACTCATGAGAAAGTACCTCTGATCAAGCAAATTTTTGCCCAAATTGCAGAGAGGAACCAGAAGATGAAAGCCAACATGGAGGCCCAAGCAGAATATCAGATTGCTACAAGGCTTTTGACTGCCATGGATCTTGAGAAAGATCAATTCAGAATTTCCTTGTCACATCCTACTGACATGTCAATTGGTTCTTCTAGTAATTTCAATACTATAAATGTGACTGTAGATGTGAAGAAAATCCCATTGTTGGATAAGGTGAACTTACATATGCAGACATGTTAGTTGATTGTAAATGACTTGACAAATACAAATGCAATGGCAATGAAAGTAGAGAATATGCTTGCAAAGTTCATTAAACAGTTAAAGCTAGAAAAATCCAACTCTAGGGCTTTAAACATTTAGAATTCAGAACTAAAGAAGATCATAGTAAAGATTGGGGTGGACCCTAATGATAGGACTATTGTGCAGAAGCTTCTGCAAAGTGTTGAAGTAGAAATTTCTACATTGAAGAAGAAGCTAAAATTACCTATAGGGGAGCATTCAATGGCTGTAGAGGTTGCAGAGGTAGAGAACGAGAAAGAAAAGCTGCTACAATAGCTTATGCAAAAAGAGGAAGAAATTTCCAAAATAAAACAAATTGTAATATCACTACAAAATCATATTGATAGTCATACTTGTACTTTTGTTTTTCAATCAGGTGATGAAGATCCACAAGCACATATTTCTCAGTTGAATATTGAGTTACAGATGGTAGAAAGGTATCAGAAAAAAGCTCAAGTAGATTTAGAGACTCCATCAAATATTATTCAATCTGCAGAAAATGAAGCCAATAAATACAAAATGGACAGTCAGAATGCTAATGCTGAAATCAAAAGTCTTAAAGAAAAATTGAAAGGGAACATATATTTAATACCAGAAAAATATATCATTTGGAATGATATCATTTTTGAAAAGAAGACAATTTGGAGCTTTTTAATGGTGATTGCAGAGGAGAAAAGTCTTATCAGATAATTTGAAGAACAAGTAATGGGAGATAGACAGAAGACAATCAAAAGGGCCATTTGGGCAAAAATATTCATTGACTTTATTAATTCCAAAACAGATCAAGAGCTAGAGGAAAATGAGATTAAAGATAGAATCTTGTATGCAGTAGAAATTAATAACATGGTTGTCAAGAATGATCATAGGAAAGTAACAGAGAAGAAGCTGATAGAAATCAAGGAAGCAGTAAGCCAGTTTGATAATTCATTTGACAATGTAACAAGAGTAGGTTTTCCTTCATGTTGGGGACTTGGAGGAGCTCTGCTGTCATGGGACTCTTATGAAAAATTATTGGTATTAAAAAAAAGTAAATTTGATAATACACATGAAAAGACTCAAGTACTCAAGGGAGCAACGATGATCAACTTTCTTCAAAGGCATTTTCAGTTGTTGTGGATGGTGAAAACTTGGTTTACAGAAAAAACTTCCTATAACCGAATTACTGCTTTTAGGCTATAATTTCACAATCTGATACATTCACCCAGGACAACAGTAGAGATACGGAAGAAATGCAGAGCCTGGACAATAGACTTGCCAAAGGGTCCTTCAACTTCAAAGAAAGACAAACCAGAAGATGATCTAGGAAATGTAGCAGCATTGTCATCAATTACCATTCAACATATAGAGTAGGATGTTAGTTTTATGTTATTGTAATATTTCGAAGATGATGTAAATGTAATAATACATTTTGATGGTATGTAATAGTAGCTTACAAATTCCTAAGGAGTTGAGGTAGTTAAGATCAGTTATAGCAGTTTCTAACTTCTTTTTGTTGTATTTAATGTAATAATTTAGGAGAAGAATGGCTTGGAGTTTTGGACCTTGACACTATAATTTTTATACTCAAAGTTTTCAAAGATTAATGAATAAGAAGAAAGTTTCTAGAATATGCTTATGTTGATATGTGTTTAAGTTTTCATTTGGTGTTTTCTATCTTTGAATAAAACTAAGTAATGAGCATCAGGTCTCTTTTTACCTATGTAAGCAAGAGTTAAAACCCTTAATTGGCGCTCATTCGTTTTAACTAATTCTTTCATATAATTCTTCCGGGGTTTGAGATGATATATTATGTGAAAAAACATATCATTTTGGACTTCTTTATTTCATTTTCTTCTAGTCATTTCAATCAACATCATTAAAAGAAAACATTGTGAAATGTTCATTATATTTGATATTTGAGGGTTTAATGACAAATACCTGAGGGTAATTGAACAAAGAAAAATAAATTTGTGACATAGTCATATAAAAAGCTTAAGCACTGATTCCTTATCATAGCTAAGGGATTGTCTCTTAAGGTACAACATTTTTTGGCACTGTTGCCAGGGATCGAAGAAATGAAGTCTTTTCCCTGGGTTTTGTTTATATTTCCTTTGGTTGTTCAAAGAGGAGGAAATATTAAATGTTTCATTTTTATTTTTCAATTCTGGCTTATAAGAGGCCGCATACAAGGTCTGATACCTCTCAGAAAAAGGTTCCTACCCTTTCAAATCCAGAAAATTTAGTTTCTAAAAAGGGTCAGAAATTAAAAATAATTTCTACACCTGAGGCGACACTGCCTGCACCTGGAAGCAGTTTTCATACTCATTCATCCAAGGATATTTCCCGGAAACTCACTTTCTCAGAACAAGAATCCTTGTCTCCATCCATTCATTTCCAAGAACCAAAGTTAGAAGAGAAGCCTTTTGAATCTGTATCCTTCACATTTACAGAAGCTCGGCCTAATAAAGTTTCAAGTTCTTCTTATTTTGTTTATAAACCCCTTCCTTTATCAATTGTTTCACCCCATTCATCCGCATCTAAAACTGGTACACAGATTTGCAGTACTCAAGGAGCAGTCAATCAGGGCATAAACATGGCAACCCTTGCTTTCTTGATGAACATATATGCACCATTAGATCTTCCTCAGCCAATGAATGCAATGCCTCAAGAGTATCTTAAGTTGCTTCCTAGATTTACTAGTGAAGATGAGATAACTGCAGAACAACACTTGCCTTTGTTTTTCACTTTTGCTGAAAACTTTAATGTTGAATGTCTAGATGTAGTAATGAGACTTTTTGTGTAGTCTCCAAATGGAGAGGCAAGAAAATGGTTTAAAGGGTTACCAAATGGCTCAATTAGTGATTAGGATGAGTTATAAATGGTGAAAATAGATACCATGGTTATTCTTTGATAGAGTTTAATGCTATTAAGAAAAAACCAGATGAAAATATAAGTGATTTCATTAAAATATTCAATAGCTTCTACAATAGTTTGCCTGCAGAAATGAAACCCCCTCGTATTGGAGCAAGAGCTGTTTTTTCTGGGGCATTTGTATCAGATTTTAGTTTTAATTTGAGAGAAATAATGTCCCCTACTCTTGAACAGATCCAAACTGATGCTTTGGAAATTGAAGAAAATATGACTGCTGCTAGGAAGGCTCAAGAAAATTAGTCAGTTCAAGATAAAGGAAAAGCAAAAGATGAGTCAATACAAGATCAAAGGTTTTATGATATGACCAAGGTCATTAAAAATTTGTCAAACAAATCACTGAAGTTGGAATTGGATAATAAGAAACCTACATAGCAAAACAAAGGGGTTTTTAATCCCCAATTCAGAAAGAAACTCCTGCAGATTTTGCAGAGGGAAAGAAGAGATCAAGATGAAGTTCAAGCACCCTTATATATAGAAGCAACACCTTCTTAGTTTACTGATGATGATAAAAAAGAAGATGAAGATAAAATTTCTGCCATATACATGGAAAGTAGTGCAGGAGAAGAATGTGAAAGAGAATGTGAAGAATGTAAAGAAGCTGATATTTCATTTGATCAGGAAGAAATGGATGACTATTGTAAACAATTTACTAATTTTATGCAAGCTGAATTGCATAACAAGTATGACTTGTGATCTAAAAAGAGGTTGAGAACTAAAGATGATGAGGAAAAAAATCAGAGTCAGTCCCTTCTCCAATGGCGACTCCACAACAGAAAAATTCAATAAAACAATCAGACAAGGGGAAGTAGCCCATGAATCCAGTAAAAGAAAAAGAGAAGAAACAAGCTGAGGCTTCCCAAAACAAGTCTAATGACTCTAATATTTTGGAGAAGATTATTACTATTCTTGACCAACTTGCAAATCCAAACAAGAATCAAGAAGACTTGAAAAGTTTATTAAACAAAACCAACCTTTCAGTTTTTCTAAAGAGTTAAAAAAAATTAAAATTCAAGTACCCCTTCCTGAGTTAGCTAAAAAACTTGGTTATAAGAAAGAAATTGCAGAGCTTATTAATCTATCTCGGTTTGATGAGGTGGGTGATATTGTGAATTTGCAAGAAGAGAAACCAGCGGTTACTTTTGGGCCTCATGTAAAATAGGTAGAATCTTTTGTTCCACTTTTTTATATATCAGTACTTTTGCATGATTTCATTCTACATAATTGTATGCTTGATTCTGGTGCATGACATAATCTTATGCCATTATCTGTGATGGAAGAGCTAAATTTACAAATCACTAAGCCATATAGAGACCTCTATTATTTTGATTCAAATAGGGTCAAGTGTGTAGGTCTTATCAAAGACATGGTTGTTTCCTTGGCCCAAATTCCAGCCAAGAGTATCATGATGGATGTAGTAGATGCGGATATTCCAGCTAGATTTGGTATGTTGTTGTCCAGATCCTGGGGAGAAAAGCTTGGAGGTGTGTTAAAATTGGATTTCACATATGCCATCATTCCTATTTTCAATGGGGAGGAGAGGAGGTTATACATAGAAACCAGATTCATGAAAACTACCACCAAGAAAGATGCAGGCAATTCCCCCATTTATGGTTAAGAGAAAGAGGATCTCTCTTGTTTTATGCTGCATGAAGGTGCAGAATTTTCTAAAGACACATAGAAGGAGCTCTCTTCAGCAAGTGTACATAATGAGCCACATTCAAATAATATTTGGAAGTGTTATTTCGATGGTGCATATTCAAAAGAAGGCACAGGAGCTGGGTTCATATTTGTACCTTCTGAAGGTATTATTTTACCTTTTTCTTTCAAACTAGAATTTGAATCAACTAAAAATGTGGCATAGTATGAAGCATTGATTTTGAGCTTGCAAACAACTAAACAAATGGGAATACAATCTATTTCCATCTTGGTGATTCTGAGCTAGTAATAAGACAGATTAAGAATTGGTGTCAGAATAAGCATCCCAAATTGAGATCCTATAGAAATGAGGTGTGGGATCTAATTGAAAATTATTTTGAAGCATTTAACCTTCAATTTATTCCAAGAGAATAAAATAGAATGGTAGACTCATTGGCAGTTGCAGCCAGCACATTTAAGCCCCCAAGTAATCCAAGAATGAGATATGAAATTGAGTTGAGACACAGGTCTTCAATTCCTGATAATGTAAAGCACTGGAAGGTTTTCGAAGATGATGAGCAAATCAATCAATTTTTAGCAATGATTGGAAATTTTGAAGATATTCAAATTGATCTATAAAATGATCAAGCTTATCAAAATGATGTACCTATAAACCTAAAGCAGACAATTAGTGACCAAAAAATAATTCAGTTGAAGGATAATGTGTTTCCCAGAGGCCTGGTTCCTTTAGAAAGACTTTTGAATGCTAATGATGTAGCAGTGAATCAGAAGAAGACATCTCAGGATAGAGAGATGGAGGACTATGATTTAGGCACTCAACAGGAGCCCAAAATAGCTAAATTGTTCAAAGGAGTTCCTAAGGATTACAAAGAAAGGTATGTAGACCTTTTCAGAAAGTTCATGGATGTGTTTGCATGGTCATATGAAGATTTGAAGACTTATGATTTAGATATTATTCAACATAAAATACCACTGAAGGATGGGGTTAAGCCACACAGGCAGAAGCTCAGACAGATTAATCAACTATTATTGGCACCAATTGAGAAAGAGGTGAAGAAAATTTTGCAAGAAAAAATCATATTTCTACTCAGGTACTCAGAGTGGTTTTCAAATCTAGTTCCAGACAGGAAGAAAAATGGAGAGATAAGATCGTGTGTAGATTTTAGAAACTTAAATAGAGCTTCCTTGAAGGATAATTATCCTTTTCCAAAGATGGACTATGTCCTATAGAAAGTGACTGGGGCTTATAGGTTATCCATGGTTGATGGTTTTTCTAGGTATAACCAAGTAGCGGTTGAGAAAGGAGATTAGAAGAAAACAACTTTCATTACACACTCAGGAACATTTATGTATGCCAGGATGCCATTTGGGGTCATGAATGCAGGAGCTGCTTTCCAGAGAGAAATGGATATAGCTTTTGTAGGTGATAAATTTGTAGTCATATATTTGGATGATGTGACTATTTTTTCAGGATCTGATGATGAACATTTGGAGCACCTGCAAAAGGATTTCTTGAAATGTAGAAAGTTTGGGTTATCATTGAATCCTAAGAAATCCTTGTTTTCTCTAGAGGAAGGTAAGTTGCCGGGACATATAGTTTCAAACCAAGGTGTGAAAATTTATCCAGTAAGGGTTGAGGCTATACAAACAATTCCATTACCTAGAAGTAAAAAAGATATTCAAACATTTTTAGGGAATATCAATTTTTTGAGGAGATTTGTTCCAAATTATGTCGATATTGTCAGGAAAATAACATATATGTTGAAGAAAAATGTTGAAGTAAAATGGGACAAAGAATTAAGAGAATCCTTTACCAGAATCAAAGAATCTCTTCAAGAAGCTCCAGTTTTGATTAGTCTGGACCATCTGAAATCTTTCCAAATTTTTTCATTTGCTTCACCTTCCACTATTGTTGTTGTGTTGTTACAGAAGAACGAAGAAGGAAAGGAGCATCCAGTGGCATTCGTCAGTAAATTCCTCAGAGATGCAGAACTCAAATATAACATCCTAGAGAAGCAGGTATATGCCTTAGTGAAGTCATTAAAAGCTTTCAGGACATATGTACTTCATTCTCAAATAGTAGCATATGTACGTAATTCTGTTGTAAAAGATGTGCTGATTCAGAGTGATGTAGAGGGAAAGAGGGGAGAGTGGATTGCCAAAATCCAAGAATATGATTTGGACATTAAGCCTACTAAGTTAGTAAAAGGATAGGGATTAGCTAAGTTGCTAACATAATATAATTTCCAAACTCAAGGAATTAATTTGCTTGCACCATTATATGAAGTGGTCAAAGAGACCAATCAGATTAAAACAAGGTCAGCAATCAAGTACAAATTTCTCTGCTTAGACTGGTATAAAGATATTATTCATTATTAGAGTTTTTTCTCTTTCCCTCCCTCAATCAATAGAGAAAAATACAGAGCCCTAAAACTTAAAGCTCAACCTTATGTTATAATTGATGCTAAGTTATATTGGAAAGATCCTGCTGGTGTCTTGTTGCTATGTTTGACAGAAGGAGAATCAATGGAAGTGATCAAGGAGTATCATGAATGTTTGTGTGGAGGTCATTACAGTTGGAAAGTAACTGCTCATAAGATTCTTAAATCAGGTTTATATTGGCCTTCTTTATTTGCTGATGTATAGAGAGTTGTTAGAAGTTGTCAGAAATGCCAATTATTTGCAAAAAAGAAAAGGTTAGCTCCTTTACCTCTTCTTCCTTTTTTTATTAAAGAACCCTTTAGACAATGGGGATAATATTTTATTGCAAAAATTATTCCACCATCAAGTGGGTAGTTTAAGTGGATACTAACTGCCACTGATTATTTTAGAAAATGGGTAGAGGAAATTCCTACCAGGAAAGAAAATGATTTGGTAGTAATGAAGTTTTTGGAAGAGAATATTTTCAGCAGGTTTTGATGTCCAGTGAAGATTGTCATAGACAATTCTTAGGTATTCAACTCAGTCAGGTTTCTAATTTTTTGTCAAAAATATAATGTGATATTTTCTCATTCCACATCACATCATCCACAAGGGAATGGATTAACAGAATCATCTAACAAGACATTGGTCAAGATCTTGAAGAAAAAAATTAATGAGAACCAGAAGAATTAGGAATCAAAGTTGATATTTTCTCTTTGGGAAGTGAGAATGACTACCAGAAGATCCACTGGTAAGTCCCCTTATGAGTTAGTATATGGCACTCAAGCTTTGTTTCCCACTCAGTTAGCAAAACCAATAATTTCTTTTCTTCAAGAAGCACAAGAAGAACCTAATGCATTGATAAGAAGGCTGAATAAGGTAATAGAATTGAGTAAAAGCAGAAATAAAGTCAGAGATAATTTGGTCACATATCAGGAGAAAATGAAGTCCAATTTTGACAGAAAGGCAAAGGATATTATGTTCCAAACTAGAGATCTAGTTCTAAGATGGGATACCAGGAGAGAAGAGAAGGGAAAACATGGTAAATTTGATCCTCTATGGTATGTTCATTATAAAATCATTGAAGTTAGATCAAATAACACTTTTATGCTGGAAAATCTTGATGGGGAAGTGGTAGAATTGCTTGTCAATGGGCAGTATCTTAAACATTATTTCCAGCACTGAAAATATCAAGTTCATCATTGTATATATTCAGTTTTCCTCATTGTATATATTTCATCAAGCATCACATCAGTTCAAGTGAAGGCACCGATCTATGTTCTAGGTTTGCAAAACACTATCCTCAGTGATCAAATGTTGTAAGTGATCATTCGGGATGATATTCATGGTTTATTTTACTCTGAAATATATAAGAGCAGAGAGAGAGATATGTTATATATATATATATATATATATAAGAAAATTGGTTATGTTAAAGTATTAAGGTCTTATACTTTAGCATGAAAATATTTCTGTTCATCGCATTATAATTGAAATTTTAAACACTTCAGACTTTATGCGAGTGGGTTCTGTCTTGAAGATTAAAGCTCGTTTATTTTCTTGAGTGAGATGCGATGATTTCTTCAGCCCTGACTGAATGACTCAACCCGCGGGCACAACTAACGCACTAATTAAAAATAGGGGTGCCTCCACAGTTGACCAGGTTAACTGCAGGAGAAAGACAAATGAGTGGTGGAGATTGACTGCAGGGGCACAGGCCAAAATAATTCTTCGTACCCCGAGACCCCTCACAGTGACGTAACATGCTAAGTTGGTCACAGCTGTCATCCACGTTAGGTGAACTCAACAATTTGTTGGCACATCATGTCAGCATTTAATTCTAAAGGCCGCGCCACCTATTTAAGCGAAATTATCCTTTTCTCGAAGCCATTTTGTATTAAGTTGACAATTGTGATTATTTTGTGCTGTGTCCATATTCAGTTTTCCGTCACCCTGTTAAAATTTAGCCACCTTGTCAGTCATTCCTTTTCATAATTCTGAATTATGGCTAAGAATTCATCTTTGTCCTGTTCTACTAGTCATATCACTCTCATGGATACCAAGAGGGATATCCAAGATAAAAAAATTTCCCTGATTCATCTTCCATTATACCAACAATTTGTCTTGAATGATAAAGCTTCTCCAGTTTATGCCACCATGATCAAATCTAGTTTGATGTCTACATGTATCCCTAGAACCCATATTTTTCTTGAATTGATATCCTAGATGGTTTCTGTTATGTATCCTGGTAAATGTTTTGTGATGAATTGTTAGGGAGAGAATATTTTGCAAGTGTCCTCTCAGTTAATCCGCCAAGCCCTTTGTTACCCTGAGTCTGAGTCATGTGTTCCATTCTCTGATGATTCTTTGGTAGCATATTATGATAACCTTGAGGTCAAGACTTCAATCACCTTATTTATTTCCTAAAGCCTAACACAAAACAGTTTCAGCCCAACAACAAGGATTTTCCTATGGAAATTTTTGATGCTGAGGTTTAGCCAGTATTAAGCAGCATTGCCAAAATTATGGATAAAGATGATGACAGTATGGTGGATAAATAAATGTTGGGAATGTTTGCCATGATGATGAAGTAAGGGATGGTGCTGGATATTACATCCTACTGGCATGAAGAAATAAATTCATAGCTGATGAGTCTATCATTAATAGGTTATTTCATATTTCCTTCACTAATCACTTACCTATTCTTATATGAAAATGTGGAAGAATTTATGCATCTAGGTCTGAATATCATGGATATGAATAAGAAGAGGCAATCTATAGTTTTTAGGAGAGATAATGTAAGGAGAGAACAAAATTAAATGCGACTGTTTGATTTTGCTAGTTATTTCATGTCAATTGCATATAAAATTTTGAATGGAGTTCATCCCCCTTGTTTTCTACCCAAAGCTCAAGAATTCTTGAATTTAGGAGCAAACTGTAAGTCTGGAGATTAGTTTGTTTTTTAGGATTATTCAGAGATTAGGTTGTATGGAGCAAGTGTTGAGCCTTATAGACTTCCAGTAGTTGTTCCCATGAGGCTATTCGCCTTGGAGTTTATTCGACAAAGTATGAATGTTGATCAAGTTCATTTTGTGCCCATGAAAAAGGGACATATGTTCAAATTAACCATGATTGTAGGTCCTTTCATTATAAATATGAGACAGGAATTTGAAGAGGTTACTAAAATTCTAGATAGGATGCATTTGATGTTAGGGGAGAGCTAGGCTTATGACCCTCACAGTATAATTTCCAATAGAAAAGTTGAAAACGGATATTCAACTTTCATTCATGAAAGCAGGCCAGATTTGGAGAAGATAGCAAGAAAAGGTGTAATAAGTTTAGCAGGTTCAAATATTCAAACTCCCATCATATTAGAAAAGTCTAATAAAAGATGTAAAGAAATAGTTGTTGATTTAGAAGATGAGGAATAGGGAGCTGAGAAAAGGGAAAATTTTAATGAAGATAAGGCATATAATCAACCTGGTTTCTCCTTGCAGCTGGGAGAGGAACAAAATGTTTGTTCCTCACCCAGAAGGCATGAGACCTCTCATGAACAAGTACCTTTGATCAAGAAGATGTTTGCCAAAATTGCAGAGAGGAACCAGAAGATGAAAGCCAACATGGAGGCCCAAGCTGAATATCAGATTGCTCCAGATGAGACAAGGCTTTTGACTGCCATGGATCTTGAGAAAGATCAATTTAGAATTGCCTTGTCACATCCTACTGACATGTCAATTGGCTCTTCTAGTAATTTCAATACTATAAATGTGACTGTAGATGTGAAGAAAATCCCATTGTTGGATAAGGTGAACCTACATATGCAGACAGGTCAGTTGATTGTAAATGAATTGACAAAGACCAATGCAATGGAAATGAAAGCAGAGAATATGATTGGAAAGGTCATTAAATAGTTAAAGCTAGAAAAATCCAACTCTATGGCTTTAAACATTCAAAATGAGGAACTAAAGAAGATCATAGTAAATATTGGGGTGGACCCTAATGATAGGACTGTTGTGCAAAGGCTTCTGCAAAGTGTTGAAGCAGAAATATCTACATTGAAGAAGAAGCTAAAATTACCTACAGGGGAGCATTCAATGGATGCAAAGGTTGCGGAGGTAGAGAACGAGAAAGAAAAACTGCTACAACAACTTTGTACAAAGAGGAAGAAATTTCCAAAATAAAACAAACTGCAATATCACTGCAAAATCATATTGATAGTCATACTTTTACTTTTGCTTTTCCTTCAGGTGATGAAGATCCACAAGCACAGATTTCTCAGTTGAATAATGAATTAAAAATGGCAAAAAGGGATCAGAAAAAGGCTCAAGAAGATTTAGAGACTGCATCGAAGATTATTCAATCTTTAGAAAATGAAGCCAATAAATACAAAATGGACAGTCAGAATGCTAATGCTGAAATAAAATGTCTTAAAGAAAAATTGAAAGGGAACAGATCTTTAATATAGGAAAAATATATCATTTGGAATGATATCATTTCTGAAATGAAGACAATTTGGAGCTTTTTAATGGTGATTGCAGAGGAGAAGAGTCTTATCATAGAATTTGAAGAACAAGTAATGGAAAATAGACAGAAGACAATCAACAGGGCCATTTGGACAAAAAGATTAATTGAATTTATTAATTCCAAAACAAATCAAGAGCTAGAGGAAAATGAGATTAAAGATAGAATCTTTTATGTAGTAGAAATTAATAAGATGGTTGTCAAAAATGATCACAGGAAAGTAACAGAGAAGAAGCTGATAGAAATCAAAGAAGCAGTAAGCCAATTTTATAAGTCATTTGACAAGGTAAGAAGAGTAGGTTTGCCTTCATGTTGGGGACTTGGAGGAGGTCTGCTGTCGTGTGAATCATATGAAAACTTACTGGTATTAACAAAAAGTAAAGTTGATGATACACATAAAAAGACTCAGGTACTCAAGGGAGCAACGATGATCAACTTTCTTCAAAGGCATTTTCAGCTACTATGGATGGTGAAAACAATGTTTACAAAAATACCTTGCTATAACCGAATTACTACTTTCAGGCTAGAATTTCACAATCTGATAAATTCACTCAGGACAAGAGTAGAGATATGGAAGAAATGCAGATCCTGGAAAATAGACTTGCCAAAAGGCCCTTCAAATTAAAATAAAGATAGACCAGAAGATGATCCAGGAAATGTAGCAACATCGTCATCAATTCCCATTCAGCATATATATTAGGATGTTAGTTTTATATTATTGTAATATTTAGAAGATGATGTAAATGTAATAATACATTTTCAGGGTATGTAATAGTAGCTTACAAAGTCCTTAGGAGTTGAGGTAGTTAAGATCAGTTATAGCAGTTTCGAACTGCTTTTTGTTGTATTTAATGTAATAATTCAGGAGAAGAAAGGCTAGGAGTCTTGGACCTTGAGACCACAATTTTTGTACTCAAAGTTTTCAAAGATTAATGAATTAGAAGCAAGTTTCTGGAATATTATTTTGTTGATATGTAGTTTTCGTTTTGTGTTTTCTATCTTTGAATAAAACGAAGTAATGAGCATCAGGTCTCTTTCTACCTATGTAAGCAAGAGTTAAAACCCTTAATTGGTGCTCCTTCGTTTTAACTGATTCTTTCATATAATTCTTCCGAGGTTTGAGATGATATATTCTATGTAGTAGCATATTAGTTTGGAATTCTTTCTTTCATTTTCTTCTAGTCATTTCATTCAACATCAATAAAAGACAACATTGTGAAATGTTCATTATATTTGATATTTGAGGGTTTAATGATAAATACTTGAGGGTTGTTGAACAAAGACAATTAAATTTGTGACATAATCATATAAATGGCTTAAGCACTAATTCCTTATCACATCAAAGGGATTTTCTCTTAAGGTACAACAGGTCCAAAATATTGTCAATGGGAAGGAGTGATCGGAATCTGGATTGGGGGAAAAAAATTGCTAAAACTTCAACGTACTCATAATCACTCCAAACTAGAATGAATGGAGAGGTCTCATCACTAGGAATCTGACTCACTTATTTTCACTCAAAACAAAATATGTATGTGAGAATTAGAGCTTGTTGTCTACTTGACCAAACATGTTAATTTTCAAAAAAAAAAAATTCAAACAGGGTCAAAGGTCAACTTTTTGGTTTTTCTCCAGCCCAATGAGAAGATGACATGTGTTGATCTGTCCTTGGTAGAATCTCTAGGCTCATTGGCAGTTTTTCATTTGGTTTTGAATGAACCTATGGTATGTCAAAACATGGCTAGCCCAGAGGCCACCACGTGCCCTCTCAAAGGCCAAAATTTTCATATGTATGGTCGACAGTTAAATTTATTTTGATGGGAAAATTTTTTAGGGTAGATGTTAGCCTCGACCCCACGACCTCCCCCACACTACGCACATGGAATAACAAGTCTTCTACGTAATAGATCTTAACACTATAAGCAATCACATTATATTTATGTTCAAACAATGTTTCGGGCAGAGGTTAAGAGGGCCAGCCCTTGGTCCACAGGACCACGTGGCAATGTCCATGGCAGAGGGCTTATTCCTTAAGAAAAATATTATTGTTAAAACATGCTTAATAAGCACTAAAAAAAAGTTAAAAATGCATTTATCCAAAGTCTGTGGAGTTAGATATTAAACATATGTTAATTAACACTAATTACATGTTATGAGTGCTAATCTGATTTTAATTGGGATTTTTGTTAATTGCATACTTAGAACTAAACTCTGATTTAAATGCACTTAACTTTAATTAATCCTAAGATTAATTCGGCGGCCATTTTGGCGAGTCGGCTAATTTCGGCACCACTTCCATATTTGGTGGTGCTAACTAGAGTTTCTCTAGTTTTCGTGGATTTTTTCTAGGAAATATTGAGGAAGCCATAACTTTGGCATATTTCAACCAATTTTGGCTTAGAAAGAGTCAATCCTAGATGATTTACATGCTTTGAGCATGATGGTGTAGGTTATAGAGGTAGAGGAGCACTTCTGTAAATGATTCTTCCATTTTGAATATTAAAGAAGCTTAGGGCCACCACGAGAGGAGGTCATGCCTAGTCAACTTGAATACCATTTTCAGAATGGAAGAGTCTATTTTAAGGTTTTTGGGTCTTCTAAATCCAATGGAGTAGGTTTAAAAAAAATTGGAGCACCGTCGATTAATGTAATCAGATAATTGACCATTAATCCAAACTGGGCCTAGATAGTTGAAGCATATCCATGGAGATATATCCCAGGAGGGGTGAACTTCGTTATCAAGTATTGTGTAATGTGTTTGTTGTGTATTATTTCTCTATGACTTAATTGTTGTACATGTGTTTTTATTATCTAATTTAATCAATGAATTTCTCATAAAAGACACAAAACTTGACACATAAACCCTCACATAACTAGCTAATTTGAGATGATCCTAAAAACATTTATTTTATACTGATGAGGGAGCTAGCACAACAAAACTAGTTTGCCCATATTTTGATCAATGTGGTGCTTTTATGTCCTACCATGGGTTTTTTCCAGGTTGTGACAATATTTTCAGCCTTGCCTTTCGATTTCTGGATAACCATGGTGTTGTGGAGTTATAATTTTTTGGTTAGCTGGATTAGTCAATGGATTCGAAGCAAAGAGGGGTGGATATCCAAATTGATATAACACATGGCCGAGTAACCCCTGAACTAGGCTGTCGGTTTCAGTAAATCCATATATTTTTTTGCCTCGATAGGCCTAGGAATCCTTGATCGGTGAATGATGGGATGTACGGTAAAGCCTAGAGGTGGTTTTCTCTCCATTAGGCCTATGAATCTCAGGTTTGGGATATATAATAAATCCTAGAGATTATGTCTTGGTTTATGGCCTACTGATGTCTGATTCAGATTTTGGGTTGTGGTAAGGCCTAAGAGACTAAGAGATAAAAAAAATCCTCACAGTTTAGGTGGAGAGAATATGGTGATATCCATTCTTGTGTTGGCCAAGTGATCAGGTGTAGATCATGGTAAAGCTAGTTATGACATGTTTATTGTGTTGGCCTAGTGATCTAGGATGGATCACGGTAAATCCTAATTTCTATTGATGAAGATAAGGTGGTTTAGCCTTAGGATGCCCTGGTTGGGTATTTCGATTTGAGTCCCACATTGATGCATGGAGTATGGAACAAGGGTGATTGGTTGAAGAGAGATTTGGCTCAGCCAATCTATGGTCAGGTGGAACATGGAACTCTGATCTCTGGTTGGTTTTTACATTTAGTAATGAAGAAAACATTCCTATGGTATTTGGTATGAAAATGTACTAGTTTCTATGTGGATTTTATTGTTGTTGTATCCACTGTATTTTTTTTATTACTACGTTGGTTATATAAGCATGTATTTTATTAGTCATGATATATGGCTCCCTACATGTTTTAACTTGTAAATGAATGCACAATGTATCTTTCATCATATAGAATGTATTGCAGTTAATGATGTAAGGGAGAAATGCTTATTAACGATTCTCAAATAAGTATGAGACCCCTATTCTTAAATATATTTTTTTACACTTATAGATTCAATGTTTGTGACATGTTTGAAAAAATTCTTGTTGTGGCTAGCAGCAGTCTTGTTTAGTCCTTATTGATATTCTTGCGTCTACATCATTGTCCTATTGTTATTTATCATCCATTGAATTTTAATGAAATTATGGGCAGTGACCATGGCTATAGGCCTGAAAAGCTAGCTCAAATTTCGGAGCCGCGGGCACATAACTAAGCATTTGGGGCCCTACTTGTTGGCATGCAGTTTCAATACTATGGCTATAACCTCCTAGCCAATGGCTTGTAGGTTTATACCTACGACTATATCTCAAAGAGGTCGAAGGGTCAGTTTGAACCATGGGAAAGAGGCTTGGAAGGTTGGGTTATCTCCTAGGGGTGTCAATGATGATTTACAAGGTCTATATGTTATGTTTCTAGTTGTTACACTTCCTTAAGGTCACCTAGGAGGTCAAATATCATTATAGTAGCCTCTCATTGCATATTTCCACCGAATCGATGGTTACTTCAGTAGATGTGGGAAGGGGGTGTTACATAGTTATATCATAGCATGGTTCAATGCTTAGACTGGATGGGTGGTGTGTTGGTCATTCTTTCTATTGGTTGCATATATGTTTCTCATACCTATGGTGTATGTGTTTTTGCATCTGTAATGTGTTGGACATGGTGGTAGTGGTGTCGCCATCCGAGGACTGATGATGTTTTTGTCAACATGTAGTCATGAGTGTATGAATGATTATGTGTTATTCATTCTTGTGTATTGTATGTACACTCTTTCTTACATATTGTTACTTGTTGTGTATGCATATATTATTTACACTAGGTTACACATTGTTCATGCTTATGTATTGTCCATGTATTCTTGCTTGAGTGATGTTATATGTTGAACATGAATTAGTCAGTCATGTTGGGTTGCATTTTTCTTATGCTTATGTTTGTTCCGTACTTGTGATCATGTATGGTCAAGTTTGCATTGGTGTGTATTTCGTATGGTTATGCATCTACGACTGGACTCCGACTAGAATGATGTTTATGTGTTGGTATACCATGTGTTACAAGTTTATATGTTGTTACTATTTTGAATATACATGTATTAGACTTATTGGTTAATCTTGTAGGATGTATCCTTCCCAAATTACAATAAGGTAGATTGATTTATTATTATTTGGTTTAGTTGACATATTATGTTTGGCAAGAAGAAATATCAACATGGATAGAAATATGGTAGAGTACAAGGACTCTCCCTATGAGTAATATGAGCAACATGGTGGGAACTCTTCTAATTTTGCAAACACATTGAGAAGCCTAAACGAAGAAATAAGGAGTTGTGATGTGGATAGTGACAAGATCATATAGGCATAAGAGAGAAAATCAGACTTGAATGCAATACTTCTTCAGAGCTTGTCATATTTGACAAAACAAGGCCCACTTAGGATCATATGTGGACAAGCGGATAAAACTAATGGGGCTTATGGTAGTAGGTCTCATGGTAGACATAGGTCAAATAGAGAAGTAACTATGAGGGATGGTAGGTTGTTGGACACTCTACATAAGAGGGGTGATGAGTAAAGGTACCATTCTAGCCTGGGTTCAGATAGGTATCATGATCATAATCGATATCATCCCTACAAGAGGAGTGACAGGGGATACTTTCCTGATGAATTCAAGAAATTAAAACCACCTACTTTTGATGGAGACTTGAAGAAACCAAAAGATGCAACGAGTTGGATACATGGAATGAATAAATTATTTGATATGCATGACTACACAGATAACATGAAGGCCATAATTTATATCTTCAGTCTGAAAGGTGAAGCACACATATAGTGGGAAGATTTGAAGCAGGTTAGATATATCAGAAAAGAGGACTTACGTTGGCATGCGTTCAAAAGTATTTTCAGGAATAAGTACGTGTTAGAGAGGCACTACAAAAGCATGGACAAATAATTCTATGAGCTAAGGATGGAATCAACGACAGATGAAGAGTAAAAATCAAAATTCTTGGAGATATTGAGGTATGTACCATATCTTGAGGATGAGAAGGCTAAATTTTATGGATTTGTTAGTGGTTTTCCATTATAATTCAAAGACGAGATTTAGTATGATGAGCCTCGATCACTTTAGGAAATCATTGGGAAGCATAAGCATTTCTATGAACAGTGAAAGCGCAAAAATGAGTCACAATGACGGTGGCAAGGGAACGATAAAGATAAAGTTAAATGGAAGTCGAAGAGGGCAAGGCCCTAAAATTCCACTGAGAAAGAAAATGTGGCATTGCAAAAGAAGTTCAATGCAGTTAGATAGTGGCATAGAACACAACAAAAAAATATATCACAACAACAACATGGAGGTATTGGTGTGAGACGGTTGGATTGTTGCACATGTGGTGAAGAACATCTTAAGAGAGATTTTGATCTAGTTGGATATTGGTGGCCACCTACCTATTCCACTTGGGGCCCCACCATTGTCTCTTTCAGTTTTTATGTTTCAGCACAAATTACTATTTTTAGCAGTTTTTCAGGTCCTAAACTTTTAGAGCCGTAAACGATGTTTTTTGGGCATCATGCCTCCAACGAATATGATTCCATTCAAGAATTGATATTTGCAGTTGGAAGTTGTAGTCCTTGGATAGATATTTTTAACGATGTATCATGTGCATCAAATGGAGATAGTATGCCAAAGTTATGACCCCAGGAAGTTGAAAAACCAATTTACCCAAATGGGACACATAGTTTTTGTGCTTCATCTCCTAGGGTTAGGTTTTTGGATGTTTGTGGTTTTCCATTGTTTATATATAATAAACAGGCCCTCGAGCCTCATTGTAGCATAGTTTAGAGGCCTGTAGCCACTGCATCTCTTCTCAAAGATAATCTACTAGCGCCCTATCTAGTTTATTTCCATTATGTTTGTAAGAAAATTTCAGTTCTTTGATATTAATGAAATGAAGTATTAATTCCACTACATATTTGTATTTATGGTTATATGTGTATTCTAATGCGTTGCTGCATAAATCCAGATTAGTGGTATCAGAGGCGGTCTGATTTTTTCTCTATCCTTCTTTCCATGTCCCCAACGAGGTCAGGATATAAGGAGTTAGGGCTCGATCTGGTTGAACCTTTGTAAGATCAACCTCAAAAACCCCAACAACCACCCATGGGAAATGAAAAGAAAGATGAGGGAGTAGGAGATCCTATCAAAATATTGCTCAAGGAGGCCCTCGAAAAACAAAGGAACGCGATGATGGATAACCTTTCCTAGATCCTTTAACGACTGCCCATCGGTGGCACATCTGCATCCAACAGCCACTCTGGAGGTGCAAATCCCTTTAAGGTACAAGTAAAATTTTACATTCCCATTTTTTAGGGTCAAATAGATGCAGATGTTGTAGATATATGGTTGAATATATTAGAAGGATATTTCTCGGTTCATGACTTTTCCAACCGGGAGAAGATTATTTTTGCACTCCTCAAAGCTACACCACATGTCAAGGACTGGTGGGAAAGATACTGTAAGAGAAAGGACGAGATAAATCCCTCTCTGTTCTTAGCCATGCCCACTTGGAATTCTTTTCGAGATGCCATCAAGGAACAATACCATCCCATGGGGAGCTATGAGGAGAAGTACATATAATGGACCACGCTGCGGCAACAAAGGCATGAAGATGTGCATGAGCTAACAAATATGTTCCATACCCTCTGCACAAAGTTGGGTATCAAATATTTGGAGAAACATTTGGTGCTAAAGTATCACAGTTTTCTACGCAAAGACATTCAGGAGGAAATGGAGTTCCTCGACATCTCCTCGTTTGGTATGGTATACCGGTATGCTACCAAGTTTGAGAAAAAATTCAAACAGAGGAAGCGAGACTTTGGATCTATGAGTCAAAATCAAGGGAAAGGTGCCCCCAAACCATAGAACAAAGGACAAAGCCAAGGCATGGCGGCCCAAGCAAACCTGCAAAAGCCACAAGAAAATAACAACACCACAAAGCCAAAGAAGGACATGGGAAAGTGGTGTGAGTTCCATAAGAGCTACACTCACAACACAAGTGAGTGTCGGGCCAAGTAGTCGCTGGTGGTTGAGATGAGGACTTCTGAATCAGATGCATGCTCTGACTCTGAATCAGAACCTAACAAGGGGAATGACAAAGGGAAACAGATTATTGATGCAGATCCCAATGCCACTGTTGACACTGCCAAGATCCAGAAGGAGGAACTAGAAGATCCAGAGGAGGAGGAGCATCTCTTCCACTCCTAGATGTGGCTAAAGGATTCCCCGCTATAGTTCATTGTTGAAAATGGGAGCCAAAATAACCTCATTTCACAAGACAGAGTGAGGCGGTTCGGCTTGCCGACCACAACAAAACCACATCCATACACCATTGGGTGGCTTCACTAAGGATATGATCTCCGCGTCAGTGAGCAGTGTTGCCTTCCTTATAGCATCAAGCCCTTCATAGATCAGTTATTATGTGAAATTGCTCCTCTTCATGGTTCTGATGTATTATTGGGCCAACCATACTTTTGCAAGCGACATATTGTGTATGAGTCCCAGCCTCGTGATATTATTGTTACTTTGGGAAATAAGCTTTACAAGATACCAGAGGTACCACTGCCTACCGCTATCTCTTTGGTTACTGAAAAACAATGTAGCAAGCTCATTCCCAAACCAGGAAATTTTTTTTTTTAATGATCTGCCCCTAGGGAAAGAAGAAGACTATGGCCACAACCTCCAGAAAGGGATCCTCTGCACGAAAAAAACAAATGGACAAGGTTGTGGAGGAGTACGAGGAAATATTCACCTTGCCCACAGGGGTTCCTCTGCACTGTCAGGTCAAGAACCCCATTGATTTGACCCCAGGTGCACCGCTACCCAATGGAACGATCTATCAATGCTCTATTCTAGAGAATGATGAAATCAAGATGTAGATTCAGGAGCTCTTGCAGAAAGGTCACATCCGGCCAATTTCATCACCCTGTGGGAGCCTGATTGTGTTGGTACAAAAGAAGGATGGGAATTAGAGACTTTGTATTGACTATCGGTTTTTGAACAAAATAACTGTTTGGAATAGGTACCCAATCCCATGGATTGATGACCTTTTGGACCAACTCAAAGGGGTGAAATATTTCAGCAAGATCGACTTGAATTCTGGGTATCACCAGGCACCAATTGAACCCTCTGATGTGTGGAAGACTTCCTTCAAAGCCAAGGAGGGCCTTTTTGAATGGCTGGTCATGCCTTTTGGTTTACTAATGCTCCCGCAATCTTCATGAGGTTTATGGACGATGTCTTGCGGCCATTCACAAACTCATTTGTAGTGGTGTACTTGGATGACATTCTAATCTTCAGCCAGACTTGCGAAGAGCACCTCCGCCACATCCGACAAGTCCTCCAAACACTACAGAAACACAAGTTGTGTGCCAATTTGGAGAAGTTCAATTTTGGCAGGACCCAGGTTCAATATCTGGGATACATTATTGGTGAAAGGGGGGTGCATGTGGATCTAGCCAAGATCTAAGTCATTAAGGATTGGCCAGCCCTAACCACTCTAACAGAGCTTTGCAGCTTTTTGGGTCTTGCTAATTTCTACCGCAGATTCGTGTTGAGATTTTCTCATATCACTTGGCCCTAGAGTCAATTCACCAAGGGAGGAGCGAAAGAAAAATTATTTTGGTCGAAATCTCAATAAAAGGGGTTCATAGAATTGAAACATTGCCTCTATTCTGCCCCAGTACTCACATTATCATACTTGCAATAATCATTTGAGATCGAGACAGATGCCTCTAACTATGCTATTGGGGCAGTTCTTACTCAACATGGGCATCCAGTGGCTTATCACAGAGAGACATTGTCTGACACAGTTCACAAGTATCCCACTTATGACAAAGAAATGTATTCCATTGTGCAGGCGTTTTGAAAATGGAAGAATTACATTTTGGGGAAGGAAACAATCATCCACATAGACCACTGACCCATGAAACTCATACAGACACAAGGGAAGTTGTAGAACGATTGATAGCGGGGTCATCCACAGTCCCGTTTTGCTCAAATTTTTAACGAATTTGTGTGTAAAATTGCATTAAAATTTCATGCCCAATCAACTTCCCTTATCCGGCAATCTCACAACCTTCCTTTATTCTAGGCTGGCAAATTCAACACTTGCATCTGAGAGTGTTAATATCTCAAATCTATGAGATTTGAGATATTAATTCCAAGCCCTTAGGTTATGCGCTCAACTCCTCTGTGCTTATAAGGTTCCACCAATTCATAATCCCCATATATAGTCTACACCCTTAATATTTAAATCTTGTACGAATAATCCTTGAGATGGTTCAAACCATAATAATACGATGCATATAATCACAACTTTGGATTAATCCCACAAACCTCTGCACATATGTATGGGCCCCAACGCTAACGATCATCTCCATCCGACTGTTTTTATCGCGTCGCACCGCTTCATTTGATTGGATGGATATCGCTCGGCGAAGGTGCACGGATGATAACGCGCGATGGCACGCAATGAGAGCGGTTTTGCAAATTCGCTCGGGAACACGTGTCGCCCATCCTATGGAATCACTCCCAATTCCTCAAATACCACTCACTGTGTAAAGGTGGTGCGATGAAAACCCAAAACTGCCTTCACTGTTCATCTCGGTCATGGTTCCGCTCTTTCCACGCTCCAGGTTCCATTTAACTCCATCAATGCCCTATTCTGTTGTGCTCAGGTTCCTCCGCCTTTCACTTAAGGTTCCATCGAGCACCGCTCTATTACCACCATCCGACTTTGCCCAATCCAATTCGATCAATGGTTCGATTGCAGCGTGATCTCATTTGGCTACACGGCAATCATCCACCGTTCCTCAATGCCAACCCACCAGTTTATACACACACGGTTCTCTGAAACCTTCCAACTGTAGTTCAAGTCCGAGACTCTAACATCTCCGCAGAGCCTATTCATTATGGTTCTTATACTTTGGTTTGGTTTAATTACGCAGAACACAATTCAGTCAAGGCACATACAATCTCAAATTGCAGAGTACAGATTTACACATTCTTATACAATACAACGATTTCAAATGACTGAAACTCTCACGCATATAGCGGACACAAGAATTCTTCTATCTCAGAATCGATCCTTACAGTGATCGATTCACCTCACCTCACAAGCCAATTCCTTCAATAAATCACAGTCTTCGTTAGCCAAATTAAAATCAACAAAAGCGATACAATGCCCTTCTCACAGAATTCAGACACAATTTCTTTTATACATATCCAAAGGTACTCATTGAAATTCGAAGAAATTCAAACAGGGTTTAATCCCATCCAGACACACTTAATTCAAAGATAGTTCTTCCATACACACACACACACACACACACACACACACACACACACACACACATATATATATATATATATATATATACATACAGGTGATAAATCTCAAAAGCAAATTATTACAATTTCATGATAGGCCATATATTTAGTTTAGTGGCCATTATCCTCCTACTCTATTGCTGAAGAAGTTCTCTACCTCTCATCTAAACTCTTCAGGATTACATTTATACCACAAGGATGACCTGAATCGATTCAGGTCTCCAAACAGTTCATCAACTCTTAGCATTCCCAATTCCTAAAATGAGACTCAATAACTGAACTAATCCTAAACTGACTCTTCCTATTCCTATCTTAACCAATTTCTCATGTTCTCAAAATGACTTGAGACCAATTACAATTCCCTACCAACTTTATTCAAACTATTAATATTTACAAGAATATTTAAGAACATGGGATCCCCTATGTCTACTTATGTACAAAGTAACTTTTGAGCCTGATGCCCCTACATCAGACTCCCAAGCTTCAAATTATTCATGATCTCCTGATCATGTGCTCTTCGTCTCTGCCTCCAGGATCCCATACTTGGTTTTGCTGCTACCCATCAGCTTCATCATCCTTCAATTGATCTTCTATAGGCTTCCAGACTTTGTTCTGTAAGTCACCTCCAACTATACTTTCACTATCTACTTTTGTCCTCCATGTACAAATATCCTTTTGTTTCCTTGCTACTGTTTGCTGCTTCAGAGACACCCTTACAATCAGTCTTCTGATGTATTCAATCTCCATGTCTAGCTTATCCTCTAGCTGGAAATTATCTTGCCCTCTGTTACTGCTTCCAATCTCTGTCGCTGCCAATATTGCTACTCTTGCAGTCTCACATGCTATTAACATGTTTACTACTCCTGTAGGCGTCATCCCCCATGTTGCATCTGCTGCCACCATGGATGTTGATACCACCATGGGTGTTGCTGCCTCCCCTTCCTGTCCCTCTGCAACACTTCATCATCTGCAAATTCATTCTTAGAAAAAAATCCACTGTTTAAATTCCTACCAACAGTGACATACTCATCTAGTATACTAGTAAACAAAATTAGATTCTGCAAGCTAGTATCCTCTCCTCTTCCCTTCATAGCTTTAGGCATCCTTTCTCCGGGGTCTACAATCCCTTTCTCTGCTCCAAGCAAACAGTTCAGCCATTTCTCCTGTGTTTGTTTTACATCTTCAACATGCTAGAAGTTAGCTCCAACATCTCTTCCTTCCTCTTGGGAAATATTCAACAACTGCCTCTCATCCTCTTGATGGATTCTAGAAATCCAATGAAGTTCTCAGAGCTTTTCTTTCTCATATTCTATCGGCATGGAATGTTGATTCCTCCTCACTTCAGCAGCATTTAAAATCTATCCTCCAGTCTGCTCTTGGCTCATTAGTCTAGCCAATTATTCTCTCTCAATGACAGTGATAATTCCCTGCATATGAGACATGGTTGTCTCATCCTCCTTCAGCAACAGTTTTTATTCTCTCAAGACAATTTCAAAGGATCTATTGTCTTCTGCATCACCTGTACACATAAACAAACTGTCAGTGTTAAAACCATGAGACCCAATGATCTCAATTGATGACCTGGTCACCAATTCTTCTCCCGACAATTCTAAGTCAGGTTCAAGGCTCAGAAATTCTTCATCATCTTTCTCTTCAGCTGTCAGAACCATATCCACTACTCCAATCACCATGTCCAAATGATGGTCCCTCACTATGTTTTCAGCCAACACAATTTCCTTCTTATTCACCTCTCTAACAACTTTCAACTGTTGTTCTTCCTCTTTCTCTGTATTATTAACACATGAATCATCATCAGTAAAGTTCCAATGTTTCAATGTCTCCTTTTCCTCTGACAACATATCAATATGTTTTTCATAACTCCCTTCTAAACCTTCTGTTAGCACCTCAGCATGTTGATCTGCATCCTTAATGAGACTGTCATCTAGTCTCACTTTTCTTCCATCATTTTCTTCATGAACCCATCCATGAAGATCTTCCTACCTTGCTTTCTCAGCAAACCATCTTGTTCATAGGTCCTCTGCTTCTCCAATTCTCTTCTCTAAGAATCCAACCTCCTATATAACTCAACAACTTCCATAGGAGTAGATTTCGGGAACCTTACACAACCTTTTATGCCTCTGCTGATTTTTGACCAATCCTCTACTGGCCCTTCCCTCTCAGCTTCAACATTCTGCTGGATATCTTCATTTGAATCTTCTCTCTTCATCTCTTCCTGAGATTTCACTATCTCAGCATTGATCTGAACAAATTTCAGATTCAATGTCTTCTTCTCACCAACAAACTCTGAAGCTTGTTCATCCTCCAGTGGTGTACCTGCAAACATACACAACTTTTTAGTTTTCTAATCACAATACCTTTCAGTCTTGGCTGCTTCCTCAAGCACTTCTTCTTGAACAGGTCTGCACATGGAATCTTCAGTTTCCATCCTTGTCTCAAGAACTCTGGGTTCTTCTTCCTCTGTGGAGTCTGTCATCACTTCACATTTGTCAGACTCAAGAACACAAGCCCTCACATCATCTAGACTTGTCCTATAACTCAGGAAATCCTCAATCATATCCTCCTCTTCAGCAAGAAAAGCTTCTTGCTGCCTCAAGTCTTCATCATGTCTCACAAGATCTCTTGTAGGTCTCCACTCTTCACCTGTGTTCTGTTCTTCTTCACAAGAATAAATTTCTTCTTTCAAATCAGTTGCTCTAGGTTCTTCTCTTAATAGGGAAATATTCTTTTGCCTCAACATCAGCTGTAACGGTTGCCATTTCACATTCTTCCTCATGAGCCAACCAAATCTCTGGTTTTCTTCTATCCTTCGTTTCAATCTGTTCAACTCTTCCCTGATCTCAGCAAATTCCTTCCAATACTCTTTATCTGTGAGTCTCTTCCTCATGCCAACTGCTCTGGCATCCTCCGTCATTGTTCTGTTGTGGCCTCTCTCAGAACCTCTGCAATCTTTGCAGTCTCTGCTATGTCTCTCAGTAGCCATTCTCTTCTCTGGGAGTTCTTCACTCACAAGCTGCACTAAGCCTCTGCAACAGTAAGCTCTCTTGCTGCAACTTACCTCACCAATCCCTTCCTCTAGATCCAGCTTTTGGCAAGTATTGGTCCCCTCTTTCTGAAACCTTCTGAGCACTCTCTTTTGCTCACTAGGCTTCACTCTGCAACTTCTCAAGAACACCTCTTTTCTTCTGTCATCCAACCTCTGTTGGGAATCTTCCAATTCTGCCACACTTTTCTTCTTCACTCAGAATCCCCTGCTGGACTCTTCTATCACTGCTCTAAAAGCTTGTGATCTACTTCTGCTGAGATGTATTCAATTGTCTGCACTCTAACTTCTGCAAAAAATCATTCAACTAGAGTTAAACACTGCTCATTTCTCTTGAGAACACTACAAATGTCCTCTTTATCCAGCCTTGAGCTGAATACCAGGCTCACTACCTTCACTATCAAACTTTTTCTTCCATTTTCCGCAACCATAATTCTGCAATTACAAATTCAATTAGATTAAAGTTAATTACCTGCAAGATCGTGATCCTATCCTCCACTCATCTTGAAAATCCTGTTCACTATGATTCTGTGTACTTTGCTGCATGATCTTCCAATCTTCAAATCTGTAGTCTTCAAAACTCTTGTCCTCCAATTGGACTCTATAATTCTGCAATCACCTTTTGTAGGTTGCAATCTCATCAGTTTCCAAAAGTCTGGTTTCCTTGCATTCACCAAACTTGGACTTTTCAAAAAGAGCTATTCCTGAAGCTCTGATACCACTTGATATAGGTGTCATCCACAGTCCCATTTTGCTCAAATTTTTAACGAAGTTGTGTGTACAATTGTGTTAGTATGAATATTTTGTCGAAGTGTACGAAAAAAGACCACTTTAGCTACGCATAACTTATAGTTCTAACATCAAATATGGCTGCCAATATGTTCAGATCTGCAGTTAGTTGATCAAAAAAAGTGCTGCAAAAAACCTGATCTATGCATATAGAGACATTAAGCAGTAAAAATGGGGTTTTTCTCCATACATCCAATAGACAAGACAAGAACAATTTTTGAAAAATTTTTTTGTATTAAGGGCACTTGGGAGGAAAACAAGAAGGTGTTTCCAATTCTCCTCAATGGGATGGGTTCTTGGAAGTCCTCAGCACTTCAGATCTATCATTTCTCTCTCCTGTTGGTGTACAAAACCCAGACAAAGATAGAACTCAAAGGGAGCTCACACAGCAAATAATGGAAAATATGACAATGATAATGGCTCAAAGTCAGACCAAGAGTTTAGATCCAAAGTGATCTAATAGGCAACAAAAGGTGAAGAATGGTAGGAAAAACCTTCCTATATATAACAAAATATTGGGTCATTCTAGATCTTGGTGCATGATTAAAATAACATTAACCAAATCTAGATCCACCTTTTATGGAATATTTTATTATATTTGTTGGAGGGAAAAAATATTTGACTTGGGTCAAATCCCTTTATTTGTAGATAATAAATAAATAAATGATTTATTTATCATTTTAAGGAAGTGGTTGAAAGATAATCAAATAAATAATGATTTATTTAATTATTTATGGGTGATTTAGTCATATTTAACAAGGAATATTATTTAAATAAAATTTAAATAATTATTCCTAGAAAATAATAAGATAAATAAAGATTTATCTAATTAATTTCTTTGTTTTGGGTTAAACATGACCAGGAAAATCAAACAAATATAGGTTTGTTTAATATTTCCTTTTGGGGTTTCCTGTTTAGACCATAAACAGCCTAATAAATGTGTTTTATTAAGTTATTTTACATAGTGAAAGCAATTTTACTTAGGGTAAAATTGGTCTTACATGGTGTACTTGGGTCCATCTAATGACAGTAGGTTAGATGACCAAAAAATGGTGTAACAGATTGCCCCCCAGCGTGCGAGTGTTAGGAGCAAATCGTATGACCGAAGTACGTTGTAAGAACTCAATCACCAGACATCAAAAGGGAAGTCAAAGAGAGAAATGTGAGGTAGACTAATGTGCTGAAGAACTAGACCCTGAGGAGACGAGACTTGCAGGTGCAACAAGTCTCTTTTTATGAGAGGGTACCTGTGCTAAAGGCGGCGGGGGAGGCATACCTATGCCCGCCGAGACAAAGTACAAAAGAATAATGTGTCCAGTAAACAAGGGACCGAACCATAAAGTACAGCCGGCATAATCATGAGCCAGATAAAAATACAATGAGGAATCCCACATACATGTTGTGCCTGGGATAACAGCCAGGACTGATACAATAATATCTGAGTACATGAGATACAAATACAACCCAAATGCCCCCTATAAGCGGGGAAGGGCTCACAAAATTTGACTGATACATGCAAATCAAAGAGGCGCTGCAAGCGGCTAAGGCCGACATCATCAAATATATGGAGCTGCATCGAAGGCTGCAATGAAGAGGTCATCCGGGCATGTGGGGGGCTACGTGCAGGGCCACCCCCTCATGAGGGCTGAGACATCTCACACACACTCGGGCATCACCAATAGCTGTTGCTACATCACTGGACCATCAAGCATATGGATATCGATCATGCTGAAAGGAGCTGGAGTGGAGAAACAATCAATTCAAAGGGAAATGAGAGATCCCTTTGCCTGATTTGAGGCACCGAACAAGAGTGGAAGCTGGAACCAAGGTATACCGCCCTCTATACCAGTATTCTGGAATGAAGGAGATGATGTCGACAGAAGGAGATCCACCATAGGTGAGGCAATGAGAGATCCTTAACTAAGGCATGAGATAAAATAGTAGAGCGATGGACAGACTAATACTAATGATGATGATGGAAAGGAGGGGACGGAGTAGCGAATGGATGACTTCCCTTGCTAGAGCATAAATGGCATGAATGACATGGCAGCGACTGACACAATATCATCAGGGATAGGGGACAGTGGGACTGAAGGCCATAATGTGCGACACAAGAGAGAGACCAAGCAATGAAGGATGGAGGACTATAGCGAGGTACAAAGGGACTCGGGATAGACTCCATGAATGCGATGATGACTCAACTTGGTTGCTCGAAACAAGGGCGAATTGATGGTGCTGCCACACAGTAAAGGTCCAATGGGGTACCATGAAAACATGAGTACAAGATGGTAACTCACGATGAACATCAACACGAGCATGGATAAGTATGGAGGCTGAATGGTGCCCCTAGTATGAGTGTTGCAAGTGAAGAAATTCGATTTTGAGGAGGGTGATGGTTGAGGGGCATAGGTGCCCCCAAGCATGGTGTGTTCATGCCAAAATGTATTTAGAAAAAGGGGAATCTAAACACATGTTAATGATGTGGTGTGCCATTTGTTTTCGTTATGGTTATGCAGTTTTGAGAAAGGAAATGGAGGATTACCAATCTCTGTTAGTACTGCATATATGAAGCAAATGGACTTTAAGTTTCTGGTTTGGCATACCTGGTGTCACTATCCCAAAGAGGGCATTTGGAGATAATGAATTGATGCTCTCCTAGAAAACCTGTAGGTTGGTCAACAACAATGTCGAAGAGACTGGGTTGCTGATGGAAGATGAGGGAACGATAAGGGGTATCATCCCTAGAGTGATCTGAAGTGATATGGGACTCTAGAGGTTCTTCTAAATGTGGAAGAATAATGGTACTAAAGTCAACACGACCAGATACACTAGGAGAGTTGTGGAGAATTTCTTCTCTTGGTCTCTCAAATGTGGGTGCCCCCTTACCCAAACATTGGGTTTCAATGTAATGGCCACACGGTGTATGTGGTGTGAACGCATGGGTTCGATGTAAGGGGGAATAGATAAAGTCAAGGGTGGGGATTTTTTCCATAATGTCGTCATTGTGATAGAAGATGGGGTGACTGGTGGAAGAAAGACCACCTGACGTGGCGAAGCGACCTGAATCATCATCATGAGAAGAGAGGTTCACATGCGTATCGTCACAATGGGTGACAGAAGAGTAAGTAGATAAAGGATCTACCGATGTTGAAGACGAGTCGGCCGAAGGAGAACTAGCGAAAAAAACGGGGAGGATTCAAGGAATGTTCACAGGGTCTCATGAATGATGATAGGTACCGTGCAGGCCAAGCTCCGTCCGTCTCGACATCGGGGAGGGGGGGGCAAGACGGTCATGTCTGTTAGTTTTCCAAGCAAAATGCGCAAATATGGGAGAGGTGGACTCATTGTGCTTGGCCTCGAATTGGTGGACCGTGGCAATAGAGGTGCGAAAGTCCTCGAGGCGGGGACAAATATGGGTGTGATGGCCATGGAGATCACACAAAGCACGGGGGTGGTTGGTGTGAATAGTCTTGGGGTTCCTGGCCGCGGTTGTGGAAGGAACAGAGGCTTCTGGGACCGCGGACTCAGGGAACGTGACATTAACCATGGGCTTTAGATGAAGTAATTCAGGACAGGTATGGGAGGCGTGACCGACAACATCACACAAAGCACCCTGGATGGTATGCTTTGGAGGTTGAGGAGGAGCAGGGTTTGTCGGGGCAGCCTTGTCCTTTGATGCCCCCTTGCGAGCTTTGCCCTTCTTACCCGAAGCGGTCGTAACAGGAGGTGGTTCCTGTTGAGGTATTTGAGGCATTGGTACGTGGCCGAAGGTCATGGAGGCTGGTTGAACGAGAGTCAAAAGCAATATAAGGTTTGGGGTGAGGATCAAGGTACGGACGAAATCCCAAGGGGTCCAAGTTGGGAAGAGGGTGGCCATGGCCAAGTGCGGTGTACACTCACGGTGGGGGCTAGGAGCCGGTATGCGACGAGGGTAATGGCCGGTGGGATGCCTCTAAATGGCTACAAAGGCATTAGGGAACCATTCCAGAGAGGATAAAGGCTCATGACTACGAGGGCGTTTTGGGTGAAGGGCTAGGAGAAGCGGTTGCGAGAGGCCGTGGTTGTTGACTAGCCGAAGCGAGGATGTGAGCAGCAAGATGAGACACGCATCATGCAAACATTCGATGAGATGGGGGGGGGGGGTCGGAGAGATAGGAGGAGGAAGACCGAGGGGAGGGTTAAGAGCAAAGAGCAGTCTTTGTAGACGCCGGGAGAGACACTGGTCAAGGAATCGATGGTTTGCTTATTGGCTACAGAAGAGATGGTCGTCTCAGGGGAGGTCTGAGACTTTGGCTCATGATAAGTCAACTGGTCAATGGTGAATATCTTTCCATTGTGAGGAAAAGACATCTTGCGAAAAACCGCGGATGGGACAACAGACATGGCATAGGTGTAGCTTCGCCCCAAGATAATTTTGTAGTCTAGAGGGGCGTCGATGACGTCGACGTCAACACAAACAGTCTTGCCTACAAGAGTGATAGGACAATTATGGAAGAGGCCAATGGGCTGGGAGGCGTGGCCATCCCACGCTCGAAGGGTGATCGTGGAAGGGGCTAATTCAGGAGATCCGAGTTGCTTCCAAACCGAAGCGGACATCACACAGGTGGATGCCCCCTCATCAATTATACAGCGAGAAACGTTAGCGTTCCGGATTTTGACTGGGATTTGGAAGGCTACGGAAGCAGGAAGAGGAGGATTTTCTAATTTATGGGCGTCAAAAACAATCATTTGGTCATCAGCAGGATCTACAACACCCATGGCAGATAGTAGAGCCTTATTTTTGGAAGGGCACGATTGGAGGAGTTCCAATGTGGAAATGGCAGCAGGAGACTGTGCCAAATCATCTACTATGCTATACGAATGAGCAGCTCGAATAGGAGTAGCATTTCGACATAATGGTCCCTTAGGAATATTGGTATGAACCTCAACTTTGGGTTGGGGGATATGTAAGGGACCATTGGATGTCGAAAGAGGCTCGGTAGAACCTGAAGAAGGGGACTCGGAGGCAGACTGAGCGAGAGGCTTGGGGTACTGGCGAGACCGAGTTTGAAGGTTAAGGTCGACGGTTAGAGGTGGATCAGAGTTCATCATGAGGATCTGGTAATTGGAGGAACCAGAAGGGGAAGGTTGAGTGGCTACCTGTCCGTCAGGTGGTTGGGTAGCCACGAATCCCTGCTGTGCATCCACCTGCGCTTGAGGGGGCAGTGACTGCTGTTGCAGGGGTTGAGAAGGCAAGGGAGGCGGAGGTACTGATGCTGGAGGAGCTGGAGCACCAAACTATGGATATGAATAATAAGGGGGTTGGGTAACAGTATGGTGAGCAGGAGGTTGGGCCAAAAGAGGAGGTATGTTGTATCCTGGATACGTGCTACCAGGAGGGGGACAAGTGCGGGAGGTGCTGCCCCCTCCCCCAGGAAAACCATAACCCATGGGAGGTTGGGCATATGGATGAGAGAGAGCTCCAACGATACTGTCGGCGGCATGAGGTGCCCCCGGTGTATTGACACGACTGGGTCTGGGGAGATCAGGTAGAACGATATAAACATAACCTATCTGAGCATAGATCAAGTCATATTTTAACGCCAGTTGGAGGGCGGCTTCTTCGGTTTGGGGAAAATGCGATGCGACATCTTTCCCAATAGGAGGCAAGAGAGATCTAAGGAACCAGTCCATGTAGACACGGTCTTCGAAGGTAGGGGATTGACATAGGCTCTTTCTTCTCTGCCATTCCTGGACATGATTGGATAGGCGGGTCGCAGATGATTGACAGAAAGAAGTCAAAAGTTCGATACCAGTGTCATAACGAAGGGGAAGCTGGAAGTAAGATAAAAAAGCCCGGGCAAGAGTCGCAAAGGTGGTATGAGAGGAAGTGGGTTGATCAACATACCACTTAGAAGCCGCACATGTAAGCGTTCGTTGGAACAACCGAAGACGGATAGAGTCATTGGTAATGGAGGTAGATGAACACCACATGTGGAAAGATCGAACATGATTTGAAGGATCTTCTCCAGAAAGGCCTTCAAACTTTGGGATGTCAGAAGGGAGCTTTGTCGGCATAGCAGGCCAACTAGCGTCATGGTGTATAGGGTCGTTTATCAACTGGTCCAAATCGGGGAGGGCGGGAGCTGCCCGCCGAAGGAGCAAGACGCGGCCGAGGTAAGTTCTGTGGCGGTTACTAGTAGTAGTCTTGGTATTCGACCGGAGTTCTGCTAGGCGTTGAGCACGAGCCGGAGACATAGTGTGAAGGTGACGGGGGGGGAAGTAAGAGGAGAACAATGAATCGGGAGAGAGTCGGTACGACTCGAAGGTGGACCTAACTCGGCCGACGGCGGGGAAGGGTAGGTCGAGCGAGCGAGAGCGAGGTGAAGGCCAAGAATCTACGGGGCCGTGCGCCTTGGGAAGCGCAATGATGAAAAGCTTAAAGCTTTTCTAAACATGACAGGGGGGAAGAAGAATGACCAACAAAGGCAGGGAGGTGCAGAATCAAGTGATTACAATGTTGAAACAAGGGCAGAAAGGTGCAGTGTCAATTGATTTTAAAGTCTTTGCCTGGCGGTGTTAACCAGGCTCTTCTTCACTTAGGGTCAGTGTGTGGCATGTGTTAATTTTAATTTTTGAACCCAGACGTTTTGAGAGTAAAAGAAAAAAGAGTGCTGTGTAACTGAAAATAAATCTGCAGAGAACAGTAAATAAGGCTGAAATAACAGAAAATTAACAGCTACTAATGCATCGATCTAACCCAAGAAGGCGGGTCTCTCAAAACTAATCTAAAAGAGGGAAACATCTAGTCAAAACATACTAAAAAGGGGCCAATAGATCTAAAGTCGGGAGGGACAGGGATATAAAGGGGAAAACTGCTAAAAAGAGGTGCAGAACACAGCCAAGAGGCAGAGGCAAGGTGGCCGTAAAAAAGGAGGAAATCAGCTAAAGGCAGAAGGGACAAGGAGGAGGCCCTAAAGGGAGATCCAAACAAAAATATAGGAGGTGATTTTGAAAGGGAGAAGAGCTGATTTAAAGGGATCTGAAAAGGAGGGATCAGATCTGAAAAAGAAATGGCTAAAAACTCTGAAAATTTAGACACTTACAGCGGCTAAAACTCTTCCACAAAAAGTGGAGGGTATTGAGGCCCTAGGGGGCTAGATTCCCACTTATTTGAGTAAAAAAGAGCAATAATAGGTCTAAACGGGTGGAGATGGAGGTCAGACAACCCTGACAGAGGTTTAGACAAAACCCAGAAAAATTTCAGAAAAATTCCAGAAAAAAAGTCGAGTCGCAGTTTTTGACACATTTTTTCGCTCAGTGTGATTTTGGGTTGTTTTCATGCCAGGTCACATTTAATGGGCTAAAAGTGCAACACAGAGTCACGTCACATTTTAAGGGCTGAAAAGTGTGACTGAAATCCCGGTGTCCGGCTGACGGTGCAGAAAAAGTTTTAAATCTCGAGTCATGGTGATGTACGCCGCTGCGCAATAGAACCGAGCAACGAGTTAGAAACTTTAATGTTTTAGGGTTTTATAGGTGAAAAAAAACATAAAATTAGGAACAAAAAAAAGCTGAAAAGAAACCCTAAGGTCTGAAGTAGCTGGATATGCAGGAATATGAAAAATGACAACGGTCGTAATTGAAAACCCGTGTGGAGTCGCCAGTTGTTAGTATGAATATTTTGTCGAAGTGTACGAAAAAAGACCACTTTAGCTACGCATAAATTATAGCCCTAACATCAAATATGACTGCCAATATCTTCAGCTCTGCAGTTAGTTGATCAAGAAAAGTGCTGCAAAAAACCAGATCTATGCATAAAAAGACATTAAGCAGTAAAAATAATGTTTTGCTCCATACATCCAATAGACAAGACAAGCTAATATTTTTGAAATAATTTTGTATTAAGGTCACCTGGGAGGAAAACAAGAAAGGTGTTTCCAATTATCCTCAATGGGATGGGTTCTTGAATGTCCTCAGCACTTCAGATCTAGTATTTATCTCTCTTGTTGGTGTAGAAAACCCAGAAAAACATAGAACTCAAAGGGAGCTCACAAAGCAAATAATGGAAAATGTGACAATGATAATGGCTCAAATTCAGACCAAGAGTATAGATCCAGAGTGATCTAATAGGAAACAAAAGGTGACAAATGAATGGGAAAACCCTTCTATTTATAACAAAATATTAGGTCATTCTAGATCTTGGTGCATGATTAAAATAATATTAACCAAATCTAGATCCACCTTTTATGTAATATTTTATTATATTTGTGGGAGGGAAGGGGTGTTTGACTTGGGTCAAATCCCTTGATTAGTGAAAAATAAATAAATAAATGATTTATTTATCTTTTTAAAGAAGCGGTTGGAAGATGATCAAATAAATAATGATTTGTTTGATTAATGGTGGGTGATTTGGTCATATTTAACAAGGAATATTATCTAAATAAGATTTAAATAATTATTCCTAGAAAATAATAAGATAACTAAGGGTTTATCTCATTAATTTCTTTATTTTGGGTCTGTGAGAGAAATCAAACAAATATAGATTTGTTTAATATTTCCCTTTGGGGTTTCCTGTTTAGACCATAAACAACCTAATAAATGTGTTTTATTAAGTTATTTTACATAGTGAAAGAAATTTTACTTAGGGTAAAATTGGTCTTACATGGTGTACTTGGGTCCATCTAATGACAGTAGGTTAGATGACCAAAAAATGGTGTAACAAATTGCATTCAAAATTTCATGCCCAATCAACTTCCCTTATCTGGAAATCTCACAACCTTCCTTTATTCTAGGCTGGAAAATTCAACACTTACATTTGAGAGTGTTAATATCTCAAATCTCTGAGATTTGAGATATTAATTCCAAGCCCTTATGTTATGTGCTCAACTCCTTTGTGCTTATAAAGTTCCACCAATTCATAATCTCCATATATAGTCTACACCCTTAATATTTAAATCTTTTACGAATAATCCTTGCGATGGTTCAAACCATAATAATATAATGCATATAATCACAAATTTGGAATAAACCCACAAACCTCAACACATACATATGGGCCCCAACGCTAACGGTTGTCTCCATCCGATGGTTGTTATCGCGTCACACCACTTTATTTGATCAGACGGATATCGCTCGGCGAAGGTGCACGGATGATAATGTGCGATGGCGCGCAGTGAGAGCGGTTCTGCAAATTCGCTCAGGGACACGTGTCGCCTGTCCTGTGGAATCGCTCCCAATTCCTGAAATACTACTCACCGTGTAAAGGTGGTGCGATGAAAACCCGAAACCACCTTCACTGTTCATCTCGGTCACGGTTTTGCTCTTTCCATGCTCTAGGTTCCATTTAACTCCATCAACGCCCTATTCCGTTGCGCTCAGGTTCCTCCGCCTTTCACTTAAGGTTCCATCGAGCACTATTCTATTACCACCATCCGACTTCGCCAAGTCCAATTCGATCAATTGTTCGATTGCAGCATGATCTCATTTGGCTACACGGAAATCATCCACAATTCGTCGACACCAAACCACCAGTTTATACACATACGGTTCTCTGAAACCTTCCAACTATAGTTCAAGTCAGAGACTCTAACATCTCCGCAGAGCCTATTCGTGATGGTTCTTATACTTCAGGTTGGTTTAATTACGCAGAACTCAGTTCAGTCAAGGCACATACAATCTCAAATTGCAGAGTAAATATTTACACATTCTTATACAATCCAGCAATTTCAAGGGACTGAAACTCTCATGCATATAGCAGACACAGGAATTATTCTATCTTAGAGTCGATCCTTACAGTGATCGATTCACCTCACCTCACAAGCCAATTCCTTCAATAACTGACAGTCTTCGTTAGCCAGGGTAAAATCAACAAAAGCGATACAATGCCCTTCTCATAGAATTTAGACACAATTTATTTTATATATATCCAAAGGTACTCATTGAAATTTGAAGACATTCAAACATGGTTTAATCCCATCCAGACACACTTAATTCAAAGACAGTTCTTCCATAAACAGATATATATATACATATAGGCGATAAATCTCAAAAGCAAATTCTTACAATTTCATGACAGGCCAGATATTCAGTTTAGTGGCCATTATCCTCCTACTTTGTTGCTGAAGAAGTTCTCTACCTCTCATCTAAACTCTTCAGGATTACATTTCTACCACAAGGATGACCTGAATCGATTCAGGTCTCCAAACAGTTCGGCAACTCTTAACATTCCCAATTCCTAAAATCAGACTCAATAACTGAACTAATCCTAAACTAACTCTTCGTATTCCTATCTTAACCAATTTCTCATTTTCTAAAAATGACTTGAGAACAATTACAATTCCCTACCAACTTTATTCAAACTATTAATATTTACAATAATATTTAAGAACATGGGACCCCCTATGTCTACTTATGTACAAAGTAAATTTTGAGCCTAATGCCCCTGCATCAACGATCACCATCATAAGTGGTCCACATGTATACAACAGGTTCATTTGAACATCAAATAAAAGAAGGGTAGCACCAATAATGTTGCAGACTGCCTCATCCGACCACCGATCGTGGCACTAACCACCACTCTCAACTCTTGTGGACATGAGACTTTCGATTGGCCGCTTCTCTACCAGAGTGATCCAATATTCGGCCACACATACAAGGCACTCTTGGGTGATACAAAAGTTCCAAATTTTCACCTCAAAGATGCACTGTTATGTCACCTGGGACACCTTTGTGTTCCTTCAAGCGAGTGTGCCAAGATGATATGGGAAGCACACTACAGTGGAGTCGTTTGTCATTTCAGGGTCGAGAAAGTAGTGGAAGTACTGCATAAGTATTTCTATTGGCCAAATATTTGATAGGATGTCGGGAAGTACATTAGATCCTGCACTGCTTGTGATATTGCCAAACCAACAATCAAGAAGCAAGGCCTCTATACTCCACTACATGCCCCTAGTCGACCTTTGGGAATCCATCTCCATGGTGTTAGCTCCCCGTAATTTGCGAGATTGATTGAGTTACAAATTGACAAAGGTAACATCAAACCAAGCTTTAGAGTTCTATGATCTAGCCCTCCTAGTCTCAAAGAGGGATCTCTCAATATGTTTGTAAGGATATAGCTTGATGCTTTTAAGAGGTTGATTTTAGGCTAGATGTTAAGTGCAAGGTATTTGATTGTTTTTTGGTTGGGTATGATACTTTGATAGATTTTAGATAGGAAACATGGAAGGCTATTAAGTCATTGGGAAATGGAGTCTAACAAGGTCCACATAAGTTCATCAATGGTGTTAAGAGTATTTGTAGGAAAAGTTTACTTGGTTGGTGGATATTTTAAGTTTATGAAGGTTTTATGAAATGGACATAAAGATTGAGAACAACAAAATAATAAAGGGTTGGAATAGAATCATTTATATACTTGTAAACTGAGGGAGTTATAAAATTGATAAGAACATCAAGAGAATCAAAGGCATAAGAAGAACCTAATCCATTTGATTTCAAACTAAAAACGAATAATTAACCAAGACAAACATTCAGATAAAAACTATAGAAAGGTAAGAAACTTATCCAACTTTCAGATCTTTTATCATCTAAAGCAGAAAAACATTTAATATACAAAAGTAAATAACCATAGAAGGAGAGAAAACTCTAAAATCCAAAGTTATAGCTATAACGTTTCCTTAAAACAAATTTAGCTAAGTAAAGGCAAAGGGCATGATTTTAAACAGAATTCTTTGACAAACCTAGGGAAATCTGCTTTAAAGAGATGATTCCAAGAACATAATATTTCAGTGGCAACAATATGTGGGGCTAACCATAAATCATAATTGATTCTAACTGATCTAAATTATTAAGGAAATGAACAAGATAAGAACTTTTTTAGAGAGGAAATGAATGATTTCTCTAATGTATCCAAGAAGAAGAAAAAATTACGGCAGTGAAGGACAAACAGATTCAAGGTGCCATTAGAAAATGTTTCTTAATCTAAATTCCTTGTCCTACTACAACATAGTAAGATGGAAAACATAATTAAAACTAGAAAACATAAACAAAAGAAAACTTCACAATCAACCAAGCCTATGGATCCTACAAGCAATCCTTCTCCATCAATAAGAAAATCAGATCAAGCATGAGTTCCAAGACATCAATTTCTCTTCAAGAGCTTCAAAGGAATATGTATTATTCCAACATCAGTCATCAAAATCCAACATTTACAATGAGTTTCGATGCAGTATTTATACTGCAAATGATGAGGTGGAAGTCTTCTAGGGTTCAAAATGTTATTAATGGCAAAGTAAATATGTTCCTAGCCTTGAAAACCATGCAAGGCCTAAGGTAGGAACATGTGTACAACTAATTCTCTGTTAATAACACAGTCTTAATTTCTGAGATAAAGATAGGTGCAAAAGATTGACTTTAAGGCTTTATCTTATATTTACAATAAATGTCCTGACAGTTTAAAATATCTTCTTTTGTGTAATAACTGCTAATTTTCCCTTTGGGATAGAAAGTAGGCCACAGGTGGTAGTTTGATTTATCAAGGGAATAAATGCCTCTATTGATTTATTCGAGGCTTTCTTAAGCCTACCTTCCCTTTACTTTATCATCATTAAACTGTATTTAAGGCCTTTTAGCCTTGATTTACTTTTAATTAATCTGCTCTTATTGTCCTTCTCTGTTTCTGATTTAAAAATCTTTTTTATCCTTGGATCCTTTATCTTTCGAGCCTTTAACTTTCACCTTCAATCTTTATTACTTAAAACACTTTTTTAGCCTTTAACTTTATCTCTAATATCCTTCACTGTTTGCTGACAGGGAGCTTCTTGGCACTGGAGGGTTTTGATATATAACCAATTCTTATGAGACAATTTTGGTTAAAAACATCGAATTTCGACCCTTTTTGTCTCTTTTCTGTATTTTATTAAGCCACGAGGATTGTCACCCTTGGCCCTGTCCATTTGGCCTTCATAAAACCTGCAAACAAACAATCAAACCATTATAATAATCTTTCATGTTTGGATAAACTGCATTGGAGGCATTTGGGAGGGTTCGGGAGCAGTTGTAGAGGAAGGGGTGGTGTGCAGAGGGAGGGTTTCCACAGGTAAAACAAGAAAAAAACCATGAAAAATTGAATTGGGCACGAAAACGGAGGATTGCAGTTTTGCAAAACCCCGGGCGGTTTTCCTGTGGTAGACGGACGGTAAGCAGTTTAGCCGCAATCGAACATTATACCACACATTGATTGGCACGTGTCTGGGCCAAAACCACCTATTTTTCATAAGAATGGAGTGTTAAACCCCAGTGAGAGATTTCACACGATATTGACTCCGGGCCGTCGGATCTGGGCGCTCTAGATCTACGGTGGAGAATGGAGCGCGATGGGGGAAAGTGCTCGACGGATGGGAGTGGTGGAAGACAGGTGGCACGCAATTATTGGTCGACGAGTGGAGTAGTAAGTAGTGGACCAGCAGGGTGACGTCAACTGTTTTGTCATGGAGTGGGTTTATTTGTGGGCAGGGTTGGAAACTTGGGATTAATGACAGCCGTTAGATCAATAAGATCAACAACATGGATGTATTTGTGGGGATGAATGGGTTTGATTATCAGGGGGAAAAGGTTTAATAGGAGGAGGGAATGAGCATGGGTCATCCGATCAATATGATCGATGATGTATATTTGTCGAGGAAAACATAGGTGTGGAGAAAAGAAAAGTCCAGGAAGGGGGCTAGAAAAAAGGGACAGGTGCGGTCTCGTGGGGGAAAAGGACAGGGGGGAAATTAGAAGGGGCTAGGGACTTAGTGCTTGGTCACGGCCTTGGGTATTGTGAAGAAGAGGGGCTGGGGCTCATGCCCAAAGGAGATTTGAATCCCAATTTTATAAAAGGGCAGAAAAAGGCTAAAAACAGGGTTTTTTTTGCTTTTTTGAAGTTCCAACAGGCTTTAAAAAGAGGGTTTAGGGAGTTGGCCATATGAGTAAAGGGGGCGGAGGATCTAAGCCCTCAAGGGCTTAGGACCTATTTATAAAAGGTCGAAAATAGGGTTAAAAGAGGGTTTTTAAAACTTAAAAAAGGGTCCTGATAGATAAAAGAGAGTTGTTTTTAAACCTTGTGAAGGAGTTTTGATGGTTTAAGGGGGTTTTTAGCGGAAATGAAGAGTTAATGAAGGGAAATGGACTTTTCAGAAGGGGATAAGGACTTGTTAGGATATGATAAAAAATGGATAACTTAGGGATAATGAACACAGAGATATTTCCAAAACTCAGATTTTAATGAAAATCTTGGTTTTTGGAAATCCATGGACTAATCTAGCCACCATCAGATATAACATAATTTATAGGTAGCTAAAATTGGCTCCACTTTGGGAGGAAAACTTTATTTTTAAGTGTCCAAAACCTCAGTTATCAATATTCTGGCTTTCAGCAGACCAGTGCCTCATCCATTGGGCATAATCTCTTTTCTTTCTTGCTGATATTTGTTTGAAAGAGAGAACTTTTATCAATTTGCAATATGTAATCTCCTTTAAAACAACATCTCTACCTACCCAATCCTACTTGTCCTAGCATTTTTTCTTCAATAAGGTGCATTTGGACTTGAAAAACCTTCTACATCAACATTTTATTCTTTTCGAAACAGGAAAAACTAATCTAAATTTATCCTTATTTCTTCTGAAAGTCCAGATTAAACAGTTGAACTCATTGTTTCTCTATACTACTATCTACCAAGATTAAGCTATTTGACAGATCTACATTCTCTATATTCTAAAACAAAAATTTAAAACATAGCTAAATCAGTATTAAGCAGTCTAATTTGCTATGGTGTCTATGGCTTTATGTACAAGCTGCACATAGACTTTATTTGCAGAAAAATAAAACAAAATTGTGAAGGCTTAAGATCTAAAAATTATAAACATCTTTCTATTCTTTTTCCAGCTCTGGTTTTGATCTGTTTAGAGCTATTTTTTCTTTCTTTTATTTGGTTCAGATTTTTAGCATGTTTGAACCATTCTTTCTTCTATCCTAATCTATTATACTGATAAGCCAAGATTAAACTATTTGGAAAATCTTCTTCACTAACCTATCAGCATGAAATTCAAATTTACTCAATCATGTTTAAGCTGTATGATTGAATAATTACAAGTAGTGGCATTTGAGCTTTCACACAAACATTGTTTTGCATAAAAGTAGATCAGAAAGATAAGGCCATGATTTGTCCTTTTATCTATCTTTTGGTTCTATTTTGAGCATGTGGAACCAATCTCTTCATATTCTCCTAATCTACTCTTCTTGACAAGTTGAATCTGAAATAATCTTATCAATCAATGTTTCTACTAACTTATAAACATAAATTTAAAGCATGTTCAACCATGATTAGGCTAGATGATTGAACAAGATATCTTTTGGAATTAGTAGTGGCATTTAGACTAGCTCACTTTCAGAAATTCTCTTTTTTGGGTATGGGGTTGTACCTTTTCTTCTAGCTTCCCTCTTTTTCCTTTTTCTATTGTTTTTGTGTTTTTCTTTTTCAAATTTAAAAAGCAATGTTATATACAATGAAAAAGTTTTGAAACTAAGATTCTTGGAAAAAATAGTGCTTCAGCATCCTGCCATTGACAGGACCTCCAAATAGATCTTCTCCATTCAGTTCTTGCAGGAAGAATGCATTATGACCTCTGATAGAATGTATGATGTAGGGCCCTTTCCACAAATTATCAAATTTGCCATGTTTTCTCTTTTCTTCCTTTCTAGAATCTCACTTTAGAACTACATTTCCAATTTGGAAGTCATTTTCTTTAGTCCTCTTGTCAAATAACTTCTTGAACTATTTTTGTTCTCTTATATACTTCCTCTTTGGAATGCTTTAAATGAATAGTCTGGTTGATTCTTCTCTGCATATCATTCTCCTAAGTTTGTACTTCTTGAAGAAGTTTCATTACTGAAACTCCTAAGGATGTTGGGGAGACTGCATCCATACCATAAACTAGCTAATAGGGAGACATATTTATTGATTTTTTGGTGGTTAATCTATCAGCCCATAAAGCATGAATAAACTTACTATGCCATGATTTCTGATTCTGCTCCAATATTTTTTTGATAATATTGATAAGGATTTTGTTGGAGGATTCAGCTAATCCATTCCCTTGGGGATACTAGGCAGTAGAATGACCCAATGTGATATTATATTTATAGAAGAAGTCAACCATTTTTCTAGACTTGACTGTAGCAGCATTATCTGTGATAATGTTTCTAGGACAACCAAATCTGGATAGTATGTTAGTTCCAAGGAACTTGATAATGACAGAGTCAATAGCATTCCTAGAAGGTATGGCTTCTATTCACTTGGTAAAATAATTAGTGGCAGTGAGGATCCACTTATGTTGGGCTAAAGAAGATGTGTGAATTTTCCCAATGAATTCCAAACCCCATTGTTGAAAGGGAGCCTCAACACTGATAGGCTGCAAAGGTAGTGGTAAGAGTTTTCTCTTTCCATCAAAGATTTGGCACTTTTGGTAGGACATGACTAACTTATGGGTGTCTGGGAAGAGGGTGGGCCAATAGTATCCAGCCCTGATGATCTTGTTTGTTGTGGTCTTCCAGTTAAGATGTCCTCCACATTCTCCCTCATGTAGCTCATGCATGATTTTTTCTGCATCAACCTCAAGTAAACATTTAAGAAATATTCCAACAACATTTTTCGAATACAAAACTCCATCTAGTATACAATAATTTAAAGCCTTATGTTTGAAAAATCTAGCTTTTTTTTTTTGACAAAGAAGGAGGAGCATTCAGAGAAAGAAACACATATATGATGTCAACATACCAAGGAGAGTTCATGAATGTTTCTTCAATGAATGGTGTTGTGCATTCTTCTATCTCTTCCAAAATATCAACCATGTTTATATCTAAAACTTGGAAGTTTGACTTAGCCATGATTTTTGCTAATCCCTGCCCTTTGATGAGTTTGGTGAGCCTGATCTCTAAGTCATATTCTAAAATGGTAGAAATCCACTTGCCTCTTTTTCCATCAGGGTCCTGATTAAGTATGTCTTTGACAATCGTGTTTGGGACAAAGGCTATGACATGTGAATGAAAAATATAAACTCTAAAATCCTTCAAAGCTTTGATTAAGGCAAAGGCTTGTTTATCCATAATGTTATACTTTAGAGGGGCATCCCTTAAGGCTTTGTTTATGAAAGCTATGGGTTGCTCTTGTCCCATGATGTTCTTTTGCAACAATATTGTTGCCACAATATTTTCAGAGGCAAAGGAGAAAATGTAAAAGTCCTTGGTGAACTCAGGGCTGATTAAGACTAGTGTTTGTGTGAGTGCTTGTTCTACCAGCTCAAAATATTGTTTTGCTTCCATATTCCACTTCACTCCTACTTCATTTTTCAACATATTCGTGATATTTCTTAGGAGCTCAGCATGATTAGTGATTAATATTCTTAGGAAGTTAGTATTTCCAATGAAATATTGCAGCTCTTTAATGTTCCTAGGATGGTTGATTTTCAGTATGCCATCAATATTTTTAGGGTCTAATTTGATTCGCTCTTTAGAAATTATGTGGCCAAGAAGTTTTCCTTCTTGGAGACCAAAGAGTGTCTTTTTGGGATTCAAAGATAAGCCATATTTCCTACATTTCTCAAAAAAATTTCTCAAGCGGACTAAGTGCTCCTCTCCAGTCTTAGAGTAGACAGTGATGTCATCAAGGTATATGACTATGAAGTAACCTATGTCTTCTAAAAAAGATATGTTAATTTCCCTTTGGAAATCAGCCCCTGCATTCATTAAACCAAATGGCATTTTAACATACATGAACGTACCCCAAGGTGTAGTGAAAGAAGCTTTAAGTTGATCACTTGGAAAGATTAGAACTTGGTTATAACCTGAGAATCCTTCTAGTAATGAGATTCTTTGTGAAAAAACTACCTTTTGGAGTATGTGATCCATCTTAGGCAAGGGGTAATTGTCTTTCAAGGAGGCTTTGATCAAATTTCTGAAGTCGATACAAAGCCTAATTTCCCCGGTCTTCTTCCTAACTGACATAAGGTTGGACACCCATTCTCAGTATCGGACAGGGACTATGATCCCGACATCGTACATATTTGTGATTTATTTCTCAATTGAGGGCAACAAGAGGGGGTTTATTCTTCTCAAATTTTGTTTAAATGGTTTCTGATTTTCTTTGAGAGGAATTTTATGTTGGATGATTTTGGTGTCATGGGATTTCAAGTCTTCATACCCCCAAGCAAACACATCTTTAAATTCTCTAAAAATCTCAATGTATTTTTGTTTTGTGTGAGATGGGAGAGTTTTGGACAGCTTGATTATTTTGGACTCTTTCATCCCTCCAATGTTACACTCTTTTATATTTGTTTTAGTGGGTTCCATCTTGGGTTTTTTAGCTACATCATTAAAATCAAACAACTCTTCTAGTGGTGTAAGGCCTATTGGCAAGGTGTCATCTTTGTACTGCAGAATTTCAAATTCTCTTTGATCTGATTTATCATATACTTCTGCAACATAAGGGTTTTGAAGGTGGTTTATATCATCATCAAAGGGCAGTTCTGTTTTGGGAGTTTCTTTTTCAGTAGACTTATTTCTTTCAAATCTCAAACTCTATTTTGCACTTGAAAATTCATTTCTGGATTGGAGAAAATCATCTATTTGGTCATCATTGTCAAACACTTACCAATGGTTCAAGTTGTCCGGTACAATAGGCTTGTTCTTTATTTTGATGAGGAAATGATTATTTTCATGAGGTAAAGAGCAATTGTTTGCAGCAAAGGCAATCTCATTGGCAAGGCAATTTTGGGCCCTAGGGATGAAAGTAAGCTCATATTTCTCAAAGGTTTTGAGAAGGTCTAGGGTAGAATTTATATATTCCCTTAACCTAGGGTTCTTGTCTGAATATTATCCCTTAATTTGATTTATGATTAGTTCAGAATCTCCTTGGATCAAAATTTTCTTCGCTTTGAGATTTTTCAGTAAGTATAGACCAATAAGGAGGGCCTCATACTCTGCAACATTATTGGTGCATTGAAAATCTAACCTATAGGAATGGCCTTCATTGGTGTTGTGGATCCAAACACCAGCCCTTGATCTGACCTTACCATAAGAACCATCAAAGCTCATATGCCAAAGGGTGTCAATTTCAGTTTTGTCAATGTTCTGTACTTCGGGGTTGCTAGAGTTTTTGGAGTCATTTTCTTGATTAGAGAGATGGTTTGATTGTTCTGGGGGACATAGTTCTCTCTCATTGTCATTAAATTGTTCACTTATGTCATTTTAATTTTACAGGATGAGGGCGTTTAGGTCTGAGTGAATGGAATAAACTGGTGTGTTATTTGGCCTATATATGTTACTCACCATGTATTTCATGTGGGATTCCTAGTACAATCTTCTTGTTTGATTGAAGACTGGGATGGTGGCATAGGTCATTTCCATTTGAAGGCTGCCTTGGATTTTGGCCCCCCATGATCTAGATAAAAGCATGCCATACTTTGGGGGAATGTCAGCCACAACTATATCCATGACTAGACTCTTAGCGGGGATTTGTGCCAGATTGACACACAGATCCTTGATTAGGCCTAGAAACTTAACACTACTGGAATCAAAAGAATACAAGTATTTGTAGGGCTTTGTGATTTCTAGGCCCAATCTCTCCATCACAACCTTTGGCATGAGATTGTGTGAGGCACCGGAGTCTAGCATAGCATTATGAAAAATTTTGTCATGTATGTACAAACTTACATAGAAAGGAGGGACTGCTCCTTCTTGATATCTTTCCTCTACTTCAGGACCAAGAAACAGTTCTAGTTTATCATCAGCTAAGTTTAAGGTATCAATATCCTTGCCTATGTTTAACACTTTGAAAATATGGGATCTATATACCTCTTGGATTACTAATTCAGTGAGGGGTATAGTGATCTTGATTTTGGCAATCTCCCCCTCAAAACTGAAAGGTGTAGGTGTATTTATTTCATTTACATTAGTTTTATCAGCCATGAACTTTTCTATATTTTTAATTTCCTGATTCTGATTTGATGGTTTGGACAGTAATGTTTTTTTAGGGCCATTATTTGAAGTACTAGGGAAGCTTGAATCATTACTAGGCTGGCTAGTCTTTTTCTTGTTTAGTTCAGTTTTATTAGCCATAGTATTTGTGTTTTCTGCTGTCTTTTTAGGGATAGGTTTAGAGGTTTTTCTAACAATAGTGTTTGGCTGATCTATTTTAGGAACATCTTGACTCTTCTTGCTCGTAAGGTTATACTGCCTATGGACTTCCATTATGGCATTCTAAAATCCTAATCTATAGTCTTTGGAATCTTCATATTATTTCTCATTTGGTTTTGAAGAAAACATCCTTTTTTCTTCTTCAGTAAGGAATGTGTTATCCTCATCATCCAAACCTATGACATTTACATGGTCTTATTCCAACTACTCAGGCTCTATTTCTTCTTCATCTACATAGTTGTCTTGGAAAGGGGGTTTGATTTGTTGGTCACTCTCTCTTTGTCTGATTTGAGGAGGGTCTCTTTTAAAATTTTGGTTTCTATTTCTATTTTGAATATTGGCTTGATTTTCCCTAGGAGGTGTTCTCTCATTCAAACTGAATTTTTCCATCATCCTCTCCATTTTCTTAACTATGGAGTCAAGTTTGGTTTTGGAAGAGGAGGGTCAAGTGTTGTGTCATCTCTATTAGTCACCCTCTTTTCTGATCTCACCCTAGCCCTTTTCTCAATCAAATTGGCCTCTACACTTACGGCCCCCTTTTGCATGTCTTCTAGAGTTTGGTAATCTCTCTCCCTTATTTGATAGGCCATATCAGTATCAAATCCCTCGAGATATTTTACTAAGGCCAAGCCTTGGGGAGGTTTCATGTTAGGTGGGAGAGCATTGTAAGCACTATTAAACATAGTGGAGTACTCATGAACACTTTCTCCCATATTTCTCTTAAGATTGTTATACTCAGACAGAATTTGGAGGGGGTTCTTCTTGATTTCCCATTTGTTCATAATGATTCGGTATAGAGAAGGGAGATCAGGAATGATGTTGGGAGGTAAGTCTGTAAACCATTTCTTGGGTTCTCCCCCTAGGCTCTGAGAAAAAATCCTCATTTTTATGGTTTCTTCTTCTATCTTCATATTGTCAAAAACATCATTAATTCTATCTACATGTTTTTGAGAAGTAATGGATTTAGTCCCTAAGAAGTGAGGGATTTTGGACTGATACTCATTTTGAAAAGGTAATAGTGGTTATTGTAGAGCCAGTGGAGCATACCAGGCTGCCATGATGGGAGGGAAAGGAAACAAAGGCTGATTTACAAGGGGAGGATTTGTGAGAGGTGGAGGAGGATGGAGTGAGGTGGTTTGAACACTAGTAGTATGGATGGGTGTAGCTGAGATACTTGGACCGGAAGAATGATTCTAAGTATATTTGAGATGAAAAGGGCTGAAGTGATGTAGAATCTGAAAATCAATTGGAGTGGAAGGAGAAGCTTCTCTATTGGAGCTTTGTTGCAAATCTATGGGCTCAAAGTCAGCTTGGTCAACCCTACTTTGTGACTCAGTCCTAAATAGGTTCTTGGTATGGTGAAAATCAAACTAAGGATCTTGTGAAATTGTAAGGTGCTTTAGTGTAGAACTTTCTCTATGGATGGTCCTAACAGTGGGTGAGTTTCCAGCTTTAGGATTTTGCCACAAAATATTTTCTGGGTTATCAACTACAGTAGGAGGATTTGGGTCCAGGTGTGATATGGTATAGATCCTTTGTGAAGCTAGATATATTTATTCACAAAAGGTATAACTAGGCCTTAAAAACTACTTTGGACTGATTTGACAAAATCCTAGAACAACCTATGGGAGTAGTGGGATGAGGAAGGCCTACTAGAGGCTAGTGGAGTCACCAGGTGGATGTTTTTTGAAATTTTGAAGATATGTATATAATGGTCCACCACCAAATTCTTGATAAAAAATAAATCTAGGGAGTACTTTTGGGTTTTTAGTTTCTTTATGCAGCCTTAAGGTTAATGAGTATCCCCTAACTAAGTCATTATCTTGCTAGGATGATGAAGTAATTAGTTTCTACTCTAGCTATGGGTTGGTTTTTAAGTCAAACTAGGGATGTATATGAGTCTATAAGTGTTTTTCAGGCTACTATGAACTCTGTCCCACCATGATCGCCACTATGTTATCTCCCCATAATTTGCTAGATTGATTGAGATACAAATTGATAAGGGTAACATCAAACCAAGATTTAGAGTTCTGGGATGTAGCCCTCCTAGTCTTAGAGAGGGATCTCTCAATATGTTTGTAAGGATATAACCTGATGCTTTTAAGAGGTTGATTTTAGGCTAGATGTTAAGTGCAAGGTATTTGATTGTTTTTTGGTTTGGTATGATACTTTTATAGATTTTAGATAGGAAACATGGAAGGCTATTAAGTCATTGGGCAATGGAGTCTAACAAGGTCCAGATAAGTTCATCAATGGTGTTAAGAGTATTTGCAGGGAAAGTTTACTTGGTTGGTGGATATTTTAAGGTTATGAAGGTTTTATGAAATGGACATAAAGATTGAGAACAACAAACTAATAAAGGGCTGAAAAATAATCCTTTATATACTTGTAAACTGAGGGAGTTAGAAAATTGATAAGAAGAGCAAGAGAATCAAATGCATAAGCAGTACCTAATCCGTTTGATTTCATACTGAAAACAGATAATTAACCAAGACAAACATTTAGATAAAAACTATAGAAATGTAAGAAACTTATCCAACTTTCAGAGCTTTTATCATCTAGAGCAGAAAAACATTTAAGATACACAAGTAACTATAATCATAGAAGGAGAGAAAACTCTAAAATCCAAAGTTACAGCTATAAGTTTTCCTTAAAACAAATTTAGCGAAGTAAAGGAAAGAGCATGATTTTAAACAGACTTCTTTGACAAACCTAGACATAGCTGCTTTAAAGAGATGATTCCAAGAACATAATATTTCAGTGGCAATAATATGCAGGGCTAACCATAAATCATAATTGATGTTAACTGATCTAAATTAGTCAAGAAATGGACAAGCTAAGAAATTTTTAAGAGTGAAAATGAATTATTTCTCTAATGTATCTAAGCAGAAGAAAAAATTAAGGCAGTGAAGGACAAACAGATTTAAGGTGCCACTAGAAAACATTTCTTAATCTAAATTCTTTGTCCTACTGCAACATAGCAAGATGGAAAACATAATGAAAACTAGAAAACATAAAAAAAAGAAAACTTCACCATCAACCAAACCTATGGATCCTGCAAGCAATCCTTCTCCATCAACAAGAAAATTAGATCAAGCATGAATTCCAAGACATCAATTTCTCTTCAAGAGCTTCAAAGGACTATGTATTATTCTAGCATGAGTCATCAAAATCCAAAATTTATAATGAGTTCCAATGTAGTATTTATACTGCAAATGAGGAGGTGGAACTCTTCTAGGGTTCAAAATGTTATTAATGGCAGAGTAAATATGTTCCTAGCCTTGAAAACCATGCAAGGCCTAAGGTAGGAACATGTGTGCAACTATTTCTCTGTTAATAACTCTGTCTTAATTTCTGAGATAAATATAGGTGGAAAATATTAACTTTAAGGCTTTATCTTATATTTACAATAATTGTCCTGACAATTTAAAATATCTTCTTTTGTGTAATAAATGCTAATTTTCCATTTGGGACAGAAAGTAGGCCACAGGTGGCAGTTTGATTTATCAAGGGAATAACTGCCTCTGTTGATTTATTCGAGGCTTTCTTAAGCCTATCTTCCCTTTAATTTATCATCATTAAATTGTATTTAAGGCCTTTTAGCCTTGATCTTCTTTTAATTAATCTTCTCTTATTGTCCTTCTCTGTTTCTGATTTAACAACTATTTTTATCCTTAGATCCTTTATCTTTCGAGCCTTTTATTTTCACCTTCAATCTTTATTAATTAAAACATTGTTTTAGCCTTTAAATTTATCTTTGATATCCTTCACTGTTTGCTGACAGGGAGCTTCTTAGCGCTGGAGGGTTTTGATATATAACCAATGCTTATGAGACAATTTTGGTTAAAAACATTGAATTTCGACACTTTTTGTCTCTTTTTTGTATTTCATTAAGCCACGAGGATTGTCACCCTCAGCCCTGTGCATCTGGCATTCATAAAACCTACAAACAAACAATCAAACCATTATAATAATCTTGCGTATTTGGATAAACTTCATTGGAGGCATTTGGGAGGGTTTGGGAGCAGTTGCAGAGGAAGGGGTGGTGTGCAGAGGGAGGGTTTCCACAGGTAAAATAGGCAAAAAACCACCAAAAATTGAATTGGCCGTGAAAACATAGGATGGCAGTTTTGCGAAACCGCGAGTGGTTTTCGCGTGGTAGACGGGTGGTAAGAGGTTTAACCGCAATCGAATGTGATACCACACATTTATTGCCATGTGTCTAGGCCAAAACTACCTATTTCGAGTAAGAATGGAGTGTTAAACCCCAGTGAGAGATCTCACGCGATATTGAGTCAGGGCCGTCAGATCTGGGGGCTCCATATCTATGGTGGAGAATGGAGTGCGATGGGGGGGAGTGCTCGGCAGATGGGAGTGGTGGAAGACAGGTGGTGTGCAGTCAATTGGTTGGTGGGCATATTATTAAGAAGCGGGCCAGGAGGGTGACATAAACTGTTTTGTCGTGGAGCAGGTTTATTTGTGGGTGGGGTTGGAAACTCGGGATTAACGACAGTCGTTAGATCGATAAGATCAACGGTGTGGATGTATTTGCGGGGATGAATGTGTTTGATGATGGGGGGGAAATTTTTAATGGGAGGAGGGAATGAGCATGGGCCATCCAATCAATACGATCGAAGGTGTAGATCTTCCGAGGAAAACATAGGTGCAGATAAAAGAAAAGTCGAGGAAGACGGCTAGAAAAAAGGGAGAGGTGCGGTTCTGTGGGGAAAAGGGACTAGGGGAAAAGTAGAAGGGGATAGGGACTTAGTGCCTGGTTACGGCCCTCGGTCTTGTGAAGAAGAGGGGGCTGGGGCTGAAGCCCAAAGGGACTTTAAAGCCCAATTTTATAAAAGGGTGAAAAAAGGCTAAAAACATGGTTTTTTTGGCTTTTTTGAAGTTCTTACAGGCTTTAAAAAGAGGGTTTCAGGCTTTTTCCATATGAGCAAAGGGGGAGGAGGATCTAAGCCCTCAAGGGCTTAGGGCCTATTTACAAAAGGTCGAAAATAGGCTTAAAAGAGGGTTTTTAAAGCTTTAAAAAGGGTTCTGATAGATAAAAGAGAGGTTTTTTAAAACCTTGTGAAGGAGTTCTGATGGTTTAAGGGGGTTTTTAGAGGAAATGAAGAGTTAATGAAGGGAAATGGACTTTTCAGAAGGGGAAAAGGACCTATTAGGATATGATAAAAAATGGATAAATTAGGGATAATGAACATAAAGATATTTCCGAAACTCATAGATTTTGATGAAAATCTTGTTTTTTGGAAATCCATGGACTAATATAGCCACCATCAGATACAACATAACTTATAGGTGGCTAACACATGTATTACATGTCGGGCCTTCCTTCTACTAAGCATGGAAACGATTTTATTTTCATGGTCGTCGACAGATTCTCGAAGTTGGCCATTATGGTGGCATGTAAGAAGAATATCACAGCAGAAGCCACTACTAAACTCCTCTTTGAATCAGTGTGGGTTCACTTTTGGATCCTGTTAGGTCATCAATATTTTTTTCCTTTGTAGATGACTAAATTCTTATCCTATATTTCTAGAAACAAAATTCATGAATATTGTGAGTTCTATAAATATAACTGCCTTCATTACCCTTAGGATAAAATTTTTCACTATTTCGTCATCCCATCATGTCAAGCTTAGCTCACCAATCCTAGAAGACCCATCATGGGCTCATGTCACTCATTTTGTGTATGTTTTGTCACCTTTGATTATTAGCACTCTATTTTTGCCTTGCCTATCTTCCTCCACCTAACACCTAGGACCACCAACCAACATGTTAACTCTTGTGTTTCCTGGATACACCAAGCATTGATGATCTCAAAACTATCTCTGTAGGCTCTTTAGATAAATCAAGTACATTGGATTTTGGATCTTCAATACATCAGAATGTCAAAAACTCCATTTTTATACTTAAAGACCCAAAATCTAAGTTTTCAATCAAAGACTAAGTCCAAAGAGCCTTCCACTAGGTCACCTAGGGTTTCATAGGTCATAGGGTTGCTTTTGTGTTCTAAGTCTCTGTTTTTACTGTGTCAAGAGGCTGCATTAAAAGAATAAGAAGGTGAAGCAAATTTGTCCAAATTTGATCAAAATCCTTCAAGGAAGGCCCACCTTGGTCAAAGCACAAATTCTGCAAGGGACAACTGCCCTTGCTCATATTTTTGTAAATAATGATTGAAGATGGCCATCAACATAAAAATTGGTAAGGTAATAGGGTGAATCATCACAAGAAGACATCCACAGCAAGGAAAGGTAGTCGACCTATGTACAATGAGATTCAGGGTTTTGGGGTTGGTTGAAAAAATAGTGTTGCTAAGAAAGGAACCATCACAAATACCACAAAGACAGAAGGCACAACAACACAACCAAGGACACATTGAATATTTTCAGAAATTATAAATTAAAAAGGGAAAATGGTGAGGTGAACTGAACATAAATGAATGAACTTGAAAGGGCTATAGAGAACTTAGAAGACAACACTGCTTATTCTTCTCTAACAACCCTAAAACCTAAGATTTTGGAAAGATAGACAAAACAGGTCAAATGAAGATTATAAGTCCTCCTTCATAACAAAACAAGGCATTCAAAAGATGTCCAAGATGTTCTCTAGGGTTTTCCAAGGTAGCACTGCTTCACTGCACCAAAGGAAGAAGTTGTAAAGAGTGTTAGTATGAGGGAGCCCAAGCTTTTAAATTATAGTCAAAGGTATTAAAAATGGTAAAGAAAAATAAAAAATGAGGTGAAATGTTAAGATGAAAATCATGTTGACCCTAAAATCCCTGTTGGGTGACTAAAGGATGTAAAAAGTCCAAAAAATGACAAAGAGACCAAAAACCCTATGTTATGGCACCTGCAGAAATCAGAAGTGGCCAAGGAGAAAACATGGTCAACATGATGTAAACATCTTTTCAAAAAATACATACCACTTTCAAATTAGTAAAAGGTGAGAAACTCATGTTTTAGGTCAATTTCACTCAAGAAATGACAGAAAGGGTAAAATCATGGTTTCAGTTTTTCAAAAGAGACAGTTTGGACAATCCCGATAATTTAAAGCTAAACAAGGGGGGGGGGGGGGGGCTTTTCATCCTTTAGTACACCATTACCCAAGGAAAATCACTTAAGAAGGTTATAGGCATCAGCAAAAAGGTCAAGGAGACATTAGTGGAAATTATAAAGTAACCTAATGCTAACATACTAGAGTGGGTTTATAAATTTGATTTATTATTCTCAAGGGCTATAAAGGTGTTTCAAATTTCATTTCAAAATAATTTATCACTTGGTGAAGAGAAATAAGCTTCAGGTGAAAGACAGAGTTTTCTAACCATTTCTAGGCAAGTTTTTTCTGGCGCTGCGCAAATCAGTGGCGCTACGCAAAAAATGGTTGTCGCTGCGCTAATCCATCCTATGCCCATTCAAAATAACACAGTGATGCGCAAATCCTGCCTAGCGCTATGCTATTCCTGGGCACTGCACAAATGCAGGCCTGACTCACCTGAAGACCAACAACACTTCACGCGCCTGGCGCTACGCTAGCCCTCAGACAGGCCTTCCAGTGCTGCGCTAATGGGCTGATCCGACTATCGGGCAGGGCACTACGCTAATACAGAAAACCTCCATACCACAATTTCTCTGCCCTTGGTCACGCATTTCCTCTTCCACTTGATCTATGAAGGTTTAAAAAGAAGCAAGAGTTGGTAAGGGACATCCTTTCCTTGTCCCTAAAGAAAATTTCAATAAATTTTAAGTATTTTGTGGCTTTGAGTGTTCAAACCCTAAGTGGGTAAATCCTAGGTCTTGCATGAAAAGGAGCATTTTTTTTAAACCTCCTTGAAACCTGTGTGATGTCATGTAAGGTAAGTGAGTTAGGGTGGCTGCAAATACACTTTTGAGAAAAGCCTCCTTATGCTCCAAGGTAACTTAATCCTAAAAACCATAACCTCCACATCCCTCGTTCACTACAAAGTTGACTTCATCATCATCTACATATTGCTTCACCAAAAACCTACTTTTTCAACCAACATCTCCTATCACCATGTCAAGAGCAGAAGGCAACAGTGACAATGAAAGAGATCAAAGGCCTTTGAGACCAAAACATAAGGGAGGGAAAGTAAACAAAATGGAACCTTCGAGCATAGTGGCCATCACCTCCTCTCCTAGAATCCTGTCATGTTTTCAAAATGCAAGATTTTTTTAATTTTGTGAGAAGGTCAAACAAGTGAAGAGCCACCCTGACCTTACAAGACTCCTCGTTTTCAACTTACACAACAAGCACTCAAGCGTTGCAGGAGTAAATTTTGAGATTTCAGTAGGTGCCATCTCTGAGGCCACATGTATCCGTCCTGTGGGTGAGAAGTGGTTTAAAAAGAGTAAATTGGACAAAGAATTTTTTGAGCCATTCATTAGAAAAAGGTATAGAGAAGGCAACAAGACAGATTTCCCTTTCTCACACCTCAAACACAGATTTTCACCCTTGATGTTGGTTATCATGAAGTACTTCACCTGTGAGGGGAGATACACTAGGCTCTATTCCTACCATGTCAAACTCCTTATGCATTTCACAGGGATTAATATGCTCAACTTTCCCTACTATCTCTATAGAAGCATGGAGAAGATGTCTTCTATTGTCCGATGGAGGAATCATTCCCAGCAAATGCATGGCTTGTTCCACCATTCCATGATCAAGATGGTGGTATTACATTAGTTGGAGCAGCAAGGTATACCTTGGGATGTGTTCATAGCCCATGAAGTTTTCACAAGCCCACAGTCTCCTCATCAAACAAATATTCTCTCCTCATCTGCACAAGTACCCTCACCACAAGAAAACCTCCCTTACTCTCCTTCTCTTGATGCATCAGGTGAAGGAGGAAGTGGCAATGAAGAATCACATGAATATTAGGGTGAAGGTGATGATAAACCAATCCACAATGAAGATGATTTTGATGATAATGTTGGAAACCAAGAAGATCATGTTGAGGTAGAGTACATGGAAACAAATGATGAACATGAGGATGAGCCAACAACTAGTGAGAAAGTGGTAGAAGACATGGAAACAGAGGAAAAGAATAATGATGAAAATAGGAGCATTGAGCATGAAAATGAGAAAAGTCATGGTGAAGACAGTGACAATATGGAAGAAGATGATGAACATGAAGAAGCAGCAGATTATGAAGATGAAATAAAAGGGAAGGAAGAGGGAAATGATGAGGTAGAAACAAAATTTGAAGAAGAGGGCAGTTACAAAGAGGATGAAATTGACGGAACGGGCAGTGAGAAACAAGGCATCAACGGAGATATCCATGACTGCCATGACAACAATCATGACAGTCATGACACCAATCAGCCTCCTAGAGATAATGAAAATGATAACAGTGCAAGAGATGATGAAGAAAAAGACCCTAGTGATGAAAAAAACCAAGATGAAATAAGTGTCGGGGCTGATAGTCCAAATGAAGATCAAAGCTACAGTGCAGAAGGAAATAAAGAATGTAATGATGATGATGGCATTGAAGGTCAAGAAGGCAGTGATCAAACAGAGCATGTGATCACTAAAGAGGATCATAGTAAAGATGAAGAAGCTAATGAAAACACCAAGGGTCATAGCCATAATTAAGACACTACTAAAACCACCATCACTCCTCTTGCATACACCTACAAAATAGGCTCAAGGAATGTGTTTGTTGCCTCCAAAGGTCAAGGGACATATGCCATCCACCTCAACTCAGCAAATTGACAAAGTTAAGCAACAGGTAAAGGTAGAAGAGGAGGACCCTGAAATAGAAATGGAGTTTGAACTTATCCATATAGACAATGATGAAGGAAATGAAACACTAATTTCAAACTCCTTCCTCCAAGAGAAGAATTCACAAATAAAATACCTAGAAGCTGAGTTGGAGAGGGAAAAGGATGCCATCCACTTCTATCAGATGGAAAACAAGAAAATAAGTGCCCAGCAAGCCATCTATGAGGCTAGAGCACTCAAAGATGAGAAAGAGGCTCAAAGAGCACAAGTGAAACTAGAACAATACAAAGATGTATATGAAGAAAGGGAAGGTGAAGAGGAACAGCCTAGGAAGAGGCCAAAAACCGTAGGGTTAAGGAAAGCATTGGAAAAATAGAAGGAAGAGGAATCAACCCTAGCAGAGAAAATTTCCCTCAATGAACTCCTTGCCATGAAAATTGAACATGATCTGAAATCATGGCTTTAGAGGGAAAACATACACCTAGAGGCCAAGATGAAGAAGGCAAATGAAGGCTTAGAGCTGCAAAGAAAGATGACCAAGCATTTTCCAATGAAACACAAGCTCATTTGTGACAAACGAAAGGAAGCCCTCCTTGAATTTTGAACCCTAAAGGATGAAAAACATCATGATAACCTTGGATTTCTAGCTTCAGCTTCATAATAGTTCTCCCAAACCCTTCGAAGAATATGTCCACCAATTTTGAGCAAATTTGGAAAAAATTTTGTTTTTGTGATTTTTAAGGCCAATTAGCACAGCCCCACTGGCGCTACGCTAATCCATGGAGCTTCCTTAGGAGGAAAAATAAGAATTTTTGGGTTTCTAATCACTAGTAAACTTTTCTCACCAAGTTTTAGATGATTTGGAGCATGTTTGACCCCTCAAAAGGTCAAAAACCCCTCATTTTTCACCATTATGCCATTATTTCAGACTTGCCACTACGCTAATGGAAGTATTGGGATTTTTACATTTTGGATATCCTATAGGAGATGGATCAAGAAAATAAAAGCGTTTTTGGAAATTATACTCATCAGGCTTTCCAACGATCAATCACGGAGCCAAATCCGACATTAGGAAGGGGTTGAAAACTTGGTTTCAAAAGAGCCAATTTTTTGCTAAAAGTGGCGCTGTGCAAATGGATTGTTTAGTGTTTTTTTGGCCAAAAGTAAAAAAAAACACACTCATTTATTGAAAAAATCATATTTTAGTGTTTTTTGATCAAATCACTCTAGAATTAGGTGCAAGAAGTTATTTTAGCATTTATTTCATGAGATATTTTGTGCCTTGCGCCTTGCATGGTCTCTTACTAAGGCATAAATGACATTTATTGGTGATTTTGACTTTTTCCAACCCGATCTAGGGTTTTTTCCCTCCTTTGCTGAGTTAAATAGAGCATGAGGTATTCATTGTAAATGTTGGAATTTGATGAGCTTTGAGAGCAATACATGGTTTTTATGAGCTCAGAGAAGAAATTGGTGTTGTGGAGTTTATGAATGGCTTGCTTTGATTGATGATGGAGAAGCTTGTTTGCAGGATTCCTGAGCTTGGTTTAATGGTAATGTGTCTCTAATTTTTTCATGTTTTCTTGTTTATCATTATGTTTCATGCTTCTATATGCAGTAGAACAGAAAAGTATAGGCTAAGAAATGTTGTTTGAAGCACCTTAGTCCTTCCTGTCTTCTATTGCCTTGATGTTTCCCTCTGCTAGGAAATTTTAAGGAATTATTGATTTCTCCTTAAACCCCCTATACTTTTTTGTTTCATCAATGGATTAATATGCTAGTTTCCAAATATGTTTCATGGCAAGCCCTACTTATTTGATGCTATCTAAAATTTGTTTTGAAATCTCTCTTTGAAGTATTTATTGTTAGTTTAATCCAAATAGGTCTTGTTCTAATATTTCCCTTTCTCCATGCCTATCTGTTTGCCTCAGAGTTCTTGGTAGATTGATAAATAATTTTTAGGAGTTACCTCTTTGTTGATTAAAGTTATTTTGTGATCTTAAATTTTTTCCTGAATCTTGAAGGTGAAATCACTAGAAGTTAAATGAGTTTCTCGCCTTCTATATTTCATTGGAATGTTTGTCTTGAATGTGTATTTGTTTAAGTATTTTCATTGAGTAAATGGTTCACCCTATCTCATGAATATTATATTTTTCTTAAAAATATTTGATACCTTCTTGTTTATGGGAATTTGACAAAGGATTCTTAACTACCCTTTGCCCTACCTTGTTTCTCCAACTTAATGTCCATTTCACTTCACACATAAACCTTAAGGATCCATTGACCACACTAGATTTTCCTTGTTATGCACTCTGACTCTTTGTTGAGATATACATGACTTTCATAGACTGCATTGCCTAATGATTTGATGATCTCTCACTCCACCTATTCTACCTATTTCATCTTACCCAACCAAAAAAAACAAAAAATCCTACGCTTAATAACTAGCCTAAAATAAACCATCTAAAGGAAAAAAGATCACATCCTTTGAAAACAATAGAGAGAACCCTCTTTGAGTCAAGGAAGGCTAGGTCCTAGGACTCCAAATACTGGAGAGAGAGGAACCCTGCAACTTTAGAAGAAATGAAAAAGGAATCTATCAGTGTAGAGGTCAAATTGATAGAAAAGAGAGCTAGGATGAGATCAGAAAATAGAGTGACCTACAAATATGAAACCATGCCCTCAACCTCCTCATTCTGTACAAAAATGGATAACCTAATGAGAACCATGGAGATAATGATAGAAAGGATAAACTTGAATGAAAGGACACCTCCTAGGGAAAATCAAGCCAATCCCCAAAACATAAATAGAGCTCAAAACTTCAAAAGAGACATTCCTAAAATCAAACAAAAGGAAAGTGATCAACAAATCAGACCTCCCTTTCAACAAAATTGTGTCGATGAAGAAGAAGGAGGAATTATAGAACTTGAAGAAGGCCATATAAAACTAATAGGTTCTAATAATGAAGATGATGTTTTTCTCACTAAAGAAGAATAATTTTTCTTTTCCTCAGATCAAATTGATGCAAACCATGAGGTTTCTGAAGACTACCGTTTGGGGTTTTAGAATTCCATAATGGAATTCCATAGGAAATATGACCTTAGGAGAAAAAAGAACCTAGATTCCCCCAAGAAAATCCAAATAGGCAATGTTGTTAGGAAAGTATCTGAAAAAACGCCTAAGAAAATAGCAAAGAATGTCAACACTATGGCTAAGAAAGCTGACCCAAACAAATGAAAAATCACACAGCAAAACAATGACCCAAGCTTCCCTAGTACCTCCACTAGTGGCCCTAAGAAAACTATTTTGTCTAAAGCTTAAAATTAGAATCAGCAAATTAAAAATGTAGAAAGATTCATGGCTGATAAAACTACTGTAAATATGTCTAAAACACAAGTACCTTTCAGCTTTAAAGGAGAGATTGCCAAAATCAAGATAGCTATGCCTCTCACTGAACTGGTTACTCAACAGGTGTATAGGTCCCAAGTTTTGAAGGTCTTGAACATAGGAAATGATGCCGACACTTTACACTTGGATGATGACACACCTGAGCTGTTGTTTGGACCCAAAATAAAAGGAAAATATCTAGAAGATGCCATTCCCCCTTTCTATATCAGCCTAAAAATACATGACAAAATCTTATATAATGCCATGCTAGATTCTGGTGCCTCTCACAATCTCATGCCAAAAGTTGTGATTTAGAGATTATGCCTAGAAATAACTAAACCTTACAAAAAATTGTACTCCTTCTATTCGAGTAGGGTCAAGTGTTTGGGCCCGATCAAGGATCATTGTGTCAACCTGGCACACGTTCCTGCCAAGAATCTAGTCAGGGACATATTAGTGGCAGATATCCCCCCCAAGTATGGCATGCTTTTATCTAGATCTTGGGGAGCCAGGCTTTAGGGGAACCTTCAAATAGACATGTGCTATGCTACCATCCCTTTTTTTAACCAAACAAGGAGATTATACCGAGAGTAACACATGAAATATATGGTTAGCAGTCAAGAAAGGCTAGACAATTCACCTCTTTATTCCATACATTTAGATCTTGATTATTTTATTTTCCATACTGAAGGAGACATTGATGAGTAGGTAAATGAAGTTGAAACACATCTAGACATAATACAACAGTCAAATCAATCTCTGCATGAAGAGCTCAACAGTCAAAACTATAGCAGCCCTGAAAAACAATATAATGATAAAACTAAACTTGACTTTCTAGAAACTGAAAATGAAATTTCAAAACCAAAAATCAGTTTGGAATATGAATCAGGTTTTTCAAATGAAGGACAAACCTAAAAAATGCAACTCTTCCCTTTCGCTACTCCAGAAGTATTGAAATACCCTCATAGAACAAAAATCCTTGGGAATCTAGATCAAAAGAGTCTTATGTTTTTGCCTTACATAGATACCTCATCATCAAAAAGTTTTGTCCCTCCAAAATAATTTTTGACTCTCACAAATGTTTCTATCAACCCTAAATAAGTATCTACTGGAACTGATATAGAGGATTATAATGTAGGCAACCTAGGAAGGTCCAAAATGATTAAGTTGTCCAGAACCTTGTCATTACACACAAAGATGAAATACATAAGGTTATGCAAGAAGTTTCAGGATGTTTTTGTATATATGACTGAAATCTTAAAGCCTTGTGACATAGCCATTGTTCAAAGGGGGGCCTCTTTTCAAGAAAAATTATGAAACCCTCGAGAAAATTGTATCACTAACAAAGAAATACAAAGGATGCAGGTTGTGTATAGACTTTAGCTACCTAGGCAAAACCTCCATCAAATACAAAAGTCCTTTTCCCAAGATAAATCATCCTGTGCCAAGCGAAGGAGTTTCTAACAAGATGGCATTGCATAGTAGTGTTTCAGGTTACCATCAGATGATATCACTTTAGATCAATAAACCTAAAGACATTTTCAAAGTTTCTTGGAATAACTACATGTTTGACCAAATGCTTCCTGGGCTATGGAGTGCTGAAGACTCCTTCCAAAGAGCCATGGCTCATGTTTTCAAAATTTTCACCATGATATACATTGATGACATCCTCATCTATTTCAAAGTTGATAAAAAACACCTTTTCTACCTAAGGAGGACCTTTGATAGAAACAAATTAGGGAAGAAAGAGTCAAAGAAGAAATACCAATGGGAACATGGATTGTTTGAATTTTTTGGGAAAAATCCTTGTACCATGTTTTCAAATGGAGGTAACTATGATTTCTGTTTACAAGAGCTGAATGGAAAAATGATATTATGATATCCTTTTGACGACAGGATTCTTATGTACGATTGTTGTAAAAACCCTTAGTTTAAAAGTTTTCATTCATTGTACATAAAGCATTGCATGAGAAAATAAAAAAAATACAAAAAAAATAGAAAAAAAAGAAAAAGAGGGCATATTTGAAAAGAGGTAAAGCCCCATACCCAAAAATAGTACTACTGAAAGTGAACAACCTTAAATTCCACTTCTCATTCAAAAATAAGGTCTTGTTTTAGTCATTTAGCCTAATCATGGCTGAAACATGTTTTCAATTTATCATTGATAAGTTAGTGAAAGATAGCTGGTCAAATAATTCAAACTTGACTTGTCAAAAGATAGATTAGGAAAGAAAGATGTTGGTTCCACATGCTTAAAATTGAACCAAAGAGAAAAATGGGGATGAATAGCAAATGATATATCACAGCCCTTATTTTTTCTAGTATTGTTTGTACAAAAATAATGTTTGTGTGCAGCTTGTTCTAATGCCACAACTCATGGTACGCCAGATTGAATAATCTTGATTTAACCATGCTTTCAATTTCATGTTTATAGCTTAGAGAATGAAGTCTGTCATACAGCCTAATCTTGACAGTCAGTTAGTCTAGGTAGAAAATAAAAAGAGTTCATTAGCATAATATGAACTTTTGGAAGAAATAAGATAGAAGTAGATTGTTTGTTTTGGCTTTCAAAATAAAAGAATGTCAAGGGTTTTCCATTTCAAGTGCACCCAGGGAAGAAACATTTCAGGCAAGTAGGTTGGGTAGGTAAAGATGAAGTTGAGCTAATCATGTTCTTCAGATTATTGAGATCATAACTTCAAAGAAGCATCAGCAAATGAAAGAAGAACAATCTACCTAATGGATGAGGCACTGATCTTCATAAAACCAGAGATCTAAAGTTCTAGACACCTCCTGAAAAGGAGTTGCGCTCCCCAAGTGGAGCCACTGTTAGTCATCAGTAACTTTTGACTTTGTAGATGACTAAATTCTTATCCTAAATGTCTAGAAACAAAATTCCTGAAATATTGTGAGCTCTAGAAATCTAACTACCTTCATTACCCTTAGGATAAATTTTTTCATTGTTTCATCATCCCATCATGTCAAGATCAACTCACCAATCCCAGAAGCCCCATCATGGGCTCATGTCACTCATTTTTTCTATGTTTTTTCACCTTTGATCATTAGCACTCTATTTTTTTCTTGCCTATCTTCCTCCACCTAACACCTAGGATCACTAACCAACATGTTCACTCTTGTGTTTCTTGGATACACCAAGCATGATCTCCAAAATATCTCTGTAGGCTCTTTAGATAAATCAAGTACATTGGATTTTGTATCTTCAATACATCAGAATATCAAAAACTCTGTTTTTATACTTAAAGAGCCAAAATCTAAGTTTTCAATCAAAGGCTAAGTCCAAAGAGCCTTCCACTAGGTCACCTAGGGTTTCATAGGTCATAGGGTTGTTTTGGTGTTCTAAGTCTCTATTTTTCCTGTGTAAAGGGGGTGCATTCAAAGAAGAATAAGGTCAAGCAACTTTGTCCAAATCTGATCAAAATCCTTAAAGGAAGGCCCTCCTTGGTCAAAGCACAAATTATGCAAGGGACAACTACCCTTGCTCACATTTCTGCAAAGAATGATTGAAGATGGTAATCAACATAAAAAGAGGTAAGCTAATAGGGTGAATCATCACAAGAAGACATTCACAACAAGGAAAGGCAGTCGACCTATGTACAATGAGATTCAGGGTTTTGAGATTGGTTGACAAAACAGTGTTTCCAAGCAAGGAACCATCAAAAATACCACAAAGACAGAAGGCACAACAACACAACCAAGGACACATTGAATATTTTCAGAAATTACAAATGAAAAGGGAAAAAGGTGAGGTGAACTGAATAGAAATGAATGAACTTGAAAGGGCTATAGAGAACTTGGAAGAAAACACTGATTATTCTTCTCTAACAACCCTAAAACCTAAGAGTTTGGAAAGATAGACAAAAAGTGCTCCTTCATAACAACAAAAGGCATTCAAAAGATGTCCAAGATGTTCTCTAGGGTTTTCCAAGGTAGCACTACTTCACTACACCAAAGGAAGAAGTTGTAAAGAGTGTCAGTATGAGGGAGCCCAAGCTTCCGAAGTATAGTCAAAGGTATTCAAAATGGTAAAGACAAAGAAAACATGAGGTGAAATGTCAAGATGAAAATCATGTTGACCCTAAAATCCTTGTTGGGTGACTAAATGTTGTAAGAAGTCCAAACAATGACAAAGAGACCAAAAACCATGTGTTATGGCACCTGCTGAAATTAGAATTGGCCAAGGAAAAAACATGGTAAGCATGACGTACACATCTTTACCAAAAATACATCTCACTGTCAAATCAGTAAAAGGTGAGATACTCATGTTTTAGGTCAATTTCACTCAAGAAATGACGGAAAGGGTAAAATCATGGTTTTAATTTTTCAAAAGACACAGTTTGGACAATACCCAAAATTTCAAAGCTAAAAAAGGGGGGGAGGGGGGGGTGGGGGGGGGCTTTTCATCCTTCAATACACAATTGCCTAAATAAAATCACTTAAGAAGGTTATAGGCACCTGCAAAAAGGTCAAGGAGACATTAGTGGAAATTATAAAGTGATCCAATGTTAACATAGTAAAGTGGGTTTATAAATTTTATTTATTATTCTCAAGGGGTATAAAGGTGTTTCAATTTTCATTTCAAACTCATTTATCACTTGGTGAAGAGAAAGAAGCTTCAGGAGAAAGAGAGAGTTTTCTGACCATTTCTAGGCAATTTTTTTCTGGCACTATGAAAATTAGTGGATCTACGCAAAAAATAGCTGGCGCTATGCTAATGAATCCTCCGCCCTTTCAAAATAACACAATGGTGCGCAAATCTGTCCCAGCGCTACATTAGTCCCAGGCATTGCGCAAATGTAGGCCTGACTCACCCGTAGACCAACAACATTGCACATGCCTGGCGCTGTGCTAACCCTCAGGAATTCCTACCAGCGCTTTGCTAATGGGCCGACCCAACTACTGAAGCAGGGCGTTGCGCTAATGAAGAAAGCCTCCAAACCACAATTTCTGTAACCTTGGTCATGAATTTCCTCTTCCATTTGATCTCCGAAGGTTTACAAAGAGCCAAGAGCTGGTAAGTAACATCCTTTCCTTGTCCCCAAAGAAATTTTCAATAAATTTTAAGTATTTTGTGGCTTTGAGTGTTCAAACCCTAGGTCGGTAAACCCTAGGTCTTGCATGCAAAGGAACCTTTGTTTTTAAAAATCCTTGAAACCAGTTTGATGTCATGTAAGGGTAAGTGAGTCAGGGTGGCTGCAAATACACTTTTGAAAAAAGCCTCCTTAAGCTCCAAGGAAACTTAATCTTAAAAACCCTAATCGCCACATCCCTCATTCACTACAAAGTTGACTTCATCATCATCTTCATCTTGCTTCACCAAAAACCTACTTTTTCAACCAACATCTCCTATCACCATGTGAAGAACACAAAGCAGCAGTGACAATGAAAGAGAAAAAAGGCCTTTGAGATGAAAACATAAGGGAGGCAAAGTAAACAAAATGGAACCTCAGAGCACAACAGACATCACCTCCTCTTCTAGGATCATGTCATGTTTTCATAATGCAAGATGTTTTCAATTTTGTGAGAAGGTCAAACAAGTGAAGAGCCAACCAAAGCTTACAAGGCTCCTCATTCTCAATTAACACAATAAGATCTCAAGCCTTTTAGGAGTAAATTTTGAGATTTCAACAGGTGCCATCTCTGAGGCCACAGGTATCCCTGCTGTGGGTGAGAAGTGGTTTAAGAAGGTTAAATTGGAAAAAGACATTTTTGAGCCATTTATCAAAACAAGGTATAGATAAGGCAACAAGACTGTTTTCCCTTTCTCACACCCCAAACACAGATTAGCACCCTTGATGTTGGTTATCATGAAGTACTTCACATGTGAGGGGAGATACTCCAGGCTCTATTCCTACCATGTCAGACTCCTCATGAATTTCACAGGGGTTAAGATGCTCAACTTTCCCTACTATCTCTATAGAAGCATGGGGAAGATGTCTTCTGTTGTCTAGAGGAGGAATCATTCCCAGCAAATGCATAGCTTGTTCCACCATTCCTTGATCAAGATGGTGGTACTACATCAGTTGAAGCAACAAGGTATACCTTCGGATGTGTTCACAGCCCATGAATTTTTCACAAGCCCACAACCTCCTCATCTACCAAATATTCCCTCCTCATATGCACAAGTACCCTCACCACAAGAAAACCTCCCTTCCTTTCCTTCTCTTGATGGATCAGGTGAAGGAGGAAGTCGAAATGAAGAATCACATGAAGATCACGGTGAAGGTGATGATAAACTAGTCCAAAATGAAGATGATTTTTCTGATAATGTTTGAAACCAAGAGGATCATGTTGAGGCAGGGTGCATGGAAAAAAATGATGAACATGCCAGATGAGCCAGCAGCTAGTGAGAAAGAGGTAGAAGACATGTAAACAAAGGAAAGGAATAATGATGAAAATAGGAACAGTGAGCATGAAAATGAGCAAAGTCATGGTGAAGACAGTAAAAATATGGAATAAGATGATGAACATGAAGAAGCAGCAGATGATGAAGAGGAAATAAAAGGGAAGGAAGAGGGAAATGATGAGGCAGAAACATAATTTGAAGAAGAGGACATTGACAAAGAGGATGACACTGATGGAACAGGCAGTGAGAAACAAGAAAGAAAAGGAGAGAGCCATGACTGCCATGACAGCAATCATCACAGTCATGACACCAATTAACCTCCTAGTGATAATGAAAATGATAACAGTGCAAGAGATGATGAAGAAAAAGGCCCTAGTGATGAATAAAACCAAGATGAATCAAGTACCACGGCTGATAGTCCAAATGAAGATCAAAGCTATAGTGCAGAAGGCAGTAAAGAAGGTAATGATGATGATGGTGTTGAAGGTAAAGAAGGCAGTGATCAAACAGAGCATGTGATCACTAAAGAGGATTATAGTAAGGATGAAGAAGCTGATGAAAACACCAAGGGTCACAGCCATAATGAAGACACTACCAAAACCACCATCACTTCTCTTTCATACACCTACAAAAGAGGGTCAAGGCATGTGTTTGTTGCTTCCAAAGGGCAAGGGACCATGCCATCCAACTCAACTCAGCAAATTGACAAAGGTAAGCAATAGGTAAAGGTAGAAGAGGAGGACCCTGAAATAGAAATGGAGTTTGAACTTATCCATATAGACCCTGATGAAGAAAATGAAACAAGAATTTCAAAATCCCTCCTCCAAGACAAGAATGCACAAATAAAAGACGTAGAAGCTGAGTTGGAGAGGGCAAAGGATGCCATCCACTTCTATCAGATGGAAAACAAGAAAATAACTGCCCAGAAAGCCATCTATGAGGATAGAGCACTCAAAGCCAGGAAAGAGGCTCAAAGAGCATAAGTGAAACTAGAAGAATACATAGGCCTATATGAAGAAAGTGAAGGTGAAGAGGAACAACCAAGGAAGAGGCCAAAAACCATAGGGTTAAGGAAAGCATTGGCAAAATAGAAGGAAGAGAAATCAGCCCTAGTAGAGAAAATTTCCCTCAATGAACTCCTTGCCATGGAAATTGAACATGATCGGTAATCATGGCTTGAGAGGGAAAACATACACCTAGAGTCCAAGCTAAAGAAGGAAAATGAAGTCTTAGAGCTCCAAAGAAAGATGACCAAGCATTTTGCAATGAAACACAAGCTTGTTTGTGCCAAACTAAAGGAAGCCCTCCTTGAAGTCCAAAACCTAAAGTAGGAAAAAGAACATGATAACCTTGGATTTATTGCTTCATATTCTCAATATTTTTTCCAAGCCCCTTGAAGAAGATCTGCACAAATTTTGAGCAAATTTGGAAAACTTTTTGTTTTTTGTAATTTTTAACGCCCATTAGTGCAACGCCACTGGCGCTACGCTAATCGATGGAGCATTCTCAGGAGGAAACCTCAACATTTTTTGGTTTCTCATCACTATTAAACTTTTCTCACCAAGTGTCAAATGATTTGGATTAGGTTTGATCCCTCAAAAGGTCGAAAAACCCCTCATTTTTCACCATTCTGTCACTATTTCAGACCTGGCACTGCGCTAATGGAAGTCTTGGGATTTTGAATTTTGACTAGGCTACATGGGATGGATTAGGAAAATACAAGAATTTTTGAAGAGTAGACTCATCAGGCTTTCCAACAAGCCATCACAGAGCCAAATCCGACATCATGAAGGGGTCCAAAACTTGGTTGCAAAAGAGCCTATTTTTTGCTAAAAGTGGCAATGCGCAAATGGACTGTTTAGTGTGTTTTTGGCCAAAAGTCAACAAAACACACTAATTTATTGAAAAAATCATATTTTAGTGTTTGTTGAGGAAAATTACTCTAGAATTAGGTGCACGAAGTTATTTTAGCATTTATTTCATGAGATATTTTGTGCCTTGGGCCATGCATGGTCTCTTACGCATAAATGACATTTATGGGTGATTTTGACTTTTTCCAACCCTATCTAGGGTTTTTTCCCTGCTTTGCTGAGTTAAATAGAGCATGAGGGCTTCATTGTAAATGTTGGCATTTGATGAGGTTTGAGAGAAATACATGGTTCTTATGAGCTTGGAGAAGAAATTGGTGTTTTGGAGTTTATGAATGGATTGCTTTGATTGATGATGGAGAAGCTTGTTTGCAGGATCCCTGAGCTTGGTTTGATGGTGATGTGTCTCTAATTTTTTCATGTTTTCTTTTTTATAATTATGTTTGATCCTTCTATATGCAGTAGAATAGAAAAGTATAGACTATGAAATGTTTTTTGAAGCACCTTAGTCCTTCCTGCCTTATATTGCCTTGATGTTTTCCTCTGCTAGGACATTTTAAGGAATACTTGATTGCTGCTTAGACCCCCTATGCTTGTTTTTTTCATCTATGGATTAATATGCTAGTTTCCAAATATGTTTCATGGCAAGACATACTTATTTGATGCTATCTAAACTCTATTTTGAAATCTCTCTTTGAATTAGTACTTGTTAGTTTAAGCCAAAGAGGTCTTGTTCTGATCTTGACCTTTGTCCATGCCTATCAGTTTGCCTCAAAGTTCTTGGTAGCTTGATCAATAATGTTTAGGAGTTCCCTCTTGTTGATTAAAGTTATTTTGTGATCTTAAATTTTTTCTGAAGCTTGAAGGTGAAATCACTAGAAGTTAAATGAGTTTCTCACCTTCTATATTTTATTGGAATGTTTGTCTTGAATGTCTATTTGTTTAAGTATTGTCATTGAGTAAATGGTTTGCCCTATCTCATGATCATTATCTTTTTGTTATCAATATTTGAGACCTTCTTGTTTATGGGCATTTGAGAAAGGATTCTTAACTGCCCTTTGCCCTACTTTGTTTCCCCAACTTAATGTCCATTTCACTTCACACATAAACCTTAAGGATCCGTTGACCACACTAGATTTTCCCTGTTATGCACTCTGACTCTTTTTTCAGATATCCATGACTTTAATAGACTCCATATCCCAATGATTTGATAATCTCTCACTCCACCTATTCTACCTATTTAATCTTACCCAACCAAAACAAAACAACAAACCCTATGCTTAATAACTAGCCTAAAATCAACCATCTAAAGCAAACAAGTTCACATCCTTTGCAAACAATAGAGGGAGCCCTCTCTGAGTCGAGGAAGGCTAGGTCCTAGGAATCTAAAGACTGGTTTGATGTTACCCTGTGCATTTGGTCTACCAATATTCTAAATCGTGAGACACTAACAAATCCCACAGACTATCATATTAGATCGGGACAGAAGGCTCCTTAGAACATTTTGGTCCAGCCTCTGGTCAATCTTGGACACCATGTTCACCAAGTCCACAACTTTCCATCCCAAAAATGATGGCCAGATAGAGGTCATCAATAGGATGATTGTACACATTCTGCGCATGTACAATTAAAAGCATCCACGCACATGGTATGAGAGCCCCCCTATGTACAACACAGTTATAACTAGGCTCTCCACAGCTCAACCGACAACAGCCCCTTTCAAGTGGGCTTGGGATTCTAGCCGCTATGTCCCATTGTCATAGGCATGCCATTTGTGGCTACTCAGGCCAATTCGGCTCATGTCCAGTATGAAGCTGACAGAGCGAGCATTGTCATCAAGTTCCTTCAGCACATCCACCAATAGGTTCATGAGTTAAACAATATGCCTACAAAAATTTAGTTGAACATATTTCCATTCGGATCATACAATATGCTAGGGGGTATGGATTGGTTATATATTCATAGGACCTAGGTAGATGTCTATGACAAAGATATTTAATTCTTGGATGAAAATGCGAAACCAAGAGTTTTAAAGGAAAAGAAGAAATCCACATTAGTTAGGATGGTGATAGTTATGCAAGGCAAGTGTAGTCACAAGAAATGGTGCATGCTATTTGTAATTCATATATCTAATGAAAAAGGTAAGGAGGTTGATTATGTAGAGGTTTTGAGCATGTATCCAAATTTGTAACACTTTCAGGATGTGTTTCCACCAGAGATTTCAGATTTTCCACCTCACAAGGAAGTAGAATTTTCTATTGATTTGATTTCAGGGGCAACTCAAACATCAGAGGCACCTTACAGGATGATCACACCTGAGTTGGTAGAGTTAAAGTTGCAGCTAACAGAGATTCTTAAAAAAGGGTACATTAGGCAAAGTGTATCGACATGGGGTGCACCAACATTGTTCATGAATATGAAGGATGGAACTCTTAGACTATGAATTGACTACAGGTAGATGAACAAAGTGAAAATAAATAACATGTACCCATTACCGAGAATAAATGATTATTTTTTATGAGATAAAGGGAGCAGTATTGTTCTCTAAGATGAACTTGAGATCGAGATATTATTAGCTATGCATCAAAGAGTAGGACATCTAATTCAGGACCAGGTATGAGCATTATGAGTTTGTTGTAGCTCCATTCGATTTGACTATTGCTCTAACTAAATTTATGTGTTTGATGAACAATGTGTTATGTCATTATTTGGATAAGTCTTTTATTGTGTTCGTTGATGACATATTGGTGTAGTCTAGGAATGAGGAAGAGCATTCAAATCATTTGACAACAGTGTTGAGTTTGTTAAGAGAGCATCAGTTTTATGCTAAACTCAACAAATGAAGTTTCTTCTAGATTGAGGTACACTATACACTACTTGGGACATGTTATGTTGTCTCCAAGGAAGCCAATGCAATAGATCCAAAAAAGATAAGGTCCATCATGGAGTGGGTAGCTCCTAAGAATGTAGATGAGGTGATATTATTCATGGCATTGGAAAGTTACTACATGAGGTTCACCAAGAACTTCTCACAAATTTATTATCCTATTACATTATTGCAAAGGAAAGGAAAGAAATTTGATTCAACATAGGAGTGTGAGGCTAGTTTTGAGTAGCTTAAGCAGTTATTGACACATGCTCCAGTGTTAAAGATTGCAGATCTAGGATAGGAGTTTGTAGTAAATACAAATGCTTGTAAGACAGGACTTGGTGGGGTATTTATGAAAGATCAACAGTTGGTATGATATGAGCCACAAAAGTTGAACGAGCACGAGGAGAACTACCTGACACATGACCTTGAGCTAGAAAAAATTATACATGCACTAAATATGTGGATGCACTATCTTCTTGGCAGAATATTTTAATGATGAGTGAAGACATTGGCTTGAGGTAATTGTTTGACAAGCCAAATTTTAATTCCAGGCAAGCTACATGGTTGGGCACAATCAGTGACTTTGACTTCAAGATCAAGTACATCAAGGGAAGGATAAAAGGTTCACAAATGATATTAGTAGGTGGGTACAGGTAACTAACTTAGTGTTATAGCATCATTTATCACTATTATATACTTGATGACTTATGCATTAGCCTTGGGTAGCCCTTCCATTCTGACTTGGCCACATTTTTCAAAAAACAGTGTTTTAAAACCCATACGCGACACTTCCCAGACTTTTCCGCGTATACATGCAGGTTCATACATAGAGAGCCTACGTATGCTATTTAAAATACTAAAAAAATATAAAATTTCCCTATTTTTGAGGTAGGGTTTATGGTTGTTCCTGTAATTTAACTACCCCAGCCCGTGGCCTAACTCTTCCCCAACTGAAAAAATAATTTGAGGAGGTATAAATACCCCTCAAGGGAATGGCCTAAGGGAGGAAGAGAGATAATTATAGATATTATACCCTATTATAGCCCTGACCAATTATGATGTGTCCCCTGTGCCTCTTGCACTTCCCAGTTTTTTAGGAAACCCTTGTTTCCTTGAGATGTTCACCTCTATCCTATGTGACATTCATTGTGCACTGCTCTTCGAAGATTTTTTTTGAGGCTAGAGGTGGACGGATCCACAGGACAATTTGATTGAGGTCGTGGTAGATTTCAGGTGATCTCTCCAATATTTATCTACTATATATGTTATCAATAAAAGAAGTGTCATCTTGTTCCTAATGTTCACGTGTCATATATCTCTTATACATGATTGATGTTCTTAAATAGTTCATTTATTTTTATTTTTATGAGATTATGCATGCTTTTTGCTAACATCGAGAACATATATATGTTGTACAAATAGGTTTTTGTGCTTGCTATTTCCTGGTTTGCAGGTTCTGGAGCATAAGGAGTTGTAGGGGGTTTGAACCCCACGAGATCTACTACAAATGAAGGATAAATGGGTAAGATCTACAATCCTTATTTTATAGTTTAAAGCATAGGAGTTGGTTAATTGAGTCCTTCTTGTGATGACTTTCCCATGATCTGTGAAGGTTTATCAACACAGGACCTTAGGGTATCATTTCCCATAACAGAACTATCGACCCCACTGGGGATTGCATCCATGTAATTCCTAGTTTCGGTTGTTTTATTTGTCTTGTAGGTTCCCTGACAGGCATATCACTTTTTATAATCTAGTAAGTATTTTTCCAACTAGACAGAAGACCTGGTCTCTTGATCAGGCTTGAATTTTTATTTTTTCCTTATTTCTATTTATATATGCTACTTGGTCCATACACAGTCTGTATACCCTCTATAATTTCCAGAGGAACCCGCATATACATGAGTTTCTTTGGTTATGGTCAGGTATACACACATGTTGCATACAACAAAACCGCCTATGCCTGGGAAAATTTGAAGGTTGAGTTTTGAAGCCCTGTCACTTTTTTCTCTATGTGGTTGGCCACTCATGTGGTGTCTTAAAGGTATATGGACTATGGTTTTTGTGGTTGTATATCCATTTCTCTTTTTTTCTTTTGAAAACTTAGGCATTGGGTAAATTTCCTATTTTGTGTGATCGCAATTGCGGCTATAGCACCAAGATCTCTGTCTAGAGTTCTTTGTTGTTCTGACCATTCATAACAGTGAGCTTTTGATTGTTTTCTCTTCTTGGCCTTATGCATTACTTCACTTTTGGATTTTGCCTCTTCTGACTTCTTTGGTTTTCTTGATTTCTTGGACTAGCCTTGTAGCGAATCTTGAAGATACCTTTCTTGGTTTTTTTATTTTTTGTTCCCTAGAAAAGTGGGCTACTGTTCTGAATTAGTTTCTTGAGTTTTTTGCTTCTTTTGGCTTATTTGGGTCCTGCTACGAAAGTAGCACAGTTGGATTAAGCACTTTGAAGCCTTGGTGAGACTCATTTTCTTGATTATGGTTCTTGAGTAGTTTTATGCTTGCCTTCTTGAAATATTTTTCTTTCCATTATAAGTAAAAAGGAAAAAAACATTTCTGGTTTTCCATTGTTTTTTCTTTGATTTCATTTTTTACGATTTTCATATGCTTTGAAGAATTTTTCTTAGTTTCTGGTCTTTGGTTCTTTGCTTGGTTTTGAAGAAGTCTTTTCTATATTTCTCTCTTTTACATCAAGTACATTTTTGCATTTGTCTTATGCATAGGAGTTTTGGATTGGGACTAGCCTTGCTTTTCCATCAAAAGTGATTGAACCATTTCTCTCTAGAGACTCTCTTCAATTCTTCGAAGTTAGCAATATTAGAATTTTCATATCATTGGTAGTTTTGCATTAAGTGAATTGAAGCATTTTAGTATTTTTCATAGTTTTCTCGCATGTGTGAAGTGTGAGTAACTGAAAAGAAAAACAAAGTTGTTTTGCTAATTTATTTTTGTAGAACTTCTATAGAGATATCTTTTCATCGAAAGAAAAATATTGCATTTGCATGTAGTAGGTTTTCAGTGATTTATTTTGTGTCGATAAAAATCATTAGTTTCACTTCCAGATACCTTTGAATTAAGTAACAACTAATTTAAAATGAAGCGCTATAATTAAAATCTACTACAATTTTTTGATTCATTATCATTAGTCATACACTAACTAGCTAGGTTTTAGGGCCTTGGAATAGGTGAGTGGAGAGTTAACTCTCCAAGGCCGCTCAAACTGTAAAATGTAGAAAGTTTATTAATGAGCGAAATCCAACTCTGTTAAGTGGATCGGGAAATATCTCCTCCAGAGAGTCAAGCACGAGGAAGAGTGCAACTAGGGAAGAGAGATACCCCTCTCCTATTTTCTAAATCTTGACCTAAGATCGTTCTGCCTAGCTACTGATACAGATTGGTGCCCTTAGTTGCCTCTTCTAGGGATCAAATAGGTGACTGCAAGGGGGAATACTCGTAGTACCTGAGAAAGACGTTGCATCACCTTCATCAGTACTTCTGAGGGACCTGCACTGGCAAAGGTTGTTGTCTCGAGGTCAACATAATTGTTTCTGTTACCTTCACTAGTAGGCCTGGGGCGTAATTACCCCGAACTATTTTCGGAAGGTCCTCTTATTTACATTTCTTGTATTTTGCTGTCTGGTCCTAATCACCCAAAGCGGAAATACCTAAAGGCCACTTGATTGATTGTATCTTAGGAAATTTTTAGGCTGTCCTCTTTTCTCATATATTTTTTAGCTTCTTATATTTTTTGAGTTTAAAATTAATCTCTTAAAGTGGCTGACCGATGGCCTCGTAGATCGAGGAGGCTTCATGGGCTTTCTCTTGTGAGTGCCAAGCCTTCTTCATGAAGGTGTAGGAGTAATTTAGTGGGTGACTTTTACCCGATGGTTTCGAACGCAACGGAGAGTGAACCTCTGTCTGGGATTTTTGTTTATGTGGGTGGTCTTGGTGTTAATTTTAGTTTAGAGAGGAGCTCTCCACTCATCTCTAGAGTCTTGTTTCCAGTCGAAGAAGTTGAATTTGAAGAAGTTCATCATCCTCCTAAGTCTCTTCCATCTCCTCTTCCTGCTAGTTTTCCTAACGTCCTTTTGTACATTAGGCCCGAGTCTTAGAGACTAGCTATTCCTTTTCCATCATATCCCTTTCTTTCGATGGCTACGAATAGGAACATAGTTTCATATATGAGCACTGCAAGTGTTCATACTCCTCTTTCAGCTGAAGGAGGAGGAACTATTGCCATATCGACAATCACTTCTAGTTGCTATGCTTGGCTCTGCTTCTATTCCATTTTCGATTGGAAACACCCAAGCATATGCTTCCTGATCTGGTCCTTTCTCTTTTGGAATTCCCTCTAGTGGAATTCCTTCTTTCTCCTTTTTTGTTGTCTCAGCTGTTTTCATGCCTATACCTTCTATGGCTAGTGGATCACCTTCATTTCAAGGGTTCCCCTTTTGAAGTGGGGATATCCCTCATTCAAACCCTTCTTTAGGATCCTTTCCCTTCACCTCTAAGAATCAAGGATTTAATTATTCTTCTAGAGGTCAAGGCTCTAATGTTTTTTCAAGATGGAACCCTACTTTTATAGCATTGTGAGTTGGGAGTTAGTTTTTGATTGGTCAACAAGGGAATGTTCCTTTCCCTTCAATGGGTGCTTCTCATGCCTTTTCTCCATTTGCAAATTCTTGGAACCCTTACCAAGGGGTTTCTTATTCATTCAATACCTCTGTTGGACGAAATTATCCTATTTATAGTAACCTATGTTGGGAGGTGTTCCTTCTCTAAATGCCGGGCCACAAGGATTTTCTTATGGCTCAGAATTTTCTACGAACAACATCTGGAGACCTGGTGCCTCAACAAATATAGGATATTCCTTCCAGAATGTGGTAAATCCTTCCTATGGAGGATGGAATTCCTAGGCTCCTCCACACTTACCATTTCTGGCAACTTTAAACTTTCCAGATCTATCGAAATTGACTAAGGATCCTATTTGGTATAGTCCGGGTTGGCCCTCGATCCCCACCAAAACTACCCTCAGAAATTCCAAAGTTTGAAGGAAATACTGCTGAGGATCCGACGGATCATGTCACCACTTTCCACTTATGGTGTTCGTCAAACTCCCTCATCGATGATTCCATTAGGTCAAGATTATTTCAACGAACCTTAATTGGAGATGAAAAAAAATGGTACATCGAGTTGACAAGGGGAAGTTTCACTACTTTTGGTGATTTAAATACAATTTTCTTAAACCATTTCAGCTGCTCATCCATTATGATGTTGCTACTGACCTCCTGGCCAATTTTTAGCAGGACAAAGCAACTCATATTTCTAACCATATTCATGAATGGAGAAGAAGGAAGAGGCTCATAAAAGCCCAAATCCCGAATAAATTTGTTCTTTAATGGTTTTTTAAATCTTTGCATCCATAAATCTCAAAAGATGTATCCCTTTTAGGGCTATTTTCTGAAGAGCAGGCTATTTTTAGGGCTGAACCGCTGGAACTGATCTATTCTCAGTTTGGAGTCCTTAATAAAATTTTGCAGGATGCTCCTCACTTCAAGTTATATTTAGCCAAAACTAAGCTTGGTCCTCATGGTGATAGACTTATTGGTTTGATTGATAGCAATACGACTAACATGCTAAACCAATTGCACCAGTTGTCTTTACAATCTTCTCCTTCTGGTCAGGCTACGCCTTCAGTGTCAACTCCTTCTCAGTCCTTAGATATTAATGTCGTTCAAACTTCTAACCCCAAAGGAAATAAACAATCCGATGGGAAGAATAAGGGACAAAATAATAAGAAAAAAGACAAGGATGGGAAGGGGAATGCGAACAAATCAAACGATCATGTTGGAGAGGGTAAGAAGGATAATAAAAATAAAGTTAAATTTCCATGCAAGATGTGCACTGGAGACCATCTTACATGCCTCTGCCCTAAAATTCAAAATGTGCAGCGCTTTTTAACTCAACAGGGTTCTTCTAGTTCCCAGGCTATGCTGACAAACCTTTTCCCTAAGGGAAACAACTACTTGCTGGCGTGAATGAAAATACTGTGGCTCCCTCCAGGGGCAACCAGGAAGGGGAAAATGCATCAAACATATACATGATGAGTGCTCACGCAGATATCACTATGAGATCTCATGATTATGGCGAAGAAGAGTCTTCGAAAGCTAAGGGTGCTCCTAATAATGCTGAGCCACTCAATATAGATAGGCACGCAGTATAGCCTATACCTCAAATTCCGAAAGGGTCTACAAAGCATACAAAAATCAATCCTAATGCCAAGGATTCCCATAACAACTCGATTGTAGAAGATCTAGCTCGAATTCCTTGTTCCATGTCAATGTTAGAGGTACTCCAGTCGTGTCCTACACAAAGGAGTGCATTGCTCACTGCCATTGGGGTTTTTGATCCAAATAATTCTTTGATAATCACATTTGATATGTCGACTTTTAAGAAGAGACTTCCTCACCATATGGCTTTCCATATCAAGTCAACATATTGGAAATTTAATATTTTTTGAACGGTTGTTGATGAGGGTGCTTCCACGTGTTTAATGTCTCTTGAATGTTCTAAGGATATTGGATCTCCTTTAACTATCACTTCAGCCACTCTTTTGACTACATTTGATGGTCATTATCACAGGCCACATGGCATTGTTCTAGCTTTACCCATGTCTGTTAGGGGTAAAAATTTCAATATCGAAGTTGAGATAGTTGATGCAAGATTAGACTACAACCTTCTGTTGGGGTGAAACTAGATTTATAAGATGGAGGCTATTGCATCCTCATTGTTTTGTATTTTATGTTTCCCTCAGCAAGGGATAATTATATCTATTGATCAGATTGATTGTTCTCCTTTAGAACTGAATGGATCTTATGACTCGACTGTCCCCTTGGTAAATGATACCAAGCTACCTGATGAAAATTTGGGGGTTGGAATGTATATAGCCTTGACAGGTACGTTTGATTTTGTACCTCCTTCGGTTCATATCAATGCTATTTCATCCTCTAGGGTTCCAAATCGAAAAGATTTCTTTTGAACTCATTATTTTTCAGACCCTTTGACCTTACCTTCTCCTACCTCCACATTAGAAGAAGGTCAAGTGGGTGGAATAGAATTTCCTATATCTACAACTGAGATTTCTGATAGATCTATTGGTGACTCTGTAGATTCCATGCTAGTTTCTCTTTCAACGGTGGAATTAGATGGAGATGTGGCTCTGGCTTGGACTCTTAGTTCATATTCTTCTTAGGATTGCCTTTAAGAGGCCATCCTCGAAGAAATTACTGTTGTATAAATACCATGGGATGATTTGCATCATTGGTCTTATTTTTTACCCGATGTGCAAGAAGTTGAGTCAAGTTTCTCTAGCCCTCAGTATTCTGGTACTGTTCACCCAATCTTGAATCTTTTAACACCAACATAGGTATTTTCTAAAGGGAACATGGTTGTTATTTCTGCTACTACCCCGATGAGCATCTCCAGAGATCCCAACATTATTGAGAATGTCTTTATTGGAGCCGAATGTTCCCCTGAAGAAATTCAGACTTATACCAACCTCTTTTGAGAATTTTGGGATGTGTTCGCTTTTGGGCAAAAGCTTCATCTGGTCAACCCTATGAAGGTAGCAACTATCAAAGCCAAGGTGGAGAAGTTGCTTAAGGTGGGTTTCATTTACCCCATTCCGTTAACTGAGTGGGTTTCAAATCGAGTTCCCGTGGACAAGAAACAAGGAAAAATCTGAGTTTGCATCAATTTCAGGGACCTAAATAAGGCATGTCCTAAAGATAATTACCCCACACCATTTATAGATTAGATCATCGATGAGTGTGCAGGGAATGAGATTTTCTCCTTCATGGACAGTTTCTCTGGATATAATCAAATCATTATCCATCCTGAAGATCAGCATAAGACTCTGTTTATTTGTCCCTACAGTACATTTTCTTACAAAAATATTACTTTCAGCCTTAAAAATGTTGGAGATACCTTTCAACAGGCCATGTCTTACTCCTTCCACGACATTAAACATATTATAGAGTCATATTTTGATGATTTAACTGTTCATTCTCGCAAGAGAATTGATCATCCATTACACCTTCATCATATTTTTGAATGATGTCGATATTATAAAATTTGTTTGAACCCTAATAAGTGTGTTTTTGATGTCACATCTGGTAGTTTATTTGGATTCATCATTTCTATGGAAGGGATTTAGGTAGATCCCTTCAAGGTTGAGGCAATACTTCAATTTCCTCCCCTGTCTTCGATCCGTCAACCTCAAAGACTACAAGGAAAAGATAATTTCTTACAGAGATTCATCGTGAATTATGCTGAGATTACAAAGGGATTTATGAGGTTGTTAAAGAAATGAGTTCCATTCTTTTGGGATGACTTTTCTCAATGTTCACTCGATGCTTTGAAAAAAGCATTGACCTCTGCTCCATTACTAAGTCCAGTTGATTATAGCAGGGATTCCCTCTTGTATCTCGCTGCAGCAGAATCTACCATTGTTATGGTTCTGGTTCAGGAGGATCATGCTCTTTATGAGCACATTGTATGCTACATTAGTAAAGGCTTGGTAGGTCTTGAACTCCGGTATTCTACGATAGAGAAACTTGCTTTGGAAGTTGTCCATGTTGTTTAGCAGCTCAGACATTACATTCTCCTTCGCAAAATGTATGTTTTGGTAGCAGTCAATCCATTCCAATTTTTTCTCACTAGGCAAGTGATTGGGGGAAAATACAATAGATGGATTGTTATTTCGCAAGAATTTGATCTTGAACTTTTGTCTGCCAAGTCCAAGAAATCATTAGTATTTGTGGAGTTGATTTCTGAGTTGCCCTGTGGAGAAGATATTATTTATGAAGAATCATTTCCTAATGAACATCTTTTTCTCATTTCTTCACATGATCCTTGGTATGGAGATCTCATATTTTATCTCCAAACTACAAAGTTTCCCTTAACTTTTTATAAATATGAGCGCTGAAAGTTGGGTTACATAGCCAAAATTTATTTGATTTTTGGTGACACTCTATATCGTCGTAGGGTCAATTTGATCCTTAGACGCTGCTTAACTCCTGAAGAATTTGAGATTGTGTTGAATGATCACCACAGTGGTGCTTGTGGCTATCATTTATCTGGGCTTGCTACAACCCAAAAAATATTGCATGCAGGATACTTTTGGCCTTCAATTTTCAAAGATTGTATTGAAGTGATCAAAAAGTGTCATCCTTGTGAGGTTTATACTCGAAATATGCGCGCTCATATAACTTCACTCTTTCCTGTCATCACTGTTGGTCCTTTCAAAAAGTGGGGTATTGATTATACTACCTGTAACCCACCTTCAGCTAAGGGTCACAAGTACATTATTGTAGCTATAGACTACTTCATGAAGTGGGTTGAGGCTATGCCTACTTTTAGAAATGACGGTGAGACAACAACCATGTTCCTTTTCAATAAAGTCATTTCTCGCTTTGGTATCCCCAAAGAGATTGTCTCTAACCATGGAAGTCATTTTTAGAACAACATGATGGCTGAATTGGCTCTGAAATTAGGTTTTCGACAGGAGCATTCATCTCATTATTATCCTCAAGCCAATGGGAAATTTGAAGCCGTTAACAAATATTTGAAGACAATTCTTCAATGGAAAATTGATAAAACCAAATCCAATTGGCTTGTCATGATGTACCCTACACTTTGGGCATACTGGATGTCTATAAAGATTGCAACCGGTTTCACTATGTTTCAACTAGCTTATGGATTGGAATCTATATTTCCTATTGGATGCAAAATTCGTTCCCTTAAGTTAGCAGTCAAACTTCTTCCTGACACTTCCAATCTCAAATAATGCCTTATCCATCTAGAACATTTCGATGAGAAGTGTCGAGATGCAACTATAATGAATGAGGTGCATAAGAAACGGGTGAAGGTTTAGTACGATAAAGCAGTCAAACCCAGGGTTTTCTCTAAAGGTGACCTTGTCTTGGTTTATGCCCTAGAGAAGGATGCCTTGGGGGAAGACAAGTTCAAATCTATGTGGTATGGCCCCTTTATTGTCAAAAGGGTCCTAAAAAAAGGAACTTATGCCTTGGTTGACTTTGATGGGGACGAGTTGGGCGGAGCCCAGAAATGGGGTCTACTTGAAAAAGTACTATACTAAGGCTTGGGCATGGAATCCACTTGATTGTATATATTATATTTTTGTATATATCTACATTTCAATTTTTCGGTGTGGTTTTGATAATTTTGATTTTCTTTGGCAGGTATTATTGGATGAAATGAGTCATTTTGGATTTACCGATGGTGCTAGTAGAAATACACGGAACCTGGCTTTGGCGGCTTGGGTAATCCATTATCCATCCAGTCAGTTGGTTGTTTCAAGAGGTGTCTACATTGGTCCCAATTTGAATAATGTAGTAGAATATACTGCAGTAGTCAACCTACTCTCAGAGGCAACATCCCTTGGTGTTGATTCGTTAGTAGTTTACTTGGATTCAAAATTGGCGGTTTCACAATTGAACAACACCTATCATCTCAGAGACCCATTTTTGCATAGATTATTTTTGAGGGTACATTTGTTACAATTTTCATTTCAATTTATTACATTCATTCATATTCCTTAATCTGATAATTGGTTAGCAGACTCATTAGCTAATCAAGTACTTGATTGGCATATTAATCATTCAATACTTTAAAAATATAAAAAACATCATTCATTATTGTACATTTGGGACATCACATCATATAAAATCGCTATATATATATATATATATATATATATATATTTGTATATTAGAGTGTTCAAAATATACAAAATATGGACCATAATTTCCTACAAAGTTAGGGCTTATACCTGATCATGTCTATCATCGAAAAATATTACAGTCATCCGATCAAGTCTAAGTCTAATCCTGATGTCCCTGCCCAACATTTGTGTTCTGATAGAACACAATTGCAATCGCTACACGGCGAAATAACCTCACCCAATCTCATGGTACCCATAACACTCATCTCTAGATAGCCTCCAGAAGGTCCTCTATAGAGGCCATAGGTACTTGGTGAGTCAAACTCTCCAAGTTTCTCTGTACTGCATGGAAGGTTCTTCCTGGGTCTTCTACATCTTCCTTACCTCTACGGAATTTGTTCCTTGGGTAGCCCTCTGGCTTAACTGGTCCCATGTCTACATCATGATCATTAAAATTTTATAATTCATATGGTCCTATAAAAAACATTTTTAATTTTCGATATAATTTGAAAATATTAAAAAAAAACATACAATAAAAAAATCAAAATGAAATCTTACCAATTGCACCCCATACTGCTTCGAGTGGAAGAACTAAATTAGGATCTACTCGAACATCCATCCCAGCATATGGATAGTCCTTCGCTGCGATGAATTGTTCTTCCCACCACCAGAAGAACTCATCATCCAAGGTGGTTCAGGGAACTTCACTTCCCCCTAATCTCTTCATCAAATCTTCCCATCAGGCTTGTTGTGGTGGATTCGACACACGGGTGTATGAAATTGCACGCATCTAGAGAATGTGGTCTTTTCTCTAAACCATAAGTAACAGGTAGTATCTGGGGGGATCTCAGAAGTTTAAGACTTAAAATGAAGTAATACACTTAAGTGTGCTCTGTTAAAAAGTAAAACTAAAAACACAAAAAGAAGCTAAATAGAGAGTTCCAAAAAATAACAAGGTAAACAACGGCTCGATGACCTTCTTCTCATTGAATTCTTGGAATGAATAAAAATCTTACCCACTTGCTGAAGGGCCTAGGAAGAGGCTCTAGGACCCAACGCAAGGATGTTTGTCCTTCAAGTTCTGCCTTCTGACGCAGTTCAACTCTCTCTCTCTACTACAATGGACTGAAATTGTTGGGTGGCCAACAATTGAGTCCTCTTCCTCAACTCCTGCTCCTTGGTTCACACAAACAGCTGGTGTTGCTTGGGAAACCTCCTTCCCTCCCTTGGTACATGGTGGATAGTGACCCAAGGGAGGAGAGATATTCCATTGTGGGCTGAAATATGCTTTTGTGTGCTCACAAAAGGCCTAAGGAGGCATTGGTGTTGTCCTTAGGGGGCTTTCACATAAGGAAAAACTGTCATTTGCTTGCTTGTGGTCTCGGAAAGGGACATTTTTCCATATCCATGAATATGTGCTTATCGAGCTCTAGTGCGCGCAGAAGGCGCTCTTCTCGAAGGAAAAAGCATACATTTGGGCATTTATGACTAGTTCAATCTTGAATTGCTCCAAACATTAGAGATTATTAACACTTTTTATTCCATAATGTATCCCTGTCCTGTAAATCCTTGGGCTCGACATTACTTGATGTCGTTTTCTGCTGTACAATTTTCTAGTGTTAACAGTTGCCCCCTAATGTGTGAGGTCTAGGAAGAACTATATAGCTGAAATAAATTATAGTTTCTTTTCTGTATCATACAAAGAGAGAGAGAGAGAGAGAGAGAGAGAGAGAGAGAGAGAGAGCGAGGCTTATGTGTAGAAGGACAACATCTTGCATCGGGTCTGAGATAACCACTGCCTAGGGGACCCTCTGCAAGTAGACAAAATATACAACATATTTGCAAAATTTCAATGAGGCAGGCATGTTCCATGCTCGTGATACTATGCCTAGTTAAACAAAATTGACAGATACATTTATTGTCTGTCACTACTGTGGTAGTGATGTTGGTGGTTTCTGATGACGACTGTTGACGTCCTTAGGGGCGTTTTTTTTTTTTTTTTTTTAACGATAGGTGGAATGTGGTACCAATATGTGTAATATTGGTATGGAATATCACTGTGCAATGTATGCATATGTACTAGCTGGGACATTCCCGTGTAAGCATTGTTGTCAGAGACGCTTATAAAGGCATGGGTCTTTGACAGATCTTGATCAAAGTGCAATGGTTGTAAGGTATGATACCATCGTGACATGAAATCGTTTGCTATAGTCGAATTTCAAGATGATCGATGAAATCTATGGAAAATGATGTCTCCCATAGTGCCACTGGAGGATACCCCTTTCCATGGGGAGGGATCATCCAAGGTACCTCTTCCTTTTTGGAAAAGAGGTGTTGGTGTCGACAAAAAGGAAGCCTTAACCGAACCATAATGGGTTTAACATAGGCATGTTGGTGAGCGGTGACTAAACGCAGATGATGGGGATTTAGTGGCTCAAGGTCGAAATATATTTGAGCAGCTTGGCGGCAGTCATAGTTATTTTATAAAAGGAAAAAATCCCTGGAGTTGGTAGGAATTCCAGGGCAGGTATGAACTAGCTATGATTGTCGTAATGGTGCATGCATGTATGGTATGAAATACTTTGACCAAGGGAGATGGGGGACTACTACCATGGGAGGAAAAAGTGCAATATGAGGGCAAAGAAGCGAAGGGAGTTCTTTGTGCTTTTTGTACAAAAAGAATAAAATAATTGGGTTTGGTTTGTACAAAATACAAAGACGGGTACCCCAAAACATGAAAGAGGGTCGCTCACTTGATGGTGTGAGGACCGTGTTTTTCTGAGGGTATGGGTCCCATTGGCTAGTCTCATGTGTGGGGTTGATGGAGTGGAAGATGTCGTAGATGGATTGATGCTGATGGAGGTATGGTGGGCCAAATTCCGTGCGCAGAGGAGTGCTTTCATTCTGCTTGTACAACCCGATCATCCAGGAAGGGGGTTAAGTTGGAATGGTGAACTTGACCTTACATGTGATATATGGATGGGCATGAGGTGCTTCCAAGAATAAAATGGTATGTCCATGGAATCACTTTGTGGAGTGATGTATGGTCTACTTGAGATGACGATCGCCATGGAGGGGAGGCTTTAGTGACCATCGAGGATGTTTATCATATGTAGGGTGAGGTGATGATAAACGTGGTCGGGTGTGAGAACCCAAGGGTTTATTTCTGATGGAGAAATGATGTCAGGATATGCAAAGTTTTTGGGACTCTATCATGCTGAGGGTAGAATGATACCTGCTTTGGAACTTTCGGTAGTGATTGTTGTGAATGGTTTGCGGGTTCTTCCTACAAAAACAAATACCTCAAGTGAAAGGATCTTTTTCTTATTCAGTATTATTTGAAAAAAATGAATTTTGGAAAGGAAGATGGGAGGGTACATACCTGGTGGCACTTGAAAAAATATTTCTTTGGAAAGCGAATGTGGGGCATCGCTTTCGTTTTTCATGGTATACTGATCATGGTGCAACTTACGGTTTGCAGAATGGACCTTCTGATCTCTTGTTATGGACCTCCAAAGTTCTGGAAAAGAGCGATAAATAAGGGATTATGGCCCTAATCCTATTCATTTGTACTTGCTGAGTTTGGGAGATCAGAGGTGGTAGAAGAGCCTTTCTTTCCATTGCAGTCAGCCTGCGTACCGAGGATTAGCGATACTATGCTAAGGTAACTCTCATGACGTCCTACATTTTTATTTTTCCAGTTTAGTGACGCCAGGGGCCATAAAAATTAGGTTTGGATGACCTCAAAGGGGCTTTTTTCCCTAGACTACGTTGGAGATCTAGGGAAATAGTCGCCCCCCTTGTGTGTATTTCTCAGGTGCAACTGCGCAAATGATTACCCTGACATATCAAGCAAAATATCTGTGATATGGGTCGTCCATCGTGTGTGGTCTGAGGCTAGGCAAGGTACCATCGTCGATATGCTGCAAGGTTGGCGCAGTGGACTACTATATGGTCCATATGCTTGCACAATGTGCATGCGAGAGGCTTTCGTGATGTTTCTATGATGGTAACTATGGGTTGCTTGCTAGGCCGCTCTTCGGATGTCAAGAACATGATTGACCCACTCATCTCCTCTACTTGGGTCATGAAGCTACCGATGGATTTGGCATCCATATCGTCTTCTTGGGAAAGACAGACTATGGCTGAGTGGAGACTAGCAAGGGCTAGTCAGAAGCGAGGTATGTAGTGACAATCCTCCAATAAGTGATTGTCGGTGAATAACAAGCATGTGAATTCTGCTACCTGTAGCCCTACGTAGTAGACCCTTTTGATTGGATACCATCTGTGGATGAGTTCCAATGCAGCACACTCTTCGAGGTAGTGGCCATGTTCATCGCATAGCATGCAACATATAATGGGCAATACTGGGGGGTGCTCTACATATCGGTGCTCCTCTTGTAAGTACAAGATGGAGCGCGACTCGTCATTAATGGATTGGATGGAGGGATCCTCTTGATAGGATCGCTTAATTGCATGCAAGGCATCCCGATACCGTGGTATTTTTGGATAGTGGTGGGTATAGTGCCCATAGGTGTCACAAAGGGCACATGCGTGATTGGTACGCAGCGGTTTGCCTGTACTTTTGGTGGCAAGTTCCTTTTTATGGGAATATCGTTTTGAGGTGCCTGCCTTATAGCTGAGGAGTGGTTTTAATTCGTCCAACTCTGGGAATCTGTGAGTAGGGTGTCCTATGACATCACATAAAGTGCAGGCTGTTGACTCCCTCTGCATGGTGGGGGTCACTACTTTCTTTCTTTTCTTGGAAATTTTCTTTATCGTAGTTGATGGTTTCACAGTGGGGATTTCCCTTGCGGGGGCAATTTCGGCTGCTACTTGGGTAGGTTGGGGCTCCTTGGGACAGGGGGGATGTAACCCAAACATAGTAACATTGGTAGCTAGAGTTCCTAAAGGGGGAATGAGATACCACACTGGGAATGCCAATGATATGTTGGGTATTAACAGTATTGCCAAGACCTGCTGGGAGGTGAAGCCAGGAGGTGGGTATAGGAAAGGAGTTTGGGAGGTGGCATAGACTATGTAGGCTGCAGTAGTTGATGCCTTGGTGTCGTTACGACTTGAGTCCATGTCCTGACTAACCTCAGTGCTTGATGTGGACATCATGCACACCGGGGCCCCTATGGCATCACGTAATACTTTAGGGATAATAGGAGGATCTCCTAGGAATGAGCCTAGGACGGACGACGGTTTGAATTGGCCAGGACCATATTCTTGATACCATAAAAGACCATTAGTGGTTGTGTCTACATAGGGTAGAACCATATCTGTGTTGGTCAAAGGACGCTTTTCAGTGTGCATTAGCTAGTCTACTATAATGATTCGATCCTCGTCAGGGAACATCATGATGCAGAAAATGGAGGATGCTATGGCAGACATGGCGTACATGTAACTCCACCCAAGGAGTATATTGTAATCCAAGTGAGCGTCCAAGACTTCGATGTCTATGTGGACCTTTTTGCTGGCTAAGAAGACCAGTACATTTCAGGAGAGACTGACGAGTGTCGAGGGCCGACCATCGTATGCCCTGAGAGTGATGACAGAAGGTTTGAGTTCTGGGGCTCCTAACTTCTGCCATACATCCTTTGACATTATGCATGTAGATGCACCCTCGTCAATGACACATCGGTGAATAGTGATATTCTATACTGATACTGGTATCTGGAAGGCGACCATGGAGGGAAGCCTAGGGGTGGCTTTGTCTGAATCAAAAGCCATCATGCGTGTGCCGGTGGGGTCGACGACACCTAAGGCATAAAGTAGTGCTTTCTGCTACTTTGGGCATGACTGCATACCTCAAAAGTGGACATAGCAGCAGGTGACTAGGCTAAATCATGTATGATGATGTAATTGTGGGTTGCTTTGGAGTATTTACCTGCTCGCCTATTACGCCCTTTAACCATTTTTAGCAATGGTTCCAAAGGAATCTTTGGAATGGTCAAAGGTGCAGTCGGCATAGACGTACTAGCCCCTGACGAACTGGTGTTTGGTGGGGTGTCGTAACTATGATTCCGGGTTTGAAAAAACATTTCTTTGCCTGCCATGTAAATTCATGGCTATTTTTCTCAGAATCATTGGGGTTTTGCTGCTGAGTGCTAACTGTTCCTTGATGGGGGAAGGGTTCTTGCATGACTGCAGTTGTCTGAGAATATCCTCCCTGTCCTCGGTTAATATGAAGCTTTTTAAGCTCAGGCAGTTCGGGATAGCGCTGAGTATAGTGCCCATACTCATCGCATATCGAGCAAGAATGCTTTGTTCATAGAGGTGGCCTTTTGCCTTGCTTTTGAGCATTGCTTGGCTCCTGGTTCTGGTTCCAGTTGAAGTTATCTCCAATTTAGGGTCACAGTGGGCACTGTTGATTGCTGCCCCCCTATCCAGGGTTCCCTTTGGGTTTGTTTTTTACCTTTATTTTGACCACACTGGGAGGGTAATTATCTTGATCATACTAGTGTGGTTGATCATGGGACGGCTACACAAAGTTCACCTGTGCATTGTTCTGCATTGGTGGGTTATGTGCTTGGGACTGAGCATACTGCTGTCCCATATTTGTACCTGGCCATTGGGGGGGAGTTCTTCCATCAGTTTTTCTTCCTACGTACTGGGTCCCCTTGGCTGGAGGGTAAGGTCCTCCATGGTGATACGCTGGCACCCCATTAGTCAAATTTTACTGCTGCATATGATGACTTTGAAATCTAGGTTAAGACATGTTCTGGGTAGACCCATGTGTGTAGCCAGGATTCTGACTACTGCTACCTAGGTACCCTTGGGTCATTGACCCAATAAGTCCGTCTGCAGAGTTCTACGTTCCTGGAAATTCTTGATAATATTGCAGGTGCGAGGCGTTAGGCAGGATATGGTATATGTACCCATATTGTGTATAGATCAGTTCAAGCTACTGGGCTTTAGTGATTTCATCCTCTTCAGATGTGGGGTTACGTTGCGCCACATCCTTTGAAATATCCACTGTCAGAGTTTTCAAGAATAAATCTAAAAGGAATTGGTCGTTAAGTTGAGCTTTGCATAAGCTATGATGCCATCTCCACATGTGGAGATGTTCAAAAATGTGGGTAGAGGGAGATTGTTTGAAATGAGTCAGTAATTCCATTCCCAAATCATGGTGAAGGGTAACTGAAAGTAAGTGAGGAACGCAGTAGCGAGGGTGCTAAAGGTTCTTTGTGAAGCAGGGGGTCGCTCGACATACCATTTCGCGGCCACTCCCATGAGAGTGCATTGAAACAACCTTAATTGAATATTATCATCAATGGTGTTATTTGATGAGCACCACAGGTGAAAGGTCATTATATGATTCCCTGGGTCTTCTGCTTGCTTGCCTTCAAACTTTGGTATGTCTGAAGGGAGCTTCATGGGCATGGGAGGAAAATTGTGGTAGTTTGTGATGGGGTTATTTCTGAGCTTGGTTAAATCTCGTAGATTTAATGCCGCTAAGAAGGGTGAATGAGAGGTAGATGCCATGGAAACGTTTGAAGACACGAAGTTTTTGTTAGAACGAGGGTTAGTCTGTGACGTACACTGTTGTGAATTCATATTGCTTCCCATATAGGATGCACTCTTCTACCCCCTAGGGGACAAGGGGGGAGTGATGTGCGGTGTGGTGTTGGGATACCATTTAGGGTTCCCAAAAGAGGTTCCTCCCAGAAAGAAGGAACCAACCACTGTGGCAATGTTTCGTCTTTGACGCCTAAATGGAAAAATACTTGGAACCCCTCCCGTTAATGGGGGGAGGTCCAAAATACACCTAGACCGACGAGGTTCCATTGGAACCTTTTGAGGGTCATCCAGGTTAGGTTTTGGAAAAAAAAACTTTCGAGGGGATTGAGTCTATGATCACGAAAAATCTATGGCCACATACATAAAACAAAGCGAAAATGAAATTATTTTCCTTTAATTTAATCTACGTGATCAATCAAGCAAAAAATGATTTCTTTTGTTTGCGCATGATACACAAAAAATCCTAGAAGACCTAATAACGTCCTCACACTCTCAAAAGTAACTGGGACTTTAGAGGATTTCTTGTGAGTGTTGGCATAACGTCCCAAAAGAACTGGCAACGCCCCTAGTCAGCCAAAGAGAATAAACCAAGGTAAGGGTAGAGGGTCTGGCGCTTGCCTGCACCATCACCTATAGGGTAAAGGATGCCCTAGTTTTGGCCACTAAGAACCAGTATCCCATGTGAGCGTTCAAGTCTTGGCATTCTTGGTAGTCAGCTAACAATATCGAGTATCATATGGGTCAAGTAGCCCCAACTGATACCACATGCACTGTGCTTAAGCCTAACCCCCTCTGAATTGGGTCTCTGCAGTGCTCGGATTTTATTTTCCATGCGCTGATAGGTGGATTTTAAGCTCCCTAAAAATGCAAATTCTATGTTTCAAATGTGAAGCGTGATCAAGGCGGCATATTGGATTCCCACCCTGTTGATCCTAACTTAAGCTATAATTTCTCTTGTGGCCCCTGTGGGGAGAATTTAGTGCGTTGGTTTAAGTTATTTTTAGGTAGCTTTCTTTTCTTAGGGGGTGTATGTGTGTGAGAACATGGTGAAAAATATCATAATTTGAACATATGGATATCGGTGATCTATTACAAATGTCCCCTAGTTAAACTATGTGACGTTGTTCCTTGCTCAAATAGAAATCATTTACGGATAATGGGCCGCTTCCAAAACCTCCTAATTAGTCTGTGTGAGTGACTAAAGGGAGATGGCGAATAAAAAATGTAGAGTTTTCATATGTCTATCTAGTGTCACCCAATGGCGCAAAGACAATAGAGATTACTTACTCTAACTTGCGACTCAATCCTAGTCCCAAAATTTCCTAAATGAAAAAATCGAAATTTAAACTAAACAATTTCTACACTAGCTTATGCATGTGTGGTCATGAGGCACTTACTTGGACTAGTTAGACTAAGTGTGCATACCAAAATTTGCAAAAAACATAAATTTTTTGGAAAGAAATGGTTGATTCGCCCCCTACTTAAACTATGTGAACACTTTTTGTAAAAAAAAACCAACTTAAATGAAAACTAACTAAACGCCTACAAAAAGCAGCAAAAATCAGTTTTCAAAAGCTGTGGGGTATCAACACAGGTGTTGGAAGATACATTAGGCGCTTCCCAACACACTTACAAGTATAAAAAATGCAGCAGATAGGGAGAAAAAAATCTCTCTAAAATTTGTGCGTAAAACCTTCTGACAGGTGTGGCTTCCTCCATGTAGTTCACTCATGAACTCGTGCCTTGCGCATCTGTGTGTAAAAACAGCACGCAAAATTCCTGCAACTAAAAAAAATTAGGAGCTGCCTTCTTCAATCTGTCACCTCAGTGAGTCTAGGGACTGCAAGATGGGTCAGAGGACTGTCAGCTCCACTCTAGCATAGACTAAGGGTCTCCTACAAACAATGCAACAACCAAATAAACTTGAAACACGTCAATGGAGTTGCCAATCCTATTGTGGTGGATTCGACACATGGGTGTATGAAATCACACGCATCTAGAAAATGTGGTCTTTTCTCTAAACCATAAGTGACAGGAAGTATCTAGGGGTAACTCAGAAGTATAGGACTTAAAATGAAGTAATACACTTAAGTATGCGCTGTTAAAAAGTAAAACTAAAATCACAAAAGAATATAAATAGAGAGTTCCAAACAATAGCAAGGTAAACAATGGCTCGATGCCCTTCTTTTGATTGAATTCTTGGAATGAATACAAATCTTACCCACTTTCCAAAGGGCCTAGGCAGAGGCTCTAGGACCCAATGCAAGGATGTTTGTCCTTCAAGTTTTGCCTTCTGACACAACTGAACTCTTTCTCTTTGCTACAATGGACTGAAATTTTTGGGTGGCAAAAAATTGAGTCATCTTCCTCAGCTCCTGCTCCTTGGTTGACACAAACAACTAGTGTTGCTTGGGAAAATTTGGCCAGCATAACCTTGTGATCACACATTGTTCATCTCTTTGAGGGTTTATATAGTTGAGCTTTCAAACCTCCTTCCCTCCCTTGGTACATGGTGGATAGTTACCCAAGGGAGGGGAAATATTCCATTGTGGGCTGAAATATGCTTTTGTGTGCTCACATAAGGCCTAAGGAGGCACTGGTGCTATTCTTAGGCGACTTTCACATAAAGAGAAACTGTGATTTGCTTGCTTGTGGTCTCGGAAAGGGAATTTTTTCCATTTCCAGGAATGCGTGCTTATCGGGCTCTAGTGCACATAGAAGGCACTCTTCTCGAAGGAAAAATCACACATTCAGGAGTTTATGACTAGTTCAATCTTGAATTGCTCCAAACCTTAAAGGTTCTTAATATTTTTGATTCCATAATGTGTCCTTGTCCTGTAAATCCTTGGGCTCGACATTACTTGATGTCATTTTCTGCTGTACAATTTTTCAGTGTTAACAAGGCTATTCTTGGATCCCTTGGGCTACTGATAGTAGATATGACCTTGGGCCGAAGCCCTAGGACCCTCTCGAAGAAGAATGTCAGCAAAATGGTACCATATCCAAAGTGTTTAGTCTTTGACTTCCGGATATAACTCAATTGTTTTTTCAGATTTCCCAGCAATGTTGTGCACCAATCATAAATATGAATCAAGCATTCCACTGCTATACTCATGTGTGTGCGTGAATCCTGATGTCAAGAAGATGATCCTGGCAAACTAGAAATGGTAAAGAGAAGGATTTTCATCTACAAATCCTTCATATCTTTGATGGGAATTTGATTTCCCACATTCTTTGCATCATCTATGCAATAGACTTGGACATAATCCTCTACGTTAAGTCCCCCTATGGGCTTGGTGTGAAAATATACTAAGTCTCCCCTTAGGGAGAGTCTAGTGATAAAATATATATCTTCCACCTCTATTCATAATGGCATCCGATCAATTATAAAGAAATATTCTTTTGGTTCCCAATGGTCAACCAACATTTGAAGCAAAGTTACATTGCTTTTCATATTCGACATTTTAAAAAATTTGAGTAAACCAAAATTTCGAAGGATATATAAGGATATTTGGTCCTCCATCACTTCATTATCAATAGAAATGTGCTCAAATTCTCTCCAACTGATTGAAATCCTGGAAAAATTCCTCCATTAATAAGTTAGATACAAGTTTTTGAATTTCGCTCTGTGCATACACGACCTCGTTTGTACACAGTCACATGTATATGTGAGTTTCATATAGTGAACCTGCATATACACAGAGGGTTTCAAAGAAAATCTCTTTTTGAAGGTCAAAAATCCAAAAATCTTCTTAAAACAGGAAAAAAATTGATGAATGAGATGATTAAAAGGGTCACCTAACTAATTTGAGGTGATTTGGTGGCCTGTTTCTCTGTATTCAAGAAGAGGTTTTTTTGCCCCAGAGCTTTTTCTCGACTTATTCAATGCACAAATGATCAAAAAGTGAGTCAAAATGCTTATTTATGCCCAGAATTTGAAATTTCTTCACAAATTTTGTTTGTGTCTATTTTTTTACTTTGATTAAGGCTGTTTAACCTTTGTTTTTGAAAAATTTGGGAAAATTATTTTTTAGGAACATTCTACTGAATTTGGGATATTCCTAGTTTTCCTTCAGATCGATGACCACTAACCTGTGATGGCAGGTATTTGATTTCGAAATTAAATATAGGTTAGGGAATTCAATTTCTGTTTCATTTTTACATACTAGCCCTCATTTTGATTACTTTCCATAGGGTCGATCCCATCATGTCATGAGTATTTAATCCATTTCACTCACCGATTCTTTAATCATGACTTGGTGGTAGAGCCATCCTTTACATGCGATTCCTAGTTAGTTTCTCGCTAGAATTTATCACTCATGCTTCAATTTATGTAGGCTCTGGAATCCTCTTTAGTCACCCCCATGAACTATGCGTTGAAGCTTCATTCTTATTCTTCTCCGCTATCTTTATTCTGGCCTTTTACCATAGAGGCTTTCATATGTTGTCAAGTTGTGTTACTGCATTTCATATTGACTACTTGTTTATCCCAACCTTTAGCCAGCTTCATTTCAACTCATGTTTAAGCCCTCTTTTGACCATGTGTTTCTGTGCAAGTTAATCATGCAGTCACTTAGCCTTTGCGACTTGACACCTTTACCCATGGATGTAACATTCCTTTGAGTGTCACTTACCAGTTTTCACCACCTTGCATTGAGCATAGGATTGTTCCTATCCCAGGAACTAGTTCATCTGTTTACCGATGCTCGTTCTATCCATTATACTATAGGAATTATTTTATTTCTTTTTAGGCTTTGAAATATGAAAAAGACAAAAAAACAAATATTTGAAAAAGAGCATGAATGAGATATTACTTCCATACTTGATGGAAGCTATAGTGTTAGTTGCGTCACCCTTGAACAAAGCACAAAAAGCTAAGCCTTTTCCCCCATTTGGGATGGTTTTAGTTTTTTGACTTAGGAGAAGACATAACCTTGTAGTTGAGTCGGTACTCCCTCTGTTGTTTATCTCCTCCAATGATATGGAGTGTTTGTTTATTCCTCCCGCATGAGAAACTTCTATAGAGTTATCATTTCCTGCCATAGTCAACATTAGTCCTGCTTTGTTCAAGGGAGGTTAACTTGAGTCAACCTTTCTGCAGTGTCTCTTGACTCATTTTTCAGTCAACCTTCCTGGTCTTGTCAGTATCTTGTTCTATCACATCAGATATTTGGTCCTTTGCTCGTGCCGGTTTGAGAAGGTCTCCACCGACTTCTTCCTGGTAGGTTTGTCTCTTATCGACTACGACATATTGCTCTGAGAGTAAACCTAGAGCCTCACCCTGGCCCTATTTACATCATTGATAGGTGACCTTGTGCTCAATATTCGATCAACATCATGGGTCTTTGACTAAGTGGTGTCCCTTCTGTTCCACTTTAGCTTACATTATCACACTTGGGATTCATGCAAATCCTTTATTTCCATTTGACCCTATCAATGGATATCTCGCCTCTTTGTTAGATTTCATTATTGGTTGGTTCAGAGGTTTTCTACCATGCGCTAGCTTCACCTTGTGCATGCCGAAAACGTACTTCGAGTTGGTTACTTCATTTTTATTCATAATATTCCTACCAAATATTGGCCTGTGGGTTACACTAGCACTGGACTGATGTAGGATGCCTTAATGCCTTCCTTCCAGCTGATATTTTCTCATCAACTCCAACTCATTTCTCTGGGAATAAGGTCTAGAGTCCTTTTCTCAGTACGTAAGGGATTGAAGTCATCAGTGGTAGACTCTTCGCTATCGATAGTGAGAATTCATCATTGTCTCCAGATTGATATATTATTTCAAGTGTTCGACTTCAACTCATTCATTCACTCTTGATAGATTGTACTGGGGCACCTTTACATTCATTATCATTATTGATGGGTTGTCTCGCGTTTGTTAATAGTATACATCACTGACCTATAATCAAATGATTCCTCACATGGTTGACCTCATCTCATTTATTTCCATTGTGTAGAATTGTGCCATGGTGATCGGTGACGACCTTAGGTTTGCATCACCATGTTTTGGTTCAATTTGACAACTCCTTCAGTTTTCTACCAATGACTCCATCTGCCCTTATATGTTGCCCGAGTTGTGTGTTGTATCATTTTTTCCACCACTTATGATTTGGTACTTGGAGAGTCAGTTGTGACTTCCGTGATTAGATATCTGTGCAACATTATTTATCAGTCTTCTATATGTGATACTTGGACATGATTTTGACTTATACTTCCAGGCGGTGATCAGATGATTCACTATATATGTTACATTTCAGCTATACTTGTATACATATTGGATCTGCTCCATACTTCATATGCAGACATGCTTTCATTTCACTGAGCATGTGTATGCCCTCCTCAGACATGAGCTATATTTTTTATTTCTATCACTATTTTTTGGTAGGCTAAAATCTGGTGAAGTCCTCTCTAGTCCTCACAAGGTTCTTTCTATGTGCATAGTACATTTTGGCCATCATGTACCCCTTCTGACCTCATATATTAGGGGGCACCTACTATAGCATCATTTATCACAATTATATACTTTATGACTTATGCATTGGCCTTGGGAAACCCTTCCATTAAAAATTGGTCACATTTATCCAAACCCATACGTGACTCTGCCCAGACTTTTCCATATATGCTATTTAAAATATTAAAAAAATACAAAATGTCACTATTTTTTAGGCAGGGTTTACGGTTGTTCCTGTAACTTAACTACCCAGCCCATGGCCTAACTTTTACCCAACTGAAAAACTAATGTGAGGAGGTATAAATACCTCTTAAGGGAATGGCCTAAGGGAGGAAGAGAGAGAATTATAGATATTATACCCTGTTATAGCCCTTAAAAAGTCTGATATTTCCCTTATTCCTGCTACACTTCCTAGATTTTCAGGAAACCCTTGTTTCCTTGAGATGTTCACCTCTATCCTATGTGACATCCATTGTGCACTGCTCTTGGAAGAAGTTTTGTGAGGCTAGGGCTGGATGGATCCAGAGGACGGTTTGCTCGAGGTCGTGGTAGATTTCAGGTGATCTCTCCACTATTTATCTACTCTACATGTTAAAAATAAAAGAAGTGCCATCTTGTTCTTGATGTTCACGCGTCATATATCTCTTATACATGATTGATGTTCTTAAATAATTCATTTATTGTTATATTTATGAGATTATGCATTCCTTTTTCTAACATCTGGAACATATATATGTTGTACAACTAGGTTTTTATGCTTGTTATTCGTTGGTTTGTAGGTTCTGGAGAAGAAGGAGTTGCAGGGGGTTTGAACCCCGTGGGAACAACTACTAATGAAGGATAAATGGGTAAGATCTGCAATCCTTATTTTCTAGTTTAAAGCATAGGATTTGGTTAATTGAGTCCTTGTTGTGATGACATGCCCCTGGTCTCTGAAGTTTTATCAACCCAATACCTTAGGGTAACATTTCCCATAACACTTAGCAGCTATGCACTCCTATTGGACATAATTACATGATAGGATCTTGCAGACGGGTCAACATGATCACAAGTAGATTATGCACACATTGTAGTAGAGTACAGGTACAGGTAGAGGTGTTGGTACATGCACATGTAGAGGTGTTGGAACATGTATAGGTATAGGTGTTAGCATAGGTACAGGTATAGGTACAGGTGGTGCAGGTACATGTACAAGTATAGGTACCGATACATGTGTACATAATTTTCATTACCATCTCACAACAGATGGATTGTTAGATTTAGAGACATGAAATATGTATCAGACAATAGTGAGCTCAAGAAGGCGATCTTGAGGGATTTTCACATGAAACCATATTCGGTTCACCTAGGATACCTGAAGACATTGATTGTAGTTAAGAGATTCTATTATTGGTCGAATCTAAAGAGGGATGTGGCAGAGTTTGTAGCCAAATGTTTGGATTGTGAGACATTTAATGCAAAGTATAAGAATTCAGGTGGATTTCCATGATTGACTGCGATACCATAATGGAAATTGGAGGTCATTTCCATGGACTTAATCACAGGTTTGCCTAAGGAAACTATAAAATATGATTCCACCATGGTTGTTGTGGATAGGTTGACAAAGATTTCACATTTCATTCCAATGGAGACTACTTATTCAGCCAGTGATGTAGCACAGGTATTTATCAGAGACATAGTAAGATTGCATTGTGTTCTAAAGAATATTGTGTCCGAAAAGGATGAAAAATTCACTTACAAGTTTTGGAAGGAGTTGTTTGTAGGCTTGGGCACTGAGTTGGCCATCAACCAATCTTATCATGCGCAGAAATATGAACATACTGAGAGGGTCAACATGATACTAGAGGATATATTGAGGATGTATGTGACACATCAACACAGGAAGTGGGAAGAGTATCTTCTACTGATATATTTTTCTTACAATGATTATTATCAGGATTCATTGAAGATTATTCCATTTGAGGCTATCTATGGGAAGAGTTTCAACACTCTTGTTAGTTCGAGTGCTCTGTTTAATAAGGTACTAATTGGACCAGACATGTTGGTAGAAATGGAACAAGAAATGTAGGTGATCAAGCAGAACTTGAAGGCGATAGAAGATAGGAAGAAGAATAATGTAGATAGGAACATGCTTTTCAAGGCGTTTCAGGTTAGGGATGAAGTGCACTTATGCATCAAGCCCAAGAAGAGCTCCTTGTGGATTGGATCATTCACCAAAGTGGAACCATGTTTTGTTGACCCTTCAAGATCATTGAGAGGATCGTAGAGTGGCTTATAGACTTGCACTACCTTCCACGATGAAATTCCACGATGTTTCTAATATATCATTTCTTAAGAATTAGGTTAAAATTTTTTATCATGTGATTGACTGGTCTTTATTGCAGGTGAACCAGATGGTGAATTGTTGGGTGTGGAGCCTCAATTTCATCTTGATCCAGAGGTATTTTTTTCAGCCGGATGTATACCCTAGGAAGATTGGCGAATTTTCCCTCCTGCGGGAGTTCGGGGGGGGGGGGGGGAAGATCCCCCATAGCTGGGGCCTCTGGGGTCTAGCGGTCCTTCGGCAGGGGTTCTGGGGGCAGCGCCCATGAAGATAAAAAAAACATATGTAAAATTTCCTTGTCAAATATTGTGATTTCATAGTTAGCTTGGGCCATTCATTAGGCGGATGATCTGACAGTAGAAGTTATGTTTAATATAGTGTTTTCTTCCCTAGAAGGCAACCCCTCGTTTTGTATGAGGGTATTGTATTGCGGTTGGGTTTTGTATGTGCATTATGAGTGAGAAACAGAAAGGGGGACCTTGAGAGAGAGTAGAGGATATTACAACGAATCTGTTGTAGGTTGTGTCTCTTCATCTTGTTGGATAATATAAAGGAAGGACTGCCTGTTTGGGGTGGATGTAGCCCAAATTGGGTGAACCATATATTTCTGTGTCTCTATTGTTTTATATGTTTTCTTTCTTTCTATTTCTGCATATTTTATGTGTTCCATTTCACTATCATATATAATTTTTCTAACAAGAGTTATAGTCAGAGCCTTAGTGTATATTGCGGAAAAAGGTGTTGATGTTCTAAAATCAAGAAATAGATCAAGTTAAAGTGAAATGGAAGAAATTAGGGCCTGATGAGGTTATATGGGAGATGGAAGATTACATGTGGGCCAAGTATCCTTCATTTTTTTTTGGTTCAGGAAAAAAAAAATTGATGTAATGTTGGTTTTGTTTGGCATATTTTTTCGTGACATTTTATTATATGTTTTGATATGATGTTCGATTATATGTACATATGTGTACGGATGTAAATACTGCCATGATCTATGTCATAAATCTCCAAGAAGTAGTATGGGTGCCATGTCATTATAGTTGTCATGTTTTTATGAGATTATGTCGGTTTTAATTTCAGTAATGTGATCATTGTAAATACTGCATCAAGCTATGTTATAAAGCTCCATGGGCAGTATGGTTTCTTTTCAGTGGTTTTGTTGAGTTATTGTGTGCTTGAACACCGAGGATGGTGTACCCCAAGGGGGAGAGTTCTATAAATACCCTAGTGAAAATTACATGTAATAAAGTTAAAAATAATAACCACGGTTGATCATACACTTTTTCCAAGCTTAATTTTGGGCAAAAAGTCCTAGTGGGTGTTTGTTTCATTTTTTTTTATGGCTAATGAAAATTGGCAAAGGAAAAGGAAAAAGGCTTTGGAAAGGAAAAATGGCACTTTTGGAACATTTATTTATGAAAATAATTGAAATTAGGTGAAAAGGGAGATGAAAGGTCACAGGTTGCATGTGAGGAGGAAAATTAAGGAAAGTAATGGAAAATGTAGAAAATAGAGGCCTCTTCTATAAAAAGGATTCTGGTACCTTTTGTAATTGCATTTTTTGGAGATATCTCATTGTTATCTTTCTCTCTCTCACTCACTCTTGGAAACTTAGAGTTTGTTTGAGAATCTTGGCATTGGACCAAGTAAGCCAAGGAAGCAGGAAGAAGGAGAAACAAATAAAGGTGGAGCAGGAATCAAGTAGCTACACCATGATTCTTGGCAACTATTGATTTGCATGTGTATTTTTCTTTCTAGATATAACATGGGTGGTATTTTACGTGGTTATTTTCTATATTTAAATGGGTTTTTTCTAGGTGTGACAGTGGTTTTAGCATAGCCTTGCCATTTTTAGATAGTCATGGTGTTGTGTATTTCTCGTGTTTTGGCTTAGCTAAATTGGTGGATGGATTCAAGGATGAGTGGGGTGGATCTCTGAATTGATATAAAACATGGCCTAGTAACACTTGAACCAAACTGTGGGTTGTGGTAAATAGAGAAGTGTGTTGCCTGGATATGCTTAAGAATCCTTGACCAGTGAGTGGAGAAATATATGGTAAATCCTAGAGGTGGTTTTCTCTCCATTAGGCCTGGGAATCTCACGTTTAGGATATACAGTATATCCTAGAGAGTATGTCTCAGTGTAGGGTGTAGTGACCCCTTATTCATACTATGGGTTTCAGTAAAGCCTGAGAGTCTAGAAGACAGGAACATTCCTCATAGTTTAGGTGGAGCTAATCTGGTGATATCCATGCTTGTGTTGGCCTAGTGATCACGTGTAGATAATGGTAAATCTGGTTATGACATGTTTATTGTGTTGGCCTAGTGATCCGGGATGGATGAATGTAAAGCTTGATTTTTATTGATTGGAGTGAGGTGGTTTAGCCTCGGGATGCCCTAGTTGGTTCTTTTGGTTTGAGTCCCATAGTCATGCTTGGAATATGTCATAGGGGTGATTTGTTGAAGAGAGATTTAGCTCAACCAATCTATGGTCAGTTGGAACATGTAAGTCCCACCTTCGGTTGGTTTTTAAATTCAATAATGAAAAGTTCATTCCTTTGGTATTTGGTATGCCAAGGTACTAGTTTATGTGTGAATTATATTGCGATTGTATCCATTGTATTTATGTTGTTATTACACTAGTTATAAACATGCATTTTTATCATTGATGATGTCTAGATATTTCCATGTTTTTACTTGATACATATGGATAGATTGAGAGGGGAAACATGATACTAGAGGATATATTGAGGATGTATGTGACAAATCAACAATGGAAGTGGGAATAGTCTCTTCTACTAGTAGATTTTTCTTACAAAAATGAGCATTAAGAGTCATTGAAGATGAGTCCATTTGAGGCCATGTATGGGAAGAGTTGAAACACTCCTATCAGTTAGAGTGCTTTGTTTAAGAAGGTACTAATTGGATCTGAGATGTTGGAAGAAATGGAACAAGAAATTTAGGTGATCAAGAAGAAATTGAAGGCATCACAAGATAGGGAGAAGATTTATGCATACAAGAACATGTTTTTCAAGGAGTTTGAGGTTGGGGATCAAGTGTACTTGTGCATCAAGCCCAAGCAGAGCTCCTTGCGGATTGGAACATGCACCAAGGTGGCATCACGGTTTTGTATATGCTTCATGATCATGGTGAGGATCATACCAGTGGCTTATAGACTTACACTACCTTCCACAATGAAATTCCATGATTTTTTTCATATATCATTGCTTAAGAAGTATGTTAATGATGTTCATCATGTGATTAACTATTCTGTATTATAGGTGGAATCAGATGGATAATTCTAGTCAGAGCCTTAGTTTATATTGCAAAAAAAGGTGTTGATGTTCCAGAATAAAAAAAAATAGAGAAATTTAAAGTGAAGTGGAAGAAATTTGTACCCGTTGTAGCTACATGAGAGTTGGTAGATTACATGCAAACCATGTATCCTTACTTGTTTGTCAATTGAGGAAAAAAATATTTGGTGTGATGTTGGCTTTTTTTGGGGTATGTTTTGGTGACATTTTGATATATGTTTTGATATGGTGTTCGAGTATATGTACATATGTGTATGGATGTAAATACTTTCATGATCTATGTCATAAATCTCCATGAAGCATTATGGGTGTCATATCATTATAGTTGTCATGTTTTTATGAGGTCATGTTGGTTTTATTTTTAGCATGAAGATCATTGTAAATACTCCATGGAGATATGTTATAAATATCCATGGGAAGTATGGTTTGTTTTTAGTGGTTTTGTTCAGGTATATGTGTGGTTCAACATTGAGGACGGTGTCCCTAGGGGGGAGGGTTCTGTAACATCCCTGGTGAAAATTCCATGTAATAATGTTAAAAATAATAACCATGGTTGATGATGCATTTATTCCAAGATCAATGTTGGGAAAAGAATCCTAGTGGGTGTTTGTTTGGTTTATTATGTCTAAAGGAAATTAAAAAAGGAAAATGAAAAAGGCCTTGGAAAGGAAAATTATCACTTTTGTAACATTTATTTATGAAAATAATGGAAATTAGGAGGAAAGTGAGATGAAAAGTCACACATTACATGTGAGGAGGAAAATAATAAAAAATGAAGAAAATAGAGGCCTCTTCTATGAAAAAATATTTTGAGGATCAGTTGGTACCTTTTGTAACTGAATTTTTTAGAGCTCTCTCATTGTTATCTTTCTCTCTCTCACTCTTGGAAACTTAGAGTTTCTTGGAGAATTTCAGAATTGGACCAAGAAAGGCAACAAAGTAGGAAGAAGGAGAAAGAAAACAAGGAGGAGCAGGAATCAGGAAGCTATAACATGATTCTTGGCAAGTATCGATTTGCATATGTGTTTTCCTTTCTATATCTAGCATGCATGGTATTTCACATGGTTATTTTCTGTATTGAAATGGGTTTTTTCTAGGTGTGACAGTGGTTTTAGCATAGCCTTTCCATTTTCGGATAGCCATGGTGTTGTGGAGTTCTCCTGCTTTGGTTTAGTTGGATTGTTGGATGGATTCAAGGGTGAGTGGGGTGGATCTCTAAATTGATATAACACATGGCCTAGTAACCTATGAACCATATTGTGGGTTGTGGAAAATTTAGATAGTGTGTTACCTTGATAGGCCTAGGAATCCTCGACCGGTGAATGGAGGAATATATGGTAAATCCTAGAGGTGGTTTCCTCTCCATGAGGCCTAAGAATATCGGGTTTAGGATATATGGTATATACTAGATAATATTTACTATTTTAGGGCCTAGTGAGCACTTATTCAGACTTTAGGTTGCGGTAAAGCCTAAGAGTCTAGGAGACATGATCATTCCTCGGAGTTTAGGTGGAGTGAATCTGGTGATATCCATGTGTATGTTGGCCTACTGATCAGGAGTAGATAACAGTAAAGATGTTTATCACATATGTATTGTATTGGCCTAATGATCCGAGATGGATCATAGTAAAGCCTGATTTATATTGATGAGAGTGAGGTGGTTTAGCCTCAGGATGCCCTGGTTCGTTCTTTTGGTTTGAGTCCCACAATCATGCTTGGAATATGCCATGGGGGTGATTTGCTGAAGAGAGATTTAGCTCAACCGATCTATGGTCAATTGGAACGTGGAAGTACCATATGTGGTGGGTTTTTAAATTCAATAATGAACAGTTAATTCATTTCGTATTTGGTATCAAAATGAACTGGTTTCTATGTGGATTATATTGCTATTGTATCCATTTTATTTATGTTTATATTACACTGGTTATAAGCATTTATTTTTATCAGTGATGATGTATGGCTATTTCAATGTTTTTACTTGTAAATGAGTGCACAATTTATCATTGGTAAAATAATTTGAAATGCATCTAATTATGTAATGGAGTAATGCTTCTTATCGATTCTCAGATAAGTATGAGACCCCTATTCTTAAATCTATTGTTTACACTTGTAGATTCAATGTTTGTGACATGCTTCACAAAATTCCTGGCATGGCTAGTAGGTGTATGGTTGAGTTCTTGACAATATGTTTTCTTCTACATAATTTTCCTATTGTTATCTATCATCCCTAATTTTTCATGAAGTTATGGGAAGTGACTTGGGCTCTCGACCTGAAAAAGTGGCTCAAATTCCTGGAGCCATAAGCACAAAATTGAGCATTTGGGGCCCTAGCCACTGATATGCAGTGTCAATCATGTGGCAATAGCCTCCTAGCCACAGAATTGCAGTTTCATTCCCGTGGATTTTGCTCAAAGAGGCCAAAAGGTTAGTGTGACCAAGGGGTAAGAGGCCTAGATGGTTAGGTTAGCTTCTGCGGGTGTCATTGATGATGTACAAGGCTTTTAGGTTATGTTTTTGATGGTTCCAATTTATAAAGGTCACCTAGGAGGTTGAATATCATTATAGTAACCTCTCGTCACATATTTACCCTGGCTGGTCAGTTTCTTAGGTAGATGTGGGAAGGGGGTGTTCCATTAACCCTATATTTCTTTCCTAAACTATGAAAATATCTAATATTAAAAAAATAATTCAGGTAGTTTTAATATCCCTCCATTTATGTAATATTGTTTTTGTTTACGTTCAAGTTTTCAGTAAAAGTGGTGGAAAATCCATGAAGTACATTGGAATATTTACGTAAATATTTTTTTTATTAATAAATAAATGAATTTAGAATACTTGGGAATGAGACACTTGAAACTGAGATTCTTTCCTAAATTAAATCTTCCATGCGAAATATTATAGATAAATTTCAAGATAAGATTTAATTGATATAGGGGAGAAAACCCATTAAATCACTTAGCTGGGGAAATATGATAAGTCAGATAAGAATAAAGTGTTGTGGAAGATAAATGTGATATTTTAAGGAAAATATCAGGAACGTGGTCGTTGAGGACCACAAAAGGAGGACACCACTAATGGAAAAAAGGATCATGGAAGAAAGGTATGAAATACCTAGGACATGGATCAATATAGGTTTTTGAGACCAAGGAAAGTGAATTTCAACTTGGGGGTGAACTGGAGGAAATCCATTCTAGGTTGTGTGGAAAATGTGTCAGATTTCCAATCGTGCTCTTTCCCAGTGACTCTAGTTATATTAAATTTTGTTTTGATTTATTTCTTTAATACATGAAATTATGAGTAGATGTTGTATTAGTTCTACAGGTTGTGTATATATGTTTATCTTATTTAGAAAATTGATACTACGGTTAAGAATGAGGTATTCTTGTGTTTATGAGCGTTGATAGGAATAACTAGTTCTCCATTTTGTTATGCATGCAACCTTTGGAGGTAATAGTCAGATATACATATTTACCTCATCCAAACTTAGGTATAATACTTTTATGCCTGAAATCTATGCAGATAAATTCCTCTATTTATAAAACTGAATTTTATAGAAATAGATATATGCAAATTTCGTTGCTATAGTTACTGTGTATAATGGCATGAAATTATGAGGGTTATTACTAGTTGAATTTTCAGTTTGTAGATATGAATTTTTGGATTAACACATGTAATTTTTAGGGCATTGTATCTCTTAGCCACCTATGAAATTTGTTATACCAAAAGGTTGCTAAATAATTTTTGGAGCCTTCAAGGAACAAATTTTATTACAAAAAGGGTTGGCTCTTGAAGACTCTTGAAGGCCTCATGCCTCTATCTAAAAATATTCCTTACTGTTCCCATTTTTATACTCTAGAATTCTGCTGATTTCATGAGAGACTGCTGCAAAATCCCTTTTTCCCTTTCCTCACTTCGAAACTAGCCTCATTCTCTACCCCTTTCATTCTCATAAAAATCCTTCATTTTCATATTCTTCCTTTTTCCCCTCCGTCAGGACCCTTTGATAAGGACCCTTTATTGGCCTTATCGAAACCCTCAAAACTCTTGAAAAGCACTGAAAACGTCATAAAAAAATACATATTTTGGTGTAAATTTTTAAGTTCCCTTGGGCTAAGTCCTTAGCCATTTTCACTCCATATGCCTTGGCACTGGAACCAGGAGCTGAGCTGTTTGGGCGCTTATCGCATCGGAGATAACACAGTGTGCAAGTATTCCCCCTTTATTGAAATCTCTGATGCCGATTAGCCCTTTATACTATAACCTCCTATCACATTGTTATTCCATATAACCCTGGTGCCCGCAATCGGGCGCTAAAACACTGTATAAACCCACTTACCCAAAGTTCTAGTCTAACATGCCCATATAATTATTTTTCATTATATTAAAAGAAGGGCCGGAAGTGGTTTTCAATGCATCGCTTTTGAGAGGAAAGCGGTTTTCCCCAATCAACAGCGATCAATGCCACCGGCCGACACATGGCCTCGGGCGATATGGCGATACTATTTTCCCAGGGCATTAAAGATCAGATGTGGAGTGAGCGTGATATCGATGTGCGCCGTCTGATCTAAGGTCACTCATCGGATGATGATCGTGCTCTGAAGAAGCCCGAAAGATAGACTAAGGTACGACATGGTATTAAAAGCATCTCCGCCGTCGATCTGATCCACAAATCGACGGCCCAAAAATAGCTACCCTGGTCCCCACAGCCACGACATTACTCCCGCAGAGCTGGTGGCCACAAATACCCAGTCAGCATCCACGCAGCATCAACGAATTGGGTCGGGTCTTCGTTGGTCCTCGCACAGTCATCCAATGCGGACCCAGGGACTTTATACAGAGTAACTTAATTAAGGGTTTTGAAATCCGGGGCATATTTCTAAGGTTTTGTGGTACCCGATCTCCACCGTTGATCGCGTGGGCTGATCTCATCCGACGGCCCACGTTCCTCCCAAGATCCTCACTCATTTTTTAATCATTTTTCTCAAAAACAAAGGTTTTTACCCCTTTTTCTCCATTTTTTCATTTATTTTTCGAATAGAGCGATGTATTTGCTTTGAATTTTTGCCCTCGCTCCCGACCATCGATCTCTGCATGATCGACGGTTTTGATTTAATTTCCTCCTCCACTCTACTCTGACCTCCTCTAATCAATATCGACCGTTGGATGATGCCATCCAATGGCCACGCTCTCCACAAATTTCCTTCCAAAGCAGTAAACCTATATATGCAGGATTTCATGATGTTTTTTTTTTTGTATTTTGTAGGGTTTAAATGGTTTTTTCGCCATGTTGAAGAAAATTCAAAGGAAGAGGGTGACGATCCTCCCGCCTTCGATTCATAAAATTAAATCATTCGCAGGGTTCAACTCCAAATTTTATCAATAATTCGTGAGGCATTGATGCCACACGACCCCTCTGCAGCCCTACACAGCAACAAACACAATGAATTAGGCAAAAATCAAAGAGTATCAGTGTCAAAGACAAAAATATACCGAAATAGAAGCTTGAAGACAGATCTATGGATATTACGTCTAGGATAGTTTATCAAAAGCCTAATCCCCAATTAAGACACAGTTAAAAGAAAAATCATAAAGGTTCATCAGACAGAAAGCTCCCACCGCCACATTTGAGGCAAATTGATTCCTCCCAGCTACCACAATGCCACCTGTGCCTCAAAGCATTCATATTAGAGGCCGAATTTATTGATCAGGATCAGATATTTTTCTCAAGCACAGCCAGAGAGTAAAATCTACAAACAAACTTAATGAAAAAATATCAGCAGAGTTACTATTGCACAACAGAGAGCCTCAAAAGTCGAAAAGAGCTCCCACCGAGCTTAAATCTTAAAGTAAAATCATTTAAGACAAAGGACACCTATGTAAACTTATTTATCGAGCCCCCCAAAGGCTGAGAAGCCATTAAGTCTGTATTAAATATCTTTAGATATCTTTTATTAGATCTCACCTCCTCATTCTTCTATAAATACTTCTGGAGAAGATGAGAGAGGGGTTGTTTGAGATGGCTACTGAACATTGAAATGTAATTGATCTTGAGACTTCTACTTGTAAATATTGTTCACTGGTCCTTGGAGCTCTACTTGTGATAGCTAAGTTAGGCTGAGATGTGTAGATGATTGCTAAACTAAAGCATTAGAATTAAAGCTGTAATTGGTTTGGAGCATCAATACAAGATTATTTATGGGATCCTGGTCTATGTTGACGGTGATGTTTTTCTCACTGTGACTCATTATTTTGTTTCTATTTTTACTGTGTTCATATTCTGTTATAAAGAATAGCATGCATATATTTAGGACCTACTGTATATCAGTACCCTTCTCTGACTGAAAATCTTTATCTGAATGTTTTCTTCCAATCTGTGTTATTTAGGAATGATTTAATTCAGTTTAAACATAGGAATGTTGGCATTCCCTCATCTTATTGTTTTAGTTGAATATTTTTCTTAGATGTTACTTTCATTTCATGTTAAGTAGAGATGAACTAAGGAAGATATGGTGTGCCTTGGTCCTAGTTTTATCTCCAAAGACTGTATGAATGTTTCCCTTGGAATGTGTTGAAAGTTGGCTAGTTTCAAAGTACTTACCAGATCTTAGACCATTGTTTGTTATCATTTTTGTTTCCCTCTATTTTTATTATGTTTTCTATTGAAATTGGATCAAAGGCTGGCTAGTTTCAAAGTACTTACCAGATCCTGGATTACTTTTATGTCTTTCTTAAGTGTTGGTCAAAGGCTGGCTAGTTTCAAAGTACTTACCAGATCCTAGGCTACTCTTGGTTCTTCATTTGTTTAATTCCCCTTCTTGATGTATCATTTCATTCCATAAATCAAAATTTGAAGAGATCCTTAGACATAGATGACTTGCCCCATGGACCACTCTTGAACTTGATTGTTTCAATTAAACCCTATTGTGACTCCAGAGCATAATGGACTAAAACCTGCAATTATCTATCTTCATGGCCAAATCTTGTTCTATTTGCTTGCAAATTCTCACCTTTGGAACTATTTTCACTTAGAACTTTCCACCTCAAACAGTAATCATGCTCAACCATCCAAAAAGCAAAACAAACCACCGACCTTCACAACTAGCCTAATATTATTACCCAAAACCTCAAAGACAAATCCATATTTGCACATATTGGAGAGATACCTCTCTGGATTCACGAGGGATAGATCCTAAAATCCCAAAGTGGTTGAAACGATGTTGTTTCATTGATCGGACTTTTCCAATCTTGCTGATTACAAATTCCTAACATTTTTGGCGACTCCATTGGGGACCGAACCCAGAATCTCTAGCTCCCTTTAAACTTTCATGCCAACATTTTTTAGTGAGTAAGAAGCAGCCTTTTCAAGCATTATCGAGAAATGGTAATCATGATCGAGCTTGTTTGAATCAGTGACAAACTAGGAAAAGACTAGGATTCTCGTAAGGTTTTATCTAACCTTGAAAAATCAGTTGGCTTAGCCATAAGAGTGGATTGTCTTTGTCTCATAACCATAGATAAGTTTTGAAATAGAGTTAGGACATTCTTAGAAACTACACAACTGAAAAATAGCTCAAAAAATCCGAAAATATATCAGATTGGTATCCAATAAACATGGTGGTGGACCATAAAACCTTTTACCTCCTTAGGAGCTAAAAAATTCCACTTGGCAACTCCACAATCCTGAAAAAACCTTAAGAATCCACTAGAAAGAACCCTTATCATGTTAATATCATCCAAACTCAGTTATAGGACTGGAGGATTAGAATTTGTGTAAACAGATTAGTTGACCTTTTAAAGACTATCATACTCGGTTGAACTTTTCTTGTTTAGTTGGGTCTGAAAGAGACAACATAGTGGCTCCTAGAAAGATTCACACTAGAGCCTATCCAGACCCTGATCCACTTGAGATAGTTGATAACCCAGAAAGTATCCTTAGGAAGTCTCCTAGGATTAGATTATCAACTGTTTTTAGATCACCTTTGAGAGCTAATTCCATTTGTGAAAATATTTTAGCTCTACAACAATCACAATTCGACTTAGTAAATCCATTTAGAACTAGGTCTCTTGATGATTTAGATAAATTATATTCTGAGTCTTCACTTTCATCTCCTGAAACACGTGAACATCCTGGTAGCAGAGAAACAACACCTCCTGATTTAAATTTCCTTCACAACTTAGGTGTCTCTCATCCAAGATCAGCTCGGCAATCTACTTCTGGTCCATCCACTTGGGCTCACACTACATCCACTATCCAAACCACTCCACTTTAGCCCACTTTCCCTTTTGTTAATCCACCTCTTATGAATCCATCCCCACCACATATCATGGCAGCATGGTATGCTCCATTAGTCCTTCCTGTACCATTAGTCAATCTTCCACAGGACTATCAGTCCAAAATTCCATTATATGATGCTAGCAATGCTACAACGACATCACAACATGTGGATAAGATGAATGAATACTTCGACAGAAATGAAATTGATGATGATTCTGTCAAGATTAGATTATTTGCTCAAATTCTGGGGGGAGAAGTAAGAAAATGGTTTAAAGGCTTAACCCCCCATAGTATTAGTGATCTCCAAGATTTCCATAAGAAATTCTTAAACAAATTGGAAGTAAAGAAGAATCCTCTCCAAGTCCTTTTTGATTACAAGAATCTCCATAGAAACACTGGGGAAAGTGTACAAGCTTATTGTGCCATATTTAACAGTGTATATAATGCACTTTCCCCAGATCTAAAACCTCCACAAGGCTAAGCTCTAAACAATTTTCTTGAAGGGTTTGAACCTAAGATGGCCTATCAGCTGAGAGAGAGAGATCCTGGAACTCTTGAAGAGATGCAAAAAGGTGCTCTTTCTGTGGAAGTCAACTTGATGGAGAAGAGAGCAAGAATGAAAAATGAAAAGAAAGTGTCATTTAGAGAGGAGTCTACACCCTCTACTTCCAACTCAAATATGGAGATAATGATGGAGGAGATGATGAAAGAGATCAGCATAATTAAGAGAGCACAAGCCAGCGAAAACCAAAATTCTCCTCAAAGTAGGAACCAGAACGAAAATCAGAATTTTAGAAGGAACCAACCTCCAAACAGACCCAAGGAATATGATCAACATATCACTCATCCCTTTCATCAAAACTATGTAAGTGAGGTTGAGGAAACATATGAGATAACAGAGGAAGATGATATCAACATGCTGGGGGTAGATGATGATGACTTTGAGATTCATTACGATAGAAAACAAGGTCTTTATACACCTTATGATGACAAAAGAGATGATGATGAAAGTTGTTATCAAGACATGGAAAATGTCATGATAGAGTCTCAAAGAGAATATGACCTTAGAAGCAAAAGAAATAAACAAAATCCCAACAAAAAAACCTCTGAAAAATATTCACAAAATAGCACTGCAACGAAGCCTAAAGTTGTCAAACAAAAGGACAAAACAGTGACTATTAATTCTGATAAAGGTAGAGAGAAATGCACTCAAAACAGTGAAAAATAGAGTGCAAACCTTAGTAGTACTAACACTTCAGTTAGTACTCCCGTTAAAACCATTTTTTCAAATGTGAATAAAATAAATCAGCAAGCTGTTGTTGCTGATAGACTAGCAGCTAGTAAGGCTGAGACAAGTTCTTCAGAGAACCAAATTCCTTTCAGCCTAGAGCAGGAAATTTCAAAGATCAAAATATCTGTTCCCCTTACTGAGTTAGCTGCCCATAATGTATATAGGACCCAAATTTTGATGGCTTTAAACATTGAAGAGAATAATGACACGATCAATCTTAATGATGACCAGCCAGAACTTATTTTTGGTCTTAAGATTGAAGGTAGATATCAAGAGGGACCTGTTCCTCCATTTTATGTAAGTTTAAATATTCATGACAAAATTTTGCACAACGCTATGCATGATTCAGGCGCCTCTCATAATTTAATGCCCAAAGTTGTCATGGAGAGCCTATGCCTTGAAATCACCAGACCTTACAAAGACATTTACTCCTTTGACTCAAGCAGAGTAAAATGTCTAGGATTAATCAAAGACCTCTGCGTTAACTTAGCCCAAATTCCAGCCAAATGCTTAGTAATGGATATTGTTGTGGCTGATGTGCCCCCAAATTATGGAATGTTATTATCTAGGTCCTGGGGATCTAAGTTACAAGGGACTATGCAAATGGACATGGCCTATGCGACTATCCCTGTTTTTAATCAGACTAGAAGACTTTACAGAGAGTCTCATATGCAATACACAGTCACAAGTCAAGACAGACCACAAAATTCTCCTCTCTATTCCATAAACACAGGCGTCGATTCATTTACCCTTTTCAATGATGAAACTTTCAGTGAACCAATGACAATTTTTGATTCAATGATAAGTAGAGAGGAGGAAGAAGATAACGTAGGAGTGTCAGAACAGTTGGCTGAACCTGTAAACTCTAGTAAACAAAACATAGGTCTTGAGCTACAAGTCATTCATCCATTGCTCTTAAACCTTGACAGTTAAGAAAATAACCCTCAACACAGCAAAAAAATTAAGGAAATAAAACAAATTCAACTAAGTGATGATATTCAACAACAATAAAAAATCACAGTAGTTGAAGAGGAAAATCACCAAACAGATGAAACCGAAACTAGTCCTCTATGGAGTATGCACTTCGATGGGTCTTACACTAAGACCAACGTTGGTGCAGGTGTCTGGATATGAAACACGGGAAACAATCACATAGAAATCATTTCCTGCAAATTAAACTTTCAGTGTTCTAACAACATAGCAGAATATGAATCCCTTCTCCTAGGCTTACGTTTATTGAAGAAGTTAGGAGCCGAAAGAATTAATGTCTATGGGGATTCAGAATTAGTCATTAGGCAAGTCAATGGGGGGTATAATGCAAATCATCCCAGACTCAGGGCCTACCGAAATTATGTCATGGACCTTTTAAAAACATTCAAGGATTCCAAATTGATTTTTGTCCCAAGAAAAAGGAATATTGCAGCCCACAATTTAGCCTTTACAGCTAGAACATGCTTAATGCGATATGAAACCAAATACTACACAAATCAAATAAAATTCAGACCAGCCTTACCTGATAACGAAAAATACTGGTAAGTTTTCGACGGGGACAAATAAATAGAAGACTTCATGCAATTTAGAAATGAATTCGAACTAAACAGTTCAGACTTAGATTATGAAACAGACTGCAGTGAAGAAAATTTCCTTGGTGAGAAGAACCGTCTCTTGAAATTGTTGATATTAATCTTCTGACTAGAAAACTTAAAAACAAAACAGAATTGATTGGAGAATTAGAAACAGAAGAGTCAGAAACCCTGCAGTCCGAAGATGAAAGCTTGCCAAGCGGTCTGGCACCTTTAGAATAGTTGTTTGATTTTAACAATGTGGCCAAGAAGCCAAAACTGGAACCTGTAGAGACTGAAGTGGAAGAGTGAAATATAGGCAATGAACTTAAACCAAAAATGATTAAACTGTCTAAAACTTTATCAGCTCACATTAAACTCAATTACATAGAGCTTTTTAGAGAATTTTCTGATGTTTTTGTGTGGATTTACGAAGATCTTAAATCCTATGACACTGAAATAATACAACACAAAATTACCCTTAAAGAAAACCAAAAACCATTCAAACAAAAACTGCGCAGAATAAACCCTGTCCAGTTGCCCTTGGTTCAGAAAGAGATCATGAAAATGTACGATGCTGGTATTATTGTCCCTATTAGATATTCTGAGTGGGTGCCTAATCTGGTGTCAGTTAGGAAGAAGACTGGAGAGATCAGGCTTTGTATAGACTTTAGAGACTCAAACAAAGCTTCATTAAAAGAAAACTACCCTTTACCTAAGATGGACCATATTTTACAAAGGCTGGTAGGGTCTAGAAGAATTTCTTTGCTTGATGGCCACTCAGGGTACAATCAGATCTTAGCTCACCCTGATGATCAATTAAAGACAACCTTTACTACACCATGGGGAACTTTCATGTATGTGAAAATGCCTTTTGGTCTAATAAATGCTGGAGCAACTTTCCAAAGAGCCATGGACATAGCATTCTCAGAAGAACTAGGCTTCTTCATCATTATATACCTTGATGATGTTACGGTGTTTTCAAAAACAGATGAAGAGCATTTAGAACATTTAAGGAAAGTTTTTGAGAAATGCAGAAATTTTGGGATATCTTTGAACCCGAAGAAAACACTATTTGGGCTCTAAGAAGGTAAACTTCTTGGGAAAATTAATTTAGAAGAGGGTATTAAGATAGATCCAAAGAGGATTGAATCCATATTGCAAATTTGTCATCCTCGGAACATCAAGGAGTTGCAATATCTCATTGGAAAGATTAAATTTTTGAGAAGGTTCATCCCCAACTTAGCTGAGCTCCTTAGGAATATCACAAACATGTTGAAGAAGGAGCAAGGGGTAAAATGGACCTTTGAAGCAAAGAAGTCCTTTGAGCTGGTGAAAGAAGCGTTAACCAAAACATCGGTTCTAATAAGTCCCGATTTTTCAAAATATTTTTATATTTTTTCGTTTGCATCAGAACATACCATAGTTGTTGTCCTGTTACAGAAAACCCACAAGGAAAAGAGTAGCCTATTGCATTATTTAGCAAGGCATTGATGGACACGCCTCTGAAGTGTAACATCATGGAGAAGCAAGATTTTTCTTTGGTTAAAGCTTTGAAAGACTTCGGAGTATACATCCTTCATTCACGCATCATTTCCTTTGTCCCAAACTCAGTTGTTAAAGAAATTCTAACGCATGACCCAGATGGTAAGAGAGGTAAGTGGATTGTTGTTATCCTTGAATATGATTTAGAAATAAAACCCACTAAACTAATCAAAGGCCAAGGTCTAGCTAGATTAATGGCTGAATCCAATTTTTGATTTCTTGATATAAATATGATTGACGCTTTGGATAACCAAGAGGGAATATCAACTCCCATTGTTGAAGACTATTTCATGACTTCCTCTTGGTATGCTGATATTACTTATGTTTTTCTTAATTTAAATACACCTCCGGGTTTGAAAAAGACAAAGGAAAGATTCCTAAAGTTAAAAGTTGTAAACTATTGCATTATAGATAGATGCCTTTATTGGAAAAATGCATTTGGTGTATTGCTTAAATGTTTTCCTGAGTGTGATGCAGAGAAGGTTAATCACAAGTTCCATGAAGGGGAGTGTGGAGGTCATTTGTACTAGAAGACAACAGCCAACAAAATTTTGAGGGCTGGTTTCTATTGGCCTACTCTTTTTCATGATGTGCACAAGATGATCATAACCTGTCTTAAATGTCAAATTTTTGAAGGAAAAAGAAAACTGCTACCCCTTCCTCTGTATCCAATCACTGTTGAAGCCCCTTTTCAACAGTGGGGACTTGCCTTCATAGGAGAAATCCATCCACCATATTCTGCCTAGCATAGATGGATTCTCATTGCCACAGACTATTTCACTAAGTGAATAGAAGCCATACCTTGTAGGCAGGCCAATGATTTTGTTATTATAAAATTCATAGAGAATAATATTCTCTCTAGATTTGGTTGTCCTACCAAGATCATCACTAATAATACAACAACATTTGGATCAAAGAATATGGTTGAATTCTGTCACAGATATCAGATAAAATTGGGGCATACCATGGCCTATTACCCTCAAGGTAATGGACTTGCTGAATTCTCAAACAAAAGCTTAGTGAACATAATCAAGAAACTATTGGAGGACAACAAAAAGTCTTGGCACACAAAGCTAGTTCATGCACTTTGGGCTGACAGATTAACTTTGAAGAAATCTATTGGCATGTCACCTTTCCAGCTTTTCTATGGTACTGATGCAATTTTCCCAACCAGCCTTGGTGTACCAGTGATGAAGTTGATTCAAGAGTTGCAAACTAAAGATAATGACATAATCAGAAGGATAAATCAGACCATTCATCTTCAGCAAACCAGAGAGGAGGTTTATAACAAAGCATTGCAGAAGCAGGACAACATTAAAAAGATTTTTGATAGAAGAAAAAAGGCCAGCAATTTCGAGATTGGGGACAAATTTTTAAAGTGGGACTCAAGGAGGGAAGACAAGGGCAAGCATGGAAAATTTGACAACTTATGGCTTGGGCCTTACTCTATCCATTCAGCTGCTGGTAATAATGCCTATTTCTTACAAGAGTTTAATGGAGAAGAATTGTTTGGGGGTCCTGTCAATGGTAGGATGCTTAAGCATTAATTCTCTTGATACATTTCATGTTCTGAAAGCCTTTTAATCTTTATTTCATTGTAAATATCTCACCCGTCATTGCATTCAAAGTTGTAAAAATAAAAAATGCAAAAAAAAAGAAAGAAAGAAAAGAGGGCAGATTGTGAAAACAAGAAAGGTATAGCCCCATACCAAAAGGAGAAACAAATATGAAAGTGTGCAAGCCTAAATGCCACTCCTAAAGAACACACTTCTAGTTAGTCAAATAGCCTAATCTTGTCTAATTAGTTTTAAATTTTCTGTTGATAGGATAGTGAATTCGATTCACCAAAATGTTTAACCTTGGCTTATCAGTAGATAGTTTAGGATAGAAATTAAAGGTTCAAACATGCTTAAAATCTGAACCTAAGTTTCCAAAGAGAGTGACTCAAATATGTTTCAAATTCTGAGTCAAGAAAATTGCAAATCTGGTTCCAATTAGCTCAAAATCTGAACCGGTTTACAAAGGAAATACAGCTCAAAATAAGAGTCAAAATAGAGCTGTAAAAGAGATGAAGGAAATGCTTTGAAATTTTAGAACCTAAGCCTTCCTTTTTTATTTAATTTTCTGCAGAATAAATGTCTATGTGTAGCTTGTTTTTATGCCATAGATCACAACAAGTCAAACAACTTAATCTTGACTTGGCCTTTTTTAAATTTTTGTTGTAGAATTTAGTGAATAAAATCTGTTGGATACTTTAATCCCAACAGATAATAGATTAGCTAGAGAATCATATGGGCTCAACTATTTAATCTGAGTTCATGGAGAAATAAGGAGTAGAAATAGATTATATTTCCTACTTTCAAAAAAATAAAATGTTGAGAAAAATTTTGCCAATCCATGTGCACTCTAAAGAAGAAAAATGTTAGATCTATAGGATTGGGTAGGTAGACAGCTTGTTGATGAAAGATCCATTGTTTTTATGGCTACTAATATGTTTTCAGAGCAAAATAATTTCATACAAGGAAAGAAAGGCAGCCCAATGGATGAGGCAACTAATCAGCCTCCCAGAGAAAGCAAGTCTGAAGTTCTTGATGCCTTCAAGAAGGCACGATCCCTAGGTGGAGCCACTATTAGCCACCTATGAAATTTGTTATACCAAAAGGTGGCTAAATCATTTTTGGAGCCTTCAAGGAACAAATTTTATTACAAAAAGTGTTGGCTCTTGAAGACTATTGAAGGCCTCATGCCTCTGTCAAAAAATCTTCCTTACTGTTCCCATTTTTATACTCTGGAATTCTATTGATTTCATGAGAGACTGTTGCAAAATCCCTTTTTCCCTTTTCTCACTTCGAAACTAGCCTCATTCTCTACCCCTTTCATTCTCACAAAAATCCTTCATTTTCATATTCTTCCTTTTTCCCCTCCATCAGGACCCTTTGATAAGGTTTAAGACCCTTTCTTGGCCTTATCGAAACCCTCAAAACCCTTGAAAAGCATTGAAAACATCATAAAAAATACATATTTTGGTGTAAAGGTTTAAGCCCCCTTGGTCTAAGTCCTTAGCCATTTTCACTCCATATGCCCTAGCACTGGAACTAGGCGCTGAGCTGTTTGGGTGCTTATCGCATCGGAGGTAACACAGTGTGCAAGTCTTCCCCCTTTATTGAAATCTCCAATGCCGATTAGCCCTTTATACTATAACCTCCGATCACATTGTTATTCCATATGACCCTAATGCCCGTAATTGGGCACTAAAACACTATATAAACCCACTTACCCAAAGTTCTGGTCTAATGCACCCATATAATTATTTTTCATTATATTAAAAGAAGGGCCGGAAGCGGTTTTCATTGCACCGCTTTTGAGAGGAAAGCAGTTTTCCCCGATCCGCAGTGATCAATGTTGCCAACCAACACGTGGCCTCGGGTGGTATGGCGATACCATTTTCCCCGGGCGTTAAAAATCAGATGTGGAGAGAGCGCGATATCGATGTGTGTTGTCCGATCTGAGGCCGCTCATCAGATGGTGATCGTGCTCTGAAGAAGCCCGACAGATAGACTAAGGTATGGCACGGTATTAAAACCATCTCCACTGTCAATCTGATCTATAGATCGATGGCCCAAAAATAGTTGCCATGGTCCCCACAGCCACGACAACAGTCCTGCAGAGTTGGTGGCCCCGAATACCCAGTCAGCATCCACGCAGCATCAACGGATTAGGTCGGGTTTTCATTGGTCCTCACACAGTCATCCAATGTGGACCCGGGGACTTTATACAGAGTAACTTAATTAAAGGTTTTGAAATCTGGGGCATCTTTCTAAGGTATTGTGGTACCCAATCTCCACCGTTGATCATGTCGGCCGATCTCATCTAACGACCCACATTCCTCCTGAGCTCCCCGCTCATTTTTTAATCATTTTTCTCCAAAAAAATGTTTTTTACCCCTTTTTCTCCATTCTTTTGTTTATTTTTTGAATAGAGTGACTTATTCACTTTGACTTTTCGCCCTCGCTCCCGACCGTCAATCTCTACGTGGTCGACAGTTCTGATTTAATTTCCTCCTCCGCTCTCCTTTGAACTCCTCTAATCAATCTCGACCATTGGATGATGCCATCCAACAGCCATGCTCTCCCCACATGTACTTCCAAAGAAGTAAACCTATATATGCAGGATTTCATGGTGTTTTTTTTTTGTATTTTGCAGGGTTTAAATGGTTTTTTCGCCATGCTGAAGAAAATTCAAAGGCAGAAGGTGATGATCCTCCCGCCTTCGATTCATCAAAGGAAATCATTCGCAGGGTTCAACTCCACATTTCATAAATAATTCATGAGGCATTGATGCCACACGACCCCTGCGCAGCTCTACACACCAACAAACACAGTGAATCAGGCACAAATCAAAGAGTATCAGTGTCGAAGAAAAAAATATACCAGAACATAAGCTTGAAGATAGATCTATGGGGATTACGTCTAAGACATTTATCAAAAGCCTAATCCCCAATTAAGACACAGTTAAAAGAAAAATAATAAAGGTTCATCAGACAGAAAGCTCCCACAGCCACAACTAAGGCAAATCGATTCCTCCCAGCTACCACAATGCCACCTGTGCCTCAAAGCATTCATATCAAAGGCTGAATTTATTGATCAGGATCATATATTTGTCTCAAGTGCAGCCAAAGAATAAAATTCATAAACAAACTTAGAGAAAAAATATCAGCAGAGTTACTATTGCACAACAGAGAGCCTCAAAATTCGAAAAGAGCTCCCACCGACCTTAAATCTTAAAGTAAAATCATTTAATACAAAGGACACCTATGTAAAATTCTTTATTGGCCCCCCCAAAGGCCGAGAAGCCATTAAGTCTGTATTAACTATCTTTAGAGATATTTTATGAGATCTCACCTCCTCATTATTCTATAAATACTTCTGGACAAGATGAGAGAGGGGTTGGTTGAGTTGGCTACTGAACATTGAAATGTAATTGAGCTTGAGAGTTCTACTTGTAAATAGTGTTCACTGGTCCTTGGAGCTCTGCTTGTGATAGATAAGTTAGGCTGAGATGCGTAGATGATTGCTAAACTAAATAATTGGACTTAAAGCTGTAACTGGTTTGGAGCATCAATACAAGCTGATTTATGGGATCCTGCTCTATGTTGAAGGTAATGTTTTTCTCATTGTGACTCGTTATTTTGTTTCTTTTTTCACTGTGTTCATATTCTGTTATAAAGAATAGCATGCATAGAGTTAGGACCTACTGTATATCAGTACCCTTCTCTGACTGAAAATCTTTATATAAATGTTTTCTTCCAATCTGTGTTATTTAGGAATGATTTAATTGATTTTAAACATAGGAATGCTGGTGTTCCCTCATCTTATTGTTTTAGCTGAATATTTTTCTTCGATGTTACTTTCATTTCATGTTAATTAGAGATGAACTAAGGAAGATATGGTGTGCCTTGGTCCTAGTTTTATCTCCAAAGACTGTCTTAATGTTTCCCTTGGAATGTGTTGAAAGTTGGCTAGTTTCAAAGTACTTATCAGATCTTAGACCATTCTTTGTTATCATTTGTGTTTCCCTCTATTTTTATTATGTTTTATATTGAAAGTGGATCAAAGGCTGGCTAGTTTCAAACTACTTACCTGATCCTGGATTACTTTTATGTCTTTCTTAAGTGTTGGTCAAAGGCTGGCTAGTTTCAAAGTACTTACCAGATCCTAGGCTGCTCTTGGTTCATCATTTGTTTAATTCCCCTTCTTGATGTATCATTTCATTCCATAAATCAAACTTTGAAGATATCCTTAGACATATATGAGTTGCCCCATGGACCACTCTTGAACTTGATTGTTTCAATTAAACCCTATTATGACTCCATAGCCCAATGGACTAAAACCTACAATTTTCAATCTTCATGGCCAAACCTTGTTCTATTTGCTTGCAACTTCTCACCTTTGAAACTCTTTGCACTTAGAACTTTCCACCTCAAACAATAATCATGCTCAACCATCCAAAAAAAAAAACAAACCCTTGACCTTCACAAGTAGCCTAATATCATTACCCAAAACCTCAAAGAAAAATCCATCTTTGCACTTATTGGAGAGATCCCTCTCCAGATTCAGAAGCGCTAGATCCTAGAATCCCAAAGTGGTTGAAACGATGTTGTTTCTATGATCAGACTTTTCCAATATTTCTGATTACATATTCCTAACAGTATCCACTATAGAAATGTGGATATCAAGTAATTTGGATTGTGAATTCTATTGTAGGTTGATTTTATGGCCTTCATAAATTTGCATGTGTTGGGCCAGAATTTTGAATTATGGATAAATCACACTTCCCTAGACAGGTGCTAGTCTAGAAAAACAGGTGAAAGACTATATGAATATTTTCCTAACTCATAACATATACACAGAGAGTATTGGAGGCTTACTTGTTCAGTCGCTTCCAAATGGCTCCTTCTGTCGCTTCTGTTGCAGCTTCAAATTCAAGCGATTTTTGTGCTGAATGCTTCCTGCAAGAAATAACATTGAAACAAAAGAAGATATAATAATAAAGATATTTATTCAAGCTAGTTAGCTAAATCAGTAAAGCATAAACCATATACATCAACCAAGGTCTTTCAATATGGAAAATCAAAGCCAATATAGATGCATATAGGGAAAAATAAGCAGTACTATTTATTGATGATAGAAGGAGAGGTTAAAACCTAGTGACTAATTTGAATTAACCTTCCAGCAACGTTCCCAAGCCTCATCACAGTATAAATCTCTCTAGCATCAACTACACAAATATAGCTCTCAATTGAAAATTCTCCAACATTTCTTTAGTCAAATTCTTCCTCCTCAAGCACTTAGATCTGTGCTCAATTTATAAATGAACTATAGGTTGTTTTGCAATCAATGACTTTCCAATAATAGGCAAGACATGTTTCCAATCATGTATATGTCAAATGGACACTTGGATTCGAAGCTTGACAGATGTGAACTCTTCTAGAAGGCACTGGCAAAGTGGAGATTCCGAAACAATGAGAATTTCGCTCCCAATGTGACCAATGCACCTCTAAATGTTGGGAAGTGCTTTGCAGAGCATCCTTGCATGGGGCTACCTACATATGCAACACACTTAGGCCCCTTAGAGCCTGTGTTGGTGAGCTCAAATATGCTATATACTAAGCTTCAAACCTTGGAAACCTTTGCTTAATGAAAATCTTGATTGATTTGTCTTGTTTCTTATCTTAGGGCATGTAGCAACTGAAATGATAGGGAATGATAGACCCTTGATCATTGCTCCTAGAGATGATGTCCAGTTAACCAGGTCATTGGGAATGGTGCCCAAATTGACCTATAACAATTGCCCCCTAAAGCATGAGATCCAAATAATAAGAACATTTGATTGAGATGCTTTACACTGCATCAATATTACAATACATTACATAATGATATGTCCTCTTTGATCATAATTTTTGAGGGTAGGCATTCCCATTTTCAGCACATAAAACAATCTAATAACATGTACATAATTTAGAAAGTCATCTTCATTGGAATGTTTCCCAGATGTAGACATGCCTACAGATATAGGCCCATGTTTGGATGACAATCTGTATGTAAGGTCACCGTATAGATGATGTGTACAACAATCCTAAAATCGTAGCCCAGATGGATGAAACTAGATCTGAGGTCTTCTTATCTCGTTCATTCAATCATTCAGGTACAAGTATAGACATGCAAATATATGATTTGTAGTAGAATATGGAAAGACATAATTTTATTACCAACCAATGATGTGAGATGTTAACAAACGCAAGAGAACCACCATTAATGTCAATGGTCCTCAAGGTACTACAGTACATTTTGTAAGGCGTGAATAGATGATTTGATGTCGAACACCAAACAAAATCTTTCGGTCAAAGGTCCAGAAGCGAGGGTCTTGTTGATGCTGTAACAAGCCTCATGGTACTCGAATTTGATGTTTCTGAGTGAAATTCCTGGATATTGATTTTTCGTCGTCAGGAAGTCACCTTATTGCAAAACTGGAGTTACTGATTTCGGAGACAAGGGTATGACTTGATATAGCAATTTTAAGGGATGACAGTCATGACAATGAAGGTTTATGAGTATTGTAGAAGGATGAGTTTCTAATCACTAGATGAATTCTCTTGAACATATCAGCGACACTATGATGAGTTGGAAGCATTGATGCAAAACCAAAGTGAAGGTATGATGAACCATAGGTGTGAATGAGTTGTCAAGATGATTACCCAACCCAAACAGTCATGGAAATGGAGTGAAATAAATGTCATGTCCAAGAGTGGCTTGCTACCAAAAAATAAACTCTTCTTACTTTTCCCAAATTTTCCCCGGTCATTTGTCGACTAGTACCTCTTTATTTTTTAACAAGCTCGAGGAGGATAACATTTGCTTGATCTATAATTCAACCCTTTGGGCGAATAAAGTATCACTATTTAAGAATATAACAAGTCTAGCGATGAATGAAACTCAATTCTTGCGATGATTGACAAGCCCATCGCTATTTTATGTTTTAACAAGATTAAAGACAGTGATAGCCTAGTCCATTGTCATATTTAGAGAGTCTGAAAAAGAGGACGAAAGAGAACTCCAAAATTACTTTTTCATAATTTTTCACTCACATCCGAGAAAGTGTAAAATAATATCTGAGAGAAACTCTTTGGTCATGTTCAACCAAGATATTCATTTTTTGTAAATAATCCATCTCAGTCCAAAAAAGGGTTAAACTTATACTGAGTAGATATCAACTCATTTACTTTAACAAGTTTGAAAAGACAAGTGTTCGGCCATATTTTCACATTATCGAAGTCTGAAAAGAGCTGAAAGAAGACTCCAGGGGTTCTTTTTTCGCCGTTATCGAAGCTTGAAAAAGAGATAAAAGTGCGCTTCAAATTCGTTTTCGCTTTTAACAAAGCTCGAAAAATAAGGAGAAAAAGTATGCTTTGTGGTCAAGTCATTATTTGAATAAATCTGCACGACTAATCTATCCCTCAATTGTATTTCCTATTCAGAACAACATTATTTGCATTAAAGATACCTGTTTCATGATAAAAACATAATAAAACTATAGTCATAGAAATAAATTTAACTTGCAAACAATTAAATGACTATAAAAAGTAGTTTCACTATTCATTTTTACCATTCCATAGTTACCATTTGCATTTTGGAGCTTTGAACCTGATTTTTCCCCCGAACTTCAATCGTTGATTGCGATCATTTCTGTGGATGAATTTCATCGCCCTTTGATCCAGGTTAGTACCATGAACCTCCTCTTCCCTTTGGTATTCATTTCATTCCCATTCTCTGCAGATTTTTAGGGTTTTGAGGCCCCTAGGGTAAATTATGCCCAAAATGAGGGCAATGCAGCTTTGAATGTCGAAACTTGTGTTGCATAGTAGGTACAGTGAAGGGTACTTTCATATGAAATGCACTGTCTCAACCCACGGAGTGCATTAGGCGCAGTTCAAGTTTTTGGTTTTCATGTTGTGCCCAAAATTTTCTTAGTTTTTTGCAATGAATGGAATCTAATGGATCTTATGGTTGTATTTCAGGTTTCCATTGAATTATAATGATGATTACATGGAGGGAAAGATAACATGAAGAAAAATATATGATTACCTTAAATGATCCGGGTATTGTAAGAGCCCTAAGAGATTGTGGACTACTTAAGTACTTTAAATTGTCGAGAATAAGGCAACAAATAGAACTCTTGGAGTTATTAGTTCAAGCATGGGATCCAGTGATAGAGGCATTTCACATTAAGAACAAACTGGTTCCCATAACAGTTTAGGACATGTATTTTCTCATAGGTTTGTCGAGGAGAGGTTTTCCCGTTTCTCTCACAGGGTCTACTGTCGGAGGAGAGACAGTGAGGGATTATGTAATGCAGTATTGCTATCCATGGGCAGAACCTAGAAAAGATGGAAAAATAAACATCTGGGATGTCAGGGATTTGCCTTCGAGAACCATCCTTTTCACGAATGCTAAACTTGCTAGCACCATTACACTACATGTAGCGAACAGATCGTATATGCAGTATGTGCTAGAGTGCATAGAGCCAACAGTATTCAACTGGTTTGAGGCTGTTCTATCTCAGATAAAGGAACAAATAAACAAAGAAAAAGGGGGAAGGAAGAAAAATTTCAGTTATGGTTCAATCCTTATCTCCTTTCTTTTGGAACGAATTCCACTAATGTAGCCACAACATGTAACATTGGATATATCTAGTCCTAGAGATCCTCGAATGCAGAGATGGGTAGAACTCATGGATCGGCATGTAGGCCAATCGACCGTTGTGTTCTCTACTACATTCTTCACCTGGTTCCGACAATAGATTGTCGCCATCGATGGGTATGCATACACAGGCTTCAACTTCCGAGGAGATCCAGATCTAGTATTACTAGAAGGTGCTCAATGGGGTGCAATATGTAAGGATGATTGGACCATTTTTTTTTTTTCTAAGGTTTCTACAATGTTTTTGTGTTTTGATTTATTTCCAAGACTAAACTAAATTTTTGATGTAATGTAGATATCGGCCGTGTTCAACTAGTAGAGGAACCAGAGTGCGAAGCAGATGCACCAGCAGAGAGGATTGTGGGGCGAGTAGTCCTTCAAGACCTTGATATGGCTGAGACTCTAGATAAGCTTCAACATCACATAGAGGGGTTGATCTTCGGGATTCAGGATTTACGAATCGAAGGGCTTCCCATGCGACTGTAGTGACACACTATTGGGGTTCCTAACCGTTGGATGTGGTTGCTCCGTAGGATTGCTAGATCTATAGCATTTTACCATGAGCACCACTAGTTTACTTATGACATTTTTCATACATTTTGGGGTCAGATGACCAATGTGTCTTAGGCACAATTTGTAAAAACCTATAACTATCTATCTATATTGTTAGCCCCCCTATGAAATTTTTGACAAGTCAGCTGGGGGCTAGATTTTTTTGAGCCTTCAAGGAATGCCTTTCCCCTGAAAATCCATCCTCCTCGAAGTCTCTCAATTGCTGTGCCTAATACAAATCCCCTCCTGTTGTAAACTGTTGAAAAGGGCCTGTCATTCCTTCCTTTATCCCTGCAACATACATCATTTCTCCCCTTCTTCTTTTTGTCCAAATCCCCTTTCTGTTACCCTCATTTAGCCTCTTTATTTCCCCCTTGGCTCCCCTTCTATTTCCATTTTTTACCCCTCAAATCCCCCTTTAATCCCCTTTAAATTCCCCCTCTTACCCTTTGTTTAGCCTTTTTCCCCTTTTTCCCCTTATCGTTTCCCTTTAAATCCCTTAAAACCCATTAAAATGGGCAAAAAACCCATATTCCGACCTTAATTCAGGCCCTAGCCCCTTTCCCATTAAGCCCCTTCAACCACTTCACCACATATGCCCGTCACCCAAGACCAAGCGCTTAAGTCTCGGGGCCAATCGCAATCGGAAGCCGGGCGGATGCAAAAATCCTTTGTAACAACTGAAAAAACCCGATGCGATTGTTTTATTACGTTAAGTCCCGCGATCTGTTCCGCACCGTTGATCTGCTTCGATCGAACGACTGAGCGCTAATCGTAGGCCCCCCTCCCATCACAATCGGAACATGTTATGTCCGTCCCCCGATTGAAACCTTCCGATTTGATCACGGTCATCCATATGTTTCATGATCCAATGGTCCCGCGCTGATCGCACTACCCCTCCGATGGTCCTCCCCACCGTCGATCTGGACCTGAGATCAACGACCAGTGCTTAATCACAAGCCTCCGCCCAATTGCAATTGCAACGCTCAATGTGTACCTCCCGATTGCGATGCTCCGATTTAATCCAGACCGCCCATTCTCTCACAGATCCGACGGTCATCGCTCCATCACACCTGCCCCTCCGATTGTTGTCCCAACCGTTGATCTGTCGGTTGATCGGACGGTCTGCGCTCAATCGCAAGCCCATGCCCGATCGCAATCACAAGATCCTCTCTCCGTCCCCCGATTAGATCCTGGCCGTCTGTTTCCCAGCCGATCCAACGGTCAGCGCTCAATCGCTTCCCCTTCCGATCGCTGATCGCAAACCTTCCCTTTGCCTCCCCGATTAAATCCTGGCCATCCGTCTGTTACATGATCCAACGGCCATCGCTCTTCCCTTTTCTACTGATCGCGAGTCCTCTCTCTATCCTCCGATTCAATCTGGACCGTCCGTTTCTCCGCAGATCAACGGTCCAGCATTAATCGCAGCTTCTTCCACCTCCCCCCCGATTACATCTGGGCCGTTCATCCTTCCCCGATCTAATGGTCAGGATCTAATCGCCCTTTGCCTCTGCTGGGTCCCACTATTTCATTCATCACCGTCGTATTTCTTGCATTTTGATTATTTTTTCAGTTTCTTATATTGATACCATGGGTCAATCTCCACCGTTGATCTTCGTCTCCAGGCCAGGATCTAACGGTCTGCGCTGCATATTCACACCGAACCCTATTATCCGCGCATTCCACCACTCCACTGCATTTTCATCATTCGTTTGCATCATACCGTTGTTTCCGCCACCGCCGCGCCACCATTTCGTTCACCCTGCGTCCATTGCTCCGTCCACCGTTTTCGTCACAAAGTGTGCTATGTTGCAGAGTTTCTAGAGGAAGAGGACCGCTGCTATTCAATGTACTGCCTCAATGGCAAGCGGCGCAGTCAGGATCAAATCCAATGAGTCAGTACCATCAGGAAGGTCAAGGAATGGGGCTGTCAGGACTTACATTAAAGGAAAGCGGAGATCAAATGCCGAAAATCTTGCCGGCGCCATTAAAAGCTCGAGCTAACCCGACAGAGGCAGTCATGAAGCAGCAGGGATTTTCAGTACAGGGCAGAGGGATTAGTGCGCGTCAACAAAGATCTTAAGCCCTGAAACAGAGGTTTAAAGAGGCAAAGCATCATTTTAAAAGACCCCGAGGATCGATTCTAGAGATCCTGAACATCAATAAGAGGTAATATCAAGGTTTCTTATCAGCAGAATGTCTTTTCATAAAGGACAGGTCTTCCATACAGTATTTATTATGCGCCGTGTCCCTGAAGGAGTTCTCCGTCCCAGCTATAGTTCAGAGCAATCTAACATCCATGAGGCAGACCTCCCAACAAGTTATTTCATTTTGTTCAAATCACCTGAAGTACTACAGCCCAAAGGTCAAATCGTATCCGGAGCAGATCTTTCTTTCACGAGAGAGGTGAAAATGATTAAATATACAGTGTATCAAGCAGAATGGGCCTCGGCCCTGCATTCATTGTGGTGTTTAATTGTAACATTTAAAACTCACCTACCTCCTCAGCCGGTCCTCTGTGTCTCTTCTGCTATAAAGCACAGAGGGATATCATTGTAATGGTTGTTGCTGCATTATCAGTGAATTGCAAGCCTTTTTGTCGCGAGCCAAGTTTCCTATGTGGTAGTGGTATGATAGGCTGAGAAATAGGATGTATTCGGGCTGAATGTAAAAGCTTTGGGCAGTGATGTACCTGATTGGTGTTGTGTTTAACATGATAAGCAGTTTTCATTGGATCCTGATCTACAGCAGTTGGTGATGTTCTTCTTATCTCCGTGTTTATTCCATTTCATTTCATGTTCTTCTGACTGACATCTGAATGCATGATATAAGATTTACCCTTGTTAGGTACCTTATATCTCATCTCTCTCAGTCTTTAATGTTTTCAGCTCATTGTGTGTCTGAATATTGTTTTTAATTAACTAAACCAGTGTAGTGGATGATTATTGCCTGCTCTCTGATGTGCAAGTTAATAGAATCAGTGTTCGGATGTCTTTGTTAAGATTTAATTGAAGAGGTTAGGAACATTGGGAGGTGTAAAGCCTGTTGCTGCCTCTTCATAACCTTCCCTTCCAATACAAACCTTTTCAAGACCCCTGGTGTTGCCTATGGTTTTTTCCAAGCAGGCCTGGAGTTAAATGACCTCTGGCCTGATCTATAGACGGAATTAGACGGTTTTCCATCCTTCATTCTCATCCCTTAGTGTTCCATCCCACCAATCAGTCTTTGAGATCCAAATTCTCTAGATGACTAGCCCAATTGAAGCTTACACACTGAACATAAGTAAATCCTTTCTTGAATCCATTGCCCAATGGCCTTGATGTTCCCTGAGTTATCTATCTTTGTCTACCTTCCTTCTTTACCCATCCTTGTCTTATGATGAAACCTTCCTTCCTGATTCTCAACAACCAAACTCAAACAATCAAACAAACGACCTTGAGCCTATAACTAGCCTAAAATCATAATTAAGAACCTTACAGACATATATCCTTTGATAATCATAGAGAGATCCCTCTCTGGACCTAGGAGGGCTAGATCCTAAGGTCTGAAAGTGGTTCTATGTTGTCTCATCTTTTGGTCTCTGTCAACCTGGCCAAAACATGGGAACCCCAGCATAATGGCGACTCCACTGGGGAATTCTGAGTGCTTTCATTTCAAACATCCTTAGAAGCTTAGAGCTCTGGCTAGGTTGAAAGTAAGTCACACCTTTCTTGAATCAGCCTCCATTATTGAATATCCACCATACTCTTAGACAGAGCCTGGATAGGGCCAGGTAGCCTCCAGATCTCATCCTCTATTCAGGGGTGACATATCTGGTAAATTCCCTCCCAGTCAATCTCTGGTTGGAGCTTGTTGCTTTAGAGGAGATTCCTGAAAGGTGATAGTGCCTGAGCACTGTGGTGGACAGTGTACCCTAGAATCATCCTAAACCCTTCACCTGGCAACTCCATTGTTCCTAAACGTTAAAGACTCCACTGGTGATCAGTAGGCCTGCTGATTATTTTGGTTTCACATTAGACTCCACTGGGAGACCAGTTCCGAAGACAATATTAACCACGGTAGAAATAATAAGTAGGGCTAAGCTGCTTGGCTTATAAACAACACTCTGGCTTACATAACCATTCATACAAGAGCTTTCCCTGATCCAAACCCACCTAAAACAGTTGATAATCCTGAGAGAATCCTTAAAATAACACCTGTGAGTAGGAGATCAACTATTTCCGGCAACATTCATAGAGCCAATTCTACACCAGAAGATCTTGCAGCTCTATTAGACCCTTTCTTTGACCTAGGCCTCCAAAACAGATTACCTAGAACTAGGTCATTCAGTGTTTCTGACCAGCCAGACACTAGGGATAGTGAAACCCCTCCTTCCACACCACCTGATCTCCACGTTCTCCAAAACTTGGGGCTTTCTCACCCTAGATCTGCTCAACAGACTTATGCTGGCCCTACCATCCCTGTCATCCAACTACCAACTGCTCAAGCCAACCCTATACCTCAGCAGAACATCATCATGGCAGCCTGGTATGCACCTCTAGTTTTGCCTCAGCCTCTACTGCCCTTACCAAATGATTATCAGTCAAAAATCCCACACTTCCCTGCTAAAGAGCCTACAACAACGCAACAACATGTAGATAAAATGGAGGACTCTTTTGACTATATGGAAATTGATGATGAAACAATCAAAATGAGAATTTTTGCGCAGAGCCTGGGGGGAGAGGTTAAAAAGTGGTTTAAGAACCTACCTGCTGGTAGTATCCAAGATCTCCCTGCTTTATACTAGACTTTCATCAAAAAATGGGAAACTAGTGCAAACCCTCGCCAGCTCCTAGCAGAATACATGTCCCTTAAGAGGAACGTGGGGGAAAGCGTTCATGATTACACCACTAGATTCAACAGTATTTACAACGCCCTTCCTCCACACATGAAACCTCCACAAGGTATGGCCCTGGCCAAATATCCTGATGGATTTCATGCTGACATGGCCTATGAGCTTAGAGATAAAGAATATACCACGTTGGAGGATATGCAGAAAGGGGCAGTAAACATAGAGGCAAATTTGATTGAAAAAAGGGCCAAACTGAGAGCTGAGAAGAGAGTAACATACAAGGATGACACTATAGCGTCCACTTCAGATCCTAATATCGACAGATTGTCTAAGAATTTGGATAAGCTATGCCAAGTGGTCGAAAAGATGGCTATCACTCAGAACAGGAACCAAAATCAAAACCAAAACCAAAACTTTAGAAGAAACAACAACACCCCCAATAGACAGAAAGAGTCAGATCAGCAAGTCATTCCCCCTTTCCAAAACTTCCTTGATGAGGATGAGGGAATCATAGAAGAGTCTGAAGGGAATGTGATAAACATGTTCGAAGTAGAAGATTCGATCCTAAACTGTGATTCAGAAGAGGACCAACCCTCAACCTCTTATGGGGAGGAGGAATGGTTTGAATCTGAGGATTATAGGTTGGGATTCGAAAATTCCATGTTACAGGTTAGAGAACAATATGAGCTCAGGAGTAAAAAGAACCAAGACACTTCCAAACCTAAAACTCCTGAGGTAACCATCAAAAAGAGGCCTGAAAAATCTTCTAAAGTAGCTGCTGTGAACAACAACTCAACGGCCAAGAGTTATGAGAGTAACAAAGAAAAGGACAACCAAAACAATGAAAAACAAAGTCAACCAACCAGTAGCACTAGCACCTCAGTTAGTGCTCCTGATAAAACTGTGTCTACACATGTACATAATGAGAAGATACAAACCGATCCAGCTACTAAGGTGGTTGCAAATAAAACAGAGTTGAATACTTCCAAGAGTCAATCCACTTTCAGTTTAGAAAGTGAGATTGCAAAAATCAAAATCTCTGTACCATTATCTGAGCTGGCCTCTCAGGATGTATATCAGGGCCAGATTTTGAAAGCATTAAATCTGAGTATAAATAATGACACTGTAAATTTGAGCGATGATCAGCTTGCCCTCTTATTCGGTCCCAAGATTGAGGGGAAATTTCAGGAAGGGGTAGTTCCACCTTTTTATATCAGTCTTAACTTTCATGACAAGATCCTCCATAATTCCATGCATGAATCTGGTGCATCACACAATCTAATGCCTAAAGTAGTCATGGAGAAGCTAGGCCTAGAAATTACCAGACCTTACAAAGACTTATACTCTTTTGACTCCAGTAGAGTAAAATGCCTAGGCCTTATCAAAGATTTATGTGTGAGTTTGACTCAGATTCCTGTGAAATGTATGGTCATGGATGTAGTGGTGGCAGACGTGCCACCCAAGTATGGCATGTTATTATCTAGATCATGGGGAGCCAAGCTGCAAGGCACCATGCAGATGGATGGTTCATATGCCACTATCCCTATATTTGGCCAATCAAGAAGACTGTATAGAGAGTCCCAAATGAAATTCCTAGTTAGTAGCCCCGAGAAACCTGAAAATTCACCATTATAGTCTATGCATACCGATCTTGACTCCTTCATTTTTTGTAATGATGAATCCTTAGAAGAGCCAGAGTCCCAGAGTAGGCATACGAATGAGAACACCGAGCCTATGGACCTCCACATAATGGCCACTCTGGAAGAATATGATCAGGAAAACCATGGGCAACGCACTGAAAACAAAGAGGAAGTCAGCAATGAAGCCTGTAGAATCTGTGGTGGACCTCTCACTCCAAGTGAAACAGAAACAGAACAAGAACAGCCGGCCAACCACCTCCCTGACATCCATGGCCTCTATGAACAACAGGACAGCTTACAATCTAGTACAGACCTCGCGACTCAACCTAATGGCCAACCCAGCTGTAAGGGAGAAAGTGAAGTGGAAGTAAACAAAGAACCCCTGTGGGAAATGAAATTTGATGGGTCCTGTACTAGACAAAGCGCTGGAGCGGGAGTGTGGCTGCGTAACACCAAAAATGACCACACGGAGAACCACGCTGTCAACCTGCATTTCAAATGCACGAACAAAATTGCAGAATATGAGGCTCTAATCTTGGGTTTAAATCTGTTGAAAAAATTAGGAGCCCGTAGGATAGTCGTGAGAGGAGAATCTGAGTTAGTAATCAAACAGATGAATGGTGAATATTCGGCAAAACGCCCCAAGCTTAGGGCATATAGGAACGATACTCTAGATTTGCTGAAAACGTTCATTGAATATGATTTAGTATTCATTCCTAGGGGTCAAAACGATATTGTAAATGGACTAGCCTACCTAGCTAGCTCTTATCCTAAGGCCCCAGTTGACCAACAAATCATCATTCAGACTAAATTCAGGCCTGCAGTGCCAGACAATGAAAAATACTGGCAGGTCTTTGAAGAAGACAAACAGGTTGAAGATTTCCTGATGGGCAGAAATGAGTTTGAATTTTCTGATTCAGACTCAAAATCTGATGACAGCTGCCCAAGTGAGGATTCCCCAGATGAACTAGAAACACCTTGTAGTATAGAAATAAACTCTTTTTCTGAAGAAACTGGGGATTCAACCATAAAACGTGAAAACGCAGATAGAGAAGAAATGGAGGTGCTGCAAGCCAAAGACAAGAACATACCAAGAGGCTTAGCACCCTTAGAGGACCTCTTTGATTTCGATGATGTTGCAAAGAAGCCCACAATAGAACATGCAAAATCAGATGTAGAAGAATGCAACATAGGTACTGAAGACAAACCCAAAATGATAAAACTGGCTAAGTCTATACCTGCAGACATGAAGAAGAGATACATTGACTTGTTTAAGGAATTCATTGATGTGTTTGCATGGAGCTATGAAGACTTAAAGGCTTATGACACCAACATTATACAACATAAGATACCACTGAAGGAAAATCAGAAACCTTTCAGACAAAAACTCCGTAGAATTAATCCAAAACAATTGCCTACAGTGGAAAAGGAAATTAAGAAGATGTATGATGCAGGCATTATAGTCCCTGTAAGGTTTTCTGATTGGGTGTCGAACTTAGTGGCTGTAAGGAAGAAAACAGGGGATATTAGACTGTGCATAGACTTCAGAAACCTCAATAGAGCCTCCCTGAAAGATAACTACCCCTTGCCTAGAATGGAACATATCTTACAGAAGGTAGTGGGCTCTAAAAGAATCTCCCTGCTTGATGGTTTTTCAGGATACAACCAGGTTCTGGTACTCCCAAAAGATCAACTCAAAACAGCTTTTACCACTCCATGGGGCACCTTCATGTATGTGAAAATTCCTTTTGGATTGATGAATGCTGGAGCTACCTTCCAGAGAGCAATGGATATTGCTTTCTCAGATGAGATTGGACACTTTATAGTTATCTACTTGGATGAATTAACTGTCTTTTCTAGAACAGAAGAAGAACACTTAAAACATCTGAGGAAAGTTTTTGAAAAATGTAGAAGGTATGGTCTATCCCTAAATCCTAAGAAGACTATTTTTGGGCTGCAAGAAGGTAAGCTTCTTGGCCACATTATATCTGAGAAAGGGATTAGGATAGACCCCTAGTGAGTTGAGGGAATACTTCAAATTACACATCCAAGAAACATCAAGGAGCTACAGTCCTTCATTGGGAAGATCAATTTTCTTAGAAGATTTATCCCCAACCTTGCTGAGCATCTTAGGAAAATGACTGAAATGCTGAAGAAAGATGCTGGAATTAAGTGGACTGTCGAAGCCAAGAAATTTTTTGAGTCAGTAAAGCTTGCACTCACCCAGGCCCCTGTCCTTATCAGCCCTAACTTCTCAAAAGATTTTCTGATGAATTTTAGAAATATGAAAGATGTTTTTCTTCATACCAGATCTAGCTACAAAAAAATCTCTCATTTTCTTCAAATTCATTAGGAGGTGGTAGAAGTTGATAAATTACAATGCGCTACGAAACTGTTATTATGAAACTGTCCTGTACGTGACTGTTTAGCAGTAAACTTCAAGTTCAGTTTCTGGCCAAATGAATTTTTTTTTTGGAATTATGAATGTGGTTTGTCTTCATCACAGCCCCAGCTACAAAAACCTCTCTCAATTTTCTCACAAGTGATATCAGTTGAGAGATACAAGGATTTCATTGAAGCCCTATTTTCAGAAAGAGAGTTTTCCTGTTTTAGACATGTTTGTCAAATGCAGTTTCTGGACAACAGGAGATATGGTTCAAAGAAAGAAGAAGAGGTTTTTATTCAAGACATAATTTCATACAAAAACCTCCTTCAGTTTCTCAACATACATCATGGAGTTGGAGATATAGGCTTTGTCCCAAGACCTATTTTTTAGGAAAAAACAGGAAAAACCAATAGGCCAATCTATTGCAAATGAAGAAGGAATGCCTCGAAAAATCTAAAATGAAGTTATTATATGGTTGTTGTGGTTTATAGATGATGCAATAAGTAATATTTTGAGTTTTTGGGCAATAATAATTTTTACCTGGAAATTTTTTTGACAAAACTGCATACTCAGCAGTTTCGTAGTTCATTTAGTGTAAAAAAACATAAAAGCGCTACGAAACTATTGTAGCTACCTTTTCTGATCCTTTTGATCAGTTTTCAAGGGCTTAAAGGATGATTTAAGAGCTGTAATTTTCATGGAAGATGTATTGAAGTATGATTAAAATGTTGCATAAGAAAAGAACGAAGTGTTTGAAGAAAAAGGTTGAAATGGCAACGCTACAAAGGGCGCTACAAAACTGATGTGTTTTTGTAGCGCTATAAATTACAGCCTTTTGAACAAGTTTTGCAGCGGTTTTTGGACATCCAAAGGCTAGGGATGAGTTATGAGACATGTTAAGATAATCTCCAATAGCTAAGGACCACGAAATAAATTTTAAATGATGGTCAGAATGTTCAAATAAGGAAAAGAATCTTATGCCTAAAAAACGGGGTTTGGTTTCTTGCTTTTGTGGAGGTCAGCAAAGTGGTCATGAAGAACTGAAGCCCATCATCCAAATTCGACCATGTGATGATACACTTGGAAAATTATGTAATTTAAAATATATAATTTTGTTAGGATAAGGTTGTTAAAGATAGTAATGAAGAGTTTGAGTCCTAGTTGAAATAGGACTGTTAAGTAGGATAGGTGTCTGTTTGTCATAAATTTGATGTTTTGTGGTTATGTAAGGTGTCAAGAGTTAGAAATTCAATGTATCTAGCCTAAGATGAGATCATCTCATGTTGTAAATGGTTTATTAAAGGCCATTGGGTCGAATTAGCAAAGGGTTGGAGACTTTTTGGCAAAGACTGTGTTTATTGTAAGTGACTGGTTTTCAGCTAATATAAAGATTTCCACTTAGCCAACTTGAGATTTAGAAGGAGTTCTAGTGTGTTCTTGTTATAATTCATATCTTTACTATCTTATTGTAGTGGTGTTTGTCTATGTTACTCAGAATTAATCTTTGATGCTCTAACTTCCTATATAGATAATCTGACTGTGTTTTTTATAGTTTCACATGTGTATCTCTTGACTAAAACTCTGATATGCCTCAACTTCCATGTTAAGTAGATTTTTTGGTTTACTGAAACTATTTTGACTCCATAAGCCCAATGTGTACTTGCTGATGTGATTTAAACCAACGTTTATCATCTATCTGATTATTACCCCACATAGAGTTAGCCATCTATATTTTTATCAAAAATCATTAACCCTTTAAGAGAGCCCTCTCAGGTTGAGGAGGCTAAGCCTCAATACAAAGATTGGTTTGAAATAGTTACATGAGATTGATTTGATTAGAATCCTATCAGGTCCAATTTTGTGATAACATTTTGGCGTCGTTGCTGGGGACCAAAGGTGTAAATTTTCCTTGGGAATAATGACAAAGTTTCAGTTCTAAGGTCTGAGAACAACAAACACTTAGGCACATATTGGTTTTTTTCTACTCTGGAGACTCCACACATCAAATAAAAAATTGGAAGGTGAATCCACTGCTTGAAGATCAATAGCTTGATGAAGTTTCAAGATGAGTTCCATTGCAAGAATAAATTCCAGGTATGCCCCTATGAATCAGTCTCATATCCCTGGTTCTCCAAATCCTATGCCAAAGGTTGAAGAGTTATATAGTCCAGATTTAAAGTTATGTTTTCATTATGAGGATCAGATATATTTTATGTTTCCTTGGTCATTTCAGTATCATTCTTACTTTTGGTTCAAGTGCAGTCAACAGGTTCAAATATCAGATCAGATCAATAACTGGCTTCACTAGAAGTTTCATGTTGCTTGAGTTAAAAATGGAGATTGCAGCTAATAGGGTAGGTAGGAGTATGTGAATAATCTTAAAGTTGATTGAGAATATTTTCAATAGGTACAGATTTGGTTCTCCTGTAGCGATCATCAAGCTTGATCCTAAGGTGAAGGCTATAAGAGTTTGAAGAAGACTTGGTCAAATTTCAAAGTTTTTATTTCTAAGAAGATGGATGGCACTGGAACTACTGGTTCTTTAGTGTAGCATAGAGGCACACTATCCCAAGTGGAGCCACTGTTATCACCCAAAAAATTTCAAAACATCATTGTGTCAAGTTTTTTTTGGGTCATGGTTCAAAATTGGGTTTAGAAGTCAATTTAGGATTTGATCAAGGGTAGGTTTTAGATTTTTATATTTTAAAACCCATCCTTAGGTTACAATAAAGTCTTCTTTGAAGTCCCTTCATGTCAAATATCCATCGTTTTAATTTGTGGGTCATTTCCTATAATTTTTGTGTCAAAACTATTAAATTAGCCAAGAAACCTCATTTTCGTAGCACCACTAGTTCAAAAAAGTCACTTTGCGCTATGAAAGAGCTGATAGTTTCTTAGTGCAAACATCAAAACTATGTTTTTTCTAACTTTGAGAAGTCAACTTCAAAGGTGATGTCTGAGCAACGGAAAACAAATTTTGGAAATATGAAATATTTTTTTCTTCATAATATACCTAAATACAAAAACCTCTCTCAGTTTCTTCACATTCATTAGGAGGTGGAAGAAATTGGTAAATTAAAATGCACTATGAAACTACTGTTACGAAACTGTCTTGTACATGACTGTTTAGTAGTCAACTTCAAGTTCAGTTTTTGTCCAAATTAAAACGTTTTTTGGAATTCTAAAAGAGGTATGTCTTCATCACAGACCTAGCTAAAAAAACCTCTATCAATGTTTTCACATGTGTTATCAGTTGAGAGATACAAGGATTTCATTGAAGCCCTATTTTCAGAAACAAAGGTTTCCTATTTTACACATGTTTTTCAAATGGAGTTTTTGGATAGCAGGAGATATGTTTCAAAAAACCAAGAGAGGTTTTTATTTAAGAAATAATGGAATACAAAAACATCCTTCCATTTTTCTTAATACATGATGGAGTAGGATATATAGGCTCTGTCCCAAGACCTATTGTTCAGGAAATAACAGGAAAAGCCAATAGTCCAACCTATTGCAAATGAAGAAGAAATGCCTCAAAAAAGCTAAAATGAAGTTAGTATATGGTTATTGTGGTTTCTAGATGATGAAATAAGTAATATTTTGAGTTTTTTGAAAATAATCATTTTCACTTGGCAAATTTTTTGACAAAGCTGCATACTCAGCAGTTTCATAGCGCATTTAGTGTAAAAAAGTAGAAAAGCGCTACGAAACTACTGTAGCTGCATTTTCTGCTCCTTTTGATCAGTTTTCAAGGGGTTAAAGGATGAGTTAAGAGTTTTAATTATCATAGAAGATGTATTTAAGGATGATTAAAATGATGCATAAGAAAAGAAACAAGTTTTTGAAGAAAAAATGTTGAAATGGCAGCGCTACCAAGGGCACTACGAAACTGCTATGTTTTTGTAGCGCTATAAATTACAGCCTTTTGAACAAGTTTTGCAGCAGTTTTTGGACAGCTGGATGATAGGGATGAGTGATGAGACATGTTAAGATAATTTCCAACATCCAAGGACCACGAAATAAAGTTTAAATGATGGTTATAATGTTCAAAGAAGGAAAATAATCTTATGCCTAAAAAACAGGGTTTGGTTTCCTGCTTTTGTGAAGGTCAGCAAAGTGGTCATGAAGAACTGCAGCCCATCATCCAAATTTGACCATGTGATGATACACTTGGCAAATTATGTAATTTAAAATAGATAAGGTTGTTAGGATAAGGTTGTTAAAGGTAGTAATGAAGAGTTGGAGTCTTAGTTGAAATAGGAATTTCAAGTAGGATAGGTGTCTATTTCTCATAAATTTGATGTTTTATGGTTATGGGTGGAAACGTGAAGCTGGGTTACACTTTTGTGAGAATCGGGGGCTGAAATTTTTTTTCAAAAATAGTTCGGCCGAACATTTTACAAAGTTCGGCTGAACTTTGCAATAGTTCGGCCGAACTTTTTTATAAAGTTTGGCCAAACTCGTGATTCCGTTTAGATTGATGGCACATTGACGGTGCGGGAAAATAGAATTTTTGCCGGGAATTGGAAAACCGACATCAAAAGTTTGGCCGAACTATTAGTTCGGCCAAACATGTTTTTTAAAAATAGTTTGGCCGAACTATTTTTTATAAATAAGTCGCCCGCGAAGGTTAATGGTTTACAGTTTTCATTGTGCGCACGTTTTTTTTCGCTCTGGCTGCGTTGGTGCTGCTCTCGGTCGCTGTGGTGCTTCTGTCGTCCCCGCTCGTCAAGTTACTCTGCATCCAGTAGAACTTCTCGGGTATGTCACCAAAAATATCACCTCTTTCGAAAAATGCCGAATGTCGAGTTTAGAATGCCTAATGCTGAATTTAATCCATATATATTTTATTTTATATAAATATTCTTTACAAAAGATCTTAAGTCTTCCCCCTTAACCTCTCGGGAAAACCGGCTTGTTGAAATTTTAGGCACCATAAATATATTTGACTAAATAGGGAGAGAAATCCAAGGAAAATAAATGATACAATTCTTTGGATTTCTTCTCTATTATCAAATGCCCCGCCAGAATTGTAGTTCTGTGTGCAAAATATTTAATTACCAGATTGGTTTTTCAATGCTAGTTGCCTTTGCTTCTCTTCTCGTGCTAATAGAATAAAATGGCATTTATTTCTCAACGTATTATGAATCACTAATTTAAAATTAGGAAAATTGTACTATAACTTCTTCAATTGGTAGTTGGAAAGTTCCATTAACATTGGTATGAATTTTGTTTCTGGGTGTGAGAAGCTGTGAGAAGCCGCGAGTTCGATTCTCGTAGTGCCCTAAACCTTTATAATTTTTTGTTTGGAAAATAGTAGGAAAATGCTATTGCGAACAATGTTTTTCTTCAATTGCAAAAGCCCGGCTACAGATTGTGTTACAGTTTGGTGCAACTCTCCCGTTTGTTATACTTCCCTATATTTTTTCTCTTGCTAACGCAAAAATAATGTCGAAAAGTAACATGCATCATACAGGCAGCCACCACAGGGAAAAATCAAGAAACATTAAAATCTCCAGAATGTTGAAACCAACCAACAATGTGGGTCGGTCTTGTATATCCAATTTTAAAGCCTTTCGGACACGAAACATCATGATCAACCCACTGTTTTCCGAGCTTATCAGAGGGATAGGGAGAAAGTAATTGTAGAGAATTATGGAATTATTTTATCCATTCTAAAAATGCCTTCGAACATCATTCTTTTTGGGTTGTAAGGGAAAAATTATGGGAGACGTTGAGACACAAGTTAAATTAACAAAGAAAAGGATAAATTTAGAACTGCAAGGCGTTGTTATAGCGCTTCAACAATGATATCACATCAAAATAGTTATCCTCCTCTGTGCCACACTGTCTCCTATTTACATCAATAAGCTATATAGGAATGTATAAACAAGAACTATAAAGGAGGGGTGAATATAGCAAGGATTATCATAAAAATGTTGTTGTTGTATGTAGATGATGTGGCACTAATTACTAGGACACAATGCAGCCAAAGCTAGCCTATAAGCTTTGGGGTATTTTTATGCACAAAGTTGAAATCACTATTAGCACAAGCAAACCAGCAAAAATAAAACAATAGTCTTCCAGAATAGAGTAAACAATAGTCTTCTTTATTAAAGATAGAGTAAAGAATAGTAAAATAATTCTATGTAGAAGATCTTAAGTCTTCCCCCTAAACCTCTCGGGAAAACCAGCTTGTTGAAATTTTAGGCACCATAAATATATTTGACTAAATAGGGAGAGAAATCCAAGGAAAATATTCTATCTATTTGACTAACTATTCTTTACTCTATCTTTAATAAAGAAGCACCCAATATTGTGTTTATTTTTTCATTATATCTTTAATAAAGAAGCAAACTGATATTGTGCTTCTTTCTTCATTATAGACACAAAAGCTTATACATCTCAATAAATGTCATTTTATTTTATTTTTTATAAAAAAGTTATGCTGTCTTCCTACATATCAGAATGGTTAAGTGGGCCTAATGATTAAGAACATGTGTTTCTTCCTAAAATATTACAAAGTATGTATGCCTGAATAGTAAGACACAGGAACTTCTCTACCATATTTATTTTCTTTATAATAAGACACTGAAACTTCTCTACCATATTTATTTTCTTTTATGTATTCGAAAATAACGTGACAGAAAGTTAATTCAGTGATTTATTCCAAGAATCCACTGTGAAGAATCTAATATGACTGGAAAGAAAGTTTTGTCGTCATTATTATTGCATGGTAATCTAAATAAAGAACGTTAGTTGTTTTCTTTTGAAATTTTTTTTGTAGATGTAACATTTATTCTTATTCTTCTGTGTATTCCAAGATAACGTTCCAAGATAATAATTTAATAAATAGATAATAATTTGCAAATGCCATATCTAAGCTATATTTCATCTAAGTAGCTTTCAATTTAAACTTATATCTAATGTTAAATTATATAAAAGAATAACAGTAATCCAAACTTCAAAGTAATATTTAGAGTTAGTATAAAATGTGACATAATTTTCCTGCATGGAAAAACATAGCTACCGAGAGTTCAAAACTCATGCATTTGAATAGAAAGTGGGTATACGAATGAGCAAGTAGATTTTTTCTAGAAATGAGGAAGTGAAGGTTGATAGAGAGCCACACAAAATTGCAAATTCATACCTTAACAAAATTGTTAGGTCCTTTTAAAGAAAACATATTTAATCAACTTTCATTTAAATATATGATAATATCAACCCAATTTTATGAAAAGTAGTATACCATTTTTTACATAATTTCACATAATACAAATAGATAAATTTTACTTAAGTATTGTTATAAAGATTTAACTACCCATTGAGAGATGGCCAAGTGATTGAGACAGGGCATCATCACAATAAAAAACCAAGTACAAATTGTAGTAATCCTAGAATCATGCTTTACATGAGGTAAAATTGGGGAACTCATGACTTGTACTATAGATAAAAAAAACATTTACCCTCACCAAAAAATATATGATAAAAATTGACAAACTACATAAGCTTAAGCTTAAGGGGATATAATCCTTCTTGCCTTCCATATAGATAATGAAAATGATTGTTCCAAGTCTCATGTTTCTTCTCATGTTATTTTATAAGCCTTGATTGGAAAGAAAAATGGGCTCGGGCAGAAATGTAAGAAAATAAAACATAATGAAACACAACGTAAGAAATAGAGAACATAATGAAACACACACATACATATCTCTAGACAATCAACACAATTATTTTCCTAGGAAATCCTTATATGGGAGACAAGCAACCCTGAAAAGTAATGATGCTCTAGACTCCTATTTCCCTAGGAAATCCTTATGGGAAAAAAACAACACTAAAATGTAAACATGCTCTACTCTCTCTTTTCTGGTATGGAAAATATGTGAGTACAAAGAAAGAGGTAATCTCTCTAGAGTTAGCTAAGAGTTTTAGCGTGTAAGGTTGCTATAAAACTTAACTTCATACATTTTTCTCTCTAACTTCACACTCCTAGTTGTATTTTCAACTATGGAACAAAATACAATAACACAAAATGGAACTCTTATTCCTCCTAGTGGCCAAGTTTCCCTTTTTCATATGACCATCTGCATCAATCTTCAAACACCTTACATCACAACATATGCAATTATTTATATCACAACATCTGCACTTGTGTCCATACCTCTCACCACAGGGGCTTCACTCAATGAAGCTTTGACATATCGCGTGCGTTCGTGGCATATTAAACAATACCCTTAATTTGACTACATATTAGAAAATACCTTTGAAAATCACATTATTTAACCCCCTACCAATATGAACCCAATACACCTTCCCAATTTAAAAAACCCCTCCTTTCCCATACTAAAGTATGTTCTTTTAAAACATGTTTTCTTGGTGATATGGGTGATTTAGAAATGATTGGGAGAGCGAAATTCGTCATTTAATATGTACAATTTGTTTGGTTGAATCCACATGAAAAACAAGACTCCCAACCGTGAGAAGAGGAAATTACATCCTATTTCTCCCCCCTAGCACAATTACCAGTACAGTTAGAATTTAACAACCCCAAACTGGATTTTACTCTCAGGTACTGGAACCTCTACAAAGGTTCGACTTGGAAACATAGTTTTTCCTTAGGTTTCTCCACTGGTTCTATGTCCAACTTGGATAACCTACAGTTCAATATCCTTCTTTTCATTTTTTATATCCCCTCTTGGATAACCACAATATCTTGAAATGGAGCTAGCCAACTCAAATATAGTATTGCAAATCCCTGGCTAAGTTAGATGAGGAAATTACATATGGTCTTGAATGAGCATTTGGAATCTTTAGATATGCGTACCAATTATGTTCATATAACACAACAAATAGATGATTCAATACAAATGTCACATAGAAGTCATATTTATCTCATGGGCCTTCAACTTAAATTATATATCTAGCATTACATTAAGCTATAGGAGATAAATCAAAGAAGCATTTGAATGTAAATTAAACATGTGTAATAGTTATATGTCCTTTCTAGTTCAATATATAGATAATAATTTGGCTCAACTATGCCTTGTACTCAACTATGCCTTGTACATGTTTTCCTTTAAACCTTTACTTTCATAGCACATTTTCATCAAGAATTTTATTTGTCAATTTGGACTCTTTAGATATGCGTACCAATTATGTTCATATAACACAACAAATAGATGATTCAATACAAATTTCACATAGAAGTCATATTTATCTCATGTGCCTTAAACTTAAATTATATATCTAGCATAATACATTAAGCTATAGGAGATAAATCAAAGAAGCATTTGAATGTAAATTAAATTTAATATGTACAATATGTTTGGTTGAATCCACATGAAAAACAAGACTCCCAACCGTGAGAAGAGGAAATTACATCCTATTTCTGCCCCCTAGCACAATTACCAGTACAGTTAGAATTAACAGCCCCAAACTGGATTTTAGTCTCAGGTACTGGAACCTCTACAAAGGTTCAACCTGGAAACATAGTTTTTCCTTACGTTTCTCCACTGGTTCTATGTCCAACTTGGATAACCTACAACAACATCCTTCTTTTCATTTTTTATATCCCCTTTTGGATAACCATAATATCTTGAAATGGAGCTAGCCAACTCAAATATAGTATTGCAAATCCATGGCTAAGTTAGATGAGGATTACATATGGTCTTGAATGAGCATTTGGACTCTTTAGATATATATCTAAAGAGTCCAAAAGCTCATTCAAGACCATATGTAATACATAGCCTCCTCATCTAATATATAAAACTTTAATCCATGTGCTTAACCTTAACATTGACACAAATGAAATACAATTTTACTCACTGCTTTATGATAGAAAAATATGCAGATGAATATTGCCCACATATCCAAAGTCAAAAAGGATAGATTAAAAAGGGATGCTCCAGTCATCTATAAAAGATAAATTAAAGAAGCATGACATATTAAAGTAATGTAAATTAGATATGCATACCAATTATGTTCATATAACACAACAAATAGATGATTCAATACAAATGTCACATAGAAGTCATATTTATCTCATGGGACTTCAACTTAAATTATATATCTAGCATAATACATTAAGCTATAGGAGATAAATCAAAGAAGCATTTGAATGTAAATTAAAAATGTGTAATGATTATTTCCTCATTTAATATGTACAATATGTTTGGTTGAATCCACATGAAAAACAAGACTCCCAACCGTGAGAAGAGGAAATTACATCCTATTTCTCCCCCCTAGCACAATTACCAGTACAGTTAGAATTTAACAACCCCAAACTGGATTTTACTCTCAGGTACTGGAACCTCTACAAAGGTTCGACCTGGAAACATAGGTTTTCCTTAGGTTTCTCCACTGGTTCTATGTTCGACTTGGATAACCTATAACAACATCCTTCTTTTCATTTTTTATATCCCCTCTTGGATAACCATAATATCTTGAAATGGAGCTAGCCAACTCAAATATAGTATTGCAAATCCATGGCTAAGTTAGATGAGGATTACATATGGTCTTGAATGAGCATTTGGACTCTTTAGATATATATCTGAAGAGTCCAAAAGCTCATTCAAGACCATATGTAATACATAGCCTCCTCATTTAATATATAAAACTTTAATCCATGTGCTTGACCTTAACATTGACAAAAATGGAATACAATTTTACTCACTGCTTTATGATAGAAAAATATGCAGATGAATATTGCCCACATATCTGAAGTCAAAAGGGATAGATTAAAAAGGGATGCTCCGGTCATCTATAAAAGATAAATTAAAGAAGCATGACATATTAAAGTAATCTAAATTAGATATGTGTACCAATTATGTTCATATAACACAACAAATAGATGATTCAATACAAATGTCACATAGAAGTCATATTTATCTCATGGGCCTTCAACCTAAATTATATATCTAGCATAATACATTAAGCTATAGGAGATAAATCAAAGAAGCATTTGAATGTAAATTAAAAATGTGTAATAATTATGTCCTCATTTAATATGTACAGTATGTTTGGTTGAATCCACATGAAAAACAAGACTCCCAACCGTGAGAAGAGGAAATTACATCCTATTTCTCCCCCCTAGCACAATTACCAGTACAGTTAGAATTTAACAGCCCCAAACTGGATTTTACTCTCAGGTACTGGAACCTCTACAAAGGTTTGACCTGGAAACATAGGTTTTCCTTAGGTTTCTCCACTGGTTCTATGTCCGACTTGGATAACCTACAACAACATTTATCTCATGGGCCTTCAACTTAAATTAAACATGTGTAATAATTATATGTCCTTTCTAGTTCAATAAATAGATAATAATTTGGCTCAACTATGCCTTGTACATGTTTTCCTTTAAACCTTTACTTTCATAGCACATTTTCATCAAAAGATTTATTTGTCAAATTTTTATTATATATTATGTTTTTTAATTAATTAATAACGACCATTATTACCGAAAGGGATTTTACAAATTTATCTTTTATAAAATGAATTATGGGGGGCATATTGAGATGGTTATCTCACTTTTTAGATTAAAAATCTTTCGGGAAATCACATGAGAATTATCCAAAATTCTCATGTGATTTCCCGAAATATTTTTAATCTAATATGTTATGGATCACAGAAGCTTGCACTCTCAAATATCTCACTTTTTACTGATTCTTCTAATATTCCTAGAATTTTATGAAAGAAAATATGAATTTGAAATGTTTGTATAAATTTAATGAGGATACATGAGTTGATTTGAAGAAGACCATCATCACTTATGTCTAGATTGAGACAGGGCATCATCACAATAAAAAACCAAGTACAAGTTGTAGTAATCCTAGAATCATGCTTTACATACAAGGTAAAATTGGGGAACTCATGACTTGTACTATAGATAAAAAACATTTACCCTTACCAAAAAATATATGATAAAAATTGACAAACTACATAAGTTTAAGCTTAAGGGTATATAATCCTTCTTGCCTTCCATATAGATAATGAAAATGATTGTTCCAAGTCTCAGGTTTCTTCTCATGTTATTTTATAAACCTTGATTGGAAAGAAAAATAGGAGGGCAGAAATGTAAGAAATATAAAACATAATGAAACAGAACGTAAGAAATAGAGAACATAATGAAACAAACACATACATATATCTCTAGACAATCAATACAATTATTTTCCTATGAATCCTTAAGAGAGACAAGCAACCCTAAAAAGTAATGATGCTCTAGACTCCTTTTTCCCTAGGAAATCCTTATGGGAGAAAAACAACACTAAAATGTAAACATGCTCTAGAGTTAGCTACTGAATTTTAGCGTGTAAGGTTGCTACAAAAACTTAACTTCATACATTTTTCTCTCTAACTTCACACTCCTAGTTGTATTTTCAACTATGGAACAAAATACAATAACACAAAATGGAACTCTTATTCCTCCTAGTGGCCAAGTATTTAACATAGCGTGATAGCCAATTAGGTGTAATATTTGACTCTGTCAACCATTAACGAGGTTTGTGATTTTAGACTTTTTAGAGTCTTGTTAAAATTCCACATGTAGCTAGCTTGCCATGCATGAGTAATGGGGCTAAAATGTCATTCTCTCGTATTTTGTAAAGGCCATTCAACCCAGTTCCCATTCAACTCCATCCACCAGGTTGTAGAGGATTCCAAGCCTAATTTCATAAAAAGTAAGTTGGGGATGATCACATTGACTTGGTTCCTGTGCCTTCATGTGCCTCCTTGGCTTTGGAGCATTTTCCATGTTTTCCATAACCAAGACCCAAATAATTAGGCCCTTCCTGAAGAACATTTGGCTCAAAGATGCCTTGTACTCAACTATGCCTTGTACATGCTTGCCTTTAAAACCCTTTAGCTGCATGATTATTAACATCTTCTTGCAAAGTGGGTGTCAAACTTTTCCATTCATCATGAACACAAACTTCACAAGCTTGAGGTAATGAACATGAAATAAAATTCCTTCTTGGAACAACTTCATGTGCCTCCTTGGCTTTGGAGAATTTTCCATGTTTTCCATAACCAAGAACCAAATAATTAGGCCCTTCCTGAAGAACATTTGGCTCAACTATGCCTTGTACTCAACTATGCCTTGTACATGCTTGCCTTTAAAACCCTTTACTTTCATAACACATTTTCATCAAAAATTTGGACCTTATTCCTCTAGCGTCTCTCAAAAGCACGTACACATTCATTTTCAGAGGAAATTGAAGACAAAAACCAATAGCTAATTCTTCTAACTAACCTTGACTAAAATGAGCTAAATTGTACTTTGATACCAACTTGATTTTAAAATGGACAAACTAGTTTTGTTGGGGAAGGGGTTTATGTGTCAAGCTTTAAGTGTATTTTGTGAGAAAGTTATGAGTTAATTAGATTTTAAAAACTTGTTTACACATTTATAAAATGCAAAATTTTTATTTCTAGGAAAATATTTTCCCTCAATCCAAATTCTGATCATTGGACATGTAAGAGGAAGAAAGAGGGAATTCACTTTTCAAATTCTAGACCTTGTCTAAACCAAAATAAACTAGAGGTTTGGTTTTCAAATACATTCACTTATTTGGAAAATTTCTAGCTACCAAAAGTCCATATGCCAATCTACCTCCCAAGAAATCTATTTAGTACACCATTGGTTAGTTTTGTCTTCCTATATTCTTTGTCAACCTTTTCTAGTGATTCTTGAAAGGTGGATACTTAAATCCTTCCTAAAAATTTGAGCTCTAAAATGAGAAGACATACAAGGTCATTTTAAGTCATTCTTCTATCCAATTATAAAAACCAAGTGAATATTGAACTACATATTGATTTTTGTCCCATAGAACAACGAAATCTAAAACCTCTTCAAGGTCTTCAATCTGCTCGTAAAGTTAATTTACATGTCTTGATCAAGTCCAACAACAAATAAACATTCAGTGACAACACCAAAATCTACAACTTCTTCAACATCTTCTAAACCATCTTCAAAGTCAATATTGTGTGCATCAAATTCCTCAGCAAGGTCATTAATGGAGTCATCAATGGTGCATCAAATTCATGCACCATACTTTGAATTTGTAAAGAAATTCATGAAACATCAAAATACATGCAAGGCCTTAATTAGATAAGAAATCTAATCATCTGTTAGCAAACCAATTGAATCTTATTTTCAACATCATTTTCCTTGTCCAATGGGCCTTTGACTTTTTGCCTCATTTATTTAAAAAGTCATGTTTACACATTTATAAAATGCAAAATTTTTATTTCTAGGAAAATCTTTTCCCTCAATCCAAATTCTGATCATTGGACATGTAAGAGGAAGAAAGAGGGAATTCACTTTTCAAATTCTAGACCTTGTCTAGAAACCAAAATAAACTAGAGGTTTATTTGAGCTCTAAAATGAGATTCCAAGCCTAATTTCATAAAAAGTAAGTTGGGGATGATCACATTGACTTGCTTGATGACATGTCTATGAAGATTAACTACCTTGAACTATTTTTTTGCGTAGGGAAAGAGACACATTCCCATGTCTGAGCATGAAAACGTTCTTTGATATTGTTAATGCCTCTAGTTTTTACTTCTACAAGTTCTATAGGTAGAGTCTGTAAAGGGCCAGGTAGCCTCTGGATCTCATCTTTTATGAAAGGTGACATATCTAGTAAATGCCCCTACAGTCAATCTCTGGAATGGATCTAAATAGAAGTTCTTCATTTTAATATTCGTAAAACACAACAACTTTAAGGTAAAACATGTATATGTGTCATTTTTCCCACAAACTAAAGTGTATAAGCAGTAAATTTTATACCAAGTGTGCTCCCACCATGTAAAGCGCAATTTGGTGAACTTATCATTTTTATAATATCTTTTTCGATTAAATTTAGTTTCACACATGATCAATTATTGCTTTGAAAGTTGTGTTCTACATAATTTGTGTACACTAAATTAAAAATTGATTTTTTGAAATCTATTTTGTGTAAATGTCGACCAATAGATATATATCATGGAGGATGAACAACGAAGATCAGCCGAATCCCATATGGAGGATGAACAACGAAGATCAGCCGAATCCCATATGGAGGTTCAGGGATCGGGGAATGTTCACAGTATTTAAATATAATCTTAAATATCCATACATGTGTGTACATATGGAATTGATTTTTTTATTAACTTTGTGATTTAATTTAGTTGTTAATAAGTTTCGTATTTTAATTTTTAGGAGGTAAGAGGAGAAGGGTTTCAACTCCATCCATGGAGCGTGGCCAAGGTTCAACCAGTCGAGGTATGAGTGGTAGCAGGTTGCAGGAAGGGGGTGATATTTATTCCCTTGAAGGCCAATCAACCGCTGTTGGTTCTCAGCAGCATCATTCTAGGGCTGGTTCTCAGCAGCGTCATTCTGGGGCTGGTTCTCAGCAGCGTCATTCTGGGGCTGGTTCTCAGCAGGGTCATGTTGGAGAAGATGTTAACCAACAACATCAAGGTTGCCATCAATTTCAATATTTTTTCATTAAATTTGTATAATTTTTTTTACACGTGTTTTTTCTAATATACGAAATTTTATATATATTGATGCAGAGGCCGAAAATGTTCGAGCCAGTGGTCAAAATAGACGCAGGGCAGCGCGCTACATTCAAGAAGAAGGCTGTCAACCCAGCACAACTTATCCGGTTGAGATTACTGATATACCATGGGAAACCAACATTGCGGAATGCACCTTACAAAGGTGTGAAAGCCTTCATGCAAAATTGCAAAGAGATCTCGTGGCTTTGTCTCTACCTGCTGAGAGTAGACAAAGCCTTGAAATAGTTACACATTCATTGGGTGAAATGCTAAATGTGTACAGAAATTTGGGGCCAACGACTGATTCGTTTGTAGAAACGATGAGAAAGAGAAAAGAAACAATGATAGGTCCCGATAAATGGCAGGACATAAAAAAAAGAGTTTCAAGAGCAGATGCTAAGTCAATTTTTAATTATAAGGAAGGGCCAAAAATAAAAATGTTGAAGGTGCAGTATTTCAAGCACCCAGACAAAGCTGGTTTTTTGTATGATCGACATCTTGCGGCCTTTGGAAGGCTTCCATGGAACGATGAGGTTCCTGTTTATTTTGCACAAATGTTTTATGCAGAATTTTTTTTGGGTATGAAACCCGACTATAATGACCTTCCTTCAGAATTTTTTGGCCCGGGGAGAGGTCGATTATATCAACGTAAGGGCGCTAAGCGAGATGTGGAGTTGCCTCGCCCTGAGCCGCCATTGGTGAGTCGATCGTTTCGAGTCGAAACTCTGTGATCAGAGATGGATGCGACTTCTCAAATAAGTCGAGAAGCAAGGGATGTTATGATCGACAATGTTCATAGCGGATTGAGTGGAGTCGATCTTTGTTTAAATCGACAAAGAGCACGTGAAAATGCACGTGCCAATTTTGTTTATCATATAGATGAGGAGATTTACAACATGAATGTTGAAGATCTTCGAACATATGCAATAAATTGTCGCAATGGTCTGCAAGACCTAATTTTTCATGAGGAAGAGGGCACTGGAACGGTATGTGTTAGTGACGTTAGGGTTTGAAATTATTTTTACATATATACATGTGTACAATTTGTAATAAATACATGTGTATGTACATGTATACATTTATTTGTATGTGTACATTAATCTAATTTAATGTATGATTATATGTTAAAACACCATTTGCAGTTCTCAGGCATGATGCGTGATGAAAATGTTAATATTACGTTCGGGACTTCTGGTTCAAACGATGCAGATGGGCTTGACCATCATGATATGTTGGCACATGTATGTTAGTGTTTTTTAAGTGACTCTAAAATAAATAATTGTTGCCACACATGTACATGTATATATATATATATATATATATATATATATAATTTGATAAAATGTTTTAACAGGTACCGATTCCGTCTGATGTTTTTGGGATGGCGGTACCTTCTTCTTCCTTAGGAGATGTACCTTCTACTTCATTGGGAGATGAGCCATAAGTATGGACAATTTTTCACAAGTTTAAAATTTATGTTTAAAAGTTATATATATATATATATATTCTACCTCAAAAAGTTCCATTAAAAATTGAGATATATATATATATATATATATAGAGAGAGAGAGAGAGATCTATATTTTGAGTTATTTAAAATTTTTTGAATTTAGGTTCCTATAGAAGATTTCTTTAATCCGAGGACTCTAGCGACGGAGATAGGAACATCCACAGCATTTGAACAAGTTGTCTTTAGTTTCTTTTTTTAATATTATTGAAAATAAGTTTATATACATGTACATGTGCATTTTCATTTGAAAGTTTTTAATATATATATATATATATATATTTACATTTAACTGTACATGTATATTGTACAGTTTACCACTTCAGATGTTTCTATGGGAGAACCTGTTCATCAAATGGAGAGGGAACCTTACGAGGTATTGCATGATTTTTTTGTTATATTTTGTTTTTTACATGAAGTTCTAGATATATATATTCTCATTCATTTTTAAAACTTCAAATTTTAATGTTCAAGTACATGTGCATTGTGTATGTAGGTTTCCTATTCACAAGATAGGGCGCGGACTAAGACTCAGACGCTAGATCCTCCATTTGATGGACATGATTTACAGTAAATTTAGATGGTTTTAAAATTTGTTAACTTGATACAGTTTGATACTCAAGTGAGATTTACAATTTTTTGACATATTTTATTACATTGTTATTATATAATTTGTTTTATTTAATTTTTGGATGGTTTTAGTACTTTTGGCATGTGAATGTGAAGTAATGTTGTCATCTGAACTACATTTGGCATGTGATATTTAATGTTAAATGTTTTTGTTGGATAGTTGAATTATAATTGGCATGGCATGGGAAGTTTTTAAAACTCAAGTTTTGGATGGTTTCAATCTACATTTTTCATGTGATATTTAATGAAATTTAAATGTTTAATGTTTTAATGTTGCAAAATATATAATCAAAAGGGTTTTAAAACTTAAAGTTTTGGATGGTTTCAATCTACAACTTAAATTTTTGGATGGTTTCAACCTACATTTGCACATGTGGTAAATTGAAATTATGTTACTTGTAACAAGACAATCCCCATTGATTTCATTGTATATGTTGATTTCTAATTTGATATAATTGCATGTATGATGGTACATTACTTGTAAAGTCATTAGATTAATAGTGTTCATTGATTTCAGTGTAAGCACAAAAAATTATTGACAATGTAGAATGATTTTTGTGTTATAATAATTAAACCTAATAATATTGGAGAGCAAGAGAGATAAGGTATGGTGTTTACTACAAGAGTTCGAGCTAAATATTTAAATGGTTTATGGTTTATGATTTTTACTTTCTTTTTAATATAATCGATATGGAAAGATGACAAAAGTGATAAGGGTGACAATAAGAATAGAAGAAGAAAATAGTTTAAGATTGATCACAATAAATGCTATTTGTAAGTGATTACATTCTAATTATTCACATTCTATCATTCAATATTATTACATTGTCACTTCGCATTCAAAAATTTTATTTGATCATTTTCCATTATTAAAGTTATTCTACAATATTTATCATCTCAACAAATTGAGGTAACTAAGAAAATTTAAAATTAAAATGACTTGATAAATCTCAAACATATTTAGCATATTTAAAATGGTTTATCGATATTCTTGGTTGCACACGACTGAAACCAACCTAGATCCATCTTAACTACGGATCTATCCAGCGTCGAGAGGGATCAAATCTCTCGAGGTGCAAACCTTTCCTCAAGTTTTGCACTCAAAAAAGAGGTTTGCACCTCTAGATATTTGATCCCTCTCGGCACTTGATAGATCCATAGTTATGATGGATCTAGGAAAATAACTTTCTAAAAATAAGTAAGGGAAAAGCAGCATAGGGAACAATTAGGAGTAGATTTAGGGCATAGGGAACAATTATGAGTAAATTTAGGAACATGTGATAGTTGGGTGAGATAAAATCATATTTTAATAAAATAATGGGAATTCGTAGGAGAGATGAACAGTGGATATGACATGTATTTTGGTGAATAATCAAATTTATGGAATTAAACAATTAATTATTTTTGTATGTGAAAACAAGATTCACACCTAATCCTCACCTAAAAGACTAAATTAAACACATTATTATTAAGGGGACGAGGAGCTTTCTAGGTTTTGAGCTCCCCATTGTTAGATGAGTGTCGTAATGGCATTCCATGTATTTTTGTGAGAACTTATGATATTGTGATATTCTAATTACGAAATAATGATCTTGAGTACACACTGGATAATGTAGTAGATAGGAACTTTTTGAGAAGGGGAGATTAGGGATGTGACCAAATTCCTATCAGTGAAAAAAAATTTCTTCACCTTCCTATAACTCCATTGTAGCTTTGGGGGCCAAAGGTAAGAAGAGTACCTTGGAATTTCTTGGGTGAAAAACCAAGTAGGTCACCAACTTTGGTCTAGTGCATTGGAATTAATTAAAGAATTGGTCATTGGAGCTGCTTCAAGCTAGGAGCGAGCATCGTCACCAACCTACATTGAATATTTTACACTCCCTAGGGTGAATGATACTTTAAATTGATTGATAGTCTAAGACTTTCGAATTTTTCCGAATGCCAAATGATCTTACAAAGCTAGTATTTATAATATCCTAGTAGGTCATTCGGTGACAACTTTTACCGGAAACTTGAAACAAAGAGAATCTATCCTTGGCTAGGACATCATGTAAGATGCCTACCATAAACAGTAAAATTTTACTTAAAAGCTGAGATTCGGGCAAGTGGGGACAACCACTTGTTATCTCGTCCCTTGGAGGCTAGGCCATATGGGGACCGAATCTGACCTTACAAAATAAAGTGAAATAATTTGTACCATACGGTTGGAAAACATATACAAGAACAATTAATTTCCTTCTAGAATATATATATGAATATATATATATATATATATATATATATATATATATAGCATTTTTCATCAATGCACATGTATAGAAAAACTACTTTCAGTTGATACTAGAGCACATGCTTGTACCCAAACAATTTGTAACATGTGCAAACCACAAATAACATAAGCAACTCAATTTTTAGTTGAGTACTGGAAGTTCTAAAACATATTTAATCCAAAGATAATAAATTGTTGGACACTTCACTCAAAAGGATTCTAATGGAATTCCATCCTCAATAATCCGTTCATGATCGGATTTTGACATTTTCCATTTCTTAATTTTTGATTTTTTCTTTGATTGAACTTCTATCAACTTTATGCGTGCTGCACACACCGAGTGACTATATTGACAACTTATGGAATCAGGGTCATAGTCTTCAAAGTAAACAAAGTCTCCACTTTGACGAGTTTGTTTGAAAAAATAACCTTTCAGTATAATAGACCCTCTGTCATACTGAAATCCGTGATCGTTATTGTCTTGTAATAATTTCATTTTTCGTTCAGTGCAATGCATCAAATAATACTTCAGATTTTAATCGTTGTCAATAGGTGCAATTACAACAAAAACATCTCCTGCACAATAAAATAAATTTAACATTTAATTATGCATATTTAAATTTATTTCTAGATCTTTAAATCATTAGAAAGTAATTCAAATGTTACCTTCTCTAACAAGATCAGAAACTCGATCACCATCAAATGATATTGTAGTTTCCTCTGATTGCATTTCTTCAAACATTGCAACAGACATTTTTCCCTTTGTATTTAGCTCTGTATGTTTCCAATCGTTCACATAAATTTTGTTTTCGCAAACGTCATTGGATTTTTTGTTGTCTATGCAAAAATCACAAAAACAAGAATATTTTCTTTTATCCAATGCAAACACATTTCTGGACAACTTTGTTTGAATTGAATGTAATTTTCGAGTCCCTTTTATTGTTTCAACCTCATTTCCAATTGATCTATCTACGTCTTCGATTCCAATATGCCAGAAAAACCTTTATATGGAAAATTAGAAAAAGAATTTGTAAATATGATATCAAAATACAATTACAAATAATCATTGCATGATAAATGTACAATGTGTTTAAAATTAGATTTCCAATATAAATTAAATTGAATGTACCTTCGCACTTCTCTTGATGGGTTAATCTCATGGCTTAGAGCAATGTTGCACCATTGAACAACTTCTTCAGCGTTCACAAGTCGGCATGCAGAGTGGTTCATTTGATATCTTCGAAGTACTCGTTTTATGCATGCCCCTGCACCGTCATGTTCTCCTTTTCCATGGCCAGTCTCAAAGAAATTCCAACAATGTTTAATGCAGGTTTTCTTATGAATACAACACAACCAAAAAAATGATCGTGCAGATTTGAATTGACCTGCGCATCCGTCTGACCATATCCAATTTTCATTGAATGTTATTCCACGATTTTTCAATGAATCATAAATTTTTCCAAAATAATGTTGTACAAAACATGTATCATGTGTACGATCGTCACTGATATAAAAGTGATATTCTTTAATGATATGTCGATTTTCACTCGTGCTTTCTATATGATCGACATTTTGTTCAGAATGTCTATATAGAATATGTATGAGCATGGAGACTTGGTCAGAGTGATAGTATTAACTCTGAATTTCTTTTTGTGGAACACATGTGTAGTTTTCTGCAAAATCAATCACTGACAAAATGGTCCCTGGTGAAAAAATTCATGAGATTTTTTGAATTGCAAGTCTTGCCATCGAGCTCTATGTGAATGCTTGGTGTATTTGTAAATTTCTGCCTCAAACTTTCTCAAAAATTCTATCAGAAAAATTTCGTCTTCTCGTAATTCGATTCTTTTAACACTATCTGCACCTTGAATCGATGTACCGATATATTCATATCTCTTCCATTTCACTTTCATGTTGGACAATCATTAATCATTTATATCAATACGATATTTTTTTTGAAATTTAGTCAAATTTCCACAATCATCGTATTTTTTACCACCAACACATTTCTTTTTGTAAAATAGTTCATCGCTTTCTCTTTCACATAGAATTTGAGATATGAATTCACGGATAGTGGAAGGAGGAGGTGAATCCTTCCATAATGTTCTAACGAAATCAAGGAATGTGTCATAATATAACTCAAATTCCACATGATAACGGCAACAACAAGTGTCGCGTACGGTGATAGGTTTTACATACCATGGTTTTTGTTGAACAAAAGCACTGAGTGAAACTTGAATTTGACGATTCTCTTCTTTGAACTTGTTGAATAAATCTATTTGAGTGGTTTCCAAGAGATGTTTTTCATGTTCTTCGTATTGATTTCGTGCTATTCTTCTTTGCATCACATGTCTTGCAGTCGGTGAAACACGCGAATTGTTCTTCCAATATTCATATATTATTTTTTTAACATCTTATCCAAGTCTATCTTTGTATGGTTGCCTACAAATAGCTCTCCAACAAGCGATTTCATCATTTACATCTATTTGCAGTCGAAATTTTCGATGTTTGTGCAGATTTTTTCGCGAGGTTCCCAGTGCTCGTGCCATAGATGTTATCAAACGATTCTCTTGAGTACTTGGTGAAACCATTGCCATCTGTATTCCTCTACGTATATTTGAAACATATTTATCTCTAGATCTCTTAATTGACTCTATAGCACTACTCACATTTTTTATCACCTCTTCCTTCATTTTTTTATCTTTGGTTGATTTTCGAATACCCAATAGTGTCGTCGCTTCTTTTAATTTCTTTGATGATAGGAGACCTTTCAACATTTGAGCTTGAACTGTCACTCGCTCATTTAAGAAATAATATTTAAAAATGCAGTTGACACGATATCGTATAACATGGTCAGGTTTTTTATCTCCATATGTGTGAGTGTCAACATTTTCTAACATCTCATTATCGATAGTGATTTCATCTGTACATATTCGAAAAAATAGTACATATTCAATAAATCACTAAATTAATAAATATGTCAATACATATTAGGAAAATTTTAAATATATCAATAGATCATAATATTTACATTTACATACCCGCTTCAATTTTTGCTTGAGGTTGATTTTCTTCTTCAATATTTTGAGGAGTATCTCTCTCTGTTCACATTAAACAAAATATTTTTCAAATTAGTTCATCAAATAAAAATTAAGCTTCACATTTTACAATAGAAATTTTTTAAATATATCAATAGATCATAATATTTGCATTTACATACCTGCTTCAATTTCTGCTTGAGGTTGATTTTCTTCTTCAATATTTTGAGGAATATCTCTGTCTTTTTACGTTAAACAAAATATTTTTCAAACTAGTTCATCAAATAAAAATTAAGCTTCACATTTTACATTAGGAAAATTTTAAATATATATCAATAGATCATAATATTTACATTTACATACCTGCTTCAATTTCTGCTTGAGGTTGATTTTCCTCTTGAGGTTGATTTTCCTCCTCAATATTTGAGAGGGCTTCTAACTTTCTTTTGCGAGATTGTCTCGTCTCTTCTCTACGTGCCTCAGGGTCTCTTTTTCGATCATATTTTCTCGCACAAGTTCTTCGATTTCCCATGATAATAGGGTATGAAGTTCAAAAATTTTCCTTCAAAAGATTAGACAATAACTCAATTACAAAAAATATCACAAAAGATTTAATTTAAAAAAATTCAGTGTAAATTTTTTGTAAAAAATACATACTCCAATCCAAAACACAGACTTTAAAAAATTCGAGAGAAAAATGTCTTATAAAAATGAAACAAAATTCAAAAGATTTACTTCAACTCAAAACATGTACATACCTCCAAGAAATGTCTTTTGAATGTACGTCCAAGAAATTTTTTACATTTTTTGCCAAAATCACGTCGCCTCCAAGAAATGTCCTCCAAAAAAATTCAGTAAACCCAAAATTGTAAAATCAATTTGCTTCCAAGAAATGCTCTTAAACCCAAACCTTGAAGAAAAGCTTTTGAACCCAAACCAAGATTTTGTAAAATCAATTTGCTTCCAAGAAATGCTCTTAAACCCAAACCTTGAAGAAAAGCTTTTGAACCCAAACCAAGATCTTTGTAAAATGAGATGAAGTGTGCGAAATGTGCGAAAATTGTGAATCATTTCGCGGCAATTTATATTGACGCGAAATGTGTTTTTAGTAGGGGGCTCCACAAAACTTTCCGGCCGACGGAGAGTTAAACAATAGTTCGGCCGAACTTTTGTTAAAAAGTTCGGCCGAACTATTAAGACGTTAGAGTTAACGACTCTTAAGCGGAAAACATAGTTCGGCCGAACTAACGCGTCACCAACTACGCAAAAGCAGGCTCTGAAAACGGTTCTGCAACTTTGGACTGATTAAAATCCATGAAAGGTTGTTAATTAACTGTCGGAACCAAGACAAGCATTTTCAGAATTGAATCTACTTTCAGGAAATATAACTTTTATGGAATTTCATAAACGATTATTAATTTTAATTATTTTTCTAATAAAATAGGTGCAAACAATTTCTGAGGGTCATTGTGATTCAGTGAAATCAAAATTTTGTATCTCCCAAAATACATTGTAAAAAAAATTGAAAAAATTATGGGGCATTACATTGGTCCGTCGTCTCTAATGGGTAGCTTTTATATTTTTAGTTTATAACTTATATGTTAATAAATTTCTTGCGACGCAAAACATATCCAAAATACGCAGTTTTTCGTATTGGACCAGTTCAAAAAATTCTAGTAATTATGATATGCATCCATTGGCTTTGTAAATATGACAAAAACAAAATAGACTCTGTCTAGATTGTTGTAACACATTTTGTTTTTTCAAAAACACAAATTTTCAATGAATACAACATTACGTCATAACATGACTTCTTATGAATCCTTTGATTGTTAAGAAACACACACTCAAAGAAACGCTAAGTTGACATATCAAATCCGCATAAAAAAATTTCAAAAAATAAGTAATAGAAAGCTAACAAAATTTCTCACAACTTTTATTTTTATCGCAAAATGAAATTCTACACAGAAAAATTGTTATAGTTTGCAGAAAGTTGAAGAACCGAAAAAAATGAAATTTTTTTCTCAAAAAAGGGCAAAAAGTGTAACCCAGATTCACATTTTCACCCTTATGCAAGGTGTAAAGAGTTATAAACTCGATGTATCTAGCCTACTATGAGATCATCTCATGTTGTAAATGGTCTATTAAAGGCCATAGGGTCGAATTAGAAAAGTGTTGGAGACTTTTTGGCAAAACTGTTGCTTTATGTAATTGGCTGGGATCAGTTGCAGAGAGGTTTTCTTCTTGACAGACCTGAGATTCTCATGGGGTTTTAATGTTTTATTGATCTACATATTATTTTTAACTACTTGTAGTAGATCTCATTGCTATTACTCAGAATTCATAACCCAATGCTTTGACTTCCTTTAATAATGATATGACTATGTTTTTCTATGTTTTATGAGTGAATTCCCTTTGAACCACTAGCAATAGATTTCTTTGCTATTACTCAGCATTCATAACCCTATTCTCTGACCTCCTTTAGTAATGAAATTTGTGTTGACCTATGTTCTTGAGTGAATTGTCTTTGTTAAAAAACCTTATTTGCCTCAGCTTCCATGACAAGAAACCTTGCCACTGAACCTACTGATTTGTTGACTTCAAAGCCCAATGGTAGCAAACCTTCATATTTTCAACCTGCAAATATACAAAATCAAGACTTATTTCATAGAGTTAGACATATATCTATATATTTATTCCATATCATTAACCCTTGAGAGAGCCCTCTCAGGTCGAGGAGGCTAAGCCTCAGTCACAATATTGGTTTGAAATAGTTACACTGAAGTTGTCTGATCAACAGCCAATCAGGTACGATTTTGGTGATAACAGTTCGATAGTATAATCCTTAAGTGTGATGGGGTTTGTTCTAGGAAGCGTTCAGGGTATAAAGTATGCCTTTTAAATGCAAAATTTTCCAAAAAAAAACAAAAGAGGCTAGTAGATCGGTGAGTGTCAAAAAAGTTTGCAACATATTTGGCATGTTAGTTAGTATTTTTTCATGTGGATTTCCATGCCAAAGTGCTTCATATGGCAGAATTTGGCTTACAAATTTGTAAATAACATTATCATGAAAAATTAAATTAAGTCTCCAATGAATTTATGTTTAGTTTAAGAAGTTTATTATGGTGTGAAATTATTATGTAGAATTTTTTCTAGTCCAAAAACCTGGCACTGGATCCTTCCACATAGTACCATAGCCAGTTTCAAAATCTTAACCATAAAAATTATTCTTCAAAGTTAAACATGGTCATGTTCAAGAATCCTTGAAGGCTTTAGGAGTTTTTCTTATATTTAAAGGACTCTCGAGTCCTCATTCTTTGAATTTATTGTTAATGGACATAATGCATTTTAATTTAGCCGGTTTTGATCAAATTTATATCAAAAAATATCTATGGAACATTTTGGAGGAAATGCAGACTTAAATAAAAATTTGAATGTTAAATTATTTTTAAAAGCGAGGAAGAAAAAAGTTTAGTTGTGTGGGAAAATTCAAAATACCTAGGAAAGGGGCCAGTTAATTCTTCTACAACAACATCGATTGAAATCTAGAGGGAAGAATCACCATGAAATTAAAATTTCATCTAGGAAAAAAAACTGCCGAAAAAAAGGAATCCGGATGTAATTAGATCATAAGGGCCCTTTTGTCAAATTTTTAGATACAATATGAGAAAATATTTAGGCATTGTAAATTTGGGAAATTATTGTCAATAAAAGATGTAGTTAGAGAGTAGTAAATGCTATCGCAATGCCTCATGTTGGTTTTCTCATGCTTGGGGCGTTCTGTTGGTTGTCAGGGTCAAGGAATAATTATCTCTTCATGTTTAGATAGGTAAGTTCAAAATCTAGGTATTTCAAGAGATATTTATTTTAGTTATAAAATTTAGAATTCTGAAAATAAAAATATAAGATAATCCTTTTGAATTTCCAAACAGAATTTGTGCAAACTTATTAAATAATGAAAAAAAATATTCTCTTATTGTTATGTATGTTCTTTGTGTCGTCTTGAGTGCTTTCAGAAATAAAATAAAATGAACTGTACAGTTTACATAAATGCACTAGCATTTTCTTATAATCTTGTATGGGCGATTACTAAGGAACTTGTTTGTAAATGGTTTCGGAAAAGATAAAAGGTTGTACACTAATTCCATAATGTTTATTGGCTACTTGCTATAAAATCTGCAACTCTAGTAGTCTTTGACACTAGAGAGGATAGCTTAGGCCACTAAAATAACCATGCCATAGTTGATGATCTATTCAAAACACTTGGATTTATAGAAACACACTAAGAGCCATGTGAATGTATATAGACATGGATATGATCTAACACCTTTTAGATGAAACATTGCACCATTTGGATGGAACATTTCACTTTGGATACCATACACATGACCTTGGAATGAGATTTCCACCTATTGGCTCCCAATGACTCATCCTCGAAGTTGTTGAAGTGGAATCTTCGCCTCTATTTTTTTTAAAAATCCATAAACAACTTGGCACGGGTGGCTAACTGAGACAAAGCACCAACTGACATGGGGCCCAGTGTTAATTTTCCTCATCGGCGCGAGGGCATAACTGACTACTCTTGGCAAGGCAAAAGCAAGGGTTTTTGAGTCTCTTCTCAGGGAATTGTCAACAGAAGGAATATTGCTCTCATGTAAAGGGATACAATGATGGTATTTGCAAGGCATGACACTGCTTATTGATCACGAAAATGACCCTCAAATGGGAAACATGGGGATTGCAGGGACAGTGAAAAATTGTTGTGTAACATATGCCCCCTAAAGCATGAGGTCCGAGGGAGAGGGAGGGGCGAAATGCTTTATGAGAACGCATTCGAATTCAACACCACTCTCAGAAAACTTGCAATTACAAATAAAAATGATATCTTTGATACATGAACATGTGGTATGGGAGCAGCCATCCATAATAGAGTACATAAAAATGGAGATATGAGGTATGGACGAAACCATCCAGTAGTTAGGATCAAAAAATAGACTCAAGTATGGTCGCAACCATCCAATCAAAAGAGTCATGAAGTAAGTCATAATAATCCACAAGAATTCGCAGCCTGGATTTTATCAGACAAAACCCGGGGTCTTGCACTCCATCTTGACCCTAACAAGTAAAAATTCAAACATGTGAATATATGAACTGAAGTCGAACATGCAAGAAAATCACCTGATTACCAACCAATGATGAAAGTTGTTAACAAGCACGAGAGAAACCACCAATAATGATAATGGCTCTTAAGGTACAACTGGTATAGTCCACAGAATGTTAACAGTGATATGGCATCGAACATATGTAGAATCACTCGATCGAAGGCCAATGATGTGGAACTTGCGTCGAATGCGAAAAACCTACCATTAAGGCATGCAGGATCTAAGGTACTAGAAGGGAGTCTCCAGATCAAATTCCTGGATAATGAGCTGAAGTCAAAAGGAAGTAACCTGATTAAAGGTGGGCCATAATGTTTCCCACGTCATCGATACAAGACAGAGGAATATGATGATAGTGAATCAGGACCAACAGAGAAATAGAGGAAGTTGAAAACTGCAGAGGAAAAATTCTCTTGAACATATTTGCGACACGACACTGGATTTGGCATTATTTGACATCAAAGAATTTGAGGTCATGATGACATGGAAAAGAGCAGATGAGAGGCCAAAATAGATTACCCAAACCCATGGAGGAAAAAAAAATGACGAAATGAGATGTCCCCAACCCGACATGAATGCAGACAAGTGCCATGTTCAAGAGCGACATACTGCCAACATAACTAAAACTTGGTTCCATTTTCCCCCACCTTTTCTAGTGAGTACCCCAATTATTTTTTAAAGCAAGCTTGAAGGGGATAGAATATGCTTGTGCTGTAAGTTTCTCCTTCGGAAAAATCCAACCTAGTACATTTTACGAGCCCTAGGAAGGAGGAACTTGAATAACGCCCTGGTGACAAATCCCGATGTCATTAGGTTTTAACGAGTCTGACAAAGGGAGAACTCGAAATATTTTCATGTTTAGAGATTTTTAAAAGAAGGCAGAAAAGAAAACTCCATCATGGCCATTTTTGTAAGTAGTCCCTCAGATTTGAAAAGTTAGAAAATAATATATGAAAGAACCTCTTAGTCGTGATAGGCTAAGGTAATCCTTTTTCGTAAATAATCTACCCAGCCTGGAAAAGGGGTAAATGTATACTGGGTAGATCATTCGCTTCGTAGCCATTTAAAAAGTTTGAAATGACAAGAGTCTTGGGAATCTTTTCAATTTTAGAGAGTCAGAAAAGAGCCGAAAGATGACTCTAGTAGTGAATTTTTTGGGTTTTTACTGAGTCCAAAAAAGTATAAAATTTAACTCCTTACTTCATCACTATGGCCTGAAAAACCTATCGCTGCACAAGAGACAGGTGTAAAACACATTTTTCGAAAATAATATAATAAAATAATTGAAAAACATGTCTTAAAACCTAATTAGGGTTGTAAAAAGTCATAAAATGCCAAAAATAGTAAAAATAATCAATTTTCAGTTTTTTACCTCTTGTGGAGAAATAGTTACCCACTGTACTGTGTGATCTTGCGGCGACGATACTGGCCAATATAGTAGACCAATCTAAAATCCGTCATTTCCAGGTAAGAGCCGATATCTATTTCTTAATTTTAAGTCATTTTTTACTACGTGCAATTCTAGTTTTTATTTCTGGGAGAGGAAAATGTGAAAATTAGGACACGATGGTTGATGCGGGTTTCAAGCATAGACTCATGCCAATTGCCCATTTTTATCAACTAGGGTGCGCCCATTAGCGCAACTATTTGGGAAACTATTGTGCCAACCGCGCACACCATATTTGTTCAAAAATGAAAGTCAAATACCCAAATTTTCACAAATCCAAGTTTCAAAAATGGCTAATATTATCCATATGATCATGTTTGCAGGTAGGAAATGTAAAAATGGTAATATAATGGAAATAATGGGAACATAGTGAAGAGGACGAGCTGGCCATGGAAAATGAGAGATGCATGGAAGCTCTCAGAGATTGTGGATTGAAGAAATTATTCTTGACACCTTGTCTTTGAGCTCAATTGGAGCTGTTATAGTATTTGATCAGCATATGGGATGAGGACCCAGAGAAGTTCATCCTCTGAGATCAAGAACTTGAGATTGATGTTTTCGATGTCTACTTTATAATAGGACTATTGCGGAGAGGAGCAGCATCGATCCTAACCAGTAACTGACCTTGCATGGAGAGTATGTCCATGGTGATGGATAGGGTATGTCGAGGGGCACAAAAGGGAGCAGGAAGTGGGAAATTTCATATAAAAGATATCCCATACTTAGCACTAAAAGTAGTGCTACATACCATCATACGAGCTGTGGGATCACAAGCACTGCACGAAGCAACAAAAACACAATTGCTTCTTGCTGTAGATTGCTTGACATTGACCATCTACAACTGGGCAGAGGCCATGATAATAAACATGAAACACCAGCTAAAAAAATTCAAGAAGGGAAAATTGAAGAAATTTGGTTATGGGTCTATCTTGGTATCGTTTTTCCTGGAACGACTACCAATCTTCCAGCATCAGGAGTTCATAGTCCCAACACTACCAGCAAGAGAACCACGGATGGCCCGATGGGTAGCTCTGATGCTAAGGGCAGGGGGTGGTCAACAAATGTCATGGAGATCGGAGTTTTTTTATTGGCTCCACCAACAGTTGTTCGTCATGGAGGACTGGCCCAACTCTAGTACAAATTTTACTGGTGATCCGGACTTCCCACTCTCGGAGGGAGAGGATTGGGATGAATATTTGGGTAAGACTCATTTTTAATTTTCATGAGTGTTATGATTTTTTAGTTATGTACATATTTTGACATTATATCCATGCATTTGTAGATGTTGGCCCAGAGAGACCTGCGGGCATGTCTCTGGTAGCAAGGCAAATCCCTTGTGATTTTTCACCTCATGGCGAGGAAGGCGAGGAGGAGGAGATTGTGCAAAACCTAGAGGGGATGACACGTGGATTCTTGGACTATGCACGATTTGATGATGTTCCCAGTTCCTACCACAGACATACTGTAGGGGTGCCAAGTCGCATTCACCGCTTGCTGAGGCGGCTTTTATGGGCAAGGACATGCTATCATGAGCATCATGCCGATTAGACACCTAGGCTTTATATCTATATATTTGAAAGAAATGGTGTCTCAGGATGTAACAAAAACACACATATTTTTTGAATTTATCTTTCTTGATGCAAATACACGATATATATATATATATATATATATATATATATATATATATATATATATATATATATATATATATATATATATATATATATATATATATATATATATATATATATATATGTTCCTACATGGATCTTTTTCATAGGATGATGATTTTACAAATTACAAAAATTTCTATCTAATACAATGTTTGCCACTATATCATTTAATGCATTCATTCGTCTATGAATATGTTGATATGTGATAAAATCAAAATTTCTTTCCAACAAATGAATACATAAATAGAATCCAAGATGAATGGGTTTGTGACTGAATAATGACCATTGAGTTGTAGAAAAACAAGCTGTGAATCTAGATTTACAAGCAAGGCACGTATTCTGAGGTTGATTGCCTTAGTTAATAGTTCAAGGACAGCACTATATTCAGTGACATTGTATGTAGTTCATCCTAGACAAATACCTTGCAGTTCTATCAACTCACTAGTAGGATCATAGATTACCTAGGCTGCTAAAGATAAATTCCTGGTACTACAAGAATCACCATCTGCGAAACCGACATAAGGGGTAACAAACATCTGCACAAATAAGCAAGACCCAATAAGCAAGAAAATGCTCGCAAAGCACACCAAATCAAAACATGTACAAGAATGAAAAAAAACACCTATGTACACAAATCATGCATGAATGACTCATGCATAATATTTTTTGAGATACAACCCATTTCTGGGTTGTTCTAAAGGATGACCTTCATAATCAATGAGCTCATAGGCCCCATTCTGCAACACTCGTTTAATAATGTAAGGCCCATGCCACATGGGTTGAAATTTTCTTGCCCCCAGCTTATCATGAGCTTGGTCGTATAGGAGGATGAGATCTCCTTCAACGAAAGAACGAGGGGAAACTGATTGGTCAAAATGAGCTTTGACCTGCTTTTTCTGTGCTTTAGTAACTAGAGCAACAAAGCAGTAGGTTTCATCCAACCGTTCTAAGTCAAGAAGATGCTCTTCTTCTGGTGAAGTTTTAGGAAGTAATTCAGAAACCAACTTGAGCAAAGGTATTTCACACTCAATGTAAAGAGTAGCTTCCAGAGCATAAACCAACTGAAAAGAGGTGAATCTGGTCGCACTCTTAACTGAGGTTTAGTATGCCCAAAGAGCTGAAAATAACATGAGATGCCAATTGGATTTGTGGATCCCAATCATATGTTGAATCATGGTAAGAAGAAATTTTTTCACAGCTTCTACATGTCCATTGGCCTGAGGATAGTACGACGTTGAGCTGTCGTGACACAGACCCAACTTAGAAGTCAACTCCATCACCATATAGTGCTGAAAATGGGAACCATGATCGATAACGATGGCTTGAGGGACACCAAACCTAGTAATAATGTGATTGAATAGGAATTGTGCAGCTGTCTTACAATCGATGAAAAGTGTAGGCATTGCTTTGGCCCATTTGGTGAAGCAATCCACAGCTACGATAATATAAGCATGCCCCCCGGCCGAGTGAGGGTTACATGCCATAAAATAGATGCCCCACTTCACAAAGGGACTAATGGTAATGATAGGAGAGGTACCGGTGGCACACACTTCTTGTGTTGATAACCATGGCAATCATGACATTTACGAACCATGAAAATGCAGTCTTTGAAGATAGAAGGCCAAAAATAACCAGCAAGAAGAATATTTTGTGCAGCAGCATAACCAGACATGTGATTGCCACAGGCACCACTGTGACAATCATTGAGGGTTTTTTCAACTTCCTTGAGAGTCAAACATCGATGAAGAATGAAATCCACTCCGACATGATAGATTGTATCCCCGACTATACGATAAGGTTGCGATTGATGATGGATGCGTCGGCTGCCATCTTTCATCAACTCAGATCTGAAAGTAGAAGTATGGAGATAAATGATGATATCACCATACCACGAATCGAGGGTGCTAATCAAGAAAAGCGTATCGTCTGGAATGTATTCCTCAAAACGATATAGAGGAGAGTCGAGAGGAAGGGAACAGATAAAATTAGAAAAGACTAGTGATTTCTTCAACTTGGCAGCAATAAATTCCAAATTGAACTCTTGGAGGATGACAATCCACTTCGAGTGTTTTCCCCCCAGCAATTGACGAGACAATATATAGGTCATGGGTTTGCAATCAACAACCACAATCACTTTACATAAAATAATATAATGAAGAAAATGGTGAACTGCTTGAACTACATCTAACGCTGGCTTATCAACGTGAACATAGCACGTCTCAGGATCGAGAAGGTTACGAGACAAGTAATAGATAACATGCTTGTTACCGTCATCATCGTCTTGTACCAAAACCATGGAAATCATGTTGAAAGCGATGACTAAATAAGGGGAAAAATCACGATGATAGTTAGGAGGATGCAACAGAAGAGCATTGACAAGAAACTTCTTTAGGGTCTCAAAATACTTCTGAGCAATCTCATCCCAATAGAATGGAACACCCTGCTTTAATAATCACGTGTATCCTCTAGCCACTTCTGCATAGTTGGGTATAAAACGACGTAGAAAATTAGCCTTACCTTGAAAAATCTGCAACTGATGTAATGAGGACGGAGAGGGGAGATTGATAATAGCCTCAACCTTGAGTGGGTTGAGGTGAATTTTGTCTTTGGATACGATAAACCCTAAGAATCTACTAGAATTAACGAAGAAGACGCACTTGTGTGGATTAAGCCGAATATTGTAACGTCGACAACGAAGGAAAATCTAACGATGATGGTTAGGATGGTCTGGACATTTAGCTAAATGAGCGGGAAGATCATCCAGATAAGGTTGAACGATGTGACGAATATCATGAAAATCATACGACATCGCTCACTGAAATGTAGCCCCGGCATTATTTAAGCCAAAAGGGAGCTTCTTATATATGAAAGTACCCCAAGGAAAAATAAAGGAAGTCTTATGTTGATCAGACAGGAGGATGTTAATTTGATTGTAACCAGAAAAATTGTCCATGAGGGAAAACATTTCACTCTCGGCACGGTCATCAATGATTTGATTGATAAAAGGAGTAGGATAATTATCCTTTGGACAAGCATGATTAATATCATGATAATAAACGAAGACATGAATAGTTCCCTATTTCTTATCCACAAGAACAATATTAGAGATCCATTCTGTCAAAGGAATCGGATAAATGAAACTAGCTCTGAGAAGTTTTTCAACTTCGCCTTTGATGGCAGCAGCATTTCTAGGGTGCACCGGACGAAGACGCTGGTGAAAAGGTTTCAAACCGGGATAAGTAGGAATTTCATGCACCACTATACTAGGATCAATGCCGAGCATTTCTTTGTAGGACCATGCGAATACATCACGAAATTTAGGAAAAGGCTAGTATAAACTTGTACTTCATCAGAAGAACAAGTAACCCCAATATGGACGTTCTCGATGATTCCTGGTTTAACGGAAATGTCAATAGTCATATTCTGTGTAATGTTACTCAAGTTACCTTCAGTAAAGACATCATGTGTCAGTACATGCATTTGAAGCAGAGGGGAAGGAACCTGAGATGCAAAACGCTTGAGACAAGTAGACATGGCCTCGAGGCTAAGCATGAATGAGGAACGATGATGACCATCATCTTACGACAGATCCTCAAGAGATATGGTTTCCATGATGGCTTCATCGGAGGGAAACACTTCTTTCAAAGGATCAAGTGAATCTAAATCGCCAAGCCAGGGGGATTGAGAGTAAATTTCAAGAGACATGGTCAAAGGAGCCCGATCAAAGGATGGAGCTTCCGAAGCCGCAATGAGTTCACAATAATCAATATCAATCAGACTCAAAGGCATCAAATATCTGAAGGAATCAATATGTTCAGGCGAAGGAATAATCCATGGGTCATTAGACCCAGAGATCATATGGATCTAAACAGTGTTTGGTGGAGAAAGAGGAAAAATACCCATGAGAATAGGATCTTTAAAAATACCAGGCCCTACGCTCTCGTAGGGAGTAGGAATTTTATCCACATACAGAACGTTGTTCTTAGAAGAAGAGGTGAAGAAGGAAAATTGATCGACAGTAAAAATATTTCCTTCATGTAGAAATTTTAGAACATGAAAGAGAGTGGAAGGAACACATAACATGGCGTGAGTCCAACTGCGACCAAGGAGAATGTTATAATTGAGTTTAGCATCAACGACCTCTACCTTGACATTGACTGTCTTCCATTTTAAAGTAATCAGAAAACTAGCGAGAACACCTAAAGGTTTTGATTCTCTTCCATCAAATGCTTCAAGGGCATGTGGAGATGAATTCATGGCTGGAGAACCAATAGCTTTCCAACACAAAGATGACATGACACAGGTTGATGCACCTTCGTCCACAACTTCTTGATGGATATCAAGACCATTAATGACAACTTGAATAATGAGCGTGATCTAATGCGGAAGTCATGGAACAAAATTCTCTAAATCGAAAGAAAGAAGGCTAGTATAGGCAAGATCAATCCCACCAATTGCAGATAACAAAGCTCTTCGCTGAGATAGACAACTCTGAAGTACTTATAATACAGACATGATGGAGGGCGCCTGAGAAAAATATTCAACAATATTGTAATGGTGAGTGGCATGGGCGTTAGGATTATAAGAAGACTTTCAGAGTACACCTTTTGATGGTGGCCGCACAACGGATTCAGCATTGGGCCTTTCAATTTCAAGAGGGCCAGTAATAGGCAGAGGAGGAGGACCATCAGTGATCTCCTTTCCTATAGCCTGACGTGAGCCAGTATAATATTTCGATCGAGTAGCAATAGAAACGACTGCAGAACCATTCATCATGAACACCAGAGAGCCAAATGGGGCAGAGGACTGAGGTTTCTCTACCATCTGAGTTTGATGAGATGGGAAAGGTTCTTTAAGAACAACCGAAGTTCCCTAGGTGCCTTTGAGAAATTGGCTCACTTCGGACCGTCGAGGATAGTCCTTGGTGAAGTGATCCTCACCACAAATAAAAAAAGGGTACTTCAGCTTGCATTGAGAACCATCACCAGCATAGGGTTTCTGAGAATCCTATTTTTGGGTATCATCTTTGGCCTTACCTTTACCCTTCTTCTTACCTTTAGAAGCATTATCCATTGGATTGGCCTGAAGGACATTAGCTTCTACGGGTTTACCAGAATTCGAAGTGGACTGAGAAGCAACATTATTGGAAGAAGCAGACTTTAGCTTCCTAGAGTTTGAAGAAGAAGACTTCTGAGAAGTCTGAGACACGGAACCAATAATACCATCGAAGGATGGAGTCGCTAGTGGGTGAGAAGTTCCAGGTCTGGGAGCATCAGGCAAGATATCGTATAGTGCGCTAGATTGAGAGTATACAAAATCAAGGTATTGGGCATAATAAATGGCTTGTTCCTCAGTTACACATGCCCCCATAGCCATGATGAAGGAGGTGGTGAACTAATGAGTCAGAAGCTGATCAGGAATTTCAAATTTGATCATGCGATGACAACGTCGCCACTCATGAATATGATTCGAGATATGAGTAGCTCGGTCCTGTTTCAATGAAGTGAGGAGGTGCGTCCCGATCTCATAACAGATTGGTAACTGAAAATGTGTGAGGAATTCCATGGCTAAAGAATTGAAGTCTTGGAAGATGCCACAAGATAACTCAATGTACCACTTTGCAGTGGCACCAGTAAGAGTTCACTGGAAAAAACAGAGTCTAATAGAATTGTCAACCCAAGAGTTAGAGGAACACCACAAATGGTAAGTCAGAACATGCGCTTGGGGGTCTTTGCCAGACTTTCCCTCAAAGTTAGGACAATCACTAGGAATCTTGGTTGGAACCGGAGGCCAATATGGGTTATGAAGAATGGGATCTTTCATCAAATTTGACACGTCAGGTAATTCCAATGTAGCAAGAAACAATAATTGAGTATTGAAAGTCATCAAAGGTCTTTGATAAGGACCAGTGTGTACATTCCACCCAGTTTGAGTGGGATTCTTTCCCCATATATTATGTCCCGGAGGATTCAGATCATAGGGGTTAGAAGTAGGATAAGTCAGTTGATACTGGGGTTGAGGACCAAGATACTGAGTTGAAGTAGACCATTAATGTCCCTGCAGGGCAGCATACAGAGTCTGCTGTGGAATGTAAGCATGGCTTTGAGGTTGATGATATATAGGTTTATTTTGAGGGTAAGAAACCTAGGGCGTACTATATATCGGTTGATATGAACCCTACGAGTAATAAGTGCTTTGAGGTTGAACAGGTGGTCCCGGCTGAGCAGGTTGAGCAGACTACTAAGCAGGAAAAATTGGTTGACTATAGATAGGTAGAAATGGCTGCTGAAATAATGGAAATGGCTGAGGAGTAGGCTGAATCGATTGCTAAGGGCCACCAAGTTAGCCTTGTGGAAAAGGTGGGCCCAATGGTTGTGATGGACTAGGTTGTCCCTGATAACCAGGTTAATCCAGAGAAGGACTGTAGGGTTGTCCTGGTTGCACAACATTTTGGCCATACTGAGCATGTGACTGCGGTTGTGGTGCAATAGGTTGTCCCTGTGGTGGGTAGATTTTCCCCCCAGAAACATGAGATAGTCCTGGCTGATTCTAAGGTTGACCAAACAGGCCAGAGGGTTGTCCTTGTGGGATTGAAGGTTGTCCCTGTGGACCAGAGGTAGGGCCCTACTAAGCCAAAGGTTGTCCCACAGAGGGTTGTCCTTGCAAGCCAGAGGGTTGCACAAGCAAGGTAGGTCCCAAATGAGTAACAGTCTGATGAGGATCATAAACAACATGATGAGGATGAATAGGAGGCAAATAGAGGATTACCATACACATCATAATGGTGTAGATATACATATACGGGATTACCAACATCATCATAGTGATGGAATCGAGGATTTCCAGGAGCTTGGAGTAGCTCAGAACCCTGAGAGCTATGCTGCTGAACAGATAATAGATGCTCTTGAAAAGTAAGGCCGTTGGGAATCACGAGAGTAGTAGAAACTGAAGTGGAAGCAGGTGGGGCCTTTGCGGAACTAGATTGTGATCTACTAGGACCAGGATTAACAGGCCATGTTGGATTGAGAAAAATAGACCCGCGAGTGTGAAAAGATCCTGACGACTGATGGGTAACAACTGGCATGGATGAAGCCACACAGACAGTCAGTTGGACTAGAACAGATGTAACAGTAACTGACAAAATAGGTGTCGATGATGATAGTCCTAACGAAGGGAGGACCGAACTCAGAGGAGGAGTTAATGTACTAGATTGCGCTATAGATGCAACACCAAACATAATCTGACTCAAGGATCTATATCCAAGAGGAAGTGACACTAATGGTGGAGAAGACTCAGTAGAAACATGAGGGACATCTTTCGAGAAAAGTTGATATCCTCCTGTAGAAATAGGCATTCGTTCACTACCAATAGGACTATATGAATCCATGTCTGAATCTGTCGTGAGATCGTCGAAAAGACTACGGGGACTAGGAGGCACAGCAGCAGCAAAAAATGGTGAACCCAACGTAAGAGGAGGAAAATATCCTTCCCCAAAACCAGACCAAGCACCAGAAGGAGGCCAATTGAATTCAACTGGCTCTTCAGGAGGAGACCGAGTAGCAAGAGGCAGGACAGACAAGAGAATAGGCTGTGAGAACTCGATATACCTAGTGGACTGAGGGGTTTCAAAAGAAACATCCAAGAAAGAACTACCACTAGGAGGTAGTGAGGACAACAAAACTGGTAGTTCCACTACCATGACTGTATATCAAAACATAAAGGAAAAAAAAAACCAATCGAAGGCCCCAAGATAAAAAATAAGGAAAAGCAACAGGCCAGGTAACAAAACTTTTAACGGGCGTGCAATCGTAGGTGATTAATTTTATGACACTGAAACCAGATTTCACTATTTCATTTTTTAAGAGTCGAGAAATAGGCAAAAGATGACTCTAGCCACTTTCAATTTTAAATGAGCGTGAAAGGACAAGTGCTCGACGATCTCTTCTCTTTTTTAAAGAGTCATGAAAAGAACAAAATGACTAGTCTAGTACTCTAAGCAAGAGGGTATACCAGGTTTACAGGAACTTCCATATACACCTTGGTGATCAATGAAAGAGAAATGACCAAGGACTTAACGTACGTGATGGTAGTCTCCCTGAATGCTGTGTTCGGTGTATCACGGTTACAAGGCGACAGACTCGGCTTCCTATGGATAAAGGATTGCAACCTAGAGGGGTCTCCCTTTATATACTCGACAGTATGGGGAGTACAAGTCCGTACTAGCACTGTCTACAACCAGATGGCGAATGACAACTACTAGGTTTTAAGGCGTCGGAACATGTCTCTAGCCTAGACTACTAAAAAATATTTTGTTAGATTTCAATGCTTCCTTAGGTTAATTAAATTAATTTTAAATTTGATATTGGATTATGTTTCAGTTTTAAGGCCCTATTGAATTTGGATCTCAAACTTCCTAAATGCAAGCTATATGTGAATGAATATCATTTCTGATTCAATGAATGCTATTTACGATAAGGATAGAAATATTTCAAAAGCAAACAATGACAATATGAGAAGGAATCCACTAATACAGCTAACACAATCGAATGAAAATGAAACTCTTTCCTAGATAATTAGATGCTAGTTATGCAAAAGAGTATTTCACTTTCAATGCAAAGAAAGAATGCAAAATATGTTTTTTTTTTTTCAAATGAAAGATGCACATGATGCTCTAATTACATGAAAAAATGAAAACAAACACTATCTTGAGTATTATGTAAGGATCGAAATTGAGTGACTCAATGCAATGCAAAACAAACACAAGAAAACACTCAAACTAATGCTGCAATATTCCAAATAAAAAAAAAATTCTCAAAATGGCCCAAAAACCATGCAATGTAATCTATGCTTGGAGCAACGAGGAGAAAAAACAATCAAAAACTAAATGATCTTGCAATCAAAGAAATCACTCAAAAAGGATCAAGAAAACTAAGTGCAATCGACCCAAGAATGAGACTGATAATAATAAAACCGACTTGATTTCCAAACAGAAGGCTCAATGCACTAAGACACCTAGAAACCCTAAGGCCTCAATTTACACTGATAAGAAAATGGACAAACGACTGAGAAAAGAAAGTCAACAGTAGTCAAAATAATCCCAAAGGCATAATTACACATAAAAAATAGCCTAGAAGCAACCACAATTGACCAAAAGACTCATAAAGTAGGTCAAACCAAATCCTACAGGATTTGGCACGACTGTAAGGCTGTAATCCACACCAAAAGCAACCTATGCCAATCGATGCAACTGTCTAAATTAAAAGCGTGCCAAGTCAGATAACTATGGGACAAAAGGGAAAAACCAAAAATTTATGAGCAGAGGTCAATCTTGACACTCTAGAGCTGAACAAAGGATATAAACTAAGCAAGCAAACCAGAAAAGAAATATAATTAAATTAATAATTGAAACTGACCCAACAAGATGAAACGACACACTCACACGACTCCCCAGTGGAGTCGCTAATTTTTTAAGCAAGTAAATCCTCTCTACGGGCAAAGACGATCCCTCTAGCCCTAGAGTGGGTCTAGAAACAAAGAGACATGCTAGAGTGTTGCTTCCTAATTATTAAATGAACAAAGGACACAATAGATCGACTTACCTTGAATCCAACATTATCGTCGTTGTTGTAGTGGTAGTGGCCTCTCGCTCGTGCCTCAGCAAGTCATAATCCTTTCGCAGTTACGCTCAGATACCTGCACATAGAACAACAAACACGAACAACATACGACATAACGGTTTCACTCATAACTACTAGCCAGTCAAAGAGGGCTAAGCATATTCCATTAAGCATCTAACATAATACAAAATGGGAACCAAACAATAGTCACGTATATGTATTGATAGAAGAAAGATTTACAACCAATGCTTTGACGTCGTAGTCTCCTCTAGTGGGGTTCAGCTGAAGCATGTCTCAGATGCTCATTAGGTAATTTAGACGGGATGAAGGCATGGACTCAAGCTCTCTCAGAAGTCATGGACTCAAGCTTCCTCAACGTAATTCCTTCTTATTATATCTTATCTAGTAGTTCAACTATAATATGTTCAATTCTCCAAGTTCAACTAGCTTAGGCTAAGAGAGATGGCTTCTTTTTGTAGAGGAAAAAGAGGAGGTTAGGATCCCTACAAAGGTGGGGGGGAGGCATGTCCTTTAGGAGGTTCCCATGGGACGTGGAAACAATAAACTAAAGGAGGGAGTCCGTGGTTATTCAGTCCAACCACTCCCAATGACTCATCCTCGAAGTTGTTGAAGTGGAATCTTCGCCTCTATTTTTAAAAACATTTCATAAACAACTTGGCGCGGGTGGGTAATTGAGACAGAGCGCCAACTGGTGCAGGGCTTAATGTTAATTTTACTCGTTAGCATGAGGACATAGCTGACTACTCGCGCCAAGGCAAAAAAAAAGGTTTTTGAGTCTCTGCTCAAGGAATTGTCAATAGAAGGAATATTGTTCTCATGTAAAGGGATGCAATGATGGTCTTTGCAAGGCATGACACTGCTTATTGATCACGAAAATGATCCTCCAATGGGCGAGATGTGGATTGCAATGACAATGACACAATACTGTGTAACACTTTTCCTCCCAAACTTTTTCAATGATTTTCCTTAAAGCTATACAATGATAAACTGTGGAATGTTTAGGTCTAAAACTTGCTTGCCCTTTAACACATTTATCTCCTTCTTCTGCCCACTTCCTGATTTTATTTTCAAACATGCTTCCAAATAAATTTGCAAAAGTGGGGTTTATCATTATGGTCCTATAATTGGAGGGATTATTGACATCAACACTCTTGAAAAGAGGTATTTCCAAACTAGTTTTCCAATCTTTGGGGAACTCGTGTTGTATCATGTTGTTGAAAATTCTTGTCATGTGAGGTTCAATAATTTTTAAGCCCCAATTTAGATACTTTGCTTGGAGTTTAGCTAAGTCTTTTTCTTTTCCGCCACCCAACTTCTTGATGCCCATCTCTACCTGTTGCACTGTGAAGATTTTGTATTTGTGTTGACAAAGGGAGGAGGGTCAACCTTTGGATCGTGCTCATAAAGTTGTCTTGCATAGTCGAACGATTTAGAAGTTGTAATGTTGTTTTCATTTTTCACCTCTCGGTTGGAGCTCCTTTCAAGAATAAAAAATGTTATGAAAAATTGGATACCTAAAATATTTAGTGAAAGTAGGGGGCTTTTAAATTGGAAAGATGTATTGGGTTCATATTAGTAGGGGGTTAAATAATGTTATTTTTAAAAATAATTTCAAATATGTAGTCAAATTAAGGGTATTATTTAGTATGCCACTAGTGCAACCCCATCCCTTGCTGAAACCACAAAGCTTTATAGATCCAAGAAAAAATAAACTAGCCCTCAAGAAAGTTGTCTTGCATAGTCGAACGATTTAGAAGTTGTAATGTTGTTTTCAATTTGCACCTCTCCATTGGAGCTCCTTTCCAGAATAAAAAATGTTATGAAAAAATAGATACCTAAAATATCTACTGAAAGTAGGGAGTTTTTAAATTGGGAAGGTGTATTGGGTTCATATTAGTAGGGAGTTAAATAATGTGATTTTTAAAAATATTTTCGAATAGGTCATCAAATTAAAAGTATTATTTAATATGCCACTAATGCAACCCATCCCTAGCTCAAACAACAAAGATTGAGAGATCCAAGAAAAAATAAACCAGCCCTCAAGATAGAGCCAAAAACTTATAAAAACTAAATCACTTATTGAATAAGTAGTTTGTGGAGTTTTGCTTATCATGTTGGGTTCATGTATATCGTTCTAGGGATTTATGCCCTAATTTTCCCATTGAAATGAACTAAATTGGAAGTGACGCCAAAAACATATAAAAACTAATCGACTTATTGAATAAGTAGTTTGTGGGATTTTGCTTATCGTGTTGGGGTTCATGTATATCGTTTTAGGGATTTATGCCCTAATTTTCCCATTGAAATGAACTAAATTGGAAGCAACCGACCAAAAGTTAAACCAATCAATTTGCAAACAAAATCCTCTTAGTATATGTATAAAAAATTAATCTGCCTGTTGGTGTTCCATATATCGATTCTTGGAATCCTACTCCATATACGGTCACAACCCTGTTCTCCGAATTTGAGCTCTACGAGATTGTCGACATTAACGAAGAGGAGAACACGGTCACAACCCTGTTTTCCGAATTTGAGCTCTACGAGGTTGTCGACATTAATGAAGAGGAGAATTTGATAATCACTTCTGGTCATATTTGTGCCTATGATATACACCTCTTTTGCTGCAAATAGAGTGCTTTAAGGGTCTGTTACCGCTTGGTGTTTATCCCACGCTTAAGATATTGACGTCGGAAGCCTGATACCCCGGCGGAACTTTGGGGAATAATGGAAGGTCAAACGCCAGCAGTAATAATGGAGGAGTCGGGCACAACTATGCCTAACAGTAATATGGGCATTAACAATGACAATAACGAAGATAAAAGAGAAGTTGCGGAGATTGTAGGAGTGAATGCTGCTCCAAAGAGAAAGAGAAATAAAACAAGAGCGGAGGGTTCTGCGAGAAGTGGTTCTCCCTGTGGAGCCTGTAAACTATTGAGGAGGGGATGTACTGAAGACTGTATATTTGCCCCTTATTTTAGTTCCGAAGAGGGAGAAGCCAGCTTTAAAACGGTACATTATGTCTTCGGTGCTAGCAATGTCGCCAAGATATTGAAGGGAATTCCACAGCACAGACGCCAAGAGGCTGTAGCCACCATATGTTATCAGGCTCAGGCGAGAGTCGCAGATCCTGTTTACGGGTGCGTTTCGAGTCTCGACCCTATTTGCAAAGAAACGGCAGCTGGAGGAACAGGTGAGTTGCTGTCATTGGATTGGTTTGATATAATAAATGGTCATACTGTTTTTTCTGCATTGAATACTTTAGTTTGGAGCTTCGTTTAGAACTAACTAGCTAGAGAAAAAATAACATATAGTTTTTTTTAGGGCTACAATATGAAATAACTAGCTAAAGGTTGCAAAAATTACATGTAGTTTTTTTATCCTTACCTTTGCTGAGGAGAGCTAACAAGAACAATGCAATTGTGGGTATCCTTATCTTTTCATTCCCAAGTAGAAACCTAACAGGCTGAACGAAATTGTTAAAATATTGAGAGGATAGCATCAAATAAAATTTGTTGAAACTCCTAAATTAGCTGACGCAGCGTAATGGAAGAAATCCAAGCATGATATAGACTTACATGCCTTTTAAATATATTGCCAACCGCAGTTCACTCTCGACTAATTCAGAGTTGTCCTATGGTTTCTTATATCGGTTGATTTCCAATTGATGCTAAACCATTATGAGTAGACATTAGAGGTTCTAGCTTTAACACTCCCGTACTCTAAAACATCTACAAACTTTAATAACTTCCATCCTGGGGACACTTCTTCCCCTCGGAGACTACCAGCACAACACCTTAGCATGAAGGGACGTATATGGCATGCTGAAGGGACGGGTTTTGATGATTCTCGCTACCTCCAATTGACTAGACATAGAATTACGAGTAAAGTTTTCCACACACATTATCACATCAAGCTGTTGTTTGGTTGTATAGGTTGTATTACATTTTTTTTATAACAACTCATAGAAATTGCAACACGGTTGTAATATTAAAAAACAAAACGATCATATTTATTTATACAGTTGTAATATTAAAAAATAAAACAATTATATTTATTCATTCAGTTGTAATATTAAAAATAATAAATAAAAATACAGTTTATACCAATTTTCTATTTATAATATATCAATTACACCGTTTTACCATTTACAAAAGTTTACAGTTTTCAGTAATTATCAAAAACAATGAACTTTGTCTAAATCTTTCTAACCAGCCAATGTGGTTAACTAGCAGTTATGCTATAACAATTAGTTTGACTACAAACACGTGCTAATACTCTAACGAACATTTCTATTGAGATTAACTAGTCTTTTTTTCAATCTATAAAGCCTCCCTTAACTTGCAGTGATGAAAATGGTCAATCATGGCAATGACCTTAGCCTCTTTTATGCATATGTGATGTTTGGTCTTTTTTGTATGTTCGACTAAAGCAGAGGATCGAGACCTTCCATGTTTTATGTTGATTGTGTGTTCATAGATTCTTTGATTTATTGATTGACCCAATTCACCAATATATGGAGTCCCATGGGAGCAAGGAATGATGTAAACACCCTTTCCACCTATGGGGTTCACAGGGTCCTTAACCGATCTTAGAGAGCTCCTACTAATGTTAAGGGGTTTGAAAGTCAAAGAAACATTATGCTTTTTTAGGATTCTAGTGAACCTTGACATTTCTCTGCCTACCGTGGTTGCGTCTTGCCACGTACTACCTGCAACTCAAAAGTTGTTTAATTTCAAAACAAGGGCCCCAACAGGCCCCGACCACATCTTATTGACTCGCCCTGAATTAATCGTTCTACATTGTTTCCATTTTCATTGGTCTGCTCGGACCTGTGTCCTGCTCTGCTTGCCTCCTTTCTCTCGGTTGTCCAAACAAGGTCCCCAACACATGGAAATGATGCTAACTAGCTTGAAGAGTTTTTTTCCTGAAACTCCAAATCAGAGAAATAAGCATCATCCCTTCTTGAAATAAAAATGTCAAGGAAAGGAAGGCTCCCTTCAACTTTACATTCCATGGTGAGGTTTATGGTGTGAGATTTATTGTTAAGATGATTGAAAAACATCTGAGTTTTCTTTACTATGAGGCTAGACGAAGCAAGTATCATCTACAAACATTTTCCAAAATTTCGGTTGGATGAGAGCTAAGAAAAAAGCCTTGTATTACTACAATGAATAGAGAGAGTCCATTGCCAAACAACAAGTTTGTTCATAAAACTCCCTTTCAAAATTAAATCTAATTTTTAATATCATATACAAACATTACAAAAGGTAAAAAAAAATAGTTTATTGTTTAACCACATTGGTTTTTTGAAAACAAAAAATAAAGAAAATACAGATAAGGAAGAAGAAAAATGGTTTATTATTATAGAATAAAAAATTATACTACAGGTTATGGTTTTTTGAAAACAAAAAAGAGACAGAAAATACAATAAATATAAGGAAGAAAAAAATTATTTGGTGGTACGGGGTTGAAGGGACATTTCTCTTTTTTAAGCGGAATTTGGTCATCTAATAAACATGACATTGTAATTTCTCATTAGTTATATATAATCCACTTCAAACATGCAAATTTCACAAATGGTTGCTGGGGCGAAGGTATTTGGACAAAACGCTCAAAAAGGAGTCAAACTTAACAAAGTCAGAACACACTCAGTATAAGACCAAAGCATTTAGCATTGTAGAATTGGGCTACACAGAATGCATTATTTTTAATTCGTAAAGGATAAGCATCTATTTATTTCAAATTAGCAATGTATCAAAATTGGTTGAAAAAATAAGATAAATATTAAATTTCGTATATTCGTGCAGCTCAATGCGATACGGAAGGAAATCGAGAATACTCGGATGCAAGTGATGAACATTCGTCAGCAGCAGCAACAACAGATGGGATTACTTCAGCAGCCAGATCTGTCTCTCACTCTGAGCAATAACAATTCAGCCGGCGGCAGCATGAACGCGAGCAATTACGATTCAACCACTAACCAGCAGCAGCGAGAACTGTCTCTCTTCTTTAAGGTGGAAGCTATCAAAGATTCAAAAAGCTTTGGTGGCTACTTATTTGTTCTGCTGCCAGTTCGTGTTATTCTGTTCTCTACCCTTCAGTATCTCTGTGGGGTATCTCTGTGTTTCTCTCAGTTAGTAGGGAGTTCTACTTTTTGTTTCCTGCCACGCTCTTCTGCCATCTGTGCTTGCTCTCGCAACAGTCGTATCACCTTTCCTTTACCCCTCCGCAACCTTGACATCTCTTTGCCTACCGTGGTTAGGTCTTGCCACGTACTACCTGCAACTCAAAAGCTGTTTAATTTCAAAACAAGGGCCCCAACAGGCCCCGACCACATCCTATTGACTCGCCCCGAGTTAATCATTCTATACTGTTTCCACTTTCATTGGTCCGCTCAGACCTGTGTCTTGCTCCGCCAGCCTCCTTTCTCCCGGTTGTCCAAACAAGGGCCCCAACACATGGAAATGTTGCTAACTAGCATGAAGAGTTTTTTTTCCTGAAACTCCAAATGGGAGAAATAACCATCATCCCTTCTTGAAATAAGAATGTCAAGGAAATGAAGGCTCCTTTCAACTTTACATTTCATGGTGAGGTTTATGGTGTGAGATTTATTGTTAAGATGATTGAAAAACATCTGAGTTTTCTTTACTATGAGGCTAGATGACGCAAGTATCATCTACAAACATTTTCCAAAACTTCGGTTGGATGAGAGCTGAGGAAAAAGCCTTGTATTCAAAGTCCTCCATAAAAATATTAGCCACTACAATAAATAGGGAGAGTCCATTGCCAAACAACAAGTTTTTTCATAAAACTCCCCTTCAAAACTAAATCTAATTTTTAATATCATGTACAAACATTACAAAAAGGTAAGAAAAATAGTTTATTGCTTAACAACATTGGTTTTTTGAAAACAAAAAAATAAAGAAAATACAGATAAGGAAGAAGAAAAATGGTTTATTATTATAGAATACAAAATTATACTAAAAGTTACGGTTTTTTGAAAACAAAAAAGAGACAGAAAATACAATAAATATAAGGAAGAAAAAATTTATTTGGTGGTACGGGGTTGAAGGGACATTTCTCTTTTTTAAGCGGAATTTGGTCATCTAATAAACATGACATTGTAATTTCTCATAAATATATATAATCCACTTCAAACATGCAAATTTCACAAATGGTTGCTGGGGCGAAGGTATTTGGACAAAATGCTCAAAAAGGAGTCAAACTTAACAAAGTCAGAACACACTCAGTATAAGACCAAAGCATTTAGCATTGTAGAATTGGGCTACACAGAATGCATTATTTTTAATTCGTAAAGGAGAAGCATCTATTTATTTCAAATTAGCAATGTATCAAAATTGGTTGAAAAAATATGGCAAATATTAAATTTCGTATATTCGTGCAGCTCAATGCGATACTGAAGGAAATCGAGAATATTCGGATGCAAGTGATGAACATTCGTCAGCAGCAGCAACAACAGATGGGATTACTTCAGCAGCCAGATCTGTCTCTCACTCTGAGCAATAACAATTCAGCCGGCGGCAGCATGAACGCGAGCAATTACGATTCAACCACTAACCAGCAGCAGCGAGAACTGTCTCTCTTCTTTAAGGTGGAAGCTATCAAAGATTCAAAGAGCTTTGGTGGCTACTTATTTGTTCTGCTGCCAGTTCGTGTTATTCTGTTCTCTACCCTTCAGTACCTCTGTGTTTCTCTCAGTTAGTAGGGAGTTCTACTTTTTGTTTCCTTCCACGCTCTTCTGCCATCTGTGCTTTCTCCTGCAACAGTCGTATCACCTTTCCTTTACTCTTCCGCAACCTTGACATCTCTCTGCCTACCGTGGTTAGGTCTTGCCACGTACTACCTGCAACTCAAAAGCTGTTTAATTTCAAAACAAGGGCCCCAACAGGCCCCGACCACATCCTATTGACTCGCCCCGAGTTAATCATTCTATACTGTTTCCACTTTCATTGGTCCGCTCAGACCTGTGTCTTGCTCTGCTAGCGTCCTTTCTCCCGGTTGTCCAAACAAGGGCCCCAACACATGGAAATGATGCTAACTAGCATGAAGAGTTTTTTTTCCTGAAACTCCAAATGGGAGAAATAACCATCATCCCTTCTTGAAATAAGAATGTCAAGGAAATGAAGACTCCCTTCAACTTTACATTCCATGGTGAGGTTTATGGTGTGAGATTTATTGTTAAGATGATTGAAAAACATCTGAGTTTTCTTTACTATGAGGCTAGATGATGCAAGTATCATCTACAAACATTTTCCAAAACTTCGGTTGGATGAGAGCTGAGGAAAAAGCCTTGTATTCAAAGTCCTCCATAAAAATATTAGCCACTACAATAAATAGAGAGAGTCCATTGCCAAACAACAAGTTTGTTCATAAAACTCCCCTTCAAAACTAAATCTAATTTTTAATATCATGTACAAACATTACAAAAAGGTAAGAAAAATAGTTTATTGCTTAACAACATTGGTTTTTTGAAAACAAAAAATAAAGAAAATACAGATAAGGAAGAAGAAAAATGGTTTATTATTATAGAATACAAAATTATACTAAAAGTTACGGTTTTTTGAAAACAAAAAAGAGACAGAAAATACAATAAATATAAGGAAGAAAAAATTTATTTGGTGGTACGGGGTTGAAGGGACATTTCTCTTTTTTAAGCGGAATTTGGTCATCTAATAAACATGACATTGTAATTTCTCATAAATATATATAATCCCTTCAAACATGCAAATTTCACAGATGGTTGCTGGGGCGAAGATTTTGAATAAAATGCTCAAAAGGAGTCAAACTTAACAAAGTCAGAACACACTCAGTATAAGACCAAAACGTGCCAGCATTGTAGAATTGGGCTACACAGAATGCATTATTTTTAATTCGTAAAGGAGAAGCATCTATTTATTTCAAATTAGCAATGTATTACAAATTGGTTGGAAAAATATGGCAAATATTAAATTTTGTATATTCGTGCAGCTCAATGCGATACTGAAGGAAATCGAGAATATTCGGATGCAAGTGATGAACATTCGTCAGCAGCAGCAACAACAGATGGGATTACTTCAGCAGCCAGATCTGTCTCTCACTCTGAGCAATAACAATTCAGCCGGCGGCAGCATGAACGCGAGCAATTACGATTCAACCACTAACCAGCAGCAGCAGCAACAAACGGGATTACTTCAGCAGCCAGATCTGATCTCACTCTGAGCAATAACAATTCAGCCGGCGGCAGCATGAACGCGAGCAATTACGATTCAACCACTAACCAGCAGCAGCAGCAACAAACGGGATTACTTCAGCAGCCAGATCTGTCTCTCACTCTGAGCAATAACAATTCAGCCGGCGGCAGCATGAACGCGAGCAATTACGATTCAACCACTAACCAGCAGCAGCAGCGCCGGTAGGTTAGCCCCAGCGGTAGATCTGCGCACTCCTCTGAGCAATAACAATTCAGCCGGCGGCAGCATGAACGCGAGCAATTACGATTCAACCACTAACCAGCAGCAGCAGCAACAAACGGGATTACTTCAGCAGCCAGATCTGTCTCTCACTCTGAGCAATAACAATTCAGCCGGCGCCAGCATGAACGCGAGCAATTACGATTCAACCACTAACCAGCAGCAGCAGCAACAAACGGGATTACTTCAGCAGCCAGATCTGTCTCTCACTCTGAGCAATAACAATTCAGCCGGCGCCAGCATGAACGCGAGCAATTACGATTCAACCACTAACCAGCAGCAGCAGCAACAAACGGGATTACCTCAGCAGCGAGATCTGTCTCTCTTTCCGAGCAATAACGATTCAAACATTTACCAGCAACAGCAACAAATGGGATTAGTTCAGCAGCCAGACAACGATTCAACAATAACGAGTAATAACGATTCAACAATTTACCAGCAACAACAAGAACAGATGGAATTACTTCAGCAGCTAAACCTGTGCGCCTTTCCGAACAATAATAATTCAGCCAGCAGCAGCAATCCAACTCTCTCCTCACCTGACGACGAATTTGACTGGTTCTAAAGTGGAATGGTATCCAACTTTGGCGATTTCCATGGAATGAATTACGGAAATGAATCGACGATGTCAGCAAATCAGCCGTTCCAGCAACCTCAATGGATCCCTCCCTCCTCACCTGACGCCCAATTTGACGGGTTAGAAAGTGTAATGGTATCCAACTCTGGCGATTTCCCTGGAATAAATTACGGAAACAAATCTTCAGTGTGAGCAAATCAGTAAAATAAATTTCTTCAATGTGTTATACAGTAATGGATCATTTTTTTTAGGTATCTTAGATGGAAAGTCCGCATTACTTAATATTTTTAAAAGTAGGTTATACAGAAAGTTTGGAGAATTCTTAGTAAGCCATTTTTTTTATTAATAAAAATTTATCAATTTTTTTTTTTAATGGCAATATTATGTCTATGTGTGAATGAATAAGGGGTGATTTTAATAATTCATGATTAAAAAAATATTAAATTGTGGTATAATACATATTTTTTTATTTAATAGTGGAAAAATATTTTTTTAATATATTAATAATAGTTAATTAAATAAAAATAAAAATAATAACTTATTATTTCTTTTGAAAATACTAATAGAAAAATAATAGGTATATTATAATATTATATTATTATTTTTCTAATATTATATTATTATATTAATAGAAAAATAATAGGTATAGGTATATTATAATATTATAATGTTTTTGTTTTTAATTTGTATCTAGATAGGAATAGCATTGCTCTACATAAAAAATGATTAAAAAACAATCAATAGGCCATAAACAACCATGGATGGCACCGGTTTTCTCCACCTACACCATGAGGCATTTTCCTATCTCCTATTCTCTAGGCTTTACCAAAATCCATAGTCTGATCTAGGGATCACTAGGTTGTAATCAAGACATAACCATTGAGGCTTTATCATATATCGCACCATTCACTAGCAAGGATTCCTAGTCCCGATCAAGGGAAACGACCTCTAGGCCTTGCCCTATATCCTTCCATTCACTAGTCGAGGATTCCAAGGCCCACCAAGGCACACAATACTTGGCTTTACTGCAACCCACAGTCTGATTCAATGGTTACTGTTCTAGTGGATTAATCACAATCTACAATCTGATTCCGAGATCACTAGGCCATGTGTCCTTTCTTTTAGGGATCCACCTCACTCAGTTTCGAATCCATTCGAAAATCCAACTCAACCAAAACATGAGAACGCCATCACACCATGGCTATCCATAAATGAAAAGGCAAGTTGAAGAACAATGTCACACTTCGCAAAACCCATACCAATGGAAACAAGAGAACAAAGAAGACACATGCATGCCCATGCATGGAAAATCTAGTAAGGAAATTACACATGCAAATCAATACATGGAAGTAAACTTGTTGTAGCTGCTTGATCATGCTCTTCCTTTCTTGATATTTTATTTATCTTTTCCTTCTCTTCCTTTATTGATATAATGTTGAAGTGCTCCAAGAAAAATAAGTGTCCAGTGTGAGAGAGATAGAATAGAGAGAGCTCGAAAACCACATCACTTCGAGACTTGATTTGCAGAGAAAGGAGTCTCCATTTAGTGGAGATATCATTGAGGAGTTTTATTGAGCTTATTTGTAGATTTTGGCAACAGGCCAAGCTTTCTCCCATCTTCATCTGTGCAGTTCCTTCCATAGACTGCGTTATTTCAGTGTTAGTCTGTAGTGGGGGTTTGCACCATCACATTGGAGAGAGAGATTTCCAGTGTCACTATCAGCCTTGCAGTTCGGAAATCCTTTGGAGGATATTGATGGAGATTGTAGAGCAGATTCTACCATCTCCTTACATTTTGACCATGAGTTGCTGGTGCTACCCAACAACTCCGAAATTTTGGTATTTTTCCATTCTATGCATCTAGTGTAGCCAATCCTCCCGAGGATTGTTGTATTATCATTGTATCATTGTTTTCAGTGGTTGAGAGCACACTCCTCCTCATTTCTTGAGCTCTATTGTAATATCATTATATTTCACATATTATATGTTGCCGTGCCTCCATAAGACTGCGCAGTCATAGCTAGGGCAGTTTATGGAGCAGTGTATTTCATGCTTTCATGTACTTATTCTTTGAGGTTGATCATTCCCTCTCTTGAGTGCTCTTTCCCTCAAGATATTGTACACTTATTTTGCTGCAATGAGCTAATACAATGGCTATGATTTCTTCTATCATTTTCTGAGATTGGAGCAAGTTTTCTCTTCATGTATTTGTTTGCATATTGTTGTAGCTCACTTTTGAGTGGGATTCTTCAAGAAGCTCTATAGACAAAGTCTGAAAAGGGCTAGATAGCCTCTGGATCTCACACTTCCTTGAGAAGGTGACATATCCGGTAAATGCCCCTTCAGTCAATCTCTGGAATAAATTTCTGATTGCTGACAATCCTGAAAAAGGAACATTACAGTGGTATTAGAGCATCGAGCTTGGCATAGCCTATGAGTTTGATTTCAGAGGAGAATAATGAAGAATATGAGCCTGGTCTCATATATTTTTGGAAAAAAGAAGAGCCTCCCTGAGGAGGAGGAGAAGAAAAGGGGAGAAGAGGAAGGTCCATGCACTTCCTATTCTCTTGAAGACCAGCATGGGAGATGCTTGGATTTTCAGATCTTAGGCAAGTACCTGGGTGACTATAAACCCCATTCTGTAGCATTCAGGGGAGCTACAACGTTCCCACAGTCTATTCAGGAGATGGAGGAGAGAAGGCCCTATGGAAGAGGAGAAATCAGAGGCAATAGGTTTCTATTGTCTACATTTGATGAGGCTACTTCAGCTAGAGCTTGGGTGAAGAAATTGGAGGCATTTTTATTGCTGCATCTAGCGGTAGAAAGGGAAGTAGTGGATAGTACATCACTGCACTTGGAGGATCAGCCTTCAACATCCATGGATGGGGCAACCATTGCATTAGAAGAGAAAGCCATTGCAGCCACACAAGGTCATCCCAAGACCCACCAAGGTATGAGTAAAGTTCCACTTTCTATTTCAGCAAATAATCTCAAGGATGGTGGAATTTCATATGAAGAGATCCAAGGATCAAATCACGTGGCCACTTTAGGGCCTCATGATTGCGCTGCATTGTGCAAAGGTTTCAAGGAGGAGATGAACCCTCATCCTCATACATATTTGATGAATTGCATTCAACCTTTGAGGTGGGAGTGTAAACTTTTGGAGGATGAAGTGAACCATGACACCTCCATGGAAAATAATGAAACAAATTGTGAATCAGAGGAAGAGACAACTACTACACCATTGGAGGAATTAGCAGTGCTATTGAACATGGGTGGAGAGGAGACATTGTTGGAAATACTGAGGGGGGGGGGGTGTGAATCAGTATTTCTTTCAATTAGAGCATTAGTTGATCTTCAATTATTATCAGTGTTTGTACATGATAGCAACAAACAAGAGGAACACAAATGTGCACAGTTTTTAAGGTGGAAACCCACTCCGGGACAAAAACCACCTAATGCTTTTCTAATAATTCTTTAGTATTCAACTCCAACTGAAAATAAAGCTCCAACTTCCTAGAATCTAGAAAATCATTCGTCTCCAGCTCCCACTGGATGGATGCTCCAATGCCCAAGATTCTTCAGTAGTTAACTGAATGGATGCCCCAACACCCAATGAGCTACAGCTCACCCTAGCACCACCCTACCACCCTATAGAAGAATAAAAGAATAATGGACTCCCGTACTAGGGAAAATGGTCCACTTTACAATGATATAGAATGATGCAAAAGAAGAAGATATACTAGACCATAACCCGAACTTTGACACAGCCACCTAATGAGATCCTAGACCTCCCAACACTGCCTCTTCAACCCTTGGTAGATAGACACTAGTACAATTTCTACAATAATGTATTTACAATGACTTAGTACAATGATACCTTTACATTGATTGTATGCAGTGCTGCCCACTTGAAGAATTTATATGATGAAATTCTTGCTGCTATTATGCACCTTGGTTGCTGCTCTTGTCATGCTACCCTCTGTTGCACCTTGCTTTGCTTTTTTTCCGTAGAAGGTCTGGTCCTTTGCAACCCTTGACAACACATGATCTAGTTTTTTCTTGCCTTCTAGGAGTTCGATATTGAATCTGGTGTATCTATGTTATTTCAAATCCTCAATATTTGATTTTTGATCCTATAGTAGTCCTCTAAGTCTTATTTCCAATGCCACAGGTCTGACCCAATTTGGATTCTTCAAGAGAGAGTTAAACCCAATTTCTCACAATGCCCTAATTATGGATTGTTTCAGTAGAGTGCACTTGTACAGCATGACACGTGTCATTTTTTCTTCATTTTACTCTAAAATTGATAGATTGAAAACTATAGAATGTGCACTATCTGCCACTTTTTATAGAATTCCAATCCGATACTCAGAGAGAGAGTTGTGACAATTTTACCAAGGTCACTTCTTTGAGATGAATTTCAGGAGCCTGCAAAAACCCTGACTTCCACAGATCATATCTCCAAAAATATTGCACACCTTGATCTGAAATTTTTACTGCATATTCCTCAGGATTTCGGCTTTACCTCATAAAAATTTCAGCTTATGAGCCTTCGTAGAAAAAAAATTTAGAACGAAAATTCCAAGATGACCTGTTTCAGATGGCGAAATCCCTTGCATAAGGAGGAAATGAAGATCACAATTTATATGAATGCTTAAGTTGAGAGGGGCTTCAACAAGTGAAAGTGGGAGGGATTTTGGGAGCTTAAAAAATATTAATTATGACTTTTCAATGATCCATGCCCCAACCCCATGGGGTTTTAGCCCACTAACTAGGGGTACAAACTTCAAACATGAATATCTCTCAAACCGTGAAGAATTACATGGCATGCCATATATCAATGGAAACATCTCGACAAGTAGAAACCATAGAAAGAATTATTGACCTAGAATATATTAATTTGGTAGGTCAAAATTCCCATGCAATATTGGGTTAGCCCCTGGTGCTGCTTGGGTTGACAGCAATGATAACCGCTGATCAACAGACATCACCTCCATCACATTTGGATCCTCATAGATCCAACGTAGTCATGGGAGAGAGGAATTTCTTAAGGGGTCTCCAAGGAGCTACATTTCAAACTCTCATGAAATGCAAAAAGCAAGAATTGGTTTGGGAAGACAGTAGCCCTGATGGGAGGAGTACCAAAGAAGAGAAGAAGTGGCAGGGTGTTTACATCATTGGGAAGCAAGGATAAGGGATACATATTGTTGATATAACACATATATCAGTCATGATACCTTAATCACATGAGTCATATGATGTGAGCATGAGGAGGCAACAAGCACTTGAGTTGCTTTGGATTGATGGGAGAGAGCCCAAGAAGATTTTCTCTCATATGATTGATGGTGTTGTAGGAGTAGAAGAGGGCACTCTCATAGTGCAAGGGGATCACTCCTTAGTTGGGATTGATTGGGAGGAATTTCCATCTTGGGAGAAGCTTCATATTTGCAGCAGCATCACCAGAGTTGTTCTTGACAAGGAGTATGTCAAGGAACAAATATTAGCATGGGCAGGAGCCTTTTTGCATGAGCTCACATCGCTGTCATTTGGGAGGAGGATCACATGCATAGACCCATCTACCAACTCACTTCCAGCCTATGGTAAGAGTCTTGTGTGTACCTCTGCTGATTTACATACTCTTATCATTATGATGCAGTGCAAGGCTTCTCAAAGGGGCAGATTTTTCTTGTTGCACCATGAGCAAAATTGGGCCATACCTTGTGATGGAGACAACCATATTTTATATGGCCTTGGGAAAGTGTTACCTTCCATGTATGTTCAGAATTTATATTCAGCCACTTACCATGGATTATCAGATGTAAGAACATACATTGTTATTCATGAGATGAAAAACAACTTTCCATATCATTTCTCAAAGCAGCAGTTTGGGAAACTGTGTTGTGACCACTTGGGAGACTGTTGGTACATCTTTGCACAACATGAAACCTTCAATACTTATCTCATTTTATTGTTGAGTATGGTCTCCTTGGCTGATATTACTATTATCTCAGTGAAGGACATGATTAGAGGAGAGACACATGGGATGAATGTGTCCTTGATGAGGGAGGACTCCCATATTTTCTGCATTACATGTTCTAATGGGAACATGAGAGGAGACATGGCCACCACAGCCATCTATTTGATTTCTCTTGAGGAGGGCCATGAGTATGATGATGAAATCCATCCATTGTTTATATTTGGGCATGTATTTGATTTTGTATTGCTGGTTCACTCATCTATTTACTGTTCAGTAGTAGAGGTGATATTTTTGTACAGTACTTGCCATGCTATTTTTCTGCAGCTACAGTGGGTGAGATTGCATTGTAACCCTATGAGACATTGTTTGTACCTTGATGCACATGGTATTACCTACAACAAACATGTCATGGGGTATCCTATGATGACCATGTCCTATTCATCATGGGTGAAATGTCTTGGAGCAGCTCATTCTTCATTGATGGAGGAGAAATCCTTGAAGGATTTCTCTTCATTTTGCCACTTGGGGGCAATAATTTTTCAGCCCAGGATCAGCATACACTTCACACTTGTCATGAGTGGGGAAGAAGATAGCCTGGGGCAAGTTATAGTGCTTGCCATGATCATATTTTCAGCCCACCTTCATTTCCGGAGCTCAAGGTGGAGGGAGATTTTCCATGAGTTGCCTTGTTGGGAGGCAACTTATTTTTATGATTGATGGATTGGGAATGAGAGATTCATATGGGGATGATAATTACCATTATATATCAGATCTCATGCCTCAAGGAGGCCCTTAGATAGCTCTTTATTCCTTCATGGGTATTTGTTTCTACATAATAGCTATTTGGGAATGTTCACCCAAAGGCTAGATTACATATTTTGGAGGGACAGTTTGAAGACTTGATTGCTGATATGGCATTATTTTCTTGAGGAGATCATCACATAAGGATTCTACAGGAGGAAGGGTAGAAATAAACTCAGTCTATCCTTGCAATTTCTTGAGGGAAAGCAATATTTTCAGAGGGGAGAACTATAATGTTCCAAATTTTTATAGAACATTAATTTTTGTTAATTTTATATAGGAGATGAATAAAATGGGTGGGGGACCCATTCTTTGCATGATCAGAGAATAAAAATCCTCTAAGTATGAAAGAGGATCATGTTTGGAGCTGGATTTCACACCTTCATGTGTGAAAGGAGGTTTTTGCATAAAGGCTAGGCCAAGGTTGACCAAGTCAAACTGCGTTGGCATGAGTTGGAAAGCACTAAGTGGGACAACGTAGGAGGGAAGATTATAGAGGAAGGGAAACCCTAATTCGAAGTAGGTGTTTGGTCTCAACCTAGTCTCCTAAATTGAGTTCATTTAATTGTCAACCAGGGTTGGTAAACTGCTGAAGTGAAGTGCACTATATGTGCCTAGGTGTTTGTCTCTTAATGCGTTGTGTTTAGTGTTTTATGATGTTTTTGGTCTTTTGTGTTGATTTATGATGTTTTTGGTCTTTGGTGGTTTTATGTTCACAAGGAAAATGACTAGAAAGCTAGTGGAAAGAAGCTAATGATTAAAAACAGAGTGAAGCCTAATTGGTTGATGACAAGTGTCAAATGCAAAGGAAAATACTGAAACAAAATCAAACCTAAACTATGACTAAGAAGAATACCAAGCTTGATAATGACTTCAAGAAAATGAATCAAAACACAAACTTAACTTGTCCAATTCTTTTATCAAAGGTATTTTGGGAGAGTTTGAGAAATGGTCAGCTAAGTATACAAATTCTCCCAATCTAAACAATTAAACAATCAGCTTATAATGAGACAATATTTTATCCATGATTAAAGATTTGTAGAAACATATTTGGAGAAAAATATTGTTGACATCATAGGATCTTCTACTCTAAGACTAGCTCCTAACTCTATTCTGCAACTTAGTTTGATACCACTACTCTTCACTCAAAGGTTATAGATTTTTAAAATAGTCTTTTGAGGAAATGTTTGTTTGTGAGATGATAAAGGAAGTTGCAAAATTACTTCAGGCCTTGAAATGATACTGTCTTCTGTTCATAGGGTTATGAATCAATTATAGATTTGGAACAAGAAGAGGTTTTGTAAATAATGAAGGTTGTTTTGTTAAGTTTAACAACTGAAGTAATCTAATATGCAGTGGATGACAACTAAATGTGGAGTGAAAATGCAATGAGTTAAGCTAAAACTGAACTTAAGATGTCACTAGTCTAAAATAGTGCTGAACTAACAAGTCATTATCAAACTCAAAACAAAATAACAGAGCATGAGTTAAATGCAATTAGACTCCGGAGTATCCTAACTAAGTTATCATGCATTAATCTATGGGATTATACAGTCTGTTTTGTCCATCATGATTGGTATTTTGGAAGAGCTTCTTAGAACAATCCTGACTGTACAATTCAGTGCAAATGCAAACATAAAGACTGAAAGCAATTTAAAAACTAAGATGTCACAGCTATCTCCTACCCATCATTATGATATTTTGGAAAAGCATTTTAAGAGCAAGATCAGCCATGTTAATTAGTGAAAACAAACAACTGAAACATTCAGTATCATAGACATGTATTAGACATCATAAGGATTTTTGGAAGAGTTTGCTTAGTCTAAGTTCAACTGTGATAGTGAACAAAAGAAATTACAATTAAATCCTACAACACTATAGCCATTTCTCATTCATTATCATGATCTTTTGGAAGAGTTTATTCTTTTGGAAGAGTTCTTAGAACAAGTATAACTATAGTGGCTAATGAAATTAACTATGAACTCAAACTTCAAAAACGTAAAAACAACTAAGATACTTATCTAAATTACGAAAGTAAAGCCGTGTAGGAGGCAGGGGCCCTCTACCACCAGACGGAATCTAACTCCAAATCAAATCAACGCTTTCAAAGCAATACTGTCTTCTTCATTAAAGGAAAAATAACTTGAACAGAGTAGTCTGCGTCTTCAGAAATATAGCATGAAATCTAAGAAAAATCCAGAGCAAAATCTAGCCTATCTCTTGGTTTCCCAAGTGTTTTTATAACAAATTTACATAACAAGACTTGCAACAATTCGAGGATCATTGTCTTTCCTTATCGAAATCATACTAGGACTCTTAAAGTGGCAGCGTAAAAAGGAAAAGGACATCTGGACTAAGACAGTCCTATTAGAAATCTGCTTCCTTAAATGAGTTCCCACGTACCAAAACCATATCTAGAATTCGGTTCTTCCTTCATGATGAGAAACGAACAATGTAGACATGATGTGGAATATACCCATATGTGGTTTTTCTTGAGAGGACACCTGGAACATGCCTGAACGTGAATACAGATGCAGAATTTCCGGTTAGCTATGGAATGTCTGCATTCTGCAGCTAGTTCCGGTCAAAATGCATTACAATGACAAAAATCACAAAACTTAGCAAGTTAGCCATGTTAATCAGTCTAAAAGTAATTTTAACTAAATTCATTGATCAATTGGGTCTGGGATAACAATGGACAAAGGAAAATGAGGTAAAGTAAGATGAAAGAAAGCACAATATTGAGGCTCAACATACCCCCACTGCTGACTTCTTGCATGTCCTCATGCAACTTATTCCATAAACTCAGAGGCTTCTTCAAGAACATCTAATCCTCTCCTTCTTCTTTGCCTGGAAGCTAAATATCTTCTGGGTTTTCTGATGACAATTTTGAACCATAAGTTGATAAGTGCCCTGATTAGCTTCTTGTTCCTCTTTTTCAACTTTTCATTAGCCTTTTCCACTTTGTCCATTTGTAGAGATAAGGTTGAGTTCATATTGGTTTTGAGTTTGACTTGTTCCTTTAGAATATCATTCTCATTTTTGATGTGTCTATTAAGTATTTCCAGCTCATACCTATCCCTTCTTAACACATCTATTTCGGACAGTGGAGGACTAGGGGTTCTATCTCTACTCTCTGAAGCTTTCCTTTCTAATGTTTCAACATAGTCATAAACTTCTTGCTGAGCAGGGTCAATTTCAGGGGTTCCTTCATTAAAATCCTCTTCAACATCTTCTTCAATAGATGTTTCCTCATCTTCTATATTTATCACCCCTGTTTCTTTGATCTGAGTTTTCCTTAGTTTCCCCCTGAGTCTATGGCTTCTTCTTGGCTGGGAAGATCCCTCTCCTTTTTCTATGGCAGATTTTCTGATTACCCTCTCTTTCTTAAGTTGTCTCTTAATTTGAGTCCACTTCTCTGAGATTATTTCCTCACTACTTTCCTGGACTGTTTTTTCAATTTCAATTTTAGAAGATCTCCATTTTCTGCTTCTCCTTGTAGGCTGTTGTTCAGGTGAGGGCTCTTTTGGCTCTTCAAAATGATTTCTTATTAAGAAATTATCCCAAGTATCATTTGTTTTGGCTAAATGGTGTTCAATTAAAATCTTAACCAAGCCATGATGGTATAGAATTGTCTCTAAGAATTGAACCCTTCTTTGAACACAAGAAGCCATCTTTTTCAAACTTTGAAGCAAGAAATAGGGCAAATTTAACTCTTCCTCCAGAAAATGCATTATCAGTCTAATATGGTAAACATAAAATGTGCCATATCTACCTTCACATGTGATAAATTTTTGCAGAATAAGCAATATATTTCTCCATTTATTTTTCAATGCAGAACTTGGAATTCCCTTCTTAAACACAGTGACATCCATACCTGGTGATTTTAGAATTTGCTTCCATGATTCATTATGGAATTCTCTGTTTTTTGAACCATCTCTCTCCATTTCTAAGCAATCCCATTGCTTCTGCAATGAAAACCTCAGTGACAGTGAATTTAACATCTCCCACTTCAACCTCAACTCCTCTAAATGACCTTGCAAATGTTTTAGTGACTTCTTTGTGGAAGCCATTAAATTTCTCAAGAAATTGTAGCCATCCTACCTGTTGCAACATTTCTCTACTTTGAGGGTAGCCTTCCAGGTATTTTGTACCCACTGGTTCAGTTCTTACAATGAAACCCATAATTCTTTCTTCAATCTTCAGATTAATACTTCTTTCTGCCCACGGAAAAAAAATAACTTCAACCTTCAAACTGATATACTTCTGGTTCACAGTGACAATGGCTTCAATCTTCAAACTGATATACCTCTTGTTGACAGTGACAATAGCTTCAAATTCCACACTGATATACCTCTGTTTCTTGGTGACAATAGCTTCAAATTCCACACTGATATACCTCTGTCTCTCGGTGACAATGGATTCAAATTCCACACTGATATATCTCTGCGTTTACAGTGATAATGCTTCAATCTCAGCTCACGGTGATAGTGCTTTAATCTCTGCTCACAGTGATAGTGGTTTGATATTTCAAATTGATATACCTCTGCTCACGGTGATAGGGATATCTTTGTTTTGCGGAATGAAATGATGAAGGGCTGGCTACGGAATGGAGTGATGGGGGTAGTTATGGAATGAGTTAATGAAGTGAGGTGAAGAAAAAAAATTAATGAGTGAAAAGACCGCGGAGATTTTTTACAACGGAAAAGAAAATCATCATTGAATGATTTGGTTGGGTGACGTGAGGAAATCAAACACTTCAGCCTTTTTAACCGCTTAAATGATGGTTGGGTATAGAATTTGAAATGAGAGATTTTTATCCAAAGTTTGTGGAGGGTATATTGGACATGATGAATTTCTTCTCTTTGATGTACTTTTCATGCCATCTAATCCTTTGCTGTTGAACTAGACTTGTTTTCTGAACTGCATCTTGTCTGATCTCATCCAATTCATTAATCTGCTCCAGTCTATGCTTTTGTGCCTCCGTTAAATCAAGTCCTAGCTGAACTGCCATTTTGAAAGTTTGAATCTGGAACTCTATGGGAAACAAAACTTGCTTTCCATAAACAAGTTCATAAGGAGTATGGCCTGTTGTGTTTCTCCATGTAGTTCCATAGGCCCACAAGGCTTCAGGAAGCCTATCTACCCAATCTCTTCTATGTAAATGAACAGTCTTTGTTAGGATTCCTTCAATGACCTTATTAGTAGATTCCACTTGACCATTTGCTTGTGGATGGTAAGGAGTAGATTTTCTATGCCTGATTTTGTACCTCTCCATCATTTTCTCCACTAGCCTTGATGTAAATTGAGCTCCTTGATCTGTAACAATTTCCCTTGGGACACAAAAACGAGTAAAAATATCCTCAAAAAGAAAAGTAACTACAGATGCTTCATTAGCAACAAGTAATGGCTTGGCTTCTACCCATTTAGTAACATAATCAGTGCAAAATAATATATATCTCTTTTGTCTTGATGGAGGACTAATAGGTCCTACAAAATCCAAAGCCCATTTTTCAAAAGGTTCAATATGTACCTGAGGCTGCAATGGCATCTCACCTGAAGGAGAAGGTTTCCCTACCCTTTGGCAACCGTCACACCTTTTGACATACTCTTTAGCATCTTTAAACAAGGATGGCCAATAATATCCTAAATGAAGGATCTTATAGGCTGTCCTCTTATCAGCAAAGTGTCCTCCACAAGGTTCATCATGACATGCTTTGAGAATCTCAGGCATCTCATCTTCCCGAACACATCTCCTAATGATAAAATCTGGACCTGTCTTGTACAACTCATTAGCAACCCATGAATATTTTGCACTGTCATAAATGATTTTTATTTTGTCTCTTGCATTCATTATTGAAGGAAATTTCCCTGAAACAAAATAATTAGCAATGTCAGCAAACCAAGGAGTCTGAGTAGAAATTGCAAAAAGATATTCATCAGGAAATTGATCTTCAAATGGAGTGTCATCTTTGATGTTTTGGAGTCTAGATAGGAAATCAGCTACTGTGTTTTGTTTTCCAGGCCTATCTAGAATGGTAATGTTGAATTCTTGTATAAGAAATAACCATCTTATGACTCTGCCATTAGTAATTGATTTGTTCATTAAGCATCTAATTGCAGAATGATCAGTGTGAACAAAAGTTTCATAGCCTGTTATATAGTGTCTAAATTTGTTTATGGCATGAACAACAGCTAAAAACTCTTTTTCAATTACAGTATAGTTTAACTCCGCAGGAGTCAAATTTTTACTGGTATAATATATGGCATAGGGAATCAAATCTTTTTGTCCCAATACTGCTCCTAGAGCTGTATCGGAAGCATCTATTGAGATATGAAAAGGTAACTTCCAGTTAGGTCCCCTTAATATAGGTGCTTCAGAAATTTTGGTTTTCAG